>CM035441.1:124676869-125276869 GCA_020310875.1 Ceratopteris richardii | reverse complement strand
GCCTTGTCTAGCAAATTCATTGCATTGGCTGAGATTAATTCTCATATGGAATTGTGGCATAAAAGACTTGGCCATATGAGCCAAAAGGATCTATCCAAACTTTGTAACTTGAAGAAGCTTGATGTTAAAGGCACAAAGCTAGACTTTTGTAATGATTGTCAATATGGAAAGCAAGTGAAAAGTTCTCAGTATTCTGGTGTGTCTCGTAAGTCTTATATATTAGATCTTGTCCATTCTTGTAGCATGCCCACCAAATCTATGGGGGGGTGCTTTATACTTTATTTCTTTTGTTGATGATTTTTATAGGAAAATTTGGGTGAAGCTGCTCAAATCAAAAGATGAAGCATTTACTACGTTTAAAAGATTTCATGCATTTGTGACTACCCAAACAGGTAAAAAGTTGAAATGCTTACGTACGGATAATGGGGGTGACTTTACAAGTGCTGAATTCAAAAATTTTTGTGAAAATTTGGGCATAAAGAGGGAGCTTACTGTTCCATACAGCCCCCTCTTCTAATGGTGTGGCTGAAAGGTATAATCTGACTCTGTGAGAGGGTGAGATGCATGTTGTCCGCAACTAATCTCCCTCGTGCTTTTTGGGGAGAGGCTCTTAAAACTGCAGTACATATATGCAATCAATCCCCTCACATGTCGTTGAAAGGTTACATCCCTAAAGAGGTTTGGTCAGGCAAACCTGCTTCATATGATCACTTACGCGTCTTTGGCTGTGAAGCTTTTGTACACATAAGACCTGAGTTGAGAAGTAAGCTTGATGCTAAATCCATTAAAGGACTCTTCATGGGTTATGGTGAAGAAGGTGAAATGGGTTATAGAATATGGTTACCTCAGCTCAAGAGGGTCATACGCAATCGGGATGTTGTTTTTAATGAAGCAAGGCTGAGTTGAGAAGTAAGCTTGATGCTAAATCCATTAAAGGACTCTTCATGGGTTATGGTGAAGAAGGTGAAATGGGTTATAGAATATGGTTACCTCAGCTCAAGAGGGTCATACGCAATCGGGATGTTGTTTTTAATGAAGCAAGGCTGCTACAAAGTAATGTTGCCTCGAAACATGACCATAAAAAGGTCACATTTCAGCAAGACCAGCCACACGTTAGGCCCATTTCAGGCCCTGAGGATGCACCACATATGGCTGAAAATATAGATCATCCAATGGTTTTTGAGCCAGATGATGTTGGACAGCAAGAAGAGGCTTCTGAAGGGCATATGCAGCCACCTATTCATGCTGAAAACAGGGCTGGAAATGATGTACAGCAGCCCATTAACAATGAAGAAGTTGATGTACCTCCTGATGTAGATCCATTGCCTGATAATGTAGATCACTGGGTAAGAAGATCTACACGTCTTAGGAGGCCAGTAAATAGATATGATCCCTCCATACATTACATTATGTTATCAGATGAGGGTGAGCCTCTTACTTATAAAGAGGCAAAGCTATGTGAGCACAAGAAGAAGTGGGAGTTAGCCATGCAGGAAGAGATAAAGGCCTTGCATGCGAATGATACTTGCGATTTGGTTGAGTTACCCAAAGGAAGGAAGGCCATTCCTAACAAGTGGGTGTACAAAATCAAAACTGTTGATGGCAAACCCAAGTATAAGGCAAGGCTGGTTGCTAAGGGATATGCCCAAAAAGAGGGCATTGATTTCTAAGAGGGGTTCTCTCCAGTGTTGAAAATGACCACTTTACGTGTTGCTTGCTCTCACAGCTGCCTTGGATTTGGAACTATTCCAAATGGATGTTAAAACAGCTTTTTTGCATGGTGATTTAAACGAAGAGCTGTACATGAAACAGCCAGAAGGATATGCCATTCCTGGAAAAGAGCATCTGGTATGCAAACTGAAAAGGAGCTTATATGGACTGAAACAGGCCCCAGACAATGGTATAAGAAGTTTGATGCATTTATGCTCAAACATGGGTTTAAAAGAAGCCATGCAGATCACTGTTTGTACACCAAAAAGGATGAAGATGGCAGCCCAATTATTCTTGTACTGTATGTAGATGATATGCTGCTGGCTGGGAAGAAAAAGAGCACACTGAATGCTCTAAAACAACAGCTGAACTCTGCATTCTCAATGAAAGACCTTGGAGAAGCTGAGCATATTCTTGGTATGTGAATAAAAAGGGATAGGCAGCAGCATACTTTGCAGGTATCCCAAGAAAAGTACATTGAAAAAGTGCTGGACAGATTTAATGTGGCTGATGCTAAGCCTCTTGGAGTGCCATTGCAGCCACATGTTAAGCTTTCAAAGGATGACTGTCCCAAAGATGATGATGCAGCCAATTACATGAAGAGTGTTCCATATGCATCAGCTTGTGGTTCACTTATGTATGCTATGGTTGCTACTCGGCCAGACATTGCTCATGCAGTGGGAGTTGTGAACAGATTCATGGCTAATCCTGGAAGAGCTCATTGGGAGGCAGTCAACTATCAAATCTATCTTGAGATATTTGAAAGGAACTAAAAACAAATGCCTCAGTTATGGAAAGAACCCATTAGAGCTGAAGGGATTCTGTGATTCCGACGTGGGAGGTGATGTGGATACACGGAAATCCACAAGTGGCTATATTTTCACTCTTCCAGGTGGTGTTGTATCATGGTGCAGCACACTGCAAAAGATTGTTGATTTGTCTACTACTGAGGCTGAATATATTTCAGCCACTAAGGCTTCCAAGGAAGCAATATGGTTAGCACGTCTTTGCAGTGAGTTTGGTTTGCATGATAGAGCACCTATGCTTGGTTGTGATAGCCAGAGTGCCATATGTTTGGCAAAGAATGCCATGTTCCATGCACGCACAAAACATATTGATGTGCGATATCGCTTCATACGAGAGGTGCTATAGGATGGTCTTATCACATTGGTTAAGGTCCATACATCACAGAACCCTGCAGATGTTCTCACTAAGTGCTTACCCAAAGCACAACATCAGTTATGTATACAGATGGTGGGATTCACTTAGTCTAAAGGCGTCATTTATGTCTTTAGTGGGAGGTTGTTCAATGTTGGGGTAAAGCCCTAAATGACTCCTTTATAGTGTATACATGTGTATAGGCCTATTTATAAAGGCTAAGTAACTTATTCTTTATTTTTTTGGCCCAAGTTCAATGTGAACTTGGCCAACCCTAAAAAGGGTTCTATATAACATAACTTAATAACACTTTTGGCTCTCGCTTTTAGAGTAGCCACCTCCAAAGCTGGTCGACCCTCTCTCTCTCTCCCCCTCTCAGCTACGCCTTCATTTCTGCCCAGCGCCTCCATCTTTGAGGCACATACGCGCGTTCTCTACCCCTCAACACCACATCTCAACCCTAACAAGGAACAACATTGCATTTTGCCCCAAATACAACCTTCACATACATGTTTAAGAGGTGCCTCAAGTTTAGGCAGAGAAGACACCATTTCAGATTTCTGTAAGAATAGCAAACTAGCGTAATTCATATGACCTAAGCATGCATGCCAAAGCTTTGCATCTAAGATAGCCTGAGAATGTTGAATCATTCATAGATTTTGCACAGTCTATGAACTTATACAACCCACAACATAAAATGCAAGAAGCAATAAAAACATCGCCATTTGGAAGGTCGGATTGTAATATGTCATCAACAAATTTGACAACCAAACCTATCTTGGCTAATGCTCAAACTGACAACAAATTTTTCTTGATCCATGGCACAAACAAAGCATCTTACAATGTGAAAAAACTACCATTAGCTGTAGTGAGAATGATCTTACCAACTCCCATTACACGATACGAGGAGTTGTTAGCGCATGTGACAGTATTCCCTATAGGGGCAGGCTCAAGTGAACTAAAGAAACATGGCTGCGAGTTTATAGGTTTGGTTTCCCCACTATCAAAGTACCGAACATATGAGTCTATTGCACACATACACTGCTCATGAGAAGATGGGTCATAGCTGCATTCAGTAATAAATGCCCATTCTTCATTCTGAACAGGATTAGAAGACTTTGTTTTAGGTGTAGAGGCCTCTGCAACAACCATTCAAGCCTCTTTCTTCTTTGCCTCTTTTGCAACCAATTTTGGAAAACTCTTTATGACATGATCATTTCCCTTATAGTATTTGCAAAATTGTTTCTGCTTTTCTGTTTTCTTCTCATCTTTGTCTTCCTTCTTCACCTCTGCAACAATAGCAGATTTTTGCTTACTAGTAGATGAGCTCCATTTACCTTTGCCCTTTTGACAAGCTAAGAAAGCTTGATCTACAACACCCTTCATAGACCTGTTATGCTTAGATTGATCTTCCTTCAACAAAATAAAAACTAACTCCTCAAATGTTAAGGCATATGGATTGCCTTTCATCATCAATCGAAGAGTATAAGCAAAACTCTTATATGAATCTGGAAGACAATTAAGAATGGTCTGCACAACTGAACTATCTAGAAAACTTCATCAACAGAAATCAATTGCTCCTTCAAATCTTTGATCTTTGTTAAAAAAAATCCTCCGTGGAATCTCCTTCATTCATGTGCTCACTTTCCAACTGTTTTCGAAGGTAAGTGTTGGAGACAATGTCATGTCCAAAACTCCTTAATCAATAAATTATTTAGTTGCCTGTAAAAGAGTCTTCAACAAACTCTCGTGGCGACGTGGTTTAGATCAAGCACTTCTAAAAGTGGCTGCCCGAGTTCGATAACCCGTTCCAAGCGGGTGCAACGATTTCATTTTTTGAAAAATCTACTTTAGCATCGATTGATTTATTTTGCAAACAACAGCAATGATGTGCTTTTCGCAAACGTTCTTTGGCGAAAGCTTTCATCGTAAAAGATTTTCCGATGTGTGCTTTTTGGAGGATGCTTTTCATGAGAGTTACAAGGTTATAAAAGAATAGCCAAGGCACTTCTAAATTATCGCTCAACAAGCTCAAGCTCTTTGAGAAGAGCTTCGAGGAGGTGATCAATCTTCTCAAGTTAGGAGAAGATTTTGGAGGCAATCTTGGAGGAAGAGTTCTAACACTCTTGGAGGAGTTCTGGTCTACATCTTCGTGATTATCTGGAGGAGATTCTGCAAGCTTACCATCAACATCCACTGTCGATTCACTGTGAGTAGCAAGTCTATTTCTGTTCTTACTTGCTAGGTCACTCCTTTCTGATTTAGGTTGATCAGAATGTGGGTTTGTTGTACAACAATTCTAGTTTGTTCTTATTCTCCATATTCTCACACACACACTCTTCATACCTCTTAGGCACACAATTTCTTGTATTTAGTTCCTAATTTCTGCCTAGATACAAATATTATCAGTTTGTATCATATTCACACATTGTAATTTGACATTGGAATATAGATAGTGTAGGTGGGCCTCATAGTTTACCGTTACACTTGAAATCTCGTCTATTCTCTCTCTCTCTCTCACTCATCTATTTTTGAGTTTTAAGGTGTGTATGTTAAGGTCCATATGTTGGGAGATCTTGTAAACCTGTGATATATTGTTATTGTGGCCCACTCCCACTTCCAACATATGGTATTCAAACCTTAGAATACCAACAGGAAGCAACATGAGCCTCATTTCTTACCTGTTATAAGGTTGTAAGTGTATCCCAAGCATCCTTTGATGTCTTGCAAGCGTGAATGTGAGAGATAATGGCACATTTGATAGACAAAGCTATGTGCCTAAGCATCTCTTCCATCCAAACGAAGTTGCTCTGCAATGGATGGAGGAGGAACCGAAGCACGAATAGGAATCGGAAGATCATCATCTTCAATGCCATTTGCATCACCTTCAATAACTATATTCAAAGTTGTAGTAGAGCTTTTTTAATACACTTCACAATATTCTACAGCCCTTTTGCTACCAATACATGATGCATCATGCATCATATATGCCCATAAGGGGTAATTAGTACCATCCAACTTGTCCTAAACAGCCAACATACAAAATACATTATTGTTTTCAGCCATGACCATTGACTAAATACCCTGATGCAAAAAAATGATTATATCTCAAAAAGTTGAACATAACTACCTTGTCGAACTTTGCTAAACCTGTTGAAGACTTCGAGAAGCTTGTATTGGCGAATCGAAACCTATATATACATGTTTGGCACAAAAGAACGAAATTGCATGCAGAGACACTGTGACAGTGCGTTCGAAGGCCAAAACGGGCTCAGATCAAAATTTTGACGCCATACAACAAAGCTATTTTGAAGTCCTTATTGCCCTGAGTATGCAAACCAATTTTCATGCGATTTTGAGACTAAGATCGCAGGGATGTTGAGGACGGCCTAGATGAAGCAATGACGTGCTCTGATACGAATTGTTGGAGTTTGAGGTATGCAAAAGCACACAAACACCACAAGGAAGAAGAAGAAGCTTGAAACACAACACAACACTGAATGAATTACCAAGTGAATGTACAAGGATAAGTAACCCGTTAGAGTTATAAGCATATATACAAGCCGGGGGGGGGGGAGGGGGGGGACCTTCTAAAGAGGGAAAAGACTACCACGGCAGTCCTAATTGGGTTCACACACTTCACCACCGAAATGTATCAACAAGCCCTATCTTCTGTAAGGGTTGCAGAATTTTACTTTAATTCAAGCACATAGGCTATTTTTCCTACAAACAATCGTATTCTTTCCCCATATTCCAACACACCTTCACTTTCTCATTAACTCTTAGGCGCATTTCTCTCCAATTTTATTTACCTAGATCCATCTACATTCAGCCTATTATCCAAATTTGTATATACACACATTGTATAGTTATTATTCCATCAAGTAGTTTTAATACTCTCTCTCTCTCTCTCTCTCTCTCTCTCTCTCTCTCTCTCTCTCTCTCTCTCTCTCTCTCTCTCTCTCTCTCTCTCTCTCTCTCTCTCTCTCTCTCTCTCTCTCTCACACACACACACACACACACACACACAATGAAAGGTTGAAGCTATTGAATGCAAATGTTTCATGAGGCGTAAATTGGCAAAGCCTCAAAAGATATGGTAAAAGCTCTTATGGTGTGAATGGGTGGTGTACGAAGAGACATTTGGTATCTATGATTTCTCCTTTGATTATATCAAAGGCTTTAATACAACATGAGGTTATTCAAGCAATGCAAGCTCCTCTAAACTTTATGGTGATAAAGGTGCTCATTAGATCAACTTTTTATTCATAGTTTATGGGAACTTGTGAGAGAGGCAAGACAAACTTCCTCTTCATTCATGAGTTAGCTTTACATGTTGAGTTAGTGTACGATGGTGTCAACATGGAGAGGTTATCACCATTCCCGTATAAGATGAAAATCTTTATTCAACTGTAAACAACATGTCATTATATTGCTGCAAGAGAACATGGAATATTCTACAAAAATCAAATACCAAAGTACCCATTATATGACAAAAAAGCTCTCTCGGCATACAGTCGTGAAGCAAACCAATAAAGAGATTAGTGTTCCGTTTACCCATGATAAATACAAGTTATCTATAACTCATTCAACTACCAATCTTCTAGATCAGAACACAAGCCACCATTGATCCATCAGAAATAAGATAGCACTTACGAGCTAAGCTCACAAAAACAAAAAATTTTGAAGAGTTATCACCATACCCGAGAGTTGAAAGACTTGGAAGGAAGGTAGAGTCGTCTAGCAGGATTTGGTTGTGCTCCTAAAGAAGCTCTTTTATCAGTTGCAAGTGCAAAGGGTTGTGGAACAGTGAAATTTGGGTGAGATTTCCGAACATGTGCTTCCCTTGACAATGATAATCCCTCAGAAGATGTCTGACTCTCTGATAATTTCACACCTTCTGCCTTTACATTCACACATCCATTGGTTCTAGCTGAGGATTTGAAGCTGGAGTCTAAAGATGCTTTCAAAGACTGTAAAGGCCTACGATTCATTGAATGAGAAGCTCCATTTATTGTAGATTTATTTCTTAAATCGAGTCCTGATTTGCTTGGCTTGTTTTGAGGCACTATAACACCCTGCATGTAAAAAATGATGCAAATAAGATCAACTTAAATCTAGGAAAGATGCAGCTTGCATGACTTACTTTTGAACCTGACTTTTGAGCAGTCTTTAGCAAATTTGAAGATGACTCCTTGAGTTTTTCAGCTGATTTTCCAGTTTCACTCGAGACAGACGAACTTGTTGCGAGCTTCTTACATTGCTCCTTGGACTCAACCTTTTCCAACTTAAGATCTTGAGCTGGGCCATCTTCTGTTGGTTGTATAGACGATCCTAATTCCAAGTGCTCTTGCAGCATTTCCACATGACCATTGGTCTGAACTCCAAATTCATTGACCGGTGTACCTTCACCTATCTGAACATTTGTGGAATAGTTTTCATCCATGCAGGCAGAATGCTTTGCAGTGTCTTTTGCAGCGACTGAGTCACCCTCTTCCATCTTTTCCTATAAAATATTGGGGACCATGCAGTGTATGTCTATCCAAACCTAGTCCTTTCTCAAATCTCTTGTCAAATCAAGCTCACAGGTGTGAAGTAAATTTAGCGCTACAAATTACTGAATCAGAATGTAAAATAGCCAGCCAGAAGAAAAATATGATCTTCTCCAATATGATGTGCCGTACCTAAAGCACTGGAAGCAAAGAAAGATGAAAGAGGAGAACAAACTTAGCTCAGCATACAGAACATAAATAAATGGTGCTACAAACCTTTGACAGACAAAAACTATGAATATCTCTCTTTGTAAACATATTGAAAATTTTAGAACACTTCCTCATATACAAGCATCTGCACTCAAAACTGGATGTAGATAACAATAACTTCTCCCATAAAACAAATAGGCATCATATCAGCACATAAAAGATATGAAATACCATCACCCACCATGGAAGCATCATGCTATGATCTACATTGAGCTCTAAGGTGAATGGTATGCACATTCTCCTAAAGGAATTGCTCATGGTAATCTAAAATGCAACGAAAATTAACCCATTCTTGCATGTTCGAACTTTGAGGATTCAATATGATACTGAATGAAAATGACACGTGACAAAGGACAAATAGATTCTGTATGAAAGCCTTGGATCAGGACTCCTTCCAATCCAAAAGAGTGAAGTTCCTCCGATGCTTCGAAGTTTTAAAGGCTCCTAGTTACTAACAAGAAAGCCCACATTAACTTCTCAAAACCAATTATCTTACACCTACCCACAAATCAAAAAGGCTAAAGTTTGTTGCAACACCTACAGACAGATCAAAAAGACTTTCCTTTAAGATTTATATTTTGAGTGAATGAGATGACCCTCAATTTTCCAGCATTTTAGTGTAGAACTACAAAATATATGTCTGACCCACACAGTCAACGAAGAACACACTGGGAATCATTTTTTTCTGATTAAAAGGCTGAATTTCAAACCATGGTAACCTATGATGGTGTTTTGCTTACTACAAACTACCATGATTACAACCCACAGAATACAATGTTGTTTCAACTCGGCATGTGCCACAGATGAACCATAACCACTGAGAGTTTACAGGAGTGGCTCTTTAAAATGCACAATATTGATTGTAGCATCATGAAACTTTTGTCCACTTGTGGATTAAAGGTATCCGGATGATTTGAAAGATTTCCAGCTTGATATACGATGTATGGCATCATCCCCAAAATGTACGCCCCACCATGTACAAAGTGACAATCCGTGCTTTGTTTCTCTCCTTGAACCAACCAACCAACCAAAAAAAAAAACAAAACAAAACAAAAAAAAAACTGAAATTTTATCTGCCCACAGTGGGGCTTCATTTGTTCCCATGAATCAAATTAAATTTTGATACAGAATCCCAAAAGTTGAAACTATATATCATAAGTATTTTAGACGCATACAGCAGGAAAATCTTTGAGAGGTTTTCTATGTCGGATCACTTGATGAAAATTTATCAGGACCGATAACTTCAACGTTCATGCAGGTTTCCCAGTTTACACAGCCAAAAAACATTCATCATCATCATCATCAGATATTTTCATGTAAGATCTGTCCAAGCACCGAGGCTTCTATGGCTAAAAAATTCAATGCAAACCCTGGTTAGTGTTTCACCCCAGCCTGTTTCCTTCTTAGGCAGTTCACATATGCCAGCAACATGAAACACAAAGTGATGTAAAGCATACTGCAGGGCCAGTATAACTCAGCTATATGAGCCTCATATCTATAATGAACCGATTCCTGCAGTTTCAATAGAAATGAAGTAGCAATAAATTATCGCTTAAAAGAGCTACTACAAACTCTCGTATTTCTTTCTAACATTATGATGATGCTCCTAGAATTGGTGTAACCTGAAAGAATAAATTCACTCTTCCATGCATCAACCTACACTAATGCTTTACGAACCGAGCCTTCCTTTTTTGCATCCGCACTCTTCTGATTCAATGCATCTTGACATGTTAAATGCGTCAACCATGCGGTGCATAGATAAGCCCACATTAGTGGATCAAGGGTGCTAACACCTGCTGACCAGCAGGAGCTCATCGTGGTTTCAATATTTTGATGATTTCCGGAGCAAGATGGAAAGGCCTCGTCAGTACACAGCACCGATGTCCGTGCATTTGAGATCCTCCATCACATAAAGTCAAAGTTCTTCCTTTCTCGTTTCTCTTCTCAGAATGCCAGGAATCATCGCCTCGATTACATCAGACAATACGAATACACGCGCGGTGGAGAAATACGAAACAAAGAATTCGATGAACGAGATAATGAATAATACGTGGTTGCATACATGACGACTAAATATGGTCACGTCCACAGTGGATCATATCCAGGTCCACAGAAATGAAGAGAAGAAACTGACACGCCTTATCACGCCTGGGGCTTCCTTTGAACTCCGCATTAAGCTTCTACTGGTTAATGTGTAGCACGAGCTTTCAGACAAAAGCATAACCCGAACATGCAGAGTTCTGTTATAAGCTGGCTTCATACATATCAACCCAAAACAGTCAGTGTGTGGATTAATGTGGACAGTGGAAGGTTACCTGCAATAAGGCAGAAGAAGAGACGGATCGGATGTAAGCAGGGTATCTATGCTCAAGAGAGATGTCAGTGATTCTGTAAGCTACACACAATGGAGTGTGTTTTGCTGAAACGAGCTGGAAAGACGCGGCTTTGTAAGAAAGGAGGGGCTTAGACACCAAGAGACACTTAGGACTTCAGGAGGGAGACTTCAAAGCAAAACAGTGCTTTTTGCTTTTCCCTATTAGACTTGGAGTATATATTTTGTCCTCATAGACTTGGAGTTCAACAATAGATAAGGAAATGGATTTCCGCAATGATTAAAATTTGGTGCATGGCCCCTTCCACTACAAATAGTCTTCATTTTCTAATAAAATGAAGCCTTCACTATTTTGATGTTGAGGCATCAAAAAGGTATATTTCTAAGAAAATGTTGGAATTTAAAGGTTGATTTTTGCGGTTTGTGTCTTGAGGATGTACCCATGACACCTAAAGGAAGGGACGATTTGGTCTATTTGGTCTTTAGTCATGCATGTGTTACAATTTCATTATATATGTTGACTTCAAAATTCCATGATATATGTTGACTTCACACTTCACAATTTCATGATATATGTTGACTTCACACTTGACTTTGCTCATGTCATTGGAATACTAGCTTCATTGTATCTTAACAAAAGATACTTAATTAGAGTCCATGATTTTAATCATATCTTAACAAAAGGTACTGAAGTAGAATCCATGATTTTTATCATACACTAGTGATCTCATTCTTCAATAACAAACTTCAAATTATACATAAAAATGTAAGATACAAAAGTTAAACTCTTGGAAGAAAAATATAGCCTCTTGATGATTTATTAATCACTAGGATAGGGATCCAAACATACTTCTCATTGTTCATCAAGACATATTCATAGTAGTGTTTAATGATGTAAAGAGGGAATAATGAAGAAGATTAGAGTGCTTTAGACAAGCGATGTAATGGTTGCAAAGCACAAATCTAGCTAAGAATGGCCTCCACAAGAGTTTTGACAAGGAAGAAGAGCATGCATCTAGGCAGAGTAACGAACAATAGCGACAACCATCAATTCAAAGGATACACTCTTGGAGATGAAAACTCATTAAGTTGATTTGAATAGTCAAAAGGGAGAGAAGATTAAACCATTTACCCACAAAAACCCACCTATTAGGAATTATGTCCATATGCAATATTTTGTAAATTCCTCCACTTTGGTGCAAGTTGAGGAGTCCTCAAGCTTGTAAGTGATTCTCTGACCTTCTAAAATTTTATAGTGTTTTTCGGCACTTAGTTCGGAGGTGAAATGAGGGTTTAGGACCTAGTTAAACTAGGGAAGACATAAGAGTGTGAGCAAAGTCAATTTTTAAGAAAACTATATAAAGATGAACCCACATTCACTTTTAAGTTTTCTGCGTTCTTGTCTTTGATCTATTGTGAGTTTCATGGATCTCTCTTGCGCATGAGTTAGGCCATTTCATGCTTGCTTGTTGTTGGAAGAACACCTTTTTGACATAGAAATGTTTTGTAAAAATTGTAATTTTGTAAAACAAAAAGCCCTGATAAAAATGAGGACAAGTCTTCCTCATATTTAGAAATAACTTATGTAATTTTTTGAGAGTTTTTAGAGCTCTCAAGTGAGTTAGAAAATTAGATTAGAAGTTTAGAGGACCAATTTTCAAGTGTGAACGGGGACACTTGGAAAAGTATATAAGTTAACTTATGACTTGTTTTTGGGAATGATCATATGTACTTGAATGATTAATGAGAACTTGAGAGCTCTTGTTGGTCTTCTCTAAATCTCATCATTTAGCTTTCATGGTGATGTTTTGATGATTTTCTGAGTGTCTATCATGGATATAGTATTTCATGCTATTCTAAGTCGATTTCATCATGATGAGTCTCCATAATCTTGGAAAATTTTGTTCAACTTGATTGTGTGATTTTGTCATAATCATGATTGTCTCATCTGTGGGATACATGTATTAAAATTAAAATTTGATGTAACTAATGTCTTCCTTATGAAAAATGGCACAATTTAGACACAAAAATCATTATAAAAGTTTTCTTCTAGATCTATTTACAAGAAAACCTAGAATTTTCCATAAAACTTGTGAAACCTCTATTGAAATTGAACTTGATGACAAATCTTGGATTCCATCAATGAAGAAGGGTTTGTGGTCTTAGAATACTTCATGGATTGACAATTTAAAATGTTTAAGATTGTTGTTTCCTTTATTCTATAATGGTTGGAGAGGACAATTGCAAAGTAGAACAAACATTTTTTGTGCCATTGTCGGGGAAGTAACCAAAGCTTTCAACCATTAGAGCTTTGGACCTTTGTTGGATCTTCCAAGTTTATGGTAACAAACACGTCTACAAAATCATTTTGAATAATTAAGTGTGCAATGATGAAAAGGTGAGTGTGTTTATCTTGGGAAAGATTACTTCATTCATTTTGTTTAGAAGGATAAGGAAAGAGTTGAATGTTGTTCTCGAATCTCAAATTAATACAAGATCTCCATCTTTCTTTATCAACTTTTAGCTTCATTTTGATGAAACCCTAGATAAATTGTTCACTTTTTGTTTGGGGAAAGAAATTATATATATATATATATATATATATATATATATATATATATATATATATATATATATATATATATATATATATATATATATAACATAAAAATAAGAAGAAATCAAGGGAACTGAGGAGAAACAAAGGGATAACATCATTGAATTACGAGTAATCATAAAAGCAAAGAAAATCAAGAAAAATGAAGTTGGATGGAAATTCTTTTCTACATTGTTTTTTGTGAAAAATCACTATTGGCTTGGTTTTGCAGGTAGAAAGGAGTGGGGAAGTGGTATTAGACTTCAAAAGAAGGTATTGCATCGAAAGAAGTGAAAAAAAAATGCAAAAAAAAGGTGAAACCCAAAATCATGTTCTTTTTGTAGAAAATCGTGATTTTTCGTTATTAGTAAGATCATTCAAATTTTGGGTGTTTATTGGAAAGTAAGGAAGAAATAAGAGTAAGTTCAAATCAATTGGAAAAATTGAAATTCCGTAAGAAAGAGTGAAAAATTGCGATTGTGAGTTGAAACTATAAAAGAAGGACTTGAAAAAATTTTGTTCATTTGTGAGAGTGTGTGTGACAGAGAGCCAAAATCGCAATTGTGTGAGCTATTGACAAGCAAAGCACTTGCAAACAACTTTTGAGCAACCAATCTAAGGTAAATCTCTTTTGGTATAATATTCATGTGGATTTGAAAGCTTTTTTTTGTAAAAAATGATAAAAAATAAGTGAAATACAGAATCACACACTACAAGAAATAGGGGGCGTAGCGATGCCCCCGAATTGAAAAAAAAAAGAGCATCGTCGCTTATGCGACGCTAGCGTCGCATAAGCGACGATGTTGTTTTCAAAAAATTTTTTTTAGGGGATATGTCGCATAAGCGATGCCTGCGTCGTTTATGCGACGCTAAATCTCTGCGTCGTTGCCTAGCGACGTTATTTGCGACATGGGCAAACTGGACAGTGACGCATATGCGTCGTCCTTTCTAGAGCGTCGCATAAGCGATGCTCTAGAATGTTAAAAAAAAATCGAATTCTCCCGACACATTTGTGCCGAGATTTGGACGAGAGCAAGAGAACGAGAGAGAGAGAGAGAGAGAGAGAGAGAGAGAGAGAGCAAAGAGAAAGACCAGGTATGCGCACACACACACACACTTACACACACATACATATGCATACACACACACATAGAAACACACACACACATACACATAGACACACACAAATACACACACATAGAAACACACACACACACATACACATAGACACACACAAATACACACACATATACACATATACACACATAATGTTGCATACACACACATATACATGCATACACACACACACATATACATGCACACACACATATATGCATACACACACATATGCATACATAATGCACATGCAGACATACACATACATAATGCATACACATGCACACACATATACACATACACATACATACACATACACACACATACACACATACACATACACACACACATACACACACACATACACACACATAGAGAGACATGCACACACATAAACATACATGCATACATATGCATACATAATGCATATGCATATGCATACATACTTACATGCATACACACACATATGCATACATAATGCACATGCATACATACACATACATAATGCACATGCATACATACACATACATAATGCATACACACACATACACACACATATGCATACATACATGCATACACATACACACATAGACACATACACACACATAGACACATACACACACATAAACAGATACACACTCATAGACACACACACACATACACATAGACGCGGACACACATACACACACATATACACACACACATACACACAGACACATACCCACATAATGATGCATTCACACACATACACATGCATACACACATACAGATGCATACACACATCCACACACAATGATGCATTCACACACATACACATGCATTCACACAGGGATACAGGTCTTAAATATGACCTTTTCCCCTAGTGTAGAGTACACATATCTAGGCAGTGTAGTTGTGCATGATAGCGAGATAATGCAGTGTCCTGTTGGCAATAAATGGTTAATAGATTGCCATACGGGAATTGTCCCAAGTCTTTGCTATCAAAAAGGGACTGAAACTGCTCTTCAGTTCCTAACATGCCTTCAAAATGTTCTGCATGAATGATTTTTCCAAATAGGGTTCAGTGTTGGCTTGAAAGACATGTACTTAACAGATGAAATCAGAACATATAAAAACCTTCTTGAAGAAGTTCATATAGATGATGGCAGATTGTCTTCTCAGAGAGTTCTCACTTTGGAAAGGCAGATCCGATTAGTCTTGTCAAGAAAAGAGGAACTCATTCCAAGAACTTTTATCAATCCATGTCATAGTGATATCCTTGACTATGATTACCAAGAGAATTTTCTTAGCTTAGTTGAAGAAATCAGTGCTAGAAGATCAGCAATTTGTGAATTTCAACGTGTTCTTGGGAAAATACCAACCGTTGTTGAGAGGCATAACTGTCCATCCAATTCCATGATGGCAATGATAAGGGCTGGAAGCAAAGGATCATTGTCAAACTTGATACAACAGTGTGCATACTTAGGTTTACAGTCTGTAAACGAAGAGGAGTTGTTCTTTTCAGACTTTCATGATGGTTTGGCAATAATTCATTCTTGCTTTTTAGATGGTTTAACCTCCAAAGAATTCCTTTACCATTTAGTGTCTTCCCAAAAACCTGGAAAAGGGTATGGAGCTGAGGGGCATGAAGAACTTTTTTGAAAATGTATGTATGTGTTAAGGGAAGTGTGTTTAGCATATGATGGTTCTGTTCGGACACGAACAGACAATCATGTAATACAATTCAATTATGAAGTTTTGGAGAACATCGAAGAGGCAGACTGGAAATCAAAGGATCTGTAGAGTCCGGGCCTTGGTTCAGAGCCTGTTGGTGTACTGGTGGTGACATCATTGATTGAACCAGCTTATAGTTATGCATTCGCCAGTCTGCACCAACAAAGAGTAATCCCATTGAATTTCTAAAGGTAATCTTTGACAATTATGATCTTTTCTTATAGTTTTGATTTTAATGTAATGTTGTTAAAACATAATTGGTTTTTGAGGTAAGACAAAACAAAGAAACCTCTGGGAAGTTCGATCATCATGATTTGTTTTCCCTTCTCATTTTCTAGGAGACCCTTCTAAGATCCTCCAGCACATCTTTGAAAGGCATAGATCACAAATCCATTCTTGCCATTTCTTCGAACACAATAAAGAGGAAAACTGATCCAGCAAGGGTAGCACTGCAGATTCAGAGACATCTTCACTATTTCACACTTGGAATGTTACCAGTTAAGACCATGATAGAGTTATGTACCATCATCAGAATGTTTGTTAGCCCCTTTTTTTCTTTAGTTCATAAAATACTATTTTAAACTTGAAGAAATCATGCATTTTTATTGCAACACATACACATACACACACACAAACATACACACATAGACACATACACACATAATGATGCATACACACATAATGATGCATACACACATATACACATGCATACACACACATATGCATACATACATGCATATACATACACACATAGACACATACACACACATAAAAAAAAAGTTCGATTTCTCCCGGCACATTTGTTCCGGGATTAACACGCGAGAGCAAGAAGAGAACGAGAGAGAGAGAGAGAGAGAGAGAGAGAGAGAGAGAGAGAGCATGAGAGAGAGAAGGTTGAGATTTTTGAATTGTTGGATTTAAGTCATCAGTTAATATCTACCCAAAGAGGCCAAGCTTTAGTGAAATTATCTCAGGATGGCATCCTTTCAAGCCATTTGATTTTAGAAAATCATTTTTGGCTGCTAAAACATGAAATTCAAATGTTAAATATGTATTGTGACTCTCCTGCTCCCAGGCCTACAATAATTAAGGCACCCGGTATAAAAGCTCCTTTGTGGACAAGGATACAGGTCTTCAATATGACCTTTCCCCCTGGTGTAGAGTATACATATTTAAACAGTGTAGTTGTGCATGACAGCGAGATAATGCAGTGTCCTGTTGGCAATAAATGGTTAACAAATTGCCATACGAGAATTGTCCCAAGTCTTTGCTATCAAAAAGGGATTGAAACTGCTCTTTAGTTCCTAACATGCCTTCAAAATGTTCTGCATGAATGGCTTTTCCAAACAGGGTTCAGTGTTGGCTTGAAAGACATGTACTTAACAAATGAAATCAGAAGGTTCAAGAACGGGAGCAGTGATGAAGGAGGACGGCTAGCCCCAGAGGAAGGAGAATGAAGGCCTTTGTATGCAACCATCAACATCTTCTCCTTTGTCCCCTGACATGGACCCATGTTGTAAACCCACAACCTGTCTACTGACACTAAACGAGTTTCTCATGAAAAGAGATATAAGCTTATCTATATGCACATGATTTAACTCAAATAGGATTTTCTCCTCTGAACAATTCACATAATTCGCTGCTAATGCTCCCTTGTATATGCTTTTTGTCAATGGTGCACACTGACATCTCACCTGTATGCGTGCCTACATGTAAACAAAACCTCATTAGGCCTCAGACAGTGACCTAATGTAATATCAGAGATTATTAAATCTAAGCAAAGAACATGAGCTGGAAACTGTGTCTTCTGCTTCCCATCAGTCCAGGCATATGGATTGATGTTCATCTCTCCATAGCTGTCTGCCTCAAAAATACCATGCAACTTTTTATCTATGTAATTAAACAAAAATAGTGGCATCCCTAGTCGGACATTCTTTACATAGCTGATATGAGAAGCTCGAAGGCCTGGACATGCACAAAAACTAATGATCAAGCTACTGTTCATGCATAAGGATGTTCGTAAAATAAAACCAAGCCGAGGATTCCAAGTAAGCTTTAGATTCAACATTCTTCTCTACGTTTGCACGAAAGCCATACCAAAAACATGCACACACATGAACATGCAGTAATATGTGGAGGGAGGGAGAGAGAGAGAGAGATAAGGGCACAGAAGGAAATGGTGTCCATATGACCAGGACGTGGAAAAACATACTATTGAAAGCACAATGGAATCTCAAAATGAGAAATCCAAACCATGATATGATGCATTATGTTTTAAAGGGAGAGACATATATCTGTGATAGAAAGTAAGAGGATAGATAAAGTTTACCAAAGAGAAGCTGTGTGACGCATTCATTGTAAGTCGCATGGTCACAGCCAAAAATCAGAGCAGCAAGCTCCTCCGTCGGAAGGTTCAAGAATGGGAGCGGTGATGAAGGAGGACGACTAGCCCTAGAGGAAGGAGAATGAAGGCCTTTGTATGTTTTGGTCTTACGTCCAGCTCCCATGACAGAAGCACTCCGCTGACAATGAGACTTGTAAGAGTAATTTTAAAGTTTGTTGGAAAACGTTAATTACAAATTTATGTAATGAGATCATATGCTACATGTGCATTAATTTCAATAATACTTTCATAATAACATTTTTTATGAATGAAGGCATTCTGTGGCTACTGTTCATGCATACGGGCGTTCGTAAAATAAACAAAGCCCAGGATTCCAAGTAAGCTTTAGATTCAGCATTCTTCTCTGTGTGTATATGTATGTATGTGCATGTGTATGTGTGTGTATATGTATGTATGTGCATGTGCATGTGTAAGTGTATATGTGTGTATGAGTATGTGCATGTGCATGTGTATATGTGTGTATATGTATGTGCATGTATATGTGTAACTCTATGTGTATATGTGTGTATGTGCATGTATATGTGTCTATGTAGGTATGTGCATGTGTGTGTGCATGTGTATATGTGTGTGTACGTATGTGCATATATACGTGTATATATGTGTATAATGTATGTATATGCATGTGTATATGTATGAAACATGCATGTGTATGTGGATGCATTTCAATTTGCATCCATGTGCATGCATGTGGATGTGCATATACATGTATTTGCGTATATGTTAATGTGTGTATGTGTATATATATGTGTGTTAGCTTCTTGAATAACCTGCAATAAAGAGAGAGAGAGAGAGAGAATTCAAAGAGAGAAAGATGTAGAAAGAGAGAAACAGAGACAGAGGGAGACAATAAGAGAGAGCTTAGGCAAAACAACAATTCTGCATATACTTGCTTCCCCTCGTAAGCGCAGCGCAATTGCGAACGTTGGAGAGCTCTTCAATCAGATGCGTGAAAATGCCGATCGAAGAGCCTCCAACGTTTTAATTTTTTTCCGTCAACAGACCGTCATGTAAGCGATGTTACGCATCGAGTTGGTGTCGCATAAGCGACATGTCTTAGCGTCGCTTATGCGATGCCAAAAAGCGTTGCTTATGCGACGTAAAGAAGCGTCACTTATGCGATGCTTTTTAAAACTATCGTGTTAGTGATGCTCTATGCACGCATCGCAGACCTCGTCTGCGCCGCAAGTTGCAAAAAACATCGTTTGGCTCGTCGTTTAATCGACGGTCCGCGCGCGATGCTCATTATGACGCATTTTGCAATTTTATAGCGATGAAATTGTGTCGCCTTAACCGTCGCTATACGCCCGTATTCCTTGTAGTGACAATTTTTGAAATGATGATTTCAATTAAAGAAATAGTTTTTTATCAAAGGATAAAACACGATTTTTTTAAAATCATGATTTTTAGTGAAAATCATGATTTTCACAATTGTGAGCAATCATGATTGTGTCTAAAAATTATGATTGTGAGTGAAAAAATTACGAGTTTGAGTCTCCAAATCGTGATTCTCAGGTGAGAATCGTGATTTCTCAAAATCATATTTTTTGGATGAAATTCATCATTTTATTGGTCAAAATTTCATGATTTTGACCTTAGAATCGTGAAAACTCACAATTGTGTGAAAATATGATTGTGAGCAAAAAGAAATATGATTTTGAGTTACAAAATCATGATTCTAAGCGAAGAATCATGATTTTCATGGAAAAAAAATGTGATTCTCTACAAAGAATCATGGTTTTTCAAAATTGAATAAAAACACAATTCTTTTCACATTAAAAAATAGTAAAAAGTATAAAAACAAAAGAATTATAAAGAGACAAAATCATAAAAATTAGGAAAACTAATAAAATCCATAAAAATTATGACTTTCTACCAAAAAAATGTGATTCTGAGTCAAAATCGTGATTTTTTTGGAAGGTTGCCAAACTTGAAAAATTGAATATGCAACATTAATAAAAATATTCATATAAAGAGCTATATTTGTAAAGGAGAGGCAAAGTTCAAGTCAAATAAAAAGCTAACCCTAGTTTCCAAAACAAATAGGATTTATTGGGGAATAGAGCAAAGGTGAATCAAATTGAGATCAAGAGTGAGTACAAACCATAGCCAAAGACCTAGTAAGACGTGGGTGCAACAAAACACAAGAGAAAGTGAAGAATATCTAGATCCATCAAACACAAATATGGAAAACATAAATGATGATGCAAAACCTCTAACACTGGAGTCTATCGGAACATTCTCAAATACTTATATACAAATAGATTTGGAGCCTATGTGCATCAAGAGGGCTTGCATAAGCATCTCATTAGATTGAGAAACTTAGAAATACCTTTAGATTCACTACTAGAAATAGGAGGGTGTAGCAATACCCCCGTTGAAAAAAAAAGCAGGTTTCATTGCTTATGCGACAAAAACATCGCATAAGCGACAAAGCTCTTTTTTTATTAACAAAAAAGACGACCCCTCGCATAAACGATGCACAACGTCGCTTATGCGATGCTCAATTTGACCAGCACAAATAGTGTCGCCATCTAGCGAGGGATACTATGGCTTCTCCAATGCATGCTATGGCTTGACCTCCAATTCCTATCATATGAGCTTTCGTGGGTGTCATAATCGTTTGAAGATCTCGGATGACTGTACTTCGTATGCAACTAAGTCCTCCTCCTGGGTCTATCAAGGCATCTATCAACTGGTACTCCGTTGTTCCAATTCCTAGGTTTAAATAAGGCTGGGACATGTTGACATTAGTCGTGTGTCAGACTTATGGACCTGGTAATTAGCCATGGGGATAGGCTCTTCTCCTTGGAGATATCGTTTGTCTCATTGCCTAATCCATTCTTTCCATTTCTTAATGCGCTCTAAGGCTTCCTGCCGTGCTTCTTCTCTAATTCGTTCTTCCTCTTTCTTCCTATTTTGCGCACCTACGAGATGTGCTAACATTTGATCCGTCAATGGCTCCATGAACCGTTTCACTTTACATCCACTTATGTAGTTAGGAAGAATATCTCCATCCAGAGTGGCTAGATTAACTGCTCCACTCGTAGAGATCCTATTAATGATTAGAGGTCCATATCTGCGTTTTTGTAATTTCTTGGCATGTTGCTTCAAGGTGTAGACTAGGACCAAGTCTCCTTCTTTTAGTCCCTTGTCTTTTATGTGTGCATCATAATATGCCTTTTGTCTTCACTTAGCCGCATAAATTCCCGCGACAGCCTGCAATCGAGTTCCATGCAGTTTCTCGATTTGGTCTAGTTGTTGGGATAATTCATGTCTGGTCCATTCATGCTGTCGAGCTATTCTCAATGTGGGTACCAAAAATTCGATTGGCAGGATGGCGTTCTGGCTGTACACGAGATTGAATGGGGTAGTTCCAATGGAGGTTTTGTAAGCGACTCGAAAGGCCCAAATTGCATGATGCAACTGTTTGTCCCAGTCAGACCTCCCATTATTGACAATGTTTGTCAAATACTGTGCATAACACTTTATTGGAACTTTCTGCTTGACCATTGGCTTGGGGGTGATATGGGGCTGACATAATCATGGACTGCTTTAGGCATGTCAGGCAAGTATACTCCTAATCGTTTTAATTCCCTAATAGTTCCATGAGTTCCTTTGTGTGTTCTCCATTTGTTCACATGAGCTTGTTCAATTAGCTGCAATTGTTTGTCTTCCTTAGCACATCTTAGTAGTACCCTGCTGGATTCCTTATCGTACACACTTCCCGAAATAATGGGCAAATTCCTTGACTGCAAAATTTCCTTTTTACTCTCTTTATTGGTTGAGTATTGTGGGCCATGAGTGAGTATCAGAATTAGTTTCTCTGCCCACTTTGGACACACTTCCAGATTAAACAAATAAGTTTCTGGCAATTCGTCTAGTACTCCACTTGGTGGTTCTCCGTGTGTTAACCTAGAGAGGTGATCTGCTCTTACATGGGTGTTTCCCTTTTTCACTATTACCTCGAAGTCGAACTCCATCAATAGTAGAAACTATCTTACCAGTCTTCTCGTGTTACAGGGCTTATTGACTAAGTACAATAATGCCTGATGGTCTATGAAGAACTTGAACTTGTTGGCTAAGAGATATTGTCTAAATTTTTTCACTGCATAGACCATTCCTAATCCCTCTCGCTCTGTAGTTGTATAGTTCCTCTCAGCTTGATTTAGTTGCCTACTCGCATATGCAATTGGGTGATCTAACTTTCCTTCATGTGCCGGCTGAGCTAATATGCATCCTATTGCGTAATTTGAAGCATCCACATGAATATGAAAAGGCTTGTTCCAATTCGGTGTCTTTAGAATTGGGGTTGTGCTCAGCCGCTAAATCGACGGTAGTATCCACAATGTCCCATAAACGCTTGCACTTCTTTTGAATTCTTCGGTCTAGGAAGCTCCAAAATGACCTTAATTTTGTCTTCATCTGTGGATATTCCGTTTCTAGAGACTATGTGTCTTAAGATCTTCCCTTGTCTTACCATGAAGACACACTTCTCAGGGTTCAGGCAGACTCTATATTGTCGACATTTATTAAATATCTTCCGCAATTCAGGAATGTGGACTTGTCTTTGATTTGAGTATGTAGATAGGTCATCCACATATACTTCCATGCTCTTCTTAAGGATTTTCTTGAAAACATGACACATCAATCATTGGAAAGTAGCAGGTGCGTTAGTGAGTCCAAAAGGCATCACTCGGAAAGCATAGACTCCCCATTCAGTCGCGAATGCGGTCTTATGTTGATCCTTAGTAGCAATAGCTACTTGATTGTATCCAGAGAATCCGTCTAAGAAGCTATAGACTTCTTTTCCTGCTACTCTTTCCAGTAGATGGTCAGTGATGGGTAAAGGGTAGCTGTCACGTATAGTGGCTGCATTGACCTTTTTCAAGTTAATGCAAACTCTCGGTTTTCCGTTCTTCTTAGGCACAACTACTAGTGGCGATACCCACTTGGTATGTTCTATTTCATATATGAATCCAACTGCTAGTAGTTTGTCTATTTCTTCTTTAATTTTAGCAGCCTAGACCTCATTGTATGTATTAGGGCGCTGTTTTGATGGTTTGGCCTCCGTCGTCATTGGTATCCTATGAGAGCAAATAGAGGGTTCCACACCCTTGAGATCCTTATATATCCACGCAAATACATCTCGATATTCTCAAATCAATTGTATTAATTCTTCTTCCTCCTCAGTTGACATATCTTTACCTATGTATGTACATCTTTCTTCTCCATCTTCCACTCTTAAGATGATCTTTTTTGTTTGTTCTTTGTTGTCGTACGCTTCTCCTTCTCTAGCTTCTCTCTTAGGCATCTGAATGACTATCTTTCTCTCCTCTACTTCGTACCTTTTAAAATGCTCCGGAACCTCAAAAAGGTCAGGATTTGGTCCGATTTTACTCACACTTTCCTCTTGCTTCTGTACTATGGGAACTGCTTCTATTGCCAACACTTTGGTCATTCCATACTTGTCTTTGGTATGAATAGCTTCTAGGTAACATTCCTCAGAGTCAAACTCAGGTTCCATCTCTATGCTCTTGTATTCTTCTTTCCATTCCTTTTCCAATATTTCCCCTGCTTCTATTTCTTGAAGGACAACCATGTACAAATTTACATCATAGCCTTCTTCATCCACACATTCATTCATCGTCAAATCTTCTTCATTCACACATACATCCAAGGTTGCTAAGATTTCCATCCATCCATGCGGTCCAAACGTTTCATCAGGGAAGATTTGAGGCATATACATTGGGTCCTCTACAGTTCAGTAGTTAGGATGTCCTATTGGCCACAACTGCCTTTTATTATCCTCTTCCTTGGCTTCTTTGCACATCCATAATTGGGCATCCTCGTGCATCCATGATTGATCACTGGTTCCAGTGCTATGAATAGATAGGTCATCTTCCTCCTTGTGTATGGGATTCCACTGTAGTGGGGGTACATCTCTATATGAAAATGTATGCAAGTTTATCTTGGTGGTATTTCCTTGATGTTGCAGGTATAATGAATCTCGTCCCCAGTCTTGCACTATCCGCATTTGTCTCATGAAAGGTTGTCTTAATATCATTTCGTAATTGTTAGCCTTTTCAAATTTACAGATGGCTAATGTGTGTTTGAATTCAACTCCACAGGTGGTTAATTTGATCTTTTCTAATATTCCTAGGGGTTTCTCCACATGACCGTCTGCTAATTGGAGCTTCATGCATGTGGGTCGTAAGGCAGGCTTTCCCCATTTCTCTCAAATCTCCTTGGTGGCAATTCCTACTCCTGGTCCTGTGTCTAGTATAGCCTTGGTCATGTACCCATTGTAAGTGACACGTAGACACGTATTACCTTCGTCTCCTTCACTAAACTCTCCCACCTTATCTATTGGGATTTGTATCTTCGATGGATTTTCTTTTTCCTTGTTTTCCTTTTCGTCCTTCTCTTGTCCTAATTCCAGTTGACTTGCTAATTGTTTCCATAATTGCGGTTTAACACGGAGTAGTTCTTCCACAGTCAGTTTGCATTGTACTTTTGTCTTTTTAAGTTATGTTAGATTGTGTGAATTCTGATATGAGCTTCCTTTTCCTTTTCCTTGTACTGTGGGTGCTCGGATTATCATAGATTCCTTTTCGTATTCTCCCATGTAATTTGGTAGGGTTGAAATGTTCTGAGCTTCTTCTCTATTTCGGTCTAGTCTTGATACTTCCTCATATACTTCTTCCATGTTGGGATTTGGTTGATAAACTTCCACATCTAATTCCTCAGAGGGAGGCTCAGTCACTCCATTTCTCTTCCATTGTTCTTCTTGGATTCTATTCCATAATTCTTTTGGCCAGTCAGCCTCTAAGTCAGGTATTGTTGACATAGGTTCGTCCTCGGTTTTCACTCGCTCACATTTATCATCCTTCTCTTTAGGTTCTTTATCCTTGGCTTTAACACACTCCTTGTGTTGCTCCTCTGCTACCCTTGTCTCTGGAAGGGCTGGGATAGTCTTTTCTAGGGTTGCTTGTGCTACCTCTATAAGTTTCCTACATATAGCAAGCCTCTCTTTTTCTAATTCTCCTTGTGGGTAAAGCTTTTTGTGTTGTTCCACATTTGGTCCAGTCTTAATTCTAGCGTGGTAAGCTTTCAACCACATGTCCAAATCATCCAGTTTTGGGTAAGCTAGAATTGATCCTGGTTTCTCTACCTCTCGGATAAACGATGGAATGGGAACTTCTTCCGGAATCTCTGGTTCTTTATGCTCCTTACTGCTTGTTGTGTTTCTTATTTTCTTGACTTTTGTTTTTCATCCATTTCTCTTTGAGCTTCTCTCTTCTTTCCTTCCATTTTTGCGCTTTTATGTTCTGGGTATTCTCATGTGGGTCCTCTGAATCTTCCACTATTTGAATTTTGGAGTTCACGATTCTATTGTTTTCTTATTCCCGATTCGGTTGTTTTTCTTTTTGTTCCTTCATTTTCGTGTAATGGCCTTTAAAGGCACGGTGTATTCCTTGTCACCTCCAAGTGCTTCTATCACTTCAATTACATTAATAGGTGCAGTGTCTTGGGCTTTAGTGGGATTCTTTGGGCAGTCTATGAAAAGATGTTCCTTCCCACAATCATTGCAATACCCTTCCCAAGTCCTAGGAGGTGGTGGGTTGTAAGGTCCAGTACATTCTCTAATAAAATGATCTCCTCCGCATCTATAACATGGTCCTCTCGGCACAGGCGGTCTAATGGTTGGTCTCCCAGGTGTGGGTGCTTTGGGTGCAGTGTACATTAAAGTAGCCATCTCCGTTCCATAGGCCTGGTCATAGCCTTCATATCCATGGTATGCTAGATCATATGCTGGTTCATACTCAAACATATTAGTTTCATAGGATAGTAATCTCCTTGGGATAGCTCGTATCCAGGGTTTGCTGATTCTACACTGGTCAACGTTGAGGCTGGTACTATGGCTCTTTCCAAGTTTTCTTCTAGTTGGGCGTACACAAGTACCACATGTTGGGGCTGCGATAATTGTGGTCCTAACACTGGTTGGGTTTGTGGATGTTGTGCTTGCTCGTATGGTCTCGGTGCTCCTGGTGGTGTTGGGTAGGGATTGTACCTGGGCATATCTCTACCTGGCTCTCTAGGTGGATATCCATATGGCCGATATTGAGGCGGTTGTGGAGGTCTTGTCTGCCTATTGAATGGGCAGTTTTTCGTGGTGTGATTAGTGTATTTTTGCTCTACGTGGCAGTACAAGGCAGTTCCAGGGTAATGCTGTCTATTGTAGGGGTACGTTTGAGGTACTTCGGCTCCTCCTCGGACGCACAAGTGAGTGGGGTGATCTCCTCCACATAGACTACATCTTCGTAACATAGGCACTCTTAAGGCTGGGTGTTGGTAATTTCTCCGTCCTTGGACTCCCAATTTCTTTGCCACCAGCTCCGCTAATTCCTCCACATACTGGGGTTGGATGTAATTGTACTCCGAGAGTCTTTTGATTTAGTGGGGCTGGGCGTACTCTTGAGATCCTCTACTAGATTGTCCTCTAAGTCAATACGGTCCTATAGGCATTCGCTCAATGTCTGTAGCCTCTTTACATATACTAGCGTTCTTAGAGTTCCATTCGTTAGTCCATCCAAAAATAATGATATCATTTTTTGTTGTGTAGGTCTTTCTGCTACCAGACATGTATCCACTTATTGGTTGAATCTTCAAGCAGCTGTTTTCACAGTTTCATTAGGCTTCTGTTTAAAACTATGGATTAAAGACGTAGAATTGTGTTTAATCCCTCTCTTAGTGAATTCCCCAATGAATTCTTGAAAGAATTGCTCCATATTTCCAAATTGGTTAGGGTCTAATGGCTGGAACCAAGTCAGAGCCGTTCCTGTGAGGGTGAGTCCGAAAGACTCATACTGCACGAAGAAGTCGTCTACTTGTTCTGCTCTTAAAACTTGTTTAAATTCAGCAATGTGGTCATAAGGTTCTCCCAATCCATCATAATGATTCCTCACGCATTTGGCCACTTGAATAGGTCTCAATCTTCTCATTGGTTCTGGCTGTCTAGGCATTACAGGGAAGGCGGGAACTGCTGGTCTAATTAGGGGTATTCCTGGCTTCACTCCTATTGGTGGTCATGGCCTTACTGGTGGTCGGTATTGATTTCGTACTCTTGGGTGGGTCTGATTATGTGGTTGCACTCTGGGAGTCGCAAATTGTACATGAGTTCGGTTCGGAATGCTTCGTTGGCTTGTTTGTCCCGACATTGTGTGCTCTGCCTCCTGTTGTGTTCCGAAGGGGTTCTGAGAGGTGGTTGCCTATTCTCGTGGAGGAAATACAGGCAAACCCATATACTTTAATTGAGATCTATCTATGGCATCAACAAGCCAATACCTTCTTTGGATTTTGTCCAGATATGTTACTCTAGACTCGTCTTCTGGATCCTTAACTCATAAAATGTCATCGGACTTTCTTCCTTTCCTTGGGCCGGTGAGTCGGTTTGAAGTAACAAGTCCGATCCATGGATCAAATAGACTTCCAGTAGGTAGTCGTCTTGAGGTATCAAGTCCCCTCTCAAGACTCACGTCACTTGGGACTTGCCTCTAGGGGTCGTCACTAACTCCTCAGGGTTTGGTCTCCCTGAGTTTTCTTGTCCCACTAACTCTCCCCTCTCATTGATCAAATCAGGGTATTCAATCACTATGTAGATGTGACCCAGCTTGTCCATGTATGCTCCTCCTTCATACTTAACAGTCGGTTTGGGCACAATTGTTGCATCCATGGAAGTCACCATCCTAGCCACAAATCTATTTAAACCATCCAGGTAGATGGGGATCTCCTGGGCATTAGTAGAAACATACTGTAAAGAAGTGCGATACTCTCCTTCTACAGTGGTCATGTAGTTTCTTTTGGGAGTGGGACCCTGCATGTCTTCTAAAGCCATGGGTATCTCCTCCTCTGAGTCACTAGAGGTGTCTGAATAGTCTGAGTGATGACTGACCTGAGCAGCACTTCCCACAGACGATATGACACTTCTCCGGCTACTTAGCACCCTTCCTGACCTCAAGTTCATTCACCCTCCTGGGGCTCTCTAGGTCTCTAAAACTCTCCCTAAGTGGCTTCTCAAATGCCTCAAATTTGCCTTTGGAAATTCTCCAAAAGTTCTGGGCGATACCACTTTTGGCGATACTGCACCAGGCGATACTACTCGTCAGACAGTACGATACTATGGCAACGGACGGTACGATACCGCTGTTGGGCACGATACGATACTGAAAACTCTGGCGATATGATACCTCAAGTCTGGACGATACGATACCACATCCAATCACGATACGATACCTCAGGAGTCCATGATACGATACCAAAAAACTGGGCGATACGATACTTATGCACTGAGTGATACGATACCTCGGTTGGGACGATACGATACTAGGAACTTCACGATACAATACCACTTTTTGGACGATACGATACCAAAAAGGGTGACGATACGATACTGGAATTCCCCATGATACGATACCTAAGTAATGCACGATACGATACTAGCAAGTCATGCGATACGATACCAATGCAAGTGGCGATACGATACTGAAATTCCCCACGATACGATACTTGAGTAATGCACGATACGATACTAGCAAGTCATGCGATACAATACCAATGCAAGTGGCGATACGATACCACCAACTTGCACGATACGATACTTAAATAGTATCGCTATACGATACTGTGAAGTGAGACGATACGATACCAAAAGTGGACCGCGATACGATACCTCTTTGGTAAAGTGCGATCGCAATACCAACCAGGCGATACAATACCACAAGTGGTATCGTGATACCAAGGCTGGTAATCGACGATATGATACAATACTAGGGAATTTTTGGTATCGCGATACCAAAAACTCAACCGATCGCGATACTCAAGCCAAAATACCTCCAAATTCAAATTTTTTTTTTCCCCCTTGCTCTTCTCTCACCCCTCTTCACTCGTAGCCTACTGTCTCACTCAAAGAAGTAAAAAAAAACACTCTGTCCTGCCTCGCGATACCAGATGCACGTTTAATCACGTGTGAGTGCACTTCTATTGTGTTTTAGCTATGGGAATCTTATGGGAGCTTACCTCTATGATGTCCTGCTTGTGCCTTGAGCTCACTAGCTAGCTTTGAAAGCCTGGAGAGCACGATACTACACAGATGATATCGATCGCTGCCTGGAAATGATACCACTTTCTGAGCAATTGAGAAATGAGCTAAATTTTTTTGGTTTTTATACTTTTTGGTGATTGAAACTTAACTACACTAATTTGGCAATCTTTTTGGAATTTTTCTTGGTGATCATGGCTTACTCCTACTCCACTTCTCTTCCTAACCTAACCCTAACTCTTTCTTCTCTCCCTCTCTACTAACCCTAAACCTAAAAACTCATTACACACACCTCCAGGATGTGAAGTAACAAGTGTTGAAGTGGTTGACTCCTTGCTGCTAAACGAATTCACTTATACAAGTACAATTTCGTCACTTTTGAGCTATAACCATCACGAAGGCACCTTGGTTGAGTTTCCCGGCAATGGCACCAAAAACGTGTGTACCTAAGTCAAAAGTCTTAGGGACTTGTGCCAAAGAGACTAAATCTCATTTGCCACACAAGTGGGTATAGTGAGGAATTGACACACGCTTATTTGTCAATCCGACGAACCGACCTAACCAAGTGTATGAGGACTTGTGGCTACATGATGGAAAATGAAGTGGTTCAGCTCACATGCATGAGAAAAGACTAACCTCCTCTCCAACTCACTTAATTACTGAAAGTGTCTGTCGTGATACCACTTACAATAGTTTTTACTAAATTGAGGATTTCTCCCAGCTCCGAACTCCGAATATGGCCAATAGAAGTTCTTTTCGAAGCTCTCGATGAGACGCATCTAGTGCAGGTAGTTTCACTTGATTCTGACAACCGTACTTCAAGTTATGACCAAAACAGTGAATGGCGGGAAGCACACATACTCACTCCACAACTCGTACTAGCTCACACACACACTACTGTAGCTCAAAAACAATGGGGAGGGGTAGACAACAGTCCTACACACAGATTCCAAGCATTACACACACACCAAAGATCATAGAGAAGGTAGAAATCTGCAGGAAAGAAGCAAATTCTAAATTCTTAAGCTCTTCTTCTTCATAATGGCAAAAAGTCTCTACAAAGAGTCACAAAGTGACTTATATACATGTGCCCTAAAAATGGTCCTTTCACACAAGTGATCAGCACTTTATTGACTAATTTCTATTTTCCTACTATTTTACAAGAAATATATTACAATGATTTGGGATTATGCATCTAGAGGACTCCTCTAGTGCATTTATATGGCTTGAGGGAATTTCTTAAGACTTTGAAGAAGAAAAATATGCCCATTCATTTGAAAAATTTGGGGCTCCTCTTTCGTGCCTCTTTGCTCTGCAACAGAGTGTGATATAAAGCTAGAGGGTAATATAGTGTATATAGGGAATGGATTGGAGTTCAAGAGAAGAATGCGAGCATTATGCGACTCTTACCTGCACCTTGTCCACTTGCAGTGGAAGTAAGTATAAGTTTTACATATAAATTGAAATAAATATCTTATGTTTTATTTACATGATTTTTTTTATTTTTGTAGTGAGCATGATGAGAGGGATAAAAAATACGTACTTAGTTCACTTGAGACAGAGTTTGGGACTGAATGGGCGCATAACTGGTGTCTAAAAGATATGCGAACACTTATGGCTCATCATCATGATAATGCACAATATGCATTGCTTTTATTTGCTATATTTACATGTGTAACTATATATATACACACACACATAATATACACACATATATATACACATATATTCACATATATATTTATACATATATTTATATACACAAACGTACATGCACATCAGGTCACATGCATACATGTGTATGTGTGTATGTATATATATGTGGATATGAGTATGTGTGCTTATGTATGTATGTATGTATGTATATGAGAGAGAGAGAGACAAGAGTGCGACTAGAGGTACAAATAAATGCATACACACACATACATGCCTATCTGATTACACATGGTTTTGAGAACAGTCCAATTGAAAGCACCTTATATGTTAAGCGTGCTAATGATGTACTTCTGATCATTGTGGTTTATGTTGATGACATGCTTCTCACTGGTCCTCATGAGAGGCATATTGCTGATTTTAAGGCTGATTTGCATGCCTCATTTGAGATGTCTGATTTGGGGCATTTGCATCATTATTTGGGCATTCAGTTTATGCACGTTGATGGTGGAATGGCTTTGTGTCAAATGAAATATATTGACACATTATTGCAGCGTTTTGGCCTTGAAGATTGTAAGCCTATTGCCACTCCTATGGAGACAGGTTTACGATTGAGTCTTCATGATGCTGGAGATGCATTTGATGCTGTTCTCTATCAGCAGGCTGTTGGATGCTTGATTTACTTATGCATTACTCGGCCAGATATTCAGTTTGTTGTCTCATAGATGAGAAGGTTTATGCATTGCCTAGGAGTCAAGCATTGGCAGGCGGTTAAGTGTATCTTTCGCTACTTGAGTGGTACTCGACTACTTGGGTTGTTTTATCCCAAGGGGCGATCACTACAACCAGATTTGCATGCTTTTTCTGACTCTGATTCGGCTGGTTGCTATGACACTCGTGTGTCCACTAGTGGCTTTTGCTTCATGCTTGGTAGCTCATGTATATCTTGGTTGAGCAAGAAGCAACCTACTGTGGCCACTTCCAGTTGTGAGGTTGAGTATAAGAAAGCTTTCACAGCAACTGTTGAGTGTGTGTGGCTCAAACGCCTTATGGCTGATTTGGGGGTTGGTCAGTCTTCTGCCACCACCATCTTCACTGAGAGTCAGAGCGCATTGGCAGTTGCGAGGAACCCTGTGTTCCATGCTCGCACTAAGCACATTGAGGTGCATTACCATTATGTCAGGGAGAGGTTCTCTGCTGGGGAGATCAGCTTGGCATATGTGCCCACGCAGGAGAACATTGCATACCTTTTCACGAAGGCTCTGCCTAGGGAGAATTTTGAAGCTTTCCGCAATGCTTTGGGTTTACTTCCTTTTTTGGAGTGATTTCCACATAGCTTGGCACTTCCTTTTACATGAGTGCCAGCTACTTGTTCACCGCATCACTCCCAAGGGGATTTGTTGATATATTTAGGTAGTGATGTGTGTGAACACTCTAGGACTGTCGGGGCACCTTTTATCCCTCTTTAGGAGGTTTCGCCCCCCCCCCCTTGTATATACGCCTATTGCCTTATGGGCTACTTATCTTTTGTACATTCTCTAGTAATATATTCAGTATTGTGTGTTGTGCTCCAAGCTTCTTCTCCTTCCTTGTGTTGTTCGCGTGCTTCCGCAGACGTCTATCTCCAACAACACACATGCACACACATACATATACATGAAACACATATATGTGCATACTAACACATGTATACATATAATACACATGAATACACACACATATGCATGCATACATGACAAAAATTTGCTCCTCAAAGATAAAGCTATATATAAAATAATTAGGCATACCCCCCCAAGCTTCATGTTCTAACTTAAAAGAACACGATTGCATCTCTCTAGTAGGATTCATCAATATTTTAGTTGAATAAAGAAGAATATATTATCTGATATCCATTCAAATGACTCGGTTATTGATCGATAACTAGAGTAGGATTTACTATCTAATCTAATCATGTGTTTTCATTATTGCCATTATTTTGGTAAGACATCAATATAGTCTCATCTTCATTATCCTTATTGATTTCATTTATTTCTTCTATTGTTAAATTTGTGTTCTCGTGAATGACATCATCTATTGATGGATAAATATCGATTTTTGGTAATTCCTCTTCATCATCAATAGAATCAATATGTAGAGTATTATCCTCTTCATAAAAAAGATTAGTATCATTATCATGTATAATGATTCTAATTTCTCTTTCAGATGTTGATGTATCAGTATCTGATGGTGAATCATTAAGAGGACTTTCTTCGATCTCCCTGATAATAAACTGTTCAAACAATGACCTACCTCTAGGGTGAACATTGTTATGTTTACAAACTTGTAAACATCAAAGTACACAACAAAAGTGATGAGACCTCCCAAAATCTTCAAAAGATCAAACAAATATTTCCAAACTTCAAAAATCAAACTTTCCTCAAAACTTTCAAGAAAACAGAAATAGGTGACTGTAGCAAAATAACAACCAGAAACTCTCTGAGCATAATTTCTCACAACTAATCATATATTCTAAAATTAGACTTTGAGTACCATGCTTTAGAAACAAAAACGTCAAAAAAAGGTGGAGTATAGCTCCCAAACGAATAGCTTGAAGTCAAGGTATGTAGAGGCCTGCAACAACAAGGTATGACTAATTGTCTAAATTGAAAACTGATGTACAGAAACAATCAAACTTTAAGATATATGGAAAATTTTGATATAAACAAAAATTATCAGAGCTAAGGAAACTCCTCCAAGTGAAATCACTCAAAAAGACCTCATAACCACTGAGATATGAGTTTGAAGAGAGGTATGTCTCTTATGAGACACCTGATAGACACAAGAAAGAAGATCTACAAAAAATGCCTACTTGTGCAGAGTTTTCTCATTGTAAATTGTACAAAAACTGATGTATTTATATAGTAGAAGTTGTAAGCTTCACAACACAACAAGAATCACTCAATTTGGCCACCTACACTAAGAGAACCACTCTTTTTATTGAGAGGCTTTCAACGGAAGCGCCTTCCTTGTCTAAAAATAGACACCTCTCCTTTCCTTCTTACTTTATCTACTTTTGCTCTAAATTTGGAGATGTGAACGCCTCCACATGTTATTTTTCATAACTAATAAGATCCACAAGCTTCCATATACTATTTTTAATAACTACTAAGATCCACAAGGCTAAAAAACTACTTTAGAGCTTGTTTTTATGTAACATTGCCCCCCTCAAGCTCTAAATCCAAAGCTTTGAGTCCAAGTAGAAATTTGATTCGCTTGAGCTTCTGAGCATCTATTGCTTTTGTAAGTATGTCTGCTAATTGATATTTAGTTCCAACATGTTGAATATCAATATCTTCATTCACCACCTTCTCTCGGATATAGTGATAGTGCACTTCAATGTGTTTTGTTCTTGCATGGTACACTGGATTAGATGCGAGTTGTAATGAACTTACATTATCTCCAAAGAGTAGTGGACGTGTTGTAGATAGATTCATATCTTCATAAAGCTTCATATACCACATAATCTCACATGTTGCATTTGTAAGGCTTCTATATTCAGCTTCTGTGCTTGAAAGTGCTACTGCAGGCTGTTTTTTAGAACTCCATGAAACTAAATTATTACCTGCAAATATTAGATATCCACCCATACTCCTTCTGTCATCCTTATTTCTAGCCCTATCTACATCACTATATGCTTTCAAATCCATACCTTCATGATATTTATAGTCCAAACCTTCATTTAATGTACCCTTCAAATATCTTAAGACCCTTTTAGCTGCTTGCATATGTACATCAGTGGATTTTTTCATGAATTGAGACAATGTACTTACACTAAATGTAATATCCGGCCTTGTTAAAGTTGCATATATAAGAGAACCAATCAAAGACCTGTAGATAAGTGGATCTTCTAAAGATTCACCATCTTCAGCACTGTACTTCACATTGGGTTCCATCGGATTACTGATACTCTTGCAATGCTCCATGCCATATTTCTTTAACAAATCTGAAATATACTTCCTTTGTAGAAGATATACACCATCGTCCTTCTTCATAACTTCGATTCCAAGAATGTATGTCAGTTCTCCTAAATCTGAAATTTTAAATTCAGATCCAAGATCTGCTTTGATCCTGGCTATCTCACCTTCATTGTTTCTTGTTATTATCAAGTCATCCACATAAATTGAAATATAAACAATCAATGATCCTTCAACCTTAACATACAAAGAACTATCTGCATTTGAACACCTGTATCCCTGTTTTTCAAGAAACTTTACCAATCTAAAATTCCAAGCCCTTGGAGCCTTCTTAAGACCATACGATGCTTTCAAGAGTTTACATACTTGCGTAGGCTTCTTGGGATCTTCATAACCTGCTAGTTGCTCCATGTACACATCTTCTTTTAAATCACCATTGAAAAATGCATTTTTTATATCTAATTGATAAAGATTCCATACCTTGCTTGCAACAACACTTATTAATGTCCTTATTCTTGATATCTTGGCAACAAGAGAAAATGTCTCCTCATAATGGATGCCATAACTCTGTGCATAACCTTTACAAACAAGCCTTGCTTTATATCTGCTTATTGAACCATCACTGTTTCTCTTTATTCTGTATACCCATTTGTTACCGATTACCTTCATGTTAGGTTGCCTTGGAACTAAACTCCATGTATGGTTCTCGTACAAAGCTTCCATTTCTTCATCCATTGCCTTAACCCATTTCTTTACCTTTGATGCTTCTTTAAAAGTTGTTGGTTCGTACTCCTCAAGAAGTTTTGCCATATAAGCTTCATGAGAAAATCTTTGTGGTTTCCTTCTTTCTCTTACTGGATACCTTGATTGACTTCTTGTCCTACCATGCTTTTTTTGCCTTCTAGATTGAGTTCTTCTTGATGTAGAACCTTCATTTTCTTCTTCCTGTGACTCAATTTCCTTTGAAATTAGATATAGAATTTTCTTCAACTTCTGATTGGGGGAGTTACCTCTTCATGTGTAATTTGTCTCTCTGGTGAGCTTGGAGAACTTGGCTCTTCTTCGTGACTTCTTGTAGTTTCTTCTTCATCTACCTGCACTTCATGCTTATACCAAGATTTATCTTCATGAATTATAACATCTGGAAACAATTACCTCTCCCATATCTGGGTTCACACATCTATATCCTGGTTGTCCTTCTGCCATACGAATAAAAACTATTTTTTGTGACCTTGGATCCAACTTTGGCCTTAACTGTTGTGGAACATGAACAAAACATATGCTTCTGAAAATTCTACAATTAGAAATATCTTGTTTTGATCCATAAAACAATTCATAAGGTGCTTTTTGTACATGACTTTGAGTAGGTGGTAACCTGTTCATCACATAAACTGCCATATTGCATGCGAGCGCAAAAGGTAAGTGGTAAGTCCTTTTCATTTAACATACACCTACCCATCTCCAAGATAGACCTGTTTCTTCTTTCGGCCACACCATTTTGTTGAGGTGTGTATCTGTTTGTAGTCTCCTTTTTAATTCCTTCTTACTCCAAAAATGCAAGAAATTGATTAGAAAAGTACTCACCTCCTCCATCTGATCTCAATCTTCTTATGCTTCAACCTGTTTGCTTTTCAACCAATGATTTAAACTTCTTGAACATATCAAACACTTCGGATTTGTATTTCATAAAATAAATGAATGTAAAATTTGAGAACTCATCAGTAAATGTTACAAAGTACTTGCTACCTGCCATGGACTCTTCTTGAGATGGACCCCATACATTAGTATGAATCAAGTCCAAAATACCTATGCTTTGCAATCCTAGTTTTGAAAAAGGACTTCGTATCTATTTTCCAAACTGACATGCCTCACAAACAAAATCCAAATCTTGCTTAGGTAGTTGTGGTAAACCTTCAACCAATGATTTCTTTGCAATATCCTTTAACTTGCCAACACTGATGTGTCCTAATCTTTTATGCCACAAGTCCAATTGACTTACTTGAGTCCCATTAACCATTGTATAACCTGCATAATCTGGAACTTCAACTTCATAAGTATATAGTATGTTTACCTTTTGTCCTTTTATAACAAAATTTCCATCCTCTTTTGATAAGCCTGCCACTGATTATTGTAAAAAATGACCTTCACTCCATTGTCCTCCATCTGTCCAACTGAAATCAAATTTCTTGTAATAGTAGGAACAAACAAAACATCTCTAAGAGTTACATGTTCATTAAGTGGACAGTCACCAATGTTAACTACTTCATGCTCAGTACTATCTCCTGTAGCAACTGTGACTCTTGAATCTGGCTTATGTAAGTTCACAAACATGTTCATGTTATGACTCATGTGGTTTGAGCAACCACTATCTACATACCAAGTTTTGTTGTTTACCTTCCTCTTATGTGTCTCTGTATGCATAGCCATAAGAATGTTTTCATTCTATGTCTGAGCCTCCTCTTGCACTATGTTGTTGCTTTGATGCATGTGATCTTGGCCTCTTCCCCTTTGTCGTCCTCTAAAACCACCTCTTCTATTTGGGTTGGAGAAGAAATCCCTGGCATAATGACCAACTTTACCACACTAATGGCAAGTAAAGTTACCTTGCTGATTTGGTTGAGTCTGTTGACTTTGTTGTATTGTTCTTCCTCCTCTAGTAGCATTAAAGCTTCCTCTTCCTCTTGCATTGTTGTTGAATCTTCCTCCTCCTCTCCAATTTCCTCTACCTCTTGATCTATTTGATGAAGTATAAAGAGCTTGTCCTTGACTACCTCTTTGTGAATGATAAGAGTTGCCACCTTCTATGTTGATTTCTTTAGTCATCATGAGCGTTTGTAAATCTTCAAAGGATGGTAGATTCTCTTGAGTAATGATAGACGTAATGAAAGACTTCCATCTTTCATCTTCTCTCAAGCCATTTAACATGCTATTAAACTTTATATCCTCACTAGGAGATGCATTAGTAGAGGCTAATGCTTCAATAAGAGATTTTACCTCAAGAATATAATCATTAACTGATTGTCGTGGCTTCTTTTTTACTCTTGTCAACTCACCAATAAGTTGTGTTTGCCTCGCTCTGTTGGTAGTTGAAAATAACCTTTCTAGAGACTCCCAAGCCTCTCTACTAGTATTCAAACCTCTTATATGCCCAAAGCATAGTATTTGAAAATGTTTGTGAGATAATAAACAAAACTCTTATGTCTCTTTCGATCCATTCTTGCTCTCTCGTCCGATCTGCTTGTGTAGGAACTTCTCGTAATATCGACTTCACTTCTGTACCTGTTATCAATCCCCAAAGACCTTTAGACATGAGATAAGACTCCGTTCTAAATTGCCACATGGGATAATTTCTCCCATCTGATAACTTCTCAATAGATGCACTCAAATCTGCCATGTTAAATTGTTGTAAACAAAGAAAATAATTTAGTAAGATTGATGAAGGATCTGATAAAAAATAAATAGCTCTAATACCACAATGTTATGTTTACAAACTGACATTCCTCTCGAAGATATTTCTCATTTTTAGAGATATCAATGGTTTCACTGTCATTTTGATACCAATCCTCAATAAAATTTGCCATGCCATCATCATCATCATTGTCGCACAAATCTTGTACTTTATGTTCTTTTGAATATAGGTCTTTCAACCTTGCATATTCCACAGGATTACTTTTGCATAGCCTCCTCATAGAAGCTTTTGATAAATGAGGTCTTACTGGCAATTGTGAATGGTGTGGAGGAATATCATCAATGTCATACGTTGGAATCTACACATATGAATAAAAATCATTAATATTCCATAAATGAATAAAAAGTAAACTTTAAACATAATATTAAATATATAAATGATTAAATATGGATAGAAAATTTTCATTCTCTCTCTAGCTAAAAGGTGCTCTTGGAGGTCTATGCCATCCATAATTCACTAATAATTCATCACCAGCATGTAATGTAGTAATAGCATTGACAACTATGTATCTTGATACATCTCTACTCATGTATGGTGATTCATGTTTTCACGCTCCTCGAATGTGCAATTAGTCCTTGAATTATTATGTAACCCTCGACTACTATTTATTAGACTTGCTATATTTCCATGCGTGTAAGGTCTTCCATCAATATATAATCTTTCATTTTTTGCATGTGAAATCCTTCTACTAGTAAGGGATGCTACATTCAAGCATATTCCATAAGTACTCATGCTTTGAACATAACATGCAAGTCGATGCCAATCTCCGCATCCTTGAACTATTATGTAACCCTTGGCTACTATTTATTAAGCCTGCTATATTTCCATGCATGTAAGGTCTTCCATCAATATATAATCTTTCATTTTTTGCATGTGAAATCCTTCTACTAGTAAGGGATGTTGCATTCAAGCATATTCCATAAGTACTCATGCTTTGAACATAACGTGCAAGTCGATGCCAATCTCCCCATCCATATATAGGACCACAAAATGACATAAGAGTGACTTTAGAGTCTGGAGGCACATACAAATCCTCTACAATAAAGAGACCACGGCCAACATTAGTAACAGTGGATGGAACAATCATATAGCAAATACCCCAAAAGTTAAAAACCTCTCCATCTGAAGGAAGTGGTCGTCTATTCCATCCTCCATATCTTCTTCTATCATATGTTTGTACTAGAGAATGACCACGAGCTAGCAATGGATAATCTCCAGTCGTTTTAGTCTCTAATCCAGGAGGTAGAGGATTTCTAAAAACCTTTGCTTGTAATTGATGAACAACAAGTCCATGACGTGTACGAGGTAAATTAACATTATGAGTATGAGAATTATTATCATCATCATCATCGAGCAAGTATTCCTATATATCATCAGTAATTTGATTTTGTATATGGTTTTTAAATAAAATAATGACATTAATTTATAGAAAAAATACATACCCAAGCATTATCACGTTGACCAGGTGGTTGTGCATGCTCAAAAGTACCATACCCTACCTCATGTTCAATACATTCCAATTGTGGCCTACCCAATAGCACATTGTTACTAAACTAGAAGGGAAAAGATGTAATTGCATTGCTTTTCACTTCTTCTTTAGTCAGTATCTTGATACCTAAATAGACTTCAAGCGTTATTGAGCCTTCTTCTACTGTGAAAAAAGCACCAAAACTACCACCCATCAATCAACATATGGCCAAAGAGAAACCTAGGAAAGTACAACCTCACCTCAAAAACAAAAGAAGCCCAACGCTCTAGTGCAAAAACAACGTTGGTTACCTAAGCTTCTTGTGGTAGCACAAACATCAAAAGCACAAATATAGGTACCCAAGATAAAGGTGACATCATCCATTGATTCTTGTTGTACCAAAAAGAAGGAAAGAGCATTACCTAGAGAATCACTTTGAGAAATTAGAATACCATGGAGTGCTCCATGGTCGGTCATGAAATAGATTTGGATACCCAAGATTATTCATGCTAATTAAAGTTCCTCCACTCAAGTATGGGTTCCAAAATGTATTCTAAAGGCTCATACTATAATGATAGAAAATACTCCCACAAACCGAGCATCATAGAAACAAAAGAGGACTTACACTTCTAAGAAATATGAAACACAATAGCACCAGTCATGGACCATTAAAAGGTGATTGCCTAAGAAAATCTCCACCATCACAAGAGAAGAAAATAATGGGTACTATGCAAGTAAACAAAAGATGTCCCATTCTTCTTCTGAATCCCATAGTCACTTCAGTGGCCATTGATCAAAAGAAGCCACTCACCATCTGAGACCACATACACCATTTAAAAGCATTATTTTCACATCTTCAAGATGAATGTGTGCCTCATGCTCTTGTAATTCATGCAATGATTTGAGAGAGAAACCATATACTGGTATATATGTACATATAGGTTCTTTTCTTTTCCATATTCAAAACTGACACTGGCCATCAAGTACTTCAAGTTCAACAATAAAGGCATTCAGGCACAAAGGAGCTAATACATCAAGGAATTAAAAACATCTTCATGCAAAAGCCATATGCTTAATGCATATAGATCAACTTCACTTAAAGTATGCATCAAATATAGGGCCACATTACTCAACCTTGCATAAGACACTATTTGTAATTTCCCATGCACGAGTGATAATTTATAATGTGAGGATGCATCACCTGTATAATTTGCTTTCCTAAATTTTGCATTTTTCTTTGAGGTGACCCTCAATCATAAGAACGCACAAGCTACATGAGAAGTCGTTCCAATAAACTAAAGTTGTATAATAGGCTCCCTAATGTCACGAGATTCCTCTTACTCTTTTATCTTTTATAATTATTCGAGGAAAATACAATGAAGACTAACAAGCATGCGTTCTCATGTGAGGTCTTTTGAGTAGAGTAATGAGGAAAATACAATGAAGACTAACAAGCATGCGTTCTCATGTGAGGTCTTTTGAGTAGAGTAACTTATGAGAGTATTCCTTGAATATTAGCAAATCTCTTAGGCTTGTTAATTGCACCACCAGCTCCCCCTCAAGCATAAGAAGCTTGAGCCTTCAATGCTTCAAGATCTCTTGCAATCCAATCATTGATTTGAATATGTTTAACTTACTTCCATCCAATGCCTTAGTCATCATATCCGCACATTGTTGATGTGTTGACATATATGAAAGTTGAATCTCCTTGCTTGTGATATTTTCCTTTACATAATGATAATGTACTTATATGTGTTTGTTAGTGGCATGATAAATTGGGTTAGCATTAAGATGTGTTGAGTGGAAGACTTAGGCCCTATATCAATGTAAAGGGTCGTAATCCACATTGCCTCTTGTGTAGCATTTGCAAGTTCTCTATACTCAACCTCTGTTGATGATAGTGCTACAATTGTTTGCTTCTTGAAAGACCAAGAAATTAATTTTGTACCTATAAAGGTGAGATATTGAGATGTGCTTCTCCTATAATCTTCAGAGCCTACCCAATCTACCAGAGAAGAGCTTGATATCTATATCAGATGTGTAGGGATAGTATACACCTTCATTGATTGTACCCTTTACATATTTGAGGATTCTGTTAGCTATTTCCAATATGAATTTCCTTGGAGTATGGATGAATTGACTAAATACACTAATTGCATAACAAAGTTAGTGTGGCATAATTCAAACTTCCAACTAGACTCTGATAGCTATTTACATCTTCAATCAACTCACCTTCATGAACACTTAGGTTTAGGTTCATCTCCATAGGAGTACTTGCAACCTTCAAGTTCTCCATTTTGAATTTGACAAGCATGTCTTTGATGTACTTACTTTGAGTAAGAAACATACCTCTTTGTGTATACACCACTTCCAAATCTAGTGAGTATGTAAGCAAACCAAGATCACTGATCTTGAATTCTTCTCTCATTTGGAGTTTGATCTTTTTGATTCCTTATGCATCATTACTTGTAATGATTATATCATCAACATATACACATAGTTATGTGACCTCTATTTGGTTCCTCTTAGTAAAGAGGGAAGCATCTGCCCTGCTCACATTGTATCCTTTATCCTCCAAGTAAGTGACAAGCCTGTGATTCCAAGCCCTAGGGGCTGGCTTCAATCCATATAGAGCTTTCCTCAACGTGCATACATTTTCAGGACATGATTGATCTTCAAAACCAATAGGTTGAGCCATGTATACCTCCTCTGATATCCTTCCATTTACAAAAGCATTTTTAACATCCATTTGATAAATCTTCTGATTCTTGTAAGATGCTACACTCATCACTACTCTAATGGTAAGCATCTTTGCAACATGCAAAAAAGGTTTCTTCATAATCAATACTTTGTGTTTGTGCATATCGGTGAGTACCAACGTGAAGAGATACACCTCATAAATGTCAATCCGTGGAGACGTGAGGACCGGTATGAAGACCGTGAGCAAGTGATGGCACAAGTGCATGAGTGAAAGCACACAAGCATGCACACACATACACACACACGCGCACAAAGTAAGAGCAAGGAGTGGAACAATGGAAGATCTTCGATTATACAAGAGCTCTCTTACAAAGCTGAAATCTACAACAAGCTAACCTCAAAAATGAGCTCTCCAGCCCTTTTTATAGTTTTTGAGTGGTTTTGGCCCTGTCCAGACCTAGTGTCCGACCTAGTTAAAAAATAGGTTCCAGGGCTTATTTGGGGGCTCAAACGGAGTCTAAAAATTATGAAACTCGGTAGGATGGTAGTTCTAATACTCCTCAAGCTCGAGGACTCCTCGGCTTGAACAAAATGGAGTTACAAAAATGGAAAATGGTATTTACAATGGTTTTTAGTGATAATAATCACTATTTTTATAGGGATTTCATCTGAAAATTTGACAGGTGCTTCTTGGAGCTCCCTACTAGCTCCTTCTTCTTGTGTGTCCACTTCCTTGATGCGCTTCCATGCTTTGTCCTTGACCTTGAGCTTCAACACTCCCCCCCCCCCTCTTGAGTCTGTCGTCCCTGACAGATCCTTGTTGTGGTGCTTGTCCCATGTAGTACGTTGAGAGGTAGTGTCGTTCGTGTATCAATAGGAGCGGTTTCTCTTTCCAATGTAGCCTAGATGTTTGTCTAGTTCCTCACTTTGCCATTGCTAGCTCTTGTAGGTTGTAGTCCCTTTGTATGTACGTCTTCCGTGTATTCCATCTTGATGGTGCATTTGTGAGCTTTCCAAAACTGCTAGCTGCTCAAAGGAGGTGGTCAATGTTGATTGTGAGCAACTCTCGGTGGTGGATGGCTTCCTTGCTCTTGTTGTTGTCATCTTGATGTCGTCTGGTTCTTCCAAAGATGGCTTTCATAGTTTTCATGCCAAGTACTTGTAACCCATAATGAATGGTGGGTAAGTGCATTAGTGCATGGGTTGAACAAAATATGTGCATTGTGCATGGCCTTGTAATGTGGCCCTACGTATGCGTACTTGGAAAATGCATGGCAAGAAGTATGGTGCAAGAGATTGGGTCTTGAGCTAAGTGCTCAAGGGTATGCTGACGAAGAGGTTTCCTAATCTATCATGGTTATAGTGTTGTTGAAACATACACGTCTTACCATGGTGAAGGGTCCGTTGATCTTCATCTCTTCGTGTTGTAGTTCCATCATGGTGTTTGACCATCGGCTTGTCCTTTTTGTTGATGGATGTCCTTGCTCAAAGTTCGCTAATGAGCCTTTTCAAGCATATAGTCCTCTTCTTTGCTTTTCTTTTCTTTTCCTTTTCTTTTCTCTTTTTTTTTTTTTTTTTCTGGTTGTTGCACACGATGGCATCAAACAAGAAGAAAGAGGTTAGTATCAATAACATATTTTATATGTGAAAATTGTGCTTCATGTGCCTGGGATTTCTCAATTGTGTCTATGCGCGGCTGTATAATGTGGCCCTATGTTGATGCATACTTTGGAAGTGCATGACCTCAATGGTGCAAAAGACAAGGTTATGCCAAAGGCACATGGTTGCTTCACGTCGAGGCTTTTGATGTTACTCGCATAGTTGATGCATTCTTTGTTTGGAGGTGTCGATTGGATCTTGAAATGATGTAATCCTCCTAATGGGAACCCATTTCCGAATAGTATTTGGCCCTGTAGAGATCACCTCAGGCCAGTTCTTCTTTGGATTCTGTCCAAACTTTGGTATCCAGTGTGGTTGGCTCTTTGGTTTTGTGGGTGCGGCGGTTGCTTTCGGCTTCCAAACCCATATCCGTGATGATTGCCTGCTTACTTTTGCAGAAGGGTTGATTTTATCTTCGTTTGGTCTTTGTGCTCTATTCTTACCTTTTTCTTTCCTTGGCTTCTTTGTTGATACCTTTTGTATGGTGGGGAGCATAGGTTGTTGCGTAGGTAAGAGCTTCTTAGGTACCCACATCTGTAATCGTCCTTGTTGAGCTCCAGCTAATTTTTTAGGCACCCAAATTTGTACCTTATTGTGGTCGGCCTTCATCGATTGCTTCGGTACCCAAAGTTGTTGGATTCTTCGTGCTTGAGCATGTCGTAGGTTCTTGGTTCTTGTCTTCCAATGGTTGACTTGCCTGGGTGGGAACTGTGTTGGCAAGGCTGGTGGTTGCTCGTCTTTTCGTACCCAGATCTTCTTCATGTCCGGAACTACTTTCCTCTCGAAGTATCTTTGTCTATTGGATATAGCAGTTGTCATGTAGCCTCGTGCTTGCCTCTTTGATTGAGTTGTGGTGACAACATTAGTCTTTGCACAAGAGGAGGAGTTCGCTTGTCTTTGATCCTGTTCTTCCATGATTGAGTGCTTTTGAAACATCGAGCCCTTGACACATACAACATCTTTTTTGCTAAGATTAGTCCTTGAAGAACTATGAGGAGGTGCTCCATCTGGATTTGTGAGCATGAAATTTTCTAACTCTAATGTAATGCATTGTTCATGTACCCAAACTTGAAGAAGTTGACTTCTTAGGTTCAAGCTGACAGCATGGTCGTAAATCCAATCTTGACCCAAGACAAGTGACTCTGTGAGGTCCTCATCATGACACACTAGCATTTTGACTTTTATTGGAACATCTTGAAGGTAGATGGGAAGTTCCACCTCGCCCAAACAAGAGGTTTCCACGCCTCCTAAACCTATGAGATAGGCTTCAATGGGCTTGATGTTCAATTGCAGGTCTTGGCAGTATGAAAGTCTAACTGCACTAGTTGCTGCACCTGAGTCAACTAATGCTCTCACAGTCTTTACACTCTTTCCTTGTCCTACCTCTATAGTCACAAAGGGCCGTCGATCAATTATTTGAGAAGTAGTTATGCCCGATTTTTGGCACATGTCCATGTGATATTTTGGAGCTTTTGTGTTGACATCTAGGCCTAGCCGCCGTAGCTTATTTCTTCTGATGCGCTCTCTAGCCTCTGCTTGTGCTTCTTCTCTAACCCTTAACTCCTCTTCTTTTCGCTTCTTAGCAGTGTTGAGTCTCATGAGCATTTCCTCTGTAAGAGGTTCTTGATATAACTTGACTCGACAACCACTTATATAGTTCGGTAAGATATCACCTTCTAAAGTGGCCAATTGAACTGCACCACTAGTGGAGAGTCTGTTAATGATCATGGGTCCATATCCTCATTTCTCCAATTTGCGGGCATGTTCCTTTAGCGTATAAACCAGCACTAGATCTCCTTCTTTCAACCCTTTGTCCTTCACATGGGCATCAAAGTATGCCTTTTGTCTTTTCTTTGCAGCATAGATGCCTGCGGCTGCTCGTAGCCTCGTCTCACCTAAGCGTTCTAGATCAAAGATCCTGGAGGACAACTCGTGTCCGTTCCACTCGTACTCTTGTGCTACTTTCAGGGCAGGGATTAGGAAGTCCAGTGGTAGCACAGCATTCTGTCCAAAGACCATTTGAAATGGGGTGGCATTGAGTACCGTTTTGTAGGCAACTCTGTATGCCCACACAGCATGATGAAGTTGTTTGTCCCAATCAGAGCGTTTATTATTCACCAGTTTTGTTAATATGTTACATAGGATCTTATTCGTGCTCTCGGCCTGTCCGTTGGCTTGTGGGTGATAAGGGGCAGACTTCTTGTGTATCACCATGAATCTTGAAGGAGATGTTCAATGACCTCATTCAAGAAGTGCGTACCTCTATCACTAACCAACTCTATTGGTAACCCATATCTAGTGAACACATTTTCGAATAAGAACTTAGCCGTCGTTTGAGCATCATTCTTTGTCGTGGCTTTTACTTCCACCCACTTTGTAAGGTAATCTGTGGCTACAATAATGTATTCTGCATGGGAGTTTCTAGCTGGGGGGTTAATAGGACCAACAAAGTCTATGCCCCACTTCGAGAATGCGCGTCCTCCCATCATGGGCCTCAAGGGCATTTCATCTTTTCTTATCGGATATTGGGCACGTTGGCATGTGTCACATTTCTTCACATAAGTATGTGCATCCATATGAAGAGTGGGCCACCAAAGTCTTGAGAATAGAATGGTCTTAATTACTCTGTCAGGCCCAAAGTGTCCACCTGCAGCACCACTGTGTGCAGTTTCTAATACTTTCAAATAGTCTGATTCATGAACGCACAGTCTTAGGTAACCATCCTTGCCTCTTCGATATAGGTTGTCTCCTACTAAGGCATAGTCTTGAGCCTCTTGCTCCATGCTCCGTTTTCTTGCAAGACTAGCCTGATTGGGTAATGTTCCCGATCTCATGAACTCAACCAATGGAGCACTCCAATCTGGGATTAATGACACATGATAAAGAGTGGCATGCTCCACTGGGGGTCTCTTCTGGCACACTGGACAATTCTGGATCCACTCCTGTATTTCTTTGTCCATGCTAGGCCAATACACTCCTAAATGTTTTAGATTCTGCAATGTTCGTTGTTTAGAGTAGTGATTTCCTAGCAGTCCCTCATGGGCTTGTTGCATCCAACTAGTATGTTCGTCGTCCTCAACACAACAAGCTAGTACACCCTCTGGATCTTGTTTGTACATGCTTCCGGCCAATATTTGATACTTTTGTGATCTTACAATTTCTTCTTTGCTTGTTTTCACATTTTTATTTGCAGGCCCAAAGGTTAGGACTGGTACCAACTTATTTGCCCATTTAGGAACAACTTCTAAATTGAACAGATAAGCATCGGGCAATTCATCAGACACTCCTTGCGGTGGCTCTCCTGAAGTGATACGAGAAAGATGGTCTGCCCTAAGATGGGTTCTACCTTTCCTGACAACAACTTCAAAGTTGTATTCCATTAGTAAGAGGAACCATCTCACCAAGCGGCCTGTATTGCAAGGTTTATTGACCAAATATAGTAAAGCTTGATGATCAGTGAAAAACTTGAACTTATTGGCCAATAAATAGTGTCTAAACTTTTTCACAGCGTATACCATGCCTAAGCCTTCTCTCTCCGTTGTGGTATAATTTCGTTCAGCTGCATTTAATTGCCTACTAGCATATGCTATCGACAAATCTAGGTTTCCTTCACCTGTGGGTTGTGCTAGCACACATCCTATTGCATGATTGGAGGCATCTACATGGACATGAAAGGGTTTGCTCCAATCCGGAGTAGTCAATATTGGTGCTGTGCACAAACGTCTTTTCAGCTCGTTGAAGGAATTCTCGCATTCCTCGTTCCACTCAAAATTTGTTAACAATCCATAAAGAGGTTTAGCAATGATGGCATACATGTGGATAAACCTACGGTAATATCCACAATGGCCCATAAAGGCTTGTACCTCTTTAACATTCCTTGGTCTTGGCAACTCTGCTATCGCTCTTACCTTGTCTTCATCTGTTGAAATTCCATTCTTAGAAACAATGTGACCTAAGATCTTACCTTGTCGTACCATGAACACACACTTCTCTGGGTTCAGACACACTCGATATTCTCTACACTTCTTGAAGATCTGTCTGAGCTCAGGGATGTGGTAACTTCTTTCTTGGGAATGAGCGCACAAATCATCCACATATACTTCTAAGCTCTTTCGCAAGAACTCTTTGAAGACATGACACATGAGCCTTTGGAATGTTGCAGGTGCATTCGTGAGCCCAAATGGCATCACACGAAATGCAAAGATTCCCCATTCTGTGGCAAAGGCCGTTTTGTGTTGATCTTCGGGGGCAATGGCTACTTGGTTGTAACCTGAAAATCCATCAAGGAAGCTATAAACTTCCTTGCCTGCAACACGCTCCAATAGATGTTCGATGATTGGAAGTGGATAACTATCTCTGATCGTAGCGGCATTAACTTTTTTAAGGTTAATGCACACTCGCAATTTCCCATTCTTCTTGGGCACCACTACAATGGGGGACACCCATTCAGTGTGCTCAATCTCATAGATGAATCCAGCTTCAATCAGCCTGTCAATTTCCTCGTTTATTTTGGCTGCATAATTGTCATTATATGTGTAGGGCTTTTGTTTGGTGGGCTTGGCATCAGCAGTCATCGGAATCGTATGAGAGCAAATCTTTGGATCTACTCCTTTCAAGTCTGTATAGTGCCATGCGAACACATCCCTATATTCCCTTAATAGAGCTACAAGCTCTGCTTCTTCTTTTGCACTTAGGTCATCTCCTATGTACGTACATCGTTCCGTTCCCTTCAATGGTCACTACAATTTTTTTGGTCTTTTCTTTATTGTCATATGCTTCTCCTATAATGGCCTCTCTCTTAGGCATCCGTACCAAAATTTTTCGGTCTTCCACTTCATATTTCTTGAAATTTTCTGGTACTTCAAACAATGATTCTTCCTGTTCTTGTTTCACTGCTTTTCTTTTCTTTTTCTTTTGACCTCCTTCACTTCCTTCCTTTGAATTTATCGTTTTAATACTTGTGAGGGGTTCTTCTTCTTTTTGGGTTAACACTCCTATGTTTTCTAAATAGTGTTCCTCTGAGTCAAAGTAAGTATCCATCACAATGGATTCTAGATCATCTTCATTCTCTTTTTCTTCTATGAACTCACTAGGATCACACTCTTCCAACAGGGGCTGACACATGAACACTGAAATATCATAACCCTCCTCATCACAATGAGGTGTCCATTGTTCTTCATTGACTGCAATGTCCATGGTAGCTAAGATTTCTGCCCAACCATGAGGCTCAAATTCCTCATCTGGAAATATCATCGGTGTATAGGCTGGGTCTTTTATTGGTCTATCTCCTGGGGAAGTTCCTTCTTCTCTTGCTTTTAGACGCTTTTCCTCTTCCTCCGCGACCTTGCACATCCACAAGTGAGTATCTTCATGCAGCCAGGATGGATCAGGTGAACTTCCAGAATGCACAGAGATTGAATCTTCTTTTGCTTTGTGGATAGGATTCCACTGTAGGGGTGGTACATCTCTGAAGGTGTAATCCTTCAGATTGACCTTGGTGGTGACCCCTAAGTGCTGTAAGTACAAGGAGTTGGTTCCCCAATCCTATACTATTTGCAATTGTCGTAGGAAGGGTCTTCCTAGGATCATCTCGTAGACATTATTTTTTTCAAAGTCACATATAGCAAATGTATGTTCAAACTCTACACCACAAGTGGTTAGAGTTATCCCTTTGAGCAATCCTAGAGGTCTTTCAAAATGACCATCTGCCATTTGAAGCTTCATTCTTGTTGGTCTTAATGTGGGTTTGCCCCATCGCTTCCACAAGGAGGTGGTCGCAATAGCAACACCAGCACCCCAATCTACAATTGCTTTGGTTGTATAACCTTGATAGGTGATCGGAAGATAAGTGTTACCTTCTTCACCTTCGCTCATGGCTCCTATCTTGTCGAGGGGTATCTCTGGAACTTTTTGCTTAGAGCCTACTTTTGGCATATTGGATTCAAGTTCTGGAACCTGATCCTTCACATGATTCCAGAGCTCAAGTTTTGCTTTGAGCAGCTCTTCCACAGTGAGAGGACATTGAACCTTAGTGTTCTTCACAACATCAGTGTTTCTTGGAATCACTGAGTCTTCATTTCTTACCAATATTGTGGGAGCTCTGATCTGGAGAGATTCAGATTCCCATGGGCCTGTGAAATGAGGCAACTCTTGTAAAGAATTAGATTCAAAATCTAATCTCTCATCCTCTTGTTGCTCTGTTTGATCTCCATAGATAGGCGGGATGTCTTGGGGAAATTGATCATGAAGATCATCAATCTCAGGAATAGGAGGGGAGTTACCCTTCTCCTTGGCCCATTTCTCTTCTTGTATTTCCCGCAAGAACTCTTGAGAATACTATTGAATTGAAGGAGGTATTCTAGCATCCGTGGAATTAGGAACATAAGCTCCCATTGGTGGTGAGCTTCCTCTCTCAATAACTGGTTGAGCCTGTGGAGGTAAAGAAACTTGTGGTTTGTTTACCAATTGCTCTAATCTTTCTAGTAAGCCCTGGAAATGCAAATCCGGTTTGACAGAGTTTGTCTGATTGAACTTTTGACTAGTCTCAAGTATAGCTTGAGCTTGTTCTACCATTTTCATGCACATTTTCATCCGTTCAATCTCTAAATCTGCTCTCGGGTAACTCTTGTCCAAGTTTGCAGTTGTTGGCCCTTCTTGAAGACGAGCCTGGTAGGCCTTGAACATCATGTCCAAGCCTTCTCGGGTTGGATCTGCAAGAACAGACCCTGGTTGTGGGTTATTTACAATGGGTGGTGGGGTGGCATGAGGTGGAGTGGATGGAGCTTCGGTATGTGAGGGGCTTTGAGATGTAATGTCTTCTATTTTTGTTTTGGTATCCCTTAGGCTTTCTTCTAGCTCGGATAGCTTTTTGTTCCACTTGCGATTAGCCTTCTCTCTGGTATCCTTCCATGTTCTTGGTTTCCTCTTACTAGGCTCTCCTGACTCACTTGACTCCGATTGCTCGGATGGTTTTGCTTGTTGTGCAGCCTGTGCCCTAGTAACTGCCTGTACAGGAGCCACATTACTACTACTTGAACTTGAATCTGCCACTAAGCCTACCACATTGATGGGTGTCACCTTGGGTGCACTAGAGGGGTTTCTCGGTCACTCTCTAGGAAGATGTTCCTGGCCACACTCAGGACAAAAGCCTTGTATTGTAATGTTTTGCCCTTGTCCCAGAGCAGGTTGGTGGGGGCATTCACGAATGAAATGGTCGCCCTGACATCTAAAGCATGGTCCTCTAGGGGCTTGTGGTCTTACTTGTCTCAATTGGGGCCTAGGATTTGGATTCGTATACATGACATTGGAGTATTCTGGCTCCCAATTTTGTTCCATAGGTGGTGTCTCATATTGACACTGAGAAGTCTCACTTTGCTCAGGTGACTCTATATAATAAGCATGTGGACTATCTTCATGGAAGTAGTCTGAACCATGAGCGTGAGAATCATTTTCTGAGACCAATGGGGTTAGTGGCACCAATGCTCTATTAGGGTTCTCCTCCGCCATCGTATATTTAACTGGGATCACATTGGCAGGAGCTGGCGGTTGGTTTCCTAGGACTGGTTGTGGCCTATATGGTGCCTGATATTGTTGCTGGTATTGAGGTTGATATTGTTGTGGCCTATAATATGGCTGTTGGTACTTATTCTGATACCTACCCTGCTGGTAAGGTTGCTGATAATTTTGTCTAACAGCCTGCCTGTTATAGGGACAATCTTGGGTCGTATGATTTGTATATTTCCTCTCAATGGTGCAATATAGAGCATTAGGGTTTCCTTGGGGTTGAGTCGTCAACGGGCAAACATTAGCCATGTGATCTCCTCCACATGTATAACATCGCTTCACTGAAGTGACCCTTGGCATTTGTCTATTTTGAACTCCTAGCTTTTTGGCCACTTGCTCAGCTATCTCATCTATCTCAGTGGGGGTTCTAGAGGTATGACTTGTAGAACTATCGGAGTCCTTATAGAGTTTGGATAGTCCTAACTCCTCACCCAAGTTGTCTTCTATGTCAATGCATATCCGTACACACTCTTCTATGGATCTAGACTCTTTCAAGTATACATATGACCTTAATTTTGTGCTCAATAGGCCATCTAAAAACAGTGCCACCTGTTTGGCTGATGTGGGTAATTCTGGTACAGAGCATCTTTCCAAGTACTGTCTAAACCTTCTTCCTGCAAGTCGCACTGTTTCTTGGGGTGTCTGCTTGAAGCTGTGGATCAAGGATGATGTGTTATGCCTGATACCGCTTTTGGAAAATTCCACAATGAATTCTTCTAGCAGCTGACCTATCTCTCTATAGTTGTGACTGTTTAGAGGTTGAAACCAAGCTAAGGCAGTACCCTTAAGAGTCAAACCAAATGCCTCGAACTGGGTGAATAAGTCTTCAACCTGTTCAGCTCTTAGCACTTGTTTGAACTCCGCCACATGATCATAAGGATCTCCAAATCCATCAAAGTAGTTCTTCATTGTCTTAACCACTTGAGAGGGTCTAAGGGTTCTTGAGTGCTCTCGTGGTCTAGGCAATGGGAAATCATGATCATCTCTTTGATGCCTATGAACTCTATGTCTCTCCCTTTCAAGTCTTTCCGTTCCATATCCTGATCTGTCTCTGCCCATTGTGTCTCCAAAGCTTACCTCCGGTCTCTCTCTAGTTCTTTCCCTCTGGGTTTCATGACCCTTGGATGATCCGGCTCCTTGGAGGCCCTGGGAAACATTAGATCTTGGTGGAGGGAAAATTGATTCACCTTGCCAAGTGTAAGCATGTCTGTCATGATCTGATACCAAGAATAATTTTTGAGATGTGTGATCTAGATAGACAACTTTCCCTGGTGTCTCTGGATCCTTGAATTCATAGATGGTGACTACTGGGCTGGGTTGATCTGGCCTAAATCTCCAAAAGGCTTCCTCCGTTTCTCTATTCACGAATAGTTCTATGCTTTTATTATCTTGAGGAATCCATTCTGGAGTGAGCACTCTGGTTAAGACTGACTTACCTCTAGGGGTCTTGGGTTCTCCTCCTAGGTCTCCTTGCTCTAGGTCTCCTATCTCATTCTTAGGAATGATATTTCCAAACTCATCTGTCCTATCTGGTAAGTTGGTAACCACATACATGGTTCCTTCCTTATCAATGTAAGCACCCTCTTCAAACTTGACCACTGGGTGTTCAAGTCCAAAGGGTTGGTCAGGATTCTTGAGTTGAACCACTGATCGTCTTAGACCATCCTCATAGATGCGAGCACCTAATTGGTTGGTCCTGATATACTCCAATTGGGTCTTATAGGGACCTTCTGGTGTCTGTAAATAGGCAGTGCCTGAGCTACGTGTGGGTCTTTCCATGCTAAAAGACATTTCCGAGTCACTGGTTTCTGAACTTCGTGTGTAAGGATAACCACTAAGCTGTTGAGCCCAAGACTTGGCTGTATGGTTGACACTAGCCTCAGATGATCTAATGCTTTTTCTATCCTTGCCTAAGTGTCTGCCAGATCGCAGGTTCATAAGCCTTGGCTTCTAGTCCCAAAGTTCTCTTCTATTGCTCAAAATCCTTTGGAACACCTTGGTTTTCCAGTTTTCCTGAGGGTCAACTTCAAAATACCCTATCTAATAATCCTGGTATTATGTTTTGGTTGTACTCCCCACGAGCTTTCCAACAAAACCAAAATCACAGCAAACGGATTTCGTATGAGAAAGTTATGCCAGTTCAGGGTTTTGGGGGCTAAAACAGGGAAACATGATCTCTCTAGGAACTGAGAATAGGCGATACGATACCAGATTTTCCACGATACGATACCTTTGTCTTACACGATACCCCTTCAGACGATACCACGTAGACGATACGATACGACCAAGGCGATACCAATTTCCACGATACGATACTGCTCTCTTAGACGATACGATACTGGAAGTGGTCACGATACGATATCTCTAATTTGCACGATACGATACCACTTAACCTCGCGATACGATACCTGTAATGACACGATACGATACTGAGTTCTTGAGCGATACGATACCACGGGATTGGATGATACGATACCTTTGAGGCGATACGATACCAACTTGGCCGACGATACGATACTGAAATTGGAGGCGATACGATACCAAGACTAACACGATACGATACCAGGTGGACCACGATACGATACCACTGGGGCGACCGTGATCGCGATACCAACACTTGACGATACGATACCAAAATATAGACGATCGTGATACCAACTTGGCCGGCGATACGATACTGCACGATCGACGATACGATACCAATACTGGCACGATACGATACCACTGGGGCGACCGTGATCGTGATACCAACACTTGACGATACGATACCAAAATGGTATCGTGATACCTCAAGTGGGCATGCACGATACGATACCTCGACAAGTATCGCGATACACGGGAATTCTGGTATCGCGATACCAAAACTCAACCGGACACGATACTTGGAGATTTTCACATCCAAATTCAAAAATTTTTGCAGATATGTGTACCTTCTGCCCTCCTTGTCACTCCTATCAGCCTGTACATGCAAAAATCTATCTCCAAACTGGCGATACCTCCTACGCGATACCAGACGCTGTTCTTGTCACTCCGCGATACTGAATCAGATTTCTTGAGTTTTGAGAGGTTTTCAAGCACGTTTCTTCAGCGCTTTTGCTCTGAGCACCCTCAGCGCCTATTCCTCACAGCCGCAAGTGAAATACGAAGGGAATGTAGTGGCGAAAATGGAAAAAAAACAGAGAATATGAAGAGGGAAGAAGATGGTGATGATGGTGAAGATGAAGAAGGAGAAAAACTCAGAAACTGAACTGAAAATGGTGATTTTTTACCTTCCAACATCGCTACTCTACATCTTACCGTCACACGCTTGTCCTCCAAGCTCTCTCCCCGGCAACGGCGCCAAATTTGGTGTCACTCTAGTACAATGGTGAGTACCAACGTGAAGAGATACACCTCATAAATGTCAATCCGTGGAGACGTGAGGACCGGTATGAAGACCGTGAGCAAGTGATGGCACAAGTGCGTGAGTGAAAGCACACAAGCATGCACACACATACACACACACACGCGCACAAAGTAAGAGCAAGGAGTGGAACAATGGAAGATCTTCGATTATACAAGAGCTCTCTTACAAAGCTGAAATCTACAACAAGCTAACCTCAAAAATGAGCTCTCCAGCCCTTTTTATAGTTTTTGAGTGGTTTTGGCCCTGTCCAGACCTAGTGTCCGGCCTAGTTAAAAAATAGGTTCCAGGGCTTATTTGGGGGCTCAAACGGAGTCTAAAAATTATGAAACTCGGTAGGATGGTAGTTCTAATACTCCTCAAGCTCGAGGACTCCTCGGCTTGAACAAAATGGAGTTACAAAAATGGAAAATGGTATTTACAATGGTTTTTAGTGATAATAATCACTATTTTTATAGGGATTTCATCTGAAAATTTGACAGGTGCTTCTTGGAGCTCCCTACTAGCTCCTTCTTCTTGTGTGTCCACTTCCTTGATGCACTTCCATGCTTTGTCCTTGACCTTGAGCTTCAACAGTCTTTTTCCATTCCATGCTTCATATGGTGTCATGCCATCCAAAGCCTTTGATAGAAGTCTATTGAATATAGTTGTTGATATTGCCTCTACCTAGAAGTAGTTGGGTAGCTTCTTTTCATTGAACATTGACCTTGCCGCCTCCACAATTGTTCTATTCCTTCTCTATGCCACTCCATTTCGCTCTGGAGTATACGTGGTGGTGATTTCTCTTTTGATTCCTCTCTCTTGGAGGAAATTTTCTTCCCCTCCATTTGACATTTGTCATTTTTAGGGTTTTACCTATTTGTTTCTCCATAAGATCTAAATAATTTTTGAAAAATGAATATACCTCATCCTTACGCTTCATGAAATATAATATGGCCCGTCTACTACAATCATCTATGAATGATAAATAATACCTGGATCTAGAGATTGAAGGCTCCTTGCTTGGTCCCCATACATCTATGTGGACCAACTCCAATAGTTCTCCATGTATTTAGCCTTTCTTGGTGAAGGGTTGCCTATGTGACTTACCAAATTGACAAGCACTACATTTATAAATCATATGTTGTTTGGATATATTCGGTAGACTAAGTACATAATAATACCTATTGATTTGTTTGAGGGCTCTTTTGCCTATGTGAGCTAACATTTTGTGCCAAATTGCCAAATCTGATAGAGTTGGCTTCCATAATTGAACATTTTAGTGTCTTGGATTTCAAATGTGAACAATCTACTAGATTTTTCTCCTTTTACTATCTTGTTGAATCCCTTATGTGGTTCTTCAACAAATGCTCCATGTTTAGTGAATCTCACTTGCACTCCCTATAAATTTTTTAGTATGCAAGGATGATGATCTAATCGAAGAGGTCATCCTAGGACTCTTATATTCCAGAGATGTACAGGCCTGGAGGAACAAGAAGTTCTTTGCTCGGGGGATAGCCAAGGCCAAAAGCCAGAGAGTTCATACGAGGTACCTACTCATGATGGTTAGATGAGTAGAGGGACCTTAGAAAGAACTATAGATGGTGACTAGGCGAGGGCTATAAATAGGTTGGGAGGTGAGTCCGAAGTATGTCATTCTCCACTTCTTACATTTGGTATCAGAGCTTAGAGAGAGCTCTTGGGAAATCTCGTAACTCTCTTTTCTCATGCATTTTCCTCCCTTCCCTTCACTCGATGGGCATGGATATGGTGAGGAACGAGTATCCCAAGGGGCTATGCACACATTGAGAGCCTTTTTCTATGCATCGATAGCTTCATACACACATGATGAGCTCTGGTGTGAGGTAAGTATGTTTCTGCCAAACTTTCAAAGCCTATTTTTCTCTACTTCTTGTCATTTTTGGAGATATGTCTACATTAACATGTAGATGTTGAATTCTGCACATTTTGATATGCGACAAGGGGGGATCTCTAATGGTCAAAGAGATACTACTTTCAAAAATTATGCAACACATTCAACTTCGAATTCAAAGAGAGAAAGAGGAAAGATTCTTGAACTCAAACATATACACATAGAATTGCATATGTTTACACACACACACACACTCATGTTTGCACATATAACGACACACATACATAATCTAATTATGAATGTACGTATGCATTTTATTATGCATCTACACATACCTAAGAGAGAAATAAATAAGGAGAGAGTGAGAGAAGAAGAAAAGAAAGAGAAAAGAGAAAGAAAGGGACATACATGATTACACACTTTTATGTGTGAGAGAGAGATGCATATGCAATTTTTGTTCATGATTGCATGCATACGAGCATTCAAACATGCATCTATGTAGGTACATATGCATTGAATCTGCATACATGCATGCATAAATACCTATGTAAATGCATATTCATGTATATAGATAGAGTCAAATGTCCACTGATATGAAAAAATATATAAATGGATGCAGAAACATGATAAATTATGCATTTGCATGCATATTTATGCATATACATTCATGTACACACTTAGGTGCATAGCTACTTGTCTATGTGTTTTAGATCAAGCATAACTTTCTACGCCAAGCTCTGATTAGAGGTTTTAATTATTGTAGAATCCACACTTCAAGGGTTTTTGAATGAGGTGCTTGAAAGATCTATTTGGATTAGTTATAGAGCTGCTTTGAGGGCATTTAGTTTTTTGATTTTATCCAAAGAGTGGGGTGCTTCCCATATACGTAGGTTTACTATTTTAGCCACAACTTTCTCATATGAGATCGGAACTGAGAAATTTAACTGGGCTATATTCCGCACATCAAGAGCTATCTTTAGAGTGGCTAGATGCAGTACCTTAGCACTTGCAACATATCTCTACATAAGGTTTTAGTTGGCTGATGACTAGCAAGGGGTGCATTTGAAATGAAAATCATCCTCAATTTTGATGTTTATCATTTTTTGAATCATATTTAACATCACTTAGGAGCAAAATGCATTCATTATTGTATCCTTTATTACATAATTTCATTTACTAAGGCTCCTTAATAAAAGCATGCAAAGTTTTTCTCTTGCGTTTCTAGATTTTCTTTTGCAGGTGTCGAAGAAAGAAGGATTGATTTCAAAAAGAAAAAATGGAGTGAAAAGAAAGTGGCTTTCCCACCACTAAGCTTATACATTTTTAATGATTATGTACTTTTTGTTTTATTTCCATTTTACTAGGGAGATGCTGCCCAAATTTTTGTAACCTCATGGCATTATATGCCATGAAAAAAACTAGAGAGACATAGTCTTTGAGAGAGGAAGTCTTATGTGTTTTTTTAAAAAGTAGTAGCAAGAATAGATGCTTGTGAAGTATTTTTATTAGTACATGACAAGATGTAGGAGTGTATGCATACTCAGATTTTCTTTGAAGAAAGTCTGTACTTACTTTCTCATCATTAATATGAGCAAGATTTTATTCAAACATAACTAACATTGTATTGTATATAGACAAAGAAAGATAGAGATAAGTGACCTTTGCCATTAATATTTAGGTCTAACAGGAGGTTGGAGGATAGATTCCTCAAGAACAACCAACATTTTATTGCTACTTGACACAAGTTAGTGCTATGGTTATGATCATCCATACAATTATTAAATGCTTGTATGTGATTGGTTGTGATGAGTTTAATGAATGTGCAAGAATCACATGACTAGAATGACATCCATAAATATTCACTTTCATTGAAAAGTGGATACTATGTAAAAAAAACAATTTTCCACTAACCTCTGCACTAGAAGTGCTACTAGTAGAGGTAGAGACTTGAAATAAGTGAATGAGGCCTGCTAGAAAGGGAGTTTATCTTCATTGGTAGATCCCAATTGCATGGTTTTTGTTGGACATGAAAGCTTGATAGATGCACTTTTTCCATAATAATTTTAGAGATCATTTGATAGTTCAAAGAATCTCTGCACATGAAAGTGTAGCCTCTAGAATTTATGAAATGACCAGAGACCATGTCACCTAGAGGTGATTTGTTCTCATAGCTCATTTACTCAATTTAGATGCTTTTTCTTTATAACCTTAGGTAAACCCTTGCAAATGGTGTTTACAAAATATCAAGATGAAATATCTCTCCATTTAGGAGATATAAAGAAAAAAGTGAAAATTAGTCTCTACAAATTATTAAAATATTGCAAGTATAAAGGCTTAGTATTTTGATCATTATGAAAGCTTCAAATGTCCAAATACTATGAGATTTATATCAATGAAATTATTTAGTAGTAACTATATGTTGTTAAAATGTGGAAGAAATTAAACATCAATTGGTAGGTCAAATGACCATTTCTTCTCACAACAATCTCTAGTGAGGATTTGCCAAAGAGTGGTACATGTGTCTAATGAACACATCGTTGTTTCATATTGGGAGCTCCAAGTTCAAACTTTTTCTTGGAGAAACTAGTCTAGTATAGACCCTATGGTATGCCCAAAATTCAAAGATATTTGAACTTATCTCCATGGTTAGAAGATATTCTAAAAGTGCAGTTGCATTGTTTTTAGGCTCACTTAAGTGCGGGTGTATTAGAGATAGAATGATACATTTGAATGCATACTTGATTGAATTTTAAATTAGAATTTTTTGAAACAAAACTAGATAAGTTGATCTAGATTTTGGCATAAAGAAATGAAATTTGGAGTTTCTTTGATCGATCCAAGGGCTTCAAGAAGATGACCGTCTACATTTCTGAATTGGTCGTCAAGTGTTCGACCCTTCCAATGAAATGTTGATAATGTTGGAGTTCGAGGTCTGTGGAAGCACATGAACAACACAAGGCAAAAGAAGAAGCTTGGAGCACAACACACAATATTGAATGTATTGCCACTAGAATGTACAAAGATAAGTGACCCGTTTGGGTTATAGCCATATATACAAGTCAGGGGAAAAAAACCTCCTAAAGAGGGAAAAAAGTGCCTCAGCAGTCCTAGTGTGTTCACACACATCACTACCTAAATATATCAACAAATCGCCTATGGGAGTGATGCAGTGAACAAGGAGCTAGCACTCATGTATAAGGAAGTGCCAAGCTATGTGGAATCAATCCACAAAAGGAAGTAAGCCCAAAACTTTGCGGAAAGATTCAAACTTCTCCCTAGGAAGAGCCTTTGTGAAAAGGTTTGCAATGTTCTCCTATGTGGGTACATATGCCAAACTGATCTCTCCAACAGAGAACCTCTCCCTAACATAATGATAGTGCACCTCAATGTGCTTAGTGCGAGCATAGAACACAGGGTTCCTTGCAACTGCCAATGCACTCTAACTATCAGTGAAGATGGTGTGGCAAAAGACTGACCAACACCCAAATCAGCCATAAGGATTTGAGCTACACACACTCAAAAGTCACTGTGAAAGCTGCCCTATACTCAACCTCACAACTAGAAGTGGCCACAGTAGGCTACTTCTTGCTCAACCAAGATATGCATGAACTACCAAGCATGAAGCAAAAACCACTGGCGAACACACGAGTGTCATAGCAACCAACCTAGTCAGAGTAAAAAGAAGCATGTAAATCTAGCGATAGTGATCCACCCTTGGGATAAAACAATCCAAGTAGTCAGGTACCACTCAAGCAGCAAAAGATGTGCTTAACCGCCTGCCAATACTTGACACTTGGGAAATGCACAAACCTGCTCATCTACGAGACAACAAACTAAATATCTGGCCGGGTAATGCATAAGTAAATCAAGCATCCAACAACGTGTTGATACAGAAAAACATCAAATGCATCTCCAACATCATGAAGAATCAATCATAAACATGTCTCCATAGAAGTGACAATAGGTTTGTAGTCTTCAAGGCCAAAATGTTGCAATAATGTGTCAATGTATTTTGTTTGACACAAAGCTATTCCACCATCAACTTGCACAGACTGAATGCCTAAGTAATGATGCAAATGCCCCACATCTCAAATGAGGCATAAAGATCATCCTTAAAATCAACAATATGCTTCTCATGAGGACTAGTGAGAAGTGTGTCATCAATGTAGACACCAATGGTCAGAAGCACATCATTTGCATGCTTAACATATAAGGTGCTTTCAGTTGGACCGTTCTCAAAACCATGTGCGATTAGATAGGCATGTATCTTTTCATGCCAAGCATGTGGTGCTTGCTTTAAACCATATAATGCCTTCGAATTAGCAGATTTCTGCTTACTAGTAGAAGAGCTCCATTTACCTTTTCCCTTCTAACTAGCCAGGAAAGCTTGATATGCAACATGCATAATGGACCTGTTCTACCTAGATTGATATTCCTGCAACATAACAAAGACTAAATCCTCAAAGGTTAAGGCATTTGGATTGCCTTTCATCATCAAATGAAGACTAGAAGCAAAACTCTGATATGAATCGGGAAGACCATTCAAAATAGTCTGCACAAGTGAACTGCCAAGGAATATTTCATTAGTAGAAATCAACTATTCCTTTAAATCTTTGATCTTTGTGAGAAATTGTCCATGGAATCTCCTTCATTCATGTGCTCACTCTCCAACCATTTTCAGAGGCAAGCAACACAAGCCTCATTCCTTGCCTTGTATAAAGTGGTAAGTGTATCCCAAGCATCCTTAGCTTTCCTGCAAGAGCGAATGTGAGGAATAATGGCACGTTTGATAGACAAGCTATCAATGCATGTGCATGAGCATCTGTGCCATCCCAATGATTTTTCTATGTGGTAGGTGCAACAAGAACTACAACACGAACAGGAACATGAAGAAAATCAGCATCTTCAATGCCATCTACATCACCTTCAACAACTGTGTTTGGAGGTGAAATAGGATGTTTTTCAACACCCTACACAATATTCCATAGTCCCTTCGCAACCAATACATGATGCATCATTTAAGCCCACAATCAGTAATTGATACCGTCCAACTTATCCTCAACAACCAACATACGAAATACATCACTGCTTTCAACCATGGCAATTTAATAAAATACCCTAATGCAAAAGAATGACTATATCTTAAAACGTTGAACAAAACTACCCTCATGAATTTTGCAAAACGTGTAGCAGACTTTGAGGCACTTATATTGGCGAACTAGAACCTGTATATATCTTTGTCACAAAAAGAGGAAATTGCCTACACAAGCACTGTGGTAGTGCATTCGGAGGTAGAAACAAGCTCAGATCGCGATTCTGGCACGACAGAGAAAAGCAGCTTTGAACTCCTAATCACCTTGAGTATGCTCACCAAATTTGGTGCGATTCTAGGATTGTGATTGAAGGGGTGTCAACGATGCCCTAGATGAAGCGGCGACCTTCTCTGATACCAATTGTTGGAGTTCGAGGTCTGCGGAAGCATGCGAACAACACAAGGAAGAAGAAGAAGCTTGGAGCACAACACACAATACTGAATCCGTTACCACTAGAATGTACAAAGATAAGTGATCTGTTAGGGTTATAGGCATATATACAAGCCATGAAAAAAAAACCTCCTAAAGAGGGAAAAAAGTGCCTCGACAGTCCTAGTGTGTTCACACACATCACTACCTAAATATATCAATAGATAAAACTCTGATCAAATGTCCAAATCAAGTGATTTATGAGCCTAAGGAAATCTTGAGAAAAGATGTATAAGGCTCGAAAATTTCATAATTTTTGCATTAGTAAAAGTTAGTTAAAGTTGAGATTTAATTTGCTGCTGTTAGAAATTGTTTATGCAAGAGATGTTCTTGAAAGAAAAAGATTTTCCACAGGTTTTTATGATACTTTTTTGATATGCTGTGATCGCCATGGGTTAGCCATGCCCTAGATATTTGTTTATTGATCTTTGGTTTATGGTGACCATTCTCAGTCGGACAGAGAAAACTCTGTCAAAATTTTTGAAAATATATATAGTGCCATGAGAGCATGGAACAAGAGAACTTTAGTAGTTCTCATTTCATATAATTGGATTGATACAAGTTTTATAAATTCCAACTTCTTTGATTCAAGTCTCATGAGTTGATATTTGATGCAAGCCGCATCCTTCACAACTCTAGTTGAGTTGATTTATTATATAGTTTCTCATTTCTCTACTCATGTTAGGGATAGTTATGGGTAATAGAGTCATAAGAATGACTCTGTCCTTCGACTTTAGTCTCATACACGCATCTATGTGGGATATAAAGTTTAGTGGTATGGGACATCATTCTACCTAGGTGTAGGAAATATGGTATGAGAGAGAAGTCTCTAAGATTGTATTTTTTATGGTTTGGAGTTCATTCATATGATCTTCTTATTATTAGACAACACAGGGGCAGTTGAGGTAGTCACTTTGTATGTGATCACAAACAAGGCAAGTCCGTAGGCAAGCAGCCTAGAAGCGGAAAGGCAAGGTTTGCACATAAGAACTATGAATAGGAAATTGCATTAAGAAGAAATTCGTAGAGTACATACTACTTTATTTGATATGCCTGAGGTTAGGCTATGTTTCATACATAGTGTGTATGAGGTGAGTTAGATGCTTAGCCTAGGGAGCTATGAGTGTGCACACACCTACTTACCATTTTTCAGTGTATTTAGTGGACTTATATTATGGTCCTCATTATATATAGGAGTGCTAGATTATTACAATAGTTTACTAGAGGCACATCATTCCTAGTTGGGAATGATTTGATCATAGTGATGATCAGGCAATGGTGGTCAGCGATAAAGCAAGTTTCATCCACTCGGAACAACTTGCATGTTATTATTGAGAACGTGGTGATAGTTCCACCAGTTGCTATACTTTCTTAGGATGTCTTCACTTGGCATGATGAACTTAGTTCCATAGAGTGGATTGAGATCTACTTTGTATGGGAAATATTTTGATCCATAGTTTGGATTATTATATATTACATATGATAGATCAATATTTTGATCCATAGTTTGGGTATGATAGATTGAAATCTTGGTCCATAGTTTGGATCTTTGATAGATTTTCATGTTGGATTCATACTTTGGATCATGATGAGAATATCTTGAGTTTCATTTCATTACAATGAGTAAATCAAGCAGGTTTACTTGAGCTTAGAGTTTAAGCACTATTTGGAAACGATTTCCATTCATTTTTAGTATTTTCCCATAGACATTGGCCCATAGTCAGATTGTGTTCTATGAGCATAGTATTTTTCGTTACTCTAGTGCAATAAGTGATTTTGCACAATTATACCATATGATAAGCTATCAATGTGCATTTCAGGGAGATAAGGGCAAGTTGGCAAGGTCTCTACAGGTGACAAGCCATCACAACTTAGTGGTCAAGGTCTAGACATAGGGAGCCCAAGGATATTGCGAGTACTTATGCTATGCACATATGGACTCATTGGGCTTCAGAGGGATTCCTAGAGTATGCCCAAGACAAGGACTACTATTTATTGGCGGAAATGCTAGATAGGAAGCAAAGAGACTAGTTGTCTACTTTTTGAGTATCAAGTATTTGAGGCACGTAGCACACTCTACTCTTATTATTTGGAATCACGGATTCTGATTCCCAAGTTTATAGCTCCTTCTATATCATTGAGGACAATGATCTTTAGAAGGGGGAGAGCGTGTTAGATTCCAGAGATGTACATGCCTGGAGGAATGAGAAGTTCCTTGTTCGGGGGATAGGCAAGGCCAAAAGCCAGAGAGTTCATACGAGGTACCTACTCATGATGGCCAGATGAGTGGAGGGACATTAGAGAGAACTCTAGATTGTGACTAGGTGAGGGCTATAAATAGGTTGGGAGGTGCATTTAGGTATGTCATTCTCCACTTCTTACAAGGACAAGATTGGCTATCTTAAAAATTAGTAGGTCTAAACCTCGCCAATGGCAAAATGATACTCAAGTGGGAAGGAAAGAATGTAATTGTACCTATTTTCACTGCTTCTTCACTTAATGGCTTGATAACCCATGAGACTCCAAAAATTCTTGAGTCTCCCTCTAATGCCGTCACCATATCCAAGTTGCCACTCGTTAATCAGACTAAAACAAAACAAATACCTAACAAGTACAAAAGAAACAAAAGAACTCGAGAACACACATCTCAAGTGGCTAGAAAATATTGATGACCTAATTCTCCTGTGGTTGCACCAAAATCACAATCACACATTTGGGTGCTTAAGAAACTGGCAACATGATTCGATGGTCCTCCTCACATTCACAAGAAGAAACAAGTCTCACATAAAAAGCCACCTCAATGAAGGAAGTCCCCACAAAATGCACCCCAACCTGTAGTCAGAGAGATTTGGATACCTAAGACTATTAGTGCCTCACATAATCAATAGAATCAAGTATGGGTTCCTAAATCTTTGCCTCAGGCTAAACTTGTATCATATGCCTTAACAACGTCTATCATGGATAACAAAAAATAGGAAGGGGGTGTATGGGGTGAAGCTTTGCAAGAAACCTTTATGCCCATAGCCCCATAGGGGTAGGTTTAGGTCCCAAGTGACGCATTAAAGGGAATAATCAAATGGCCAAAAATAAGAAACCAAGGAAAAAAGAGCATAGGCTCATATGGAATTGGATCCCAAAGCAAGAAGTTTTGCCAAGGAAGACCACAATGAATATTAGGCGAGCCCCAAGAACCCATATGGATCAGTCTGGTGTACCTACTTATACATCCCATCAAGATGGCCATGGACTACTAAAACAAGCAATCAACTCTTCCAATCTCCACCTCCAACTGAGGAAAAAATTCAAGGAGGGAGGAGCCATACATCATCATGTATAATTTTTCCTATATTACATATCTTATGCCTTATCAGGGTGAGTTAAAAAAAAAAGAAGAAAAAAAGTTACAAAATTCAAAGGAAAAAAAAATCCCATCCCCATAGATTAGGCATCCTCTCATTGGATAACCCTTGAGCACATCACTGAAGACCGAGATCTGTTGAATATTTTTAATAAGGCTCCTAAATTTGCATTCATAAGGCCACCCCACAAGGCTGCACATGAGGCACAATTGCATGATAGCCTTACACTGCACTAAGTAGCTCCCTATGACTACTTCCACAATCCACTTCTGGTAATTTTTCTTTTATTTTTAAGTTGTGGAAGTAGCTTTGTTTTCTTTCTATTCATGAGAACACACATAACTATTCAATCCTTATCAAACTTATTTTTACTTTTCCATCCATCTTTTATTTTGTTTTTGAAGGGTCACAATTCACTCACACACACCCTCATTCTAGATTTTTCTATTTTCTTTTCACACATCATTTATGTTTCTTTTCGAGGGTACACATAATTAGTGCATCGATGCCCATACTTCTTAGATGTCACAAAGATGTGCGCCGAGGATGACAAAAAGCAAGGAGGGGGGAGTGCTGGAGGAAGCTCAAAAGTCGACCTAAAAATCATTGATTAAAGCGATCAAAGCTCGGTCCAAGGATGAAGAAAGGGCTAAAAAGGAAGCACAAGCATGGAAGCAAAGGAAGAAAGGGGCTACCAAATTTTCCCATCTTAAATCCCTCTAGAATAGGTTAATTCCCACTTTTTACCCAAAATACATGTAAAAATGCCTATTTTTGGCATAATTTCTCATGTTTCGTAGTAATCTGGCTCACATTGTAAAACTCCAGTAGTACTCAAGCTTCATGGGTATAATTAGAATAGCCATACCGAATTTCGTAATTCTTTGATATTGTTTTAGCTTTCAAATAGCTTCGAGATTCTATTTTCAATTGTAAATGGGATAGTACAGTGTGGATATAGCTCTTAAAAAGTCTCTATAAATGAAAAAGCTCTCATTTGTATAGGATAGTTTGTTGAGTCTAGAACTCTTATGAGCTTTGCATGTATGTGCATATGTGTGCCTGCCTCTCCCTTACTATAGGTGCATGTATTTTCCATCTTGGTATGTACGGTCTTCATATCATAGATTGGTTGCTCTGTGGATTCGACATTCTCTTATTGTGTTTACATGTGGGCTATGACAATGCGCTCCTACAACTCTTCACTTACCTTCTATCTATATTGCCATCTAATCTCCACAACGCCATCTAATCTCCATAGTGGGAGCTCATGGGTGACAATGCCACCTTTGTATTGATTTTTTAAAGAATTATTGGGAGCTCATGGGTGACAATGCCACGTTTGTATTGTGTACTTTTTATCTCTTGTTCAAATTCTATTTGCCTGCTACATGGATAGCCATCTTTAGATTTACATATAAGAGGAGGATAAGCACTTATGTGTAGGCATTCCACATAGTTTGTGTCGGTAGATAATAGAATATATTATGTCTAACTTCTTCATATGAGGATGAAACGATCTTTGAAGGGTGTTCTAATATCGTGTAGAGCTTTTATTCTTTTCTTCTTTTTTTCTTTGATAAAAAAATATTATGTGGCCAATGGTTTCCTTTACGCTAGAATAATTGAACACAAATCATAAGAGATTGGTCTTCCAACTTTCTAATAATTGAACATAGATTACAAGTGAATGGTCTTTTCAACTTTGGACAGTTATTCTCTATACATATTTGGAATTAGAGCCTAACATATATGTATATTTTTAAAGAGGAAGTTTGGCCCAATCCTACTCTCTTCGAGTGCTTGAATTATTGAGAAAGCACAAATGAAGGTGGGTTTAGTACCTGTGGGATCCTTTGTATCCCACAAAGCAAGGCTAGACACTATAGACATATTTGAAAGTAGAAAGCAGATTGAAGATGAACAAAACAATGCGTTTTTGATTGGCTTATGGCTCATTACATATCCAACAACCACTGGGGAGGGTTGAACAACCTCAAGAGGCTACATACCCAACTCGGATTAGAGCCTACCTCTTTTTTTATTTAAAGGAGGTTCAGCAGGTGCCTACTCCCCCAGCTTTAACTTTGAAAGTACAAGTGTATAGGTGAATGGGCATAGTACTTGCTAGACCCTCTTTATCCCACAAAGCAGGGGTTAGATTGAGTTACAATTGGTAGGCTTGATTATAACTAGTTTAAATTGGCCAAAGCCATTACATATCCAGTCCAAGGTTGAACTCTGGACTTTTGCTTTAAGAGGCGAAAGCTTTAGCAAACCAATTAAGGGATGAAAAAAATTAGAGCCTAACTCTTTGAACATAATTCAAAGCTGCTTGAAATATTGAATGGATAATGGAAGGTAGTTGGGGGATCCTCGAAGGAATAAGCAAATGCAGGAAAGATAAGTTAGTTTCATCCATCTTCCTTTTGCTTCATGTGGGCGGCTTCAGAATTCGTCGGTGATGTAGCTGCCACCCGTCGCTAATGAAAGCGGCTCGCGGCCCCAAGCCCGATGCAGGACACGGACATCCGCGCAGCCACACGCATTGGTGTGGTGGAGATGCGTGGCTTCTTTCACACACAGTACTTCTCTCTCTTTCTCTTCGTCTGTGGTCGGATGTTCGGCTCGTCTCGTCTCGTCTCCTCCTTCGTGCTTTTGCAGCTCCATCTGATTCTGCGGAAATTGGTCACACGCTGGGGACTTTGCCGTGCATGCCTGCTTGAATTGCTGGGGGATCGAACAACAAATCCATGTTGCAATTGCTGCAATGTAGGGCGGCCGACAGCGAGGAGGTACGATCCTTGACTGTCTCGGCCAATTCACATGTCAATGTCACGGGCATGGGCGTCGCGAAGGTAGCGGACTCCTCCGCTGTGGACGCAACGTCAGGGACGGAGAGGACGCTAACAGACGATCAACATAATGTCCTTGGGAAGTTGAGAAGCTGTTTACATGAGAGAGGCACGCTGCGCAGGGATGATTCTGACTTTGATCTCCTGCGATTTCTCGTTGCTCGTTCGTTCGACATTGGCAAGGCAAGGACCATGTATGAGGCAATGGTAGAATGGCGTAAAGAAGTTGGAGCAGACATTATCATAGAGGTGCGCGTGATGGTTGATTCTACCATGCTAAGCTTATTGTCTCATCAATAAAACTTGGATTCCCTGCTGACTGTGAACGCTTGCGATCTCCGTTTTCTTCGTGGAATATGTAACATTTGCAGAGTCTTTGCCACAGGCATTCACATTCTTCAGTCTCCGCAAGGTGGATAGTTTAGAATTCGTCGGCCTCCTGCTTTTTTCTATCTTCATCATAAGCAAAATATTTCATTGCGTTCTTTTTTTGTATGCTATCTCCAGCTTTGCACTCAATTGTTACTGGGGCTGCCATTCTGCACAGATAAACATATGCATGTATGCTCATGCTGTCTGTTATTTCTGTGCCTGTCATATACCATTGAAATCTCTGCCTTATATATATATATATATATATATATATATATATATATATATATATATATATATATATATATATATATATATATATATATATATATATATATATATATATATATATGTATGTATGTATGTATGTATGTATGTATGTATGTATGTATGTATGTATAGAAACCAAGGTGAATATTTGATTGTTCCATATATATTTGTGCTCATGTGATGTCCATCCAGTCGAGGATATACAACGACATATCAGAAGTCTTTCTTAGTGTCCTTTTGAGGCATATCAGATGATTGCGTCAGTGGGATTTCTGTTCATTTGTAGCTGTGAATGTTTCAGACTTTCAAGTTTCCGGAAAGGAAGGCGACCAAGGAGTTGTATCCTCATTTCCATCACAAGACTGATAAAATGGGCCGGCCAATCTATGTGGGGAGATATGGTCAGTTACACCTGAACGATCTCCTTCGTGTGACCACTTTAGAACGCCTCACCCTTTATCACATTAAAGAGTGGGAGATTTTGATTAAGTGGAAATTCCCAGCATGCTCACGGGCGGTTGGGTACCCTATCTTCCAGTCACTTGCCATTTTAGACTTGAAGGGCATGGTAAACAGTTTTGGAGACCTTCCATTTCCAGAGTTTCGTTTCTTTTGCATGGAATTTTTACATCCATTGTGTCTAAAATAAGCTTCTATGGATTCTTCTTTTTCTGGATGTGCAGACGATGAAGCACTTGAACAAGCAGGTTATGAATTTCATACAGAAGATCACAAAGATAGATCAAGACTATTATCCAGAACATCTCGGGAAGATGGTGATAATCAATGCGCCTGCATCATTCAAGGCAATGTGGCAGTTAGTGAAGCCATGGTTGGATAAGAATACACTCAAGAAAATTGACGTATGTGGATCGAATTATTCCGCCAAACTGCTTCAACTTGTAGATAGCAAAAACCTTCCAGCATTTCTTGGAGGAGCATGCCACTGCCCAGATGGGTGTGAGAACTCAGATGCGGGGCCTTGGAATGAAAGTTCATATAACCCTTATCCTGAGAGCCATCAAAGCTGATACTGGACATCACTGGGAAGGTCTTGGGTTTGGTATTGCTATGTCACATGGAAGATCATGTAAAACAGTGCAGCAATGGATCCATTGGTAGACTATTGCTACGGAACTTTCCAAAAGATCATGCACCTCCGCATCAGCTCCACCCACAGAATGCTTCATATGACTGTTTTCACAAACGACTTTCACAATGCAATTTGTCAATAAAGTAACTCATTCCCCATCTCCCCATCTCCCCAGATCACCCTTCTCGACATCTCCTCCTAGTGGGGGAGACAGTATCCAACAAAAAGTGCATTAGAAGAATGCATTTTTCTGCTGGTATATCAATAGTCTTACCAAGAACCTCTTAGAAAAAATTGTACTTATCCATAGCACTGAAGTGCTTTTTGTCAAATCAGGAAAAGTTTTATAAACATCCTCTACATACAAGGGCTCATTATCAATGGAAAGTTAGCGTGTATGCAAACAATATCACTGGATATCCAGAACGAACAAAACATATTTGTGCAGCCATGATGGTTCAAGTTTTCTCTTAGATTTACCATGTGGATTGAATCAGATTTCTCTGCAAACTGTATCGAGATAATGCAAGGTCTTTCAATATCACTGGATATCCAGAAGGAATGAAATATGTTTGTGCAGACCATGCTGGTCCAAGTTTCCTTTTAGATCTAGCATGCGGATTGAATTCGATTTCTCTGCAAATTGTATCGCCATAATACAAGGTCTTTCAATACCACTGGATATCCAGAAGGAAGGAAACATACTTGTGCAGCCATGATGGTTCACGTTTTCTCTCAGATTTACCATGTGGATTGAATCAGATTTCTCTGCAAACTGTATCGCAATAATGCAAGGTCTTTCAATATCACTGGATATCCAGAAGGAATGAAATATATTTGTGCAGACCATGCTGGTCCAAGTTTCCTTTCAGATCTAGCATGCAGATTGAATTAGATTTCTCTGCAAATTGTATCGCCATAATGCAAGGTCTTTCAATGCCACTGTATATCCAGAAGGAAGGCAACATATTTGTGCAGCCATGGCAGTTCAATTTTTCTCTCAGATTTGTGGATTGAATTAGATTTCTCTACAAACTGTATCGCCATAATGCAAGGCCTTCATTGCGCTTGGCTTGGCTTAGGTCAGAATCTTTTACCGATCTAAAGAGGCATAATCAAGATCTCTCACCGATTTAAAGAGCCATAGTAAAAATCTATTCAATGTGTGAATGCATACAAATTATGCTACACAGACAACGCATCGCATGTCTCGTAGGTCAAAAAATGTTGATTCGTACACATTCTTCCAATGCTCAGCATGAAGATTCCGCCATCGCTTGTCACGCTTTATCTTTTTTTAATATAAAGGAAGTTCGGCATTAGCCTACTCTCCCGGACTTGAATTAAATAAAGAAAAGTACAAGAGAAGGGGACTAGTGCCCACTGGACCCCCCAAATCCCACAAAGCAGAGGAAGCTTTTACAGAGCTTAGATGACATTATAAAGAAGGTTAATCACCCTCTCATCACCCTCATGTGGGACTCACTTGGGTTTAAGCTTGTTACTGATCAAAAGGAGTACTTGATGATGCCACTTTATCTTTCCCACTTGAATCAGAGTAGTGATCAATCATGAAGAGGTCCATGAAGTGATCCATCACATATTTATATGATTGTAATTACATAATTGTGAAAATAAATTTGGGCAGTGCATTAAGTATGGCGATAAACTTGTAGAGATTCATGAAATACTCATGCAATCATTGGACCATTTCCATGCCACATATAGAAAAACAAGGAATGCCAAAGAAATTTATAATGGCTACCTATAGGTGAAACGGTGCTTTGGTAACAACATTGGGGACAATGATGAATCGACCATATCAAATAGCCTTCTAGAGCACAGATGGAGACCACCATAAAGTGCTTTAAGATAAATCAGAGCCTTACATTACCATAAAAACTTAAGATTTGGTCCCTTAGATCCACCTTTGCATTAGTCATCAATCATGCTTCTCATCATGGACCCCAATCGAAAATGAACCAATCTTTTTGGACCGTAAAGGTTGTTGTAGGATTAATCCAGATTAAGGTTTTGCGATGGGCAAGCTTGATCTTGCACATATAAAATACAACCTTTATTACATTTCATCATCCAACTCTTGTAGATCAATATGGAGTCCTTTTTAATCAACATCCACTTTATCACCTCATCCTTAACTGAATAAAATTTTAGGGAGTAGGAAAGCAACCATCCACCTCCACTATTTGGGTTGGAGAAATGATGTCATTAGGATATACTATTGATGAGATGCTTGATTTGGAGACCTAGGAGGGATATGAATAGTATGGAAAGGAAGTAGGAGGCTTCAATTATCTTTGGAACAAGGTTAAAGCCCCCTTTCCTCATTACTTGTCTTTTCATGATTATTTATGTTTATGCCCAAGTAAGACGTATTGATGGGAGTATATAGGTGAAGATAATAGTTCATCTATTTATATACTGTGAATCTAAATGATAAAAAGAAGATTCATATTCAAGCGTACATTTTTGTTCATGCAAACATAGAGATTTTTTTCTATGCTTTTAGATCTTAATGTGGATCTAAGGGACACTATTAGATGTTAGGGGAGGACCATGAGAGAGTATTCAATGCTTCAAAAATAAAGAACATGTGATGGAATGTGGCAAACAATCTATCAATGGGGATAAAAAAAAAAGATTATTTATCTCATTCAAAGATTTTATATTTATGCAGTTTATCTCACAAAAAAGAAGTTCAATAAGACCTTTTCTACATATTTTAGACACTCAAGAGCACATTAATTCTTGAGCATTACAAATTTATTCTAATGAGCTTGGAGAATTTATTCTAATGAGAAAGTGGAAGCATATGTAAGTAGAAAAGCACTAACGGTTTAGAGGAATGGAGCCACTAAGAAGACTTGAAAGCATAAAGGATTGTTTGAATGTAGACCCATAAGCATAACACATGTACAACATTGGCATTAAGAGACATATCCTCACCCACAAATTGTCAAACTGAGAGACAAGCCGGTGGTATGAAGACCACCATGCTAGTAGACACACACACACACACACGCACACACACACACACACACACACACACACACACACACAAGTGGAGTCATGCACACATGCATGAGCATACAGGGACAAGCATGCAAGCAAGATTCAATCATGAGCAAAAGACAAGAGAGCTGCCAATAAACTCACAATTGATTAAAGAAGAGATTGAAGAAGAAAAAGCTTACAAATGAGTGTGAGTTTAATTTTATAGGCCCCTTTTAAAAGTGCTCCTCTTCACACTATTATGTCCACCCTAGTTAAAAATATAGGTCCTAAACCCCCATTTGATGTCTGATTTGAGTGCGATAAAATGCTATAAATTTCTAGAGGATTAGGCTAAGGGCAAGATATGCATAATTAAATCAAGCATCCAATAGCAAGCTGATAGAGAACAACATCAAACACATCTTCAACATCATGAAGACTCAACCGTAAACTTGATTCCATGGGAGTGGACGGGTTTGCAATCTGTAAGGCCAAAATCATGCAATAGTATGCCAATATATTTTGTTTGGAACAAAGTGATTCCCTCATCAACTTGCATAAATCGAATGCCCAAATAATGATGCAAATTCCACAAACTTTTCATCTCAAAAGAGGCATGCAAATTAGCCTTAAGTTCAACAATATGCTTCTCATTAGGACCATCGAGAAGCATACCATCAACATATACAACAATGACCAGAAGTACATCATCTATATGCTTAACATATAAGATGCTCTCTATTGGAATGTTCTCAAAACCATGTGCTAGCAAGCGGGCATGTATATTTTCATACCAAGAATGTGGTGCTTACTTCAAACCATATGGTGTGGTTTTTTCAACTTGCACACTTTTTTCATGCCCTTTTTGCACAAAGCCATGGGGCCAAAACATACACTTCTTCATTTTCAAATAGAGCAAAGACTTGTTCTTATTTGAATTATGGAGCACTTCAAGATAAACTATTGTTGATACATAAATATTTGATAAATTTATGAAGAAGTAGGACTTTGACATTGAAGTGATCCTTTCAACTAAGTAGATTGACTTAGCCAAGCACCAATTTCCTAGTGTAACTCAGTAAATTCAATCCTTTGACTCAAATCAATGCGCAAGAATTGCATTCCCAATAAGCAATCATAAAGATTGAATATATGCATGAACTAATTAGTCTCAGTTAAAGCACTATTTGAGTAAAACACTCATCAATAGAACCTTAGTGGGTTGACACACTGATGTTGGATACCACACTAGTATCTTGTGATAGGATGATGTTTAGCTTTACTCCAAGAAACTTTCTGAGAATCCAATTTCTTTCTTTTAAAGATAGATAGAATGCATCAATACCTTGTTGAAATAGATGTTTGCAAAGTTAAAGATATGGTATCTAATTCTTTTCACAAAAGTTGAGGGTTACCGGATAAGAACCAGATAGCTAAAGTAAAAATCCTAGATAGATGTTTTGTACAAGAACCCTTTCAATCTTCAAAAGATGATAAGTCTAAGTTGACTTATTCATTTGATTTTGATTCAAGTTATATAGCGTAAATGGCTTTCTGTCCACCCTAGAAAAGATAAGTTAGGAATGGCTCATAAATTTTTAGCTAAAGTCTTTGAGGAAAGTGTCCGTAGTTGGATAAATTTCATTTTGGATTTGACTTGGTCAAGCTATAGTACGGCTGACCCAACGTAATTAAGTAACTATTGGTTGGGAGTAAACCATTGTAAAAACATTCAAGTTAGATGTTTGGGTCAACCAAACTTCAAGTTTTCCAAAAGAAATTCAAGTGAATCAAGAGTTCTCAAAGTCTTGATAGGGATAAGAATCCCATCTTAGTTACTAAGTCCATGCACCAATCATGCCCAGAAATGGACTAGTAATTTGAATCCACCCAGTTCACATGTTCATGCCCAGATCACACGTAGTAAAACATTGAGTTGTCTAAGGATGTTTTTAGATCCAAATTATTAATTATTCACTACTTTTTACTTTGACCAGTTTATCAAAGTGCAAAGCTAGATGGTGTTTTGAATCATTTGGGAAGGGATCCCACCACAGAGATGAGACATGTTCTTTCAGTTTTAGAACATGAGGCTTAGGGGAAGAATGTAATAAAGTAATGCTATGATCTAAGGGTCCAACCAATTCAAACAGATTTGAAATCGGACACCGTTTGGTCACCTATGTGTATGACCAAAGATCTCGAGACTAGTCTTACATAGCAAGTTCTTGTAAACAAGTGATCCACTTAGCTTAGTGGTTAAGTCTCAAGGGTGTGAAGGAGGAGGTCTTGGGTTCAATCTCCATCGAGTACATGGGGGTTTTCCCAAAGAGATATAGAGCCTTTTAGAAGAATCCACTTGAGTTAACTCTAGTTAACTAGGACATTTGGTGCACATGAAGCTACATGGATGACACATGGATGGTTAGAATCCACCTGCCGAAAAAGGCACTCTCTTGGAGAGAGCTGTATACAGAGGCATATGGTTGGGAGGAGAGTCATCTCGCTAGCGCGTGGTGGTCGTGACTATCATTCTCTTCCACTTTTCCATTTTCTTTCTCATCTTTTTGTTCCTTCTTTGTCTATGCAACATTGTCATATTTTAGCTTACTATTAGATGAGCTCCATTTACCTTTGCCCTTCTGACTAGCTAAGAAAGCTTGATTTGGAACACACATAATTGAACTATTCGACCTAGACTCATCTTCTTGCAACAAAATGAAGACTCAATCCTTAAATGTTAAGGAATTTGGATTGCCTTTCATCATCATCATCAATCAAAGAGTAGAAGCTAAAGTCTTATATGAATGTGGAAAAATGTTAAGAACAATTTGCACATGTAAACTATCTGGTAAGATTTCATTAGCAGAAATCAATTGGTCCTTTAAACCTTTTATCTTTGTCAAAAAATTGCCCATAGAATCTCCTTCATTCATATGCTCACTTTCCAAATGTTTCCAGAGCTAAGTAAAGGAGTCTCATTTCTTGCCTAGTATAAAGCTTTAAGTGTATCCCAAGCATTCTTTGTTGTCTTGGAGGAGCAAATGTGAGGGAAAATGATAGACAAAGCTACACTGCATGTGCTCGATCATCTCTGCCATTCCAACAAAGTCTCTCTATAGTAGGTTTAATAGGAACCTCAACACAACCATGAGATTGAAGATCATCATCTTCAATGCCATCTACATCACCTTCAATAACTATATTTGTAGGTGCAATAGGATGATTTTTACCACCCTACCTATGTTGCATTTATTGGACCAAATGATAAAAAAATAACAAATATGTTTGGTTTACTTGGGGAATTCAAATAATCTCGAATAAAAATCGCACACAAAATTTTCTTCAAATGGAAATATTTTTTATCAAAAGTGCTTTCGATCGAAATGCTTTCGATTGAAAGTGGTTTTGATCGAAAATCGTTTTCTAAGCAAAAAGAATATATATTTTCCTTCCATAGAAAAGGTCATTGCAAACATGCTTTCTAGCAAGTTGATAGGGCTTTACTACTACCATAGCATTCATCGAGCTCCCTTCCTCACCGTGTCATTCATGTATTGATTTTTTTCATTTATTTTCTACTGTATTGTTATGTTTATTGTGTGTCATGCATATGTTTGATTCACATATGCATCTCTTAGATATATATGATTTATATTTATGTGATTGGATTTTATGTTTGTTAATCATAGTAGTATAGGACTATGGGCAATAGATCTATTGAGATTTTTTGAATTGCCACCTCAATTTCTACCCTCTCTATAGTATAGGGAATGTATAGGGATTATTGTGATTGTATGATTCTTTGAATCTTACTCTCACAATAGTCACTTAGATTCATGTGAGCATAATTACACATAGTATAGGGTCATAGGTGTATAAAACTATTGTGATTGTTTGATTCTTTGACTCTTACTTTCACAATAGTTATATACATTCACGTGACAAGGATCATAGTATAGAAAGTTTATATGAACTATTATGAATGTCTGAGTCTTTGACTCTAAAATTCTTAATAATTGCATAGATTTACTTCAAGATTATAATTATACTTTCTATTTATATATAAATATACTTATCTAAGTGTCACTCTAGCACAATGGCAAGTACCAACGTGAGGGGCTTCACCTCATAAATGTGAATCCGCGGAGACGTGAGGACCGGTATGAAGACCAAGAGCAAGTGAGGTGCACAAGTGTGTGAGTGAAAGCATACGAGCATGCACACACATACACACACACGCACAAGGTAAGAGCAAAGAGTGGAACAATGGAAAGCTTCGATTACAAAAGAGCTCTCTTACAAAGATGAAATCTACAACAATCCAACCCCCAAAAATGAGCTCTCTAGCCCTTTTTATAGTTTTTTGAGTGGTTTTGGCCCTGTCCAGACCTCGTGTCCGGCCTAGTTAAAAAATAGGTTCCAGGGCTTATTTGGGGGCTCCGACGGAGTCTAAAAATTATGAAAATTGGTAGGATGATAGTTCTAATACTCCTCAAGCTCGAGGACTCCTCGGCTTGAACAAAATGGAGTTACAAAAATGGAAAATGGTATTTATAATGGTTTTTAGTGATAAAAATCACTATTTTTATAGGGATTTCTTCTGAAAATTTGACAGGTGCTTCTTAGAGCTCCCTACTTTCTCCTTCTTCTTGTGTGTCCACTTCCTTGATGCGCTTCCATGCTTTGTCCTTGACCTTGAACTTCAACACTCCCCCCCTCTTGAGTCTGTCGTCCCTGACAGACCCTTGTTGTAGTGGTTGTTCCATGTAGTACGTTGAGACGTAGTGTCCTTCATGTATCAACAAGAGCGGTCCATCTTTCCAATGTAGCCTGGTCGATTGCCAGAATCGTCAGTTTTCCACTACTAGCCTATTCTCGAGTTGTGCCCAATGTATGTACTTCTTCCTTGGATTTGAGCTAGAGGGTGTACTTCTTGGATTTCAAAGGTTGTTAGTTGCTCAAAAGAGGTTGTCGATGTTGATCTTGAGCAGCTATCTTCTGTGAATTGCTTCCTGGGTATTGATGTTGTACCGTGGATGTCCTTGAACTTTTGAAACCTGAGGCGAAGTACTTGTGACCAATAATGATTTATGGTTAAGTGCATTAGTGCATGGGTTGGAAAAAATAGGTGCCATGTGCATGACCTTGTAATGTAGCCCTATATATGCGTACTTGGGGAATGCATTGGAAGAAGTATGGTGCAAGAAATGGGATCTTGACTGAGTGCTCAAGGGTATTCTGATGAAGAGGTGTCCTAATCTATCATGGTTATAGTGTTGTTGAAGCATACATGTCTTATCATGGTGAAAGGTCCGTTGATCTTCATCTCTTCGTGTTGTACTTCCATCATGGTGTTTGACCATTGGCTTGTCTTTGTTGTTGATGGATGTCCTTGCTGATGCTTCGCTGATGAGCGTCTTCAAGCACATAGTTCTCTTCTTCCTTTTCTTTCTTTGCTCTTTTTTTTTGAACAATATCACAAAAAAGGAAGAAAGAGGTTAGTACCAACAAAATATTTTACATATGTCATTTGTGTATCATGTGCCTGGGATTCTCAATTGCATCTATGCACGGCCATGTAATGTGGCCCTATATTGATGCATACTTTGGAAATGCATGACTTGAATGGTGCAAAAGACAAGGTGATGCCAAAGGCACATGGCTGTTGCTGGTAGAGGAATCCATTTCAGATGTAATCTTGCAATGATGTAATCCTCCTTATAGGAATCCATTTCACAATAGTATTGGGCTACGTACAAGTCCTTGTTGACTTCTTCCTCTTTGGTTGATTGCTTGAATTTTGTATCCGGAGTGGTTCGTTCTTTGGTGTTGTTGGTAACTTAGACTTCCAAACCCATATCCTTGATGATTGTCTTCTTACTTTTTTCGAAGGATTGAGTTTATCTTCTTTTGGTCTTTGTGCTCTGTTCTTACCCTTTTCTCTCTTTCGCTTCTTTGTTGAGACCGTTAGCATGGTGGGGAGCATAGGCCGTTGTGTATGTAAGAGCTTCTTGGGTACCCACATTTGTAATCGCCCTTGTTGAGATGCAGCCAATTTCTTAGGCACCCAGATTTGTCGGAGACCTTTTGGTTGAGGTGGTCCTGGTTGTGTGTTTCTTGTCTTCGCATGGTTGGCTTGCCTGAGTGGAAATTGTAAGGCTAGTGGTTGCCCTCCTTTTCGTACCTAGATTTGCTTCATGCCCAGAACTACTTTGTTCTTGATTTCTCTTAGTCGATTTGGTATAGTGGTTGTCATGTACTGCTTCACTTGCCTTTTTGGTTGATTGGTTGTGACGACATTAGTCTTCAGACGAGAGGAGTCAGCTTGCCTTTGAGTCTGTTCTTTCGTGATCGAGTCCTTCTGGGTCATAGAGCTTTTGACACACACAACATCTTGTTCATGAAGATTGGTCTTAGAGGAACTAAGAGAGTGTGTGGTGCCATGATCTGTGAGCATGCAGTTGTCTAATTCTAATGTAATGCATTGTTCATGTACCCAAACTTGAAGAAGTTGACTTCTTAGGTTCAAGTTGACTGCATGGTCATAAATCCAATCGTGACCTAAGACAAGTGGCTCAGTAAGGTCTGCATCGTGACACACTAGCATTTTGACTTTTATTGGAACATCTTGAAGGTAGATGGGAAGTTCCACCTCGCCCAAACAAGGGGTTTCCACACCTCCCTATCCTATGAGATATGCTTCTATGGGCTTGATGTCCACTTGCAGGTCTTGGCAGTATGAAAGTCTAACTGCACTAGTTGCTGCACCTGAGTCAACCAATGCTCTCACAGTCCTTACACTCTTTCCTTGTCCTACCTCTATGGTCACAAAGGGGCGTCGGTCAATTATTCGAGAAGTAGTTAGGACTGATTTTTGGCACATGTCCATGTGATATTTTGGAGCTTTTGTGTTGACATCTAGGCCTAGTCGCCGTAACTTATTCCTTCTGATGTGCTCTCTAGCCTCTGCTTGTGCTTTTTCTCTAACCCTTAACTCCTCTTCTTTTCACTTCTTAGCAGTGTTGAGTCTCATTAGCATTTCCTCTATAAGAGGTTCTTGATATAGCTTGACTCGGCATCCACTAATATAGTTTGGTAAGGTATCACCTTCTAAAGTGGCCAATTGAACTGCACCACTAGTGGAGATTCTATTAATGATCATGGGTCCATACCATCGTTTCTCCAATTTTCGGGCATGCTGCTTTAGTCTGTAAACCAGCACTAGGTCTCCCTCTTTCAATCCTTTGTCTTTGATGTGTGCATCAAAGTATGCCTTTTGTCTTTTCTTTGCAGCATAGATGCCTGCGGGCGCTCGTAGCCTTGTCTCACCCAAGTGTTCTAGATCAAATATCCTGGAGGAAAACTCATGTCCATTCCACTCGTGCTCTTGTGCTACCTTTAAAGTTGGGATTAGGAAGTCTAATGGCAGCACAACATTCTGTTCGAAGATCATCTGAAATGGAGTGGCATTGAGTACCATTTTGTAGGCAACTCGGTACGCCGAAACATCATGATGAAGCTGTTTGTCCCAATCAGAGCGTTTATTATTTACGATTTTTGTCAATATGTTACATAGGATCTTATTTGTGCTCTCGGCTTATCTGTTAGATTGTGGATGATAGGGGACTGACTTCTTATGTATCACCATGAATTCTTTAAGTAGATTTTCAATGACTTCGTTCAAGAAGTGTGTACCTCTATCACTTACTAACTCTATTGGTAACCCGTATCTAGTGAACACATTCTCAAATAAGAACTTAGCCGTTGTTTGAGCATCATTCTTTGTTGTGGCTTTTACTTCCACCCATTTCGTAAGGTAATCAGTGGCAACAATAATGTACTCTGCATGGGAGTTTCTTGCTGGGGGGTTAATAGGACCTACAAAGTCTATACCCCACTTCGAGAACGCATGTCCTCCCATCATTGGCCTCAAAGGCATCTGATCTTTTCTAATTGGGTATTGGGCAGGTTGGCATATGTTACATTTCTTCACATAGGTATGTGCATCCATATGAAGAGTGGGCCACCAGAGTCCTGAGAATAGAATGGTCTTAATTACTCGGTCAGGACCAAAGTGTCCACCTGCAACACCACTATGTGCAGTTTCTAAGACTTTCAAGTAGTTTGATTCATGAACGCATAGTCTTAAGTATCTATCTTTGCCTCTCTGATATAGGTTGTCTCCTACTAAGGCATAGTCCTGAGCTTCTTGCTCCATGCTTCTTCTTTGTGCTAGGCTAGCCTCATTGGGTAATGCTCCTAATCTCATGAATTCTACCAATGGAGCACTCCTATCTGGAATTAACGACACGTGATAAAGAGTGGCATGCTCCACTGGGGGTCTCTCTTTGCACCTTGGACAATTCTTAATCCACTCATGAATTTCCTTGTGCATGCTAGGCCAATACACTCCTAAACTTTTTAGATTCTACAATGTTCGTTGTTTAGAATAGTGATTTCCTAGCAAACCTTCATGGGCTTGTTGCAACCAACTACTATGTTCGCCGTCCTCGACACAACAAGCTAATACACCCTCTGTATCTTGTTTGTACATGCTTCCTACCAATATTTGATATGTTTGTGATCTTACAATTTCTTCCTTGTTTGTTTTTACGTTCTTATTTGCAGGTCCAAAGGTTAAGACATGTACCAACTTATTTGCCCATTTAGGAACAACTTCTAAATTGAACAGATAAGCATCGGGCAATTCATCAGACACTCCTTGCGGTGGCTCTCCTGAAGTGATGCGAGAAAGATGGTCCGCCCTAAGGTGGGTCCTACCTTTCCTGACAACAACTTCAAAGTCGTATTCCATTTAGTAAGAGGAACCATCTTACTAAGTGGCCTGTATTACAAGGTTTATTGACAAAATATAGTAAGGCTTGATGATCAGTGAAAAACTTGAACTTATTGGCCAGTAGATAGTGTCTAAACTTCTTCACGGCATATACCATGCCTAAGCCTTCTCTCTCGGTTGTCGTATAGTTTCGTTCAGCTGCATTTAATTGCCTACTAGCATATGCTATCGGCAAATCTAGGTTTCCTTCACCTGTGGGTTGTGCTAACACACATCTTATTGCGTGATTGGATGCATCCACATGGACATGGAAGGGTTTATTCCAATCAAGAGTGGTTAGTATTGGTGCTGAGCACAAACGTCTCTTTAGCTCACTGAAGGAATTCTTGCATTCCTCGTTCCACTAAGTAGGGAATAGACTTCGTAGGTCCTATTCATCCCCCAGCTAAGGGTTCTCATGCGGAATACATCATTGTTGCAACAGACTATCTAACTAAGTGGGTAGAGGTAAAGGCTACGACAAAGAACGATGCTCAAACAACTGCTAAATTCTTGTTTGAGAATGTATTCACGAGATACGGGCTACCTATAGAGCTTGTGAGTGATAGAGGCACTCATTTCTTAAATGAAGTGATTGAAAATCTACTCCAAGAATTCTTGGTAATACACAAGAAGTCTGCCCCCTATCACCCTCAAGCTAATGGACAAGCTGAGAGCACTAATAAGATCTTATGCAATGTACTGACGAAATTAGTGAACACTAAACGCTCTGATTGGGACAAACAGCTACACCATGCTGTTTGGGCATATCGAGTTGCCTACAAAACGGTACTCCAAGCCACCCCCTTTCAGATGGTATTCGGCCAAAACGCTGTGCTACCCTTGGACTTCTTGATTCCTACATTGAAAGTAGCACAAGAGCACGAATGGACAGGTCATGAGCTCTCCTCTAGGGTCTTTGACCTTGAACGATTAGGGGAAACAAGACTGAGAGCCGCTGCAGGAATATATGCAGCCAAGAAGAGACAGAAGGCATATTTCGATGCCCATGTGAAGGATAAGGGATTGAAAGCAGGAGATCTAGTCTTAGTCTATACACTGAAACAACACGCGAGGAAGCTAGAAAAGAGAGGCTACGGACCTATGATTATCAATAGGATCTCCACGAGTGGAGCAGTACAATTAGCCACGTTAGAGGGTGATGTTCTCCCTAACTATATTAGCGGGTGCAGAGTCAAGTTGTATCAAGAACCCCTCACAGAGGAAATGCTTAGCCGACTCAATACTGCTAAGAAACGCAAAGAGGAAGAAAAACGAGTTCGAGAAGAAGCTCAAGCTGAAGCTTTAGAACGTATCAGAAGGATGAAATTACGAAGGCAAGGTAGAGATCAGCCTAGAGCGAATGACTATGCAGATCAAGGAATTCCTATGGCCATGTGTGAAGTTGCAGGAACAAGCTCGCATAGGATAATTGATAGACGTCCTTTCGTAACCCTAGGTATAGGACAAGGAAAAAGTGCAAGGACTGTAAGAGCCTTGATTGACTCAGGTGCAGCCACTAGTGCTGTTAAAGTGTCTTACTGTCAAGAGTTACAGTTAACTGTCAATCCTGTGGAAGCATATCTTATAGGATTGGGAGGCGTGGAAACCCTTTGTATGGGCGAGGTGGAACTTCCCCTCTACATTCATGATGAGGCAATGACAGTTAAAGTACTAGTGTGTCAAGATGAGGATCTCACTGAACCTCTTGTCTTGGGTCAAGACTGGATCTATGACCAAGCAGTCAACTTAAACCTAAGAAGTGGACTTCTTCAGGTATGGGTCAATCATAGTCGAGTTACAGTTGAATTAGACAATGGAGCACTCAAGGAACTAGGAAAGGCACAGACTCCTGGTCCTTCCAGGGGTGCACATGAAGTTGACCATGCTGTTCTTGTCCAAAACTATGTGTTGCAGAGGAATGATATTCGCAAAAAAGGAGTCAGGGATGCAAAGGAACTCCCTTCTTTTCCAAAGGCCAGAAGAAGGCAACAACCCAAGGTGGATCAAAGGCCGAAGAAGCAGAGTACTACCTATGTCGGGGATCCAAAGTACCTGCGCAGCAAAATGTCCCAGCAAGTGAAACAAGTGTGGGTGCGGAAAGGCGAACACCCGGTTGCACTCAAGCCAACCACACGAGCAAAGCCTCTTATTAGTAACCAACAACACGACACTAATAAGAAGTCTTTCAGAAATTCTTCTGCTAACGTGAAACCTATTTGGGTGCCCAAGAAGTCGATGAAGGCTAGCCCACAATCAAGACAAATTTGGGTGCCTAAGGCTTGCTTGCGGGCGCAAATAGCTACGCCGAAGCCACAACCTATACAGCGTAAACCATTCATTCGCACAACCGGCATCCACTCGTAAGCTAACACACCTATAATGTTCTCTAGCGTCTCTCCGAAACCAAGAGAAAAACTCATCCACTGCATTTGGCAGCCTAAGACCTGTAATAAACCCCCCGACCCCAATTTGTAAATTCATACCCACTTACTAACTGTATTAGTCTCCTAGGACAACCCAAGCACTAACTACACACACTGTCTTCGTGCACTTACTAACCACTAACTCACCATCTACCTCATGTTAATGTTGTAACGGGGACAACAACGGAATTATTCTGTCCATTACGATGTTAACACTTGGTTCTATATTCTCACAGAACCAACCAGCAAACAGGGCCATGGCAGAAGCAGGTGCCAGTTCTCAAGCCGGATCTGGTGTCCAGATTGTGGACATAGAAACACTTCTCCTCGAGCCACATCTCACCGCAAGGCCGCAAGAACTTCAAGCCGTGCATGTGCTCCCCATTCAGGTTCCTCCTCAAGGGCACACTTCTCAAGTAGGTAAGCATGCGCATTGGTTCAGTGATGTTGCTGGACCACTGGGCGATGGAACCTATTTCTGGGAAGCAGAATTGGAATTTAATGGCAAATGGGGTCGATACCACTTTTTCACACGCAAGTTTGAAAGCTATCAAAACGCCGAAGTCATGAGATCAGTTTGGATCAAAGCAGGTGTGGACAGTTATTTCAGGGCCCACTTACCAAAGCCGGATTTTTTACGATGTTCATATCTGATCAGTACCATCACGCCAAGCAGGGCCAAGGGAGGCGACAGCACCTTTGTGTTGCCATCACTGCTGCCGGGTCATGAGCTTAAAAGATTCAAGTTGACCCTCAATCTGGTAAGAGAAGCATTGGGTATGTATGGCATGCACATCCCAACAGAAAAGGAAACCATGGTTCCAGGCCGAATGAAACACAAAGATCTTAATAAGTTGAAGGATATGGTAGCAATGACACCTACCATTGCGCTTCACCTGCGGACCCTCATGCAACATTTTGCTTTCCCCGCCCAGGAACGATTCACAATGCCCCCGAAGAAAATATGGTTCAGCTTGTATCTAGCAGAGACAGAAAGCCTTCCCATCAATGTGCCACACTGGATCATAGATCAGATCCACCTAGCCCATCAAAGGTGGAACAAGAAGCAGAAAAATGTGCTCCACGGGTGTTGTGCTCTGACCAGAATAATCTATAGATGCTTGGCTTATGACGTGCCTGTTCAGCGGGCACTCGTATGGTCCCGGGCCCAAGAATTCCAGAGAAGACTATCAGCAGCAGGTCCCCCATCAAAGAAGATGAGGGGGGGAGTCCAACTACCTTGCGCTCAACCAAGGGGAGCCACCACTACACCAGAAATTACCCCTCCCCAGACACGACGCGTTAGGCCATTCACTATCCGGCTACCAAGACCAAGTACTGAGGGACCCAATCTGGTGTTTCCACCCATTCCATCAGATTTGGAATTTCCACAGGGATTTACTCTTGAGGACCTCACGGATGAAGAAATTGCCAGGTTGATCTATGACTCTAATCTCGAAACTGAAGCAGAGCGAGCTCAGGGACAACAACCCCAAACAACAACATCGGCCCCCACCCAACCACAAGTTGCAGAAGTCGATGTAGATGAACAAGAGGCAGGAGGAGACGAAGAAGAAGCCGACGAAGAACAACATCCAGAATATGACGAACTCTTCGAGTTAGCAAGTGCCCCAGCGTATTCGGCACAAATAAAAAGACTATATCGAACCATGAAGCTAGTTCAAGAACAGCATAAAATGTCACTTGAAGCAGGCAAGAGACTCATGAACGACTTGCTAGCTGAGGAAGGTGTGGACGAGTTGTTCATTGAGTCCATAAACCTTCATGCCGACGCAGTAGGATTGGATGAGGCCATACATGAGGCAATGGCCTACATTCACAGATTTGAGAAAAGGGTTCCTGTTCGTCCCAGGAGGTCCGGGAAACAAATTCACATCAATGTATCGGCACCAGGAGAGACAACGCAAGAAGAAGAACATCAAGAAGCACCACTGTCACCACCATCCCCACCTCGCACTACACAATTCACTCCACCACATGACACTAGCACTACCACGTCCACTACCACTACCATTGTCATGGGCATCCCACTCTCTCGGGAATCCAATTCGGGGGAGTCACCATGCCCACTTTCACCACTCTGTTCACTGACGTCACATCCACTCCACCCACGATCCCCATCTACACTGTCACTCAAACAATTGACACGATGGAAACATCACCTGCCACAGCACCGCTCCCTCCCCCCATGCCACCTTCATCTCCCATACCCCCTCCACCCACATCACCGCTTGCATCCACATCATTCACATCTCCCATTCCCGCCCCCATTCCCCCTGCATCTTCACCCCTCCCAGCATTATTTAATGTAAATAGCATATTTTTAGCATTAAATCAATGTGTATACCAGCTCCAGAATGAGTACAGAGCTCTGGACGACCGGTATCAACAACTGACAACGCACCATCAGGACTTACAAAGACAATTTCACAATCTACAAACAGAAAATGCAGAACTGAATCAACGCTACACAACGCTTGAGCAGGCTCACCAAACATTATTGGAGGCACCCCAACCATCGACAAAATCAGGTGTCAAACAACTAGAAGCTTTGCTCGAAGTATACCAAACCGATAATCTCAGAGTCCGGCGTAACCTGGCACTCCTCAGAAAACACATGGCGGCCGCCCTTGAAGAGAACAAGAGACTGAAGCAGCAAAATGAAGCAAATCTAGAAGCAGCAATGGAAGGCTCTCCCCACGAAATTGATCCAGAGCAGTTTAAAGCCGTACCCTCAGAGACAATGAAGACCATCTTGGAAAGCTATGCAGATCTATTAGATGCTCATGATGACTTGGAAAGGGAACGTGATGAGCTGCGCAATCAGCTCCAAGAGCAACAGACAGCACCCAGAGTCACAGAAACGACCACGACTTCAGAGGAAGTCAAGACATTGAAAGAGCAGGTGGCCGAATTACAGGAAAGATTACTCACACACGAAAGGCAGCCCTCTCCAGTTGTCGAACCAGAACCCGAGGATTTGGTACCCATCGAGGTAGATGAGACGTATGAGGAACCATACGTTCCTATGCCAATGCCAGGTGGTGAGCAAACCGCAGAAGGAATGGATACGTTAGAAATTGAAGTACCTGAGTGGCTCCAGACACTAGAGAAAACAACATCAAATCATGAAGATCGAGTGGCAGTTCAAATCCAATCTATGGCAAAGATAGAGGACACTATTATTAAATCATAATACTTCCGCAGCATGTCCCACCATAGATGGATCGGAACCAATGATGATCAATACGTGCCATATTGTATACTCCTGGCGGACTACAATGCAGAAATCCAACAAAGATGTGGCAAACCTCCAACGTTTGCTACACAGTTTGGACCAGATGACATCCCAGAGAGCGCTCAAAAAGGATCCATTCATCAACCCACCTGGAGGATCCGACTCCTCGAAACCTACCCGGAGATGGTTCGCACCTGGACGAATATGCCTCTTTTTATTAAATATAACCCTTGTTACATTCCTGTCTTCCGCAGACGCACATGGCCAGAGTTTACCCTTGCAGTCAAGAATATCAAAGGCTGCGCCAAATGGTTAAACTACGTCTATCTAGCACCCCCTCAAGGACCTCCCACCGTCAATTACATGATTTCCACCATACGGCACTGGAGCATCCGATTAAGGAATACCCCTGATGTGATGGCCCAGATGTGCATGAAAATTTTTGAATTAATGCTTATTACATTCAGATCATTCAAGAATATCAAGGACCCACACTTCTCAGGTGTCGGATTCCTTACAGGAAACCAGGATTTAGTTTATGACATGAGTACCACTCCTTCCATAGAGGTGGTATATGCTTGGCACGCCAGAATAAAATACCTCCCTGCCTGCTTTAAACAAACATTCGAGGAGATGTTCATAACAGGGTTCTGGGAATACCACTCAGAAATATTTGTACCCAGACCCTCACATCTCCTCCATTTATTTGCTGTGGAGCGAACCATTCACTCAGAACAATTACGGGTGCCACATCCAGATGTCCCAAGGCCAGTCAATTGGGATGCATTGCTGACAGATCTAGCAAGGGGACTCAGGTTAGAAGAACACCACCTCGCCGCCGATGTTGTCCAATATTACGTCCAAAAAGCAGCTAGACAAGGGTCTGTCAGGGGCGACAGACGCGAGAGTGGGGGGGGTGTTGGCAGTAGTCTTGGTACACCAGGACTTACAAGACGTGAAAGTCAAAGAAGGGAGTCAGAACGAAGGGACAGCACAAGCAAACAGGGCAGTCAAAGAAGATCTGGCAAGTAGGCCAATATTTTTTCAAGACACTAATGCAGATCAAAGAGATGGACATGCAGGGAGGAAGAGCAAGTAGGGAGCTCGAAGATATGTATGGCAGATCACTAGAAGAAACCCCTACAACAACAGTGATTTTTATCACTAACAATCATTGTAAATATCATTTCACATTTTTGTAGCTCCATTTTGTGCAAGCCAAGGAGTCCTTGAGCTTGAGGAGCCTTAGAAGTAGTTGCGTACCAATTTTCGTATTTTTTAGATCTCGTTTGAGCCCCCAAATAAGCCCTGGAACCTAATTTTTAACTAGGCCGGACACTAGGTCTGGACAGGGCCAAAGCTAGTCAAAAACTATAAAAGGAGCTAGAGAGCTCATTTTTGAGGTTAGATTGTAATTGAAATGAACTTGTAAGAGCTATTGAAAGTAATCTAAAGAACTCCATTGATTCTCTCTCTTTGTCTTGCCGTGTGTGCGCGTGTGTGTGTATGTGTGTGCATGCTTGTGTGCTTCTCACTCACGCACTTGTGCCGCCACTTGCTCGAGGTCTTCATACCATCCTCACATCTTCCCGGATTGACATTAAAGGAGGTGCTACTCATCACTGAGCTACATCATACCTCTAGAACCTCCATTGAGATAGATGAAATAGCTGAGCAGGTGACCAAAAGGCTAGGAGTTCAAAATAGACCAATGCCAAGGGTCACCCCATTGAAGCGATGCTATACATGCGGAGGAGACCACATGGCTAATGTTTGCCCAATGATGGCTCAACCCCAAGGGAACCCTAATGCTCTATATTGCACCATGGAGAGAAAATAAACAAATCATAGGGCTCAAGATTGTCCATACAATAGGCAGGATGTCAGACCAAGTTATCAGCAACCTTACCAGCAGGGTAGGTATCAGAATCAATACCAACAGCCATATTATAGACCACAACAGCAATATCAGGCACCATATAGGCCACAACCAGTCCTAGGAAATCAACCACCAGCTCCTGCCAATGTGATCCCAGTTAAATATACAATGGTGGAGGAGAACCCTAATAGAGCATTGGTGCCACTAACCCCATTGGTCTCAGAAAATGACTCTCACGCTCAAGGTTTAGACTACTTCCATGAAGATAGTTCACAACCTTATTACATAGAGTCACCTAAGCAAAGTGAGACTTCTCCATATCAATATGAGACACCACCGATGGAACAAAATTGGGAGCCATAATACTTCAGTGTCATGTATATGAATCCAAATCCTAGGCCCCAATTGAGACAAGTAAGACCACAAGCCCCTAGAGGACCATGTTTTAGATGTCAGGGTGACCATTTCATTCGTGAATGCCCCCATTCACTCATTCCAGCACAAGGACAAAACATCATAATACAAGGCTTTTGTCCTGAGTGCGGCAAGGAACATCTCCTGAGAGGGTGTCCCAGAAACCCCTCTAGTGCACCCAAGGTTACACCCATCAATGTGGTAGAGATTCAAGTTCAAGTAGCAGTAACGTGGCTCCCGTACAGGCAGTTACTAGGGCACAAGCATTAAAATAGGATAAACTGATTGAGCAGCTAGAGCCAAGTGACTCAGGAGAGTTTAGTAAGAGGAAACCAAGAACATGGAAGGATACCAGAGAGAAGGTTAATCGCAAGTGGAACAAAAAGATATCCGAACTAGAAGAAAGCCTAAGGGATACCGAAACAAAAATAGAAGACATTGCATCTCAAAGCCCCTCTCATGTCGAACCTCCATCCACACCACCTCATTCCACCCCACCGCCCATTGTAAATAGACCGCAATCAGGGGTCTATTCTTGCATATCCAACTCCAGAAGGCCTGGACATGATTTTCAAGGCCTATTAGGCTCGTCTTCAAGAAGGTCCAACAGCTGCGAACCTGGACAAGAGTTACCCTAGAGAAGACTTAGAGATTGAACGAACAAAAATGTGCATGAAAATGGTAGAAATAGCTCAAGCTATGCTTGAGACTAGTCAAAAGTTCAATCAGACAAACTCTGTCAAGCCAGATTTGCATTTCCAAGGCTTACTAGAAAGATTAGAGCAGTTGGTAAACAAGCCGCAGGTTTCTTTACCTCCACAAGCTCAACCAGTTGTTGAAAGAGAAAGCTTACCACCAAGAAAAGCTTACGTTCATGATTCCATAGATGATGGAACACCTCTTTCAATTCAGCAATACTCTCAAGAGTTCTTGCCCGAAATACAAGAGGAGAAATGAGCCAAGGAGAAGGGTAATCCCCCTCCTATTCCTGAGATTTGTTGGGATAATGTTCGGCTCTAACGCCTACTGTTGCGGAAATACTTTTGCCCTGAAGGTGAGTTTCGCGACAAAGCTTGAACTCTGTCAGGCCTGCGGAAATTGCCGCGCCACCGTGATAGGATGCTAAACTAGAGTGATTTAGAACACCTCTGTAATCAACAGTAGCTTAGCCTAAATAACGTTGCTTTAACTATGTTATTCTGCGACTCAGGTTCCACTAGAACTTCACCAGACTGTCGCTTGGACGTCACCGAAATCTTACCGGAACTTCACCGAAATAAACTTAGTTCTGCTCGTAATTGCTTCAGATGAACTTATGTGAAGTAAGGAAGTAGTGTGTGAGCTTCCTTCACCGAATGAACTTCCTTCTGGAAACTTCACAGTTCTGAAGTGCTACTTTTCGGTTGACTTTTGTACTGTGTGTACATCTTCATTCCACCGGAAACTGTGATCAGCTTAAAGTAGAGGCGTCTAGCTACAAGATGAGCTATCTCTCATACAAAGCTTCGAATTCTGCTATGATTTATACTTCGTTGTTCTACCGGAAAATCCTGATTTCTGAGAAACTGTAACTGACCGAGAATTACTGAAATATGTTTACTGAGTAAACTGTTATTCACCGAAACATGCGTTTACAGAGAAGGTACTGAAGCATGTTTAGTAACGAGTCGTGATATTTAACGATAAACTAAGCTTCCTACCGTAATACGAAATAACTTCAGATTCTTCACAAGTAAAGATTGCACGCAGACATCCACATGAACATGTGTTTTCGATTAGAGAAGATGTGTACAAGTAAGCTTGGCCTCTTCTTGCTCAAGTTACAGAAACTCTCCTACAGTGAGTAGTTTCTTATTACCATCTCTCTTCAGATGAAAAAACCCGACACTTCAGGCTTGTGTTATTCATCTGTACATACGCGATCTATGGCGTCTTCTGAGAACTTCTAAATCTCTCTTCACTCATACGCGATCTATGGCGTCTTCTCTCAGTCTCTCGTTCTCCTCTGTGTATCATCTATGATTCTCTCTCCGTGTATATCTGCGTCTGTGCTCTTCTCTCTACAAGCTCTTCAAAAAACTTGCTGTATATATACACTTTCTTTGGCGCTCCTTTGCTCTGTCATTCTTCAATTCGCGTTATGCGCGCCTTACGCGCCCGCCGCGGTTAATTGCTCTGTTATGCGCACACCGCGCACTAACTTCGCATACTGTACACCTGTGCACTGATTTTCCGGATGATTCTGTTTCTCTCTTGTTTGTTGCGTCAAATTCGTGAGTGTTTCCTTAACAGCTCCCCCTCAATCACTAATTTGACCTCTTTCGGTCTTTCATATATCTTTCTTTCTTTTATTCCTGCCATCTCTTTGAATCTGTTTGTTTTTGTTCCATCCAGGCTCTTTGTCAGAATATCTGCAATCTGATCTTTCGTAGGAGTGTAGACTATTTCTATCTCTTTCTCCATTACTTTTTCTCTTAGGAAATGGTACTGAATCTCTATGTGTTTTGTTCTTGCATGAAACACAGGATTCGCTGCAAGATACAGCGAGCTCATATTATCTCCATGTATGATCGGTATACTTTGATCTATACCCATGCTTTTAAGTAAAGTCTGCATCCATATTACTTCTTTTGATGCTTCTACCAGTCCTTTGTATTCTGCTTCTGTTGATGATAAAGCTACTGTGTGTTGTTTCTTCGAACACCAGCTTACCAGCTTATCTCCTAGGTATATCATATACCCATGCGTTGATCTTCGGTCATCTTGACTTCCTGCCCAATCTGAGTCACTATATGCTCTGAGCTTTATATCTGACGTAAAAGGATAATATAATCCTTCCTTTATAGTTCTTTTGATATATCTGAGAACTCTTTGTCCTGCAACCCAATGTTGCTCTGTCGGACAATGCATAAACTGTGAGAGAACTCCCACCGGAAAACTGAGATCCGGTCTTGTTAGCGTAGCATATATTAAGCTTCCTACTAACGATTGATACTTCTTCATATCTTTAAACTCTGTACCACTATATTTACTGAGTTTATGGTTTACTTCAAGCGGTGTTGAAGCTTCTCTGCAATTTTCCATGTTGAACTTCTTCAGTAAGTTCAGGAGATACCTCTTTTGTGTGACATATACACCATGATCTGTATATGTGATTTCCATTCCTAGAAAGTATGATAACTTTCCTAGGTCACTGATCTTGAATTCCTTTTCTAGCAGTTTCTTTACCTCTGTGATTCCTGCATCTGAGGTTCCTGTAATTATTATGTCATCTACATAGATACAAATGTAGATCATTCCTTCTTCTGTTCTTTTGATGAGTAGACTTGCATCTGCCTTCGAACTTTGGTATCCAAGTTCGTTCAGATACTTCACGAGTCTATAGTTCCAAGCTCTTGGAGCTTGCTTCAGTCCATAAAGTGCTTTTCTTAACCTGCAAACAAAATTTGGGTATCTGGAGCTTATAAACCCTTCCGGTTGTTCCATATATACTTCATCTGATATATATCCATTCAGGAATGCATTCTTTATATCTAGCTGACTTAGCTTCCATCCTTTTGATGCTGCTATAGCAATCACTGTTCTTATGGTTGACATCTTTGCCACCGGACTGAACGTCTCGTCATAGTCTATGCCATGCGTCTGAGCATAGCCCTTGATAACCAGTCTCGCTTTATGTCTGGCTATCCTTCCATCTGCAAGTTTCTTTATTTTGAACACCCATTTACTTCCAATTATTTTCTTACCATTCGGTTTAGGAACAAGCTCCCATGTCTTGTTCTCTTCTAGTGCGCTGAATTCTTCTTCCATTGCTTCTTGCCATTGCCTTTTGCCCTTGGCTTCGTCATAGCTCTGAGGCTCCTCCTCTTCTTTAACCATATATGCATAATCTTGTTGCGTTATATACGATGTATCATACGAGTATCTTTCCGGTTGTCTTCTTACTCTGTTTGACCTTCTTAGCTCATATTCTTCGTGTGTGTCTGAGTACCCGTCTTCATCTTCGTTCCTTATACCTGTTCCGGTCCTGGACGTACTTGCCTCGTCTTCTTTGTTTACCTGAACAATTGATTTTCCTTTCTCTCTTCTTTTTATCTCTTCTTCAAATTCTTCAGCTGTATGACTCTGATCTGCATACCAGCTTTTCTGTTCATCAAATGTTACATCCCTGGAAACAGTAAAATGTTTGGTTAGAGGGCTCCATAACCTGTAACCCATCTGTTTCTCATCATATCCGACGAATACATATTTCTCTGCTTTTGGTTCAAGCTTATGTCTCAGTTGAGACGGTACATAAGCATACGCTACTGATCCAAACACTTTGCAGTGATCAAGTGTTGGCTTCTTTCCCCACCAAGCTTCATAAGGGGTCGTTCCTTCTAAGGCTGTACATGGTAATCTGTTTACCAAGTATGTAGCTGTATTTACAGCTTCAGCCCAAAGATAATCCGGGCAATTCTTTTCTTTTAGCATAGCTCGTGCAAACTCGACTAGAGTTCGGTTTCTCCTTTCTGCTACACCATTCTGTTGTGGTGTATACCTGCAGGTTATTTCTCTCTTAATACCTGCATTCCAAAGATAGTCATTGAATTCTCGGGAGAAGTATTCTCCCCCTCCATCAGACCTCAGTCTTTTAAGTTTTCGTCCGGTGAGTCTTTCAGCATATGCATGAAAATGCCTGAAAGCTCCAAACACTTCTGACTTTTCCTTCAAAACATAAAGAGTTATCCACCTTGTTGCATCATCAATGAATAAAACATAGTACCTTGATCCGCTGATTGATCCTTCTTTCGTTGGTCCCCATACATCTGTATGTATGAGTTCTAGCACGCCATCATGTTTGAATCCTTTCTTCTGGAAAGGTAACCTGTGGGCTTTTCCCATTTGACAGGCTTCGCATTTGTGAATCATATGTTGGTTCTGTACGTTCGGTAATCCCAGTACAGACTGGTTCGCTATCATAGCTTTAATTCCTTTTTCGTGAAAGTGACCTAATCTCTTGTGCCAGAGATCAAGTTCTGTAATTACCTTTTCATCATGTGTGAGCAGCGCCTGGCCAATGTTCCCTTGTACTCTTAAGGTAAAGAGTCTGCCTTCTTTCTTACCAGAAACGATCTGATAATATCCGTTCTTGGGATCTTCTACAAATACTCCTTTGTTTGTAAATCTGACCTGAAAACCTTTTTCGACTATCTGTCCCACATTGATCAGATTTTTCGGTATTGTTGGAACATACAAAACATTGGTTAGCAAATCTGCTCCACTCTTGCATTTCACTTTTCCGATTGATTGTACTTTGTGTCTTGTATTGTCACCTGTTTGAACAGTGTGACTAGAACTACCTTTCTCTAGTTCTGACATTAGTTCTATATTTCCTGACAAATGATTAGAGCATCCAGAATCAATGTAAAATACCTTTAGGTCTTCATTTTCTGATGTGCTGATTGAGTTCATCATCAATGATGTATGACTTTCATTCTGTGTGTCATTTGCGTAGTTGTTGTAGGTGGTGTTGTAGGATTGGCTCTGTCCCCAACTTCTTACTCCACCTCTACCGTAGCCTCCTCTTTGGCTTTGTCTTCCTCTTTGGAAGTTACTTTGATTTCTTCCGCTACTGCCTCTGCTATTGTTGTTTTGATTTTGATTTGATCCTTGTTGATTGTGCCAACAATCATGCGCCAGATGGTTACTTAGTCCACAAATCCAGCAAGCTTTCTTGGTGGTATTCTGGCGGCTTCTTCCTCTTGCTCTTCCTCTGCCAGTGCCTTTACCTCTTGCGTAATAGGCCTGAGAACTCGACTCTTCTTCGTCTTTTGACTTACCCTTTTCTTTCTTCTTATTCTTCATATACATTGCTGAGCTATGTCCTTTGTCTGCGTCTCCTTTCAGGTCTTGCTCATATGTGAGCATCAAACCAAGCAACTGATTTAACTCTGGTACAAAATGATTTAGGGAGAGTTCAGTTGATAGTATGAAAGGTTTCCACCTTTCATCTCCTCTCAACCCTGTGAGCACTTGCGCTATCAATCTATGATCTTCGACTTCTTCATTTATGGATCCAAGACTATCTGCTAGATCCTTCATTTTAGTGACGTAGTCACTGATGCTTTGACTCGGCTTCTTTTTGAACGTTGTGAACTCGGACCATAGGCTGGCTTTCCTAGCTTTCGTAGTATTCTGGAAGTGATCTTCCAATGCGCTCCATATGTCCTCTGCTTTCTCCAGACCTCTAATGTGCGGTAGTAGATGATCTGACACAGTGTTGTAGATGTAGGCTCTTGCCGTTGCATCTTTCTTCTGCCATAGCTTTAGGGCGTCTAGTTCTTCTTTTTCCGGTTGACTATCATCTTTGAAAGTGGGTTTCTTTTCTTCTCCGGTCACGTACGTCATTAAGTCCTTACTCATAAGTAAGGCTTCCATGCGCATTACCCATGCAGGATAATTATCTCTGTCCAGTTTATCAATTTGGACATGATCTGCCATGATCTTCTTCCTCTCGTGGAATGATCCGCCTCTTATACCGATTCTTGGGAAAACTAACCTGCTTTGATACCAATTGTTGGGATAATGTTCGGCTCTAACGCCTACTGTTGCGGAAATACTTTCGCCCTGAAGGTGAGTTTCGCGACAAAGCTTGAACTCTGTCAGGCCTGCGGAAATTGCCGCGCCACCGTGATAGGATGCTAAACTAGAGTGATTTAGAACACCTCTGTAATCAACAGTAGCTTAGCCTAAATAACATTGCTTTAACTATGTTATTCTGCGACTCAGGTTCCACTAGAACTTCACCAGACTGTCGCTTGGACGTCACCGAAATCTTACCGGAACTTCACCGAAATAAACTTAGTTCTGCTCGTAATTGCTTCAGATGAACTTATGTGAAGTAAGGAAGTAGTGTGTGAGCTTCCTTCACCGAATGAACTTCCTTCTGGAAACTTCACAGTTCTGAAGTGCTACTTTTCGGTTGACTTTTGTACTGTGTGTACATCTTCATTCCACCGGAAACTGTGATCAGCTTAAAGTAGAGGCGTCTAGCTACAAGATGAGCTATCTCTCATACAAAGCTTCGAATTCTGCTATGAGTTATACTTCGTTGTTCTACCGGAAAATCCTGATTTCTGAGAAACTGTAACTGACCGAGAATTACTGAAATATGTTTACTGAGTAAACTGTTATTCACCGAAACATGCGTTTACAGAGAAGGTACTGAAGCATGTTTAGTAACGAGTCGTGATAGTTAACGATAAACTAAGCTTCCTACCGTAATACGAAATAACTTCAGATTCTTCACAAGTAAAGATTGCACGCAGACATCCACATGAACATGTGTTTTCGATTAGAGAAGATGTGTACAAGTAAGCTTGGCCTCTTCTTGCTCAAGTTACAGAAACTCTCCTACAGTGAGTAGTTTCTTATTACCATCTCTCTTCAGATGAAAAAACCCGACACTTCAGGCTTGTGTTATTCATCTGTACATACGCGATCTATGGCGTCTTCTGAGAACTTCTAAATCTCTCTTCACTCATACGCGATCTATGGCGTCTTCTCTCAGTCTCTCGTTCTCCTCTGTGTATCATCTATGATTCTCTCTCCGTGTATATCTACGTCTGTGCTCTTCTCTCTACAAGCTCTTCAAAAAACTTGCTGTATATATACACTTTCTTTGGCGCTCCTTTGCTCTGTCATTCTTCAATTCGCGTTATGCGCGCCTTACGCGCCCGCCGCGGTTAATTGCTCTGTTATGCGCACACCGTGCACTAACTTCGCATACTGTACACCTGTGCACTGATTTTCCGGATGATTCTGTTTCTCTCTTGTTTGTTGCGTTGAATTCGTGAGTGTTTCCTTAACAAGATTGATGATCTTCATGATCAATTTCCCCAAGACATTCCATCTATTTATGGAGACCAAACAGAGCAACAAGAGGATGAGGGATTAGATTTTGAATCTAATTCTTTACAAGAGTTGCCACAATTCATAGGCCCATGGGAATTTGAATCTCTTCATATCAGAGCTCCCACAATATTGGTAAGGAATGAAGACTCAGTCGTTCCAAGAAACAATGATGTCGTGAAGAACACTAAGGTTCAGTTTCATCTCATTGTGGAAGAGCTGCTCAAAGCAAAACCCAAGCTATGGAATCATGTGAAGGATCAGGTTCCAGAACTTGATTCCAATATGCCAAAAGCAGGCTCTAAGCAAAAAGTTCCAGAAATACCTCTTGATAAAATAGGAGACATGAGCGAAGGTGAAGAAGGTAATACTTATCTTTCAATCACCTATCAAGGTTACACAACCAAAGCAATTGTAGATTCAGGTGTTGGTGTTGCTATTGCGACCACCTCGTTGTGGAAGCCATGGGGTGAACCCACATTAAGACCAACTAGAATGAAGCTTCAAATGGCAGATGGTCATTTTGAAAGACCTCTAGGATTGCTTGAAGGGATAACTCTAACCACTTGTGGTGTAGAGTTTGAACATACATTTTCTATATGGGACTTTGAGAAAAATAATGTCTATGAGATGATCCTAGGAAGACCCTTCCTACAACAATTGCAAATAGTACAGGATTGGGGAACCAACTCCTTATACTTACAGCACTTCGGGGTCACCACCTAGGTCAATTTGAAGGATTACACCTTCAGAGATGTACCACCCCTACAATGGAATCCTATCCACAAAGTGAAAGAAGATTCTATCTCCATGCATTCTGGAAGTTCACATGATCCATCCTGGCTGCATGAAGATACTCACTTGTGGATGTGCAAGGTCAGAGAGGAAGAGGAAAAGCGCCTAAAAGCAAGAGAAGAAGGAACTCCCCCAGGAGATAGACCAATCAAAGACCCAGCCTATACACCGATGATATTTCCAGATAAGGAATTTGAGCCTCATGGTTGGGCAAAAATCTTAGCTACCATGGACATTGCAGTCAATGAAGAACAATGGACACCTCATTGTGATGAGGAGGGTTATGATATTTCAGTGTTCATGTGTCATCCCTTGTTGGAAGAATGTGACCCTAGTGACATCATAGAAGAAGAAGAGAATGACGATGATCTAGAGTCCATTGTGATGGATAGCTGCTTCATCTCAGAGGAGCACTATCTAGAAGATGTAGGAGTATTGACTCAAAAAGAAGAAGAACCCCTCACAAGCATTAAAACTGTAAATACAAAGGATGCAAGTGAAGGAGGTCAAAAGAAAAAGAAGAGAAAAGCCGTGAAACAAGAAGAGGAGGAATCATTGTTTGATGTACCAGAAAATTTCAAGAAATATGAAGTTAAAGACCGAAAAATTTTGGTACGAATGCCTAAGAGAGAGGCCACCGTAGGAGAATTATATGATAACAAAGAAAAAAAACTAAAAAGATTATGGTAACCATTGAAGGGAACGAAGAGCAATGTACGTACATAGGAGATGAACTAAGTGCAAAAGAAGAAGCAGAGCTGGTAGCTCTATTACGGAAATATAGGGACGTGTTTGCATGGCACTATAGAGATTTGAAGGGAGTAGATCCAAAAATTTGCTCTCATACTATCCCCATGACTGCTGATGCCAAACCCACCAAACAAAAGCCCTATACATATAATGACACTTATGCAGCTAAAATAAAAGAAGAAATTGATAGGTTGATTGAAGCTGGATTTATCTATGAGATTGAGCACACTGAATGGGTGTCCCCCATTGTAGTGGTGCCCAAGAAGAATGGAAAGTTGCAAGTGTGTATTAACCTTAAAAAAGTTAATGCCGCTACGATCCGAGATAGTTATCCACTTCCAATCACTGAACATTTATTGGAGCGTGTTGCAGGCAAGGAAGTTTATAGCGTCCTTGAGGGATTTTCAGGCTACAACCAAGTAGCCATTGCCCCCGAAGATCAACACAAAATGGCTTTTTCCACAGAATGGGGAATCTTTGCATTTCGTGTGATGCCATTTGATCTCACTAATGCACCTGCAACATTCCAAAGGCTCATGTGTCATGTCTTCAAAGAGTTCTTGTGGAAGATCTTAGAAGTATATGTGGATGATTTATGTGCGCATTCCCAACAAAGAAGATACCACATTCTTGAGCTCAGGCAAATTTTCAACAAGTGTAGAGAATATCGAGTTTGTCTGAACCAAGAGAAGTGTGTGTTCATGGTACGACAAGGTAAAATCTTAGGTCACATTGTTTCTAAAAATGGGATATCAACAGATGAAGACAAGGTAAGAGCCATAGCAGAGTTGCCAAGACCAAGGAATGTTAAAGAGGTACAAGCCTTTATGGGCCATTGTGGATATTACCGTAGGTTTATCCACATGTATGCCATCATAGCTAAACCTCTTTATGGGTTGTTGACAAATCCACCCATCATAGGTTTCAGTGGCATCTCATCTTTGCGTATAGGATACTGAGTCCTCTGACAGACATCACAACGTTTCACATAGGTATGTGCATCCATGTGAAGGGTAGGCCACCAAAAGCCCGCAAATAGGACTGCCTTGATCACCCCATCCGGTCCAAAGTGTCCTCCTGCTACACCTTGGTGAGCAGTTTCCAAGATCTTCAGATATTCACTTTCGTGGACACATAGTCTCAGGTAACCATCTTTACCACGCTTATATAGATTATCACCAATGAGTGAGTAATCCAGGGCTTCTTGTTCTAAACTCCTTTTCCTAGCCAGAGTCATGTCTGGAGGGAATGTGTTTGTCCTCAGGAATGATACTAGTGGTTCGCTCCAATCTGGCACAATGGATACTTGATAAAGAGTGGTGTGTTCCACTGGTGGTTTAGTGCAACAAATTGGGCATTCCTTGCACAACTTTTGGACATCAGCTTCCATAGTTGGCCAATGCACTCCGAATCTCTTTAGAGTCTGTAAAGTTCGTTGCTTTGAATGGTGTTGCTCTAAGGCACCTACATGTGCTAATTGCAACCATTTAGCGTACTCATCCTCTTCTACGCAACAAGCCAAGATCCCTTGATCTGTGTGCTTGTACATGCTTCCTGCCATTATGTGGTACTTTTGGGCTCTTACAACCTCTCTATTCCGTGTGTTTACCACTGGATGGTTAGGCCCGTACGTCAATACTGGGACCAATGGCTTAGCCCACTGCGGTACCACTTCCAAATTAAACAAGTAAGCATCAGGAAGGTCATCTGATACTCCTTGTGGGGCTTCTCCCGATGTGAGCCTAGAGAGGTGATCTGCTCTCAAATGAGTCCTCCCTTTTCTTACCACAACCTCAAAGTCATATTCCATGAGCAAGAGAAACCATCTCACTAACCTTCCTGTATTGCATGGCTTGTTTACGAGATATAGCAATGCCTGATGATCAGTAAAAAATTTAAACTTATTTGCAAGCAAATAGTGTCTAAATTTCTTAACTGCATATACCATGCCTAATCCTTCTCGCTCTGTAGTGGTGTAATTCCGTTCAGCCGCATTCAATTGTCTACTGGCATAGGCAATTGGAAGATCCATATTACCTTCACCAGTAGGTTGTGCAAGCACACATCCAATGGCATAATTGGATGCATCCACGTGAACATGGAATGGCTTATTCCAATCTGGTGTGGTCAAGATTGGTGCTGAACACAATCTTCGTTTAAGCTCCTGGAAGGAATTCTCACATTCATCCGTCCACTCAAAGTTTGTCAGAAGTCCGTACATGGGCCTTGCAATGACAGCATACATGTGTATAAATCGTCGGTAATAACCACAATGCCCCATGAAAGCTTGGACTTCCTTGACATTCTTTGGCCTAGGTAGCTCTGCTATGGCTCTCACTTTCTCTTCGTCAGTAGATATGCCATTCTTTGACACTATGTGTCCTAAAATTTTGCCTTGCCTGACCATAAAAACGCACTTTTCGGGGTTCAGGCAGACGATATTCTCTACATTTGTCAAAGATTTGTCTGAGTTCAGGGATATGGGTTTGTCTAATGTTAGAATGAGCACAAAGATCATCAACATAGACTTCTAAACTCTTCCTCAGGAACTCCTTAAACACATGGCACATCAGCCTCTGGAAGGTAGCTGGTGCATTGGTAAGCCCAAATGGCATTACTCTAAAGGCAAAAATGCCCCATTCTGTGGCAAAGGCTGTCTTATGCTGATCCTCGGGGGCTATGGCTACTTGATTGTAGCCCGAAAACCCATCAAGGAAGCTGTACACTTCCTTGCCTGCCACTCTTTCTAAGAGATGTTCTGTGATGGGAAGCAGATAGTTATCTCGAATTGTGGCTGCATTAACCTTTTTCAAGTTAATGCACACGCGCAGTTTGCCATTCTTCTTGGGCACCACTACGATGGGGGATACCCACTCAGTGTGCTCAATTTCATAAATAAATCCAGCTTCGACCAGTCTATCTATCTCTTCCTTGATTTTAGCAGCGTAATTATCGTTATATGTATAAGGCTTTTGCTTAGAGGGTTTGGCATCTGAGGTCATGGGGATAGTGTGTGAGCATATGTCAGGGTCAACACCTTTCAAGTCCTTGTAACTCCAAGCGAATACATCTCTATATTCTCTTAGCAAGGCAATCAATTCGTTCTCTTCTTCTTCTGTCAGGTCATGGCCTATGTACGTGCATCTCTCCGCTCCTTCTTCCATGGCCACTACTATTTTCTTGGTAGTTTCTTTGTTATCATAGGCCTCTCCTACTTGTGCCTCTCGTTTAGGCATTCTTATCATGACTCTCCTGTCGTCTATCTCATACTTCTTAAAATTTTCCGGGACCTCAAACAAAGATTCTTCCTCTTCTGGTGAGACTTCTCTCTTCTTTCGTTTCTTTCCTTCTTCCTTTGGGCTCACGTGTGTTGCTAATCTTACCTCATTTGTAAACTCTCCATGCCTCTAGGGTTGAAATTCTACTTCATGGAAGTATTCTTCATCTGATGCAAATGGTGGGTCCATAATGATTGACTCTAGATCGGAGTCACTTGCATCCTCAAATGCATCAGGGCTAGGTTCGCATTCTTCTAAAACTGCCTCTCCCATGATTGGCTCTATGGAGAAGACTGAAATGTCATAGCCATCCTCATCACAGTGAGGTGTCCATTGTTCTTCATTGATGGCTACGTCCATTGTTGCTAAAATTTCTGCCCAGCCATGGGGTTCGAATTCCTCGTCTGGAAAAACTACAGGTGCATAGGCTGGGTCTTGAATGGGTCTATGAGTTTCTTTCGCACCTACCTCTCTGGCTTTCTCTCTCTTCTCTTCTTCTACTGCTACCTTGCACATCCATAAGTGAGTGTCTTCATGCATCCATGAGGATCCAGACCCTATGGAATGCACCGATTCTGTATCCTCTTTGGCTCTATGGATGGGATTCCATTGGATAGGAGGGACATCTCTATGAGAATAATCCTTGAGATTGACTTTGGTCGTGACACCTAAGTGTTGCAGGTACAAAGAATTGGTCCCCCAATCCTGCACCACTTGCAACTGTCGCATAAATGGTCTTCCCAAAATCATCTCATAGGCATGATTTTTGCTGAAGTCACATATAGCAAAACTATGTTCAAACTCGACACCACAAGTGGTGAGAGTTATTCCTTCTAGCAATCCTAGGGGTCTCTCTATGTGACCATCGGCCATCTGCAATTTCATTCTCGTCGGCCTGAGTGCCGGCTTGCCCCAACGCTTCCATAAGGAGGTGGTGGCAATTGCAACTCCTGCACCTGAGTCCAAAATTGCCTTGGTGGTGTACTCCTGGTAGGTGATGGGCAGATAGGTGTTCCCTTCTTCACCTTCACACATATCTCCTATCTTATCCAAGGGAATTTCTGGCACTGTCCTATGGGATCCTGCCTGGGAACGGGGTTTTGCTATCTCTGGTACTTGTTTGGCTACATGTTTCCATAATTCAGGTCTAACCTTGAGTAGCTCTTCTAACTTGAGATTACACTGCACGTTAGTGTTCTTCACTACCTCTGTGTTCCTAGGTATGACTGAGTCGTCGTTCCTTACCATGATTGTGGGTGCTCTCATACATGTGGATTTTGCTTCCCATGGGCCTGTGAAGTGGGGTAGCTCTTGTATGGAATTAGACTCAAAGTCCAATCTCTCATGAGATTGAGTACTCTCACGTTCCCCGTAAATAGATGGGATGTCTTGTGGGAATTGGTCGTGTGCATCGTCCACAAGTTCAAAAGGAGGGGCGACCTCGCTTTCGTTATCCCATTTGTCTTCTTGAATCTCTCGTAGGAAGTCTGGTGCAAACCGATTCATAGAAGAAGATGTGTCTGGCTCCGTAGAATTAGGCACATAAGCAACCTGGGAAGGAGGGCTTATTCTATCGTTGGCTCTTTCCTCGTTCTCATAGATAGCTGGAGCACAAGCTTCCTGGGGAGGGTTACTTATTCTATTACTTTTCCGAACAGGCTCATACGCTCCCTGAGAAGGAATGTAGGCAACCTGTGGAGGTACACAAGCTTCCGAGAGAGGCTCTTGTGCCTGTTGGGGGGGAAGATAAGCTTCTTGAGGAGGCACATGGGCTTCCTGAAGAGGCTTGCTTATCCGTTCTCTTGCCCTTTCCTTTCTTTGAGGGGCAGGTTCCTTTTCTGATTGTGCCATTAACCTCTCTATTCGCTCTAGGGAGGGGGAATTGTCTGGTTCCATGGAATTTGGCACATAAGCTTCCGGTGGGGAATGGGTCATGATTTTACTTACATTCTCCCTTCCTTGATTTTTTTCTTCCTTGGCAGCTCTAGCGATTATTCCCTCTAATTTCTCTAGAAGTCCATCCAAGTGTAATTGCGTCCTGGCTGAGCCCGAGTAATTGAAAAGGCGACTGGCTTCAAACATAGTCTGAGCCAATGCAACCATTTTCGCGCACAGTTTGGTTCTTTCTATCTCTAGGTCAGCTCTAGGGTAACACTTGTCATGATCTGTGACATTTGGCCCTTCTTGAATTCTGGCCTGATATGCTTTAAGCATCATGTCTATGTCTTCCGGAATGGGATCAGCTAATACTGATCCTACTCTAGGGGGTGGTGGAATCGTATGACGTGGGTTGGAAGGTGGCGGGTCGGAGGGCGATGGGAGTGGTGGTGATGGGATAGTGTGAGAGGGGGTTTGAGAGGTGATTTCAGTTATCCTAGCTTTGGTTTCTCTTATGCTTTCCTCAAGTTCACTCATCTTTTTAGCCCATTGTCTTTTCATTCTTTCCCGACTATCTTTCCATGCTCTAGTCCTTTTCTTTGTTACGCTCTCGGTTTCACTAACCTCTGAATTCTTATCCTGGTTTACCCCTTGATTCTGCTGCAAGGCTTGAGCGCGAGTGACTACCTGTACGGGAGCAGTGGAGGTGACACTTCCTGTGGAATCTACCACTAACCCAATAACGTTGATTGGAGTGATTTTTGGCATATTATTAGGATTCTTAGGGCAATCTCATAAGAGATGTTCTTTTCCACAATCTTGGCAGAAACCTTGGATCGTTACTGACTGGGGTTGTGTAGGTGGTGGCAAGGGACAATCACGAATGAGGTGATCTCCTTGGCATCTGTAGCACGGTCCTCTTGGGAATGGAGGTCTTATTTGCCTAGATTGAGGCCTAGGATTGGGGTTTGCATACATGACGTTCGTGTAATCTGACTCCCAACTAGGTTCGTTTGTCTCTTCGCTATAATAGGACTCACCATGCTCAAGAGACTGCATGTAGTAGGCCTGGGGGCTATCAATATGTGTAGAATCAAAGCTATGGTCACTCGGGTCACTTTCTGAGATCAATGGGGTTACTGGTACTATAGCTCTATTCAGGTTCTCTTCTGCAACAGTATACTTTACCGGAATCACATTAGCTGGGGCTGGGGGTTGTTGTGCTAGCACAGGTTGAGGCCTTTGTTGGTTTTGGTATTGTGGTTGGTAATTTTGTTGTGGCCTGCCATATGGTTGTGGAGGGTACGGGTTCTGGTATCTTCCTTGCTGCGGGTATGGCTGAGGGTAGGGTTGCCTAACTGCCTGCTTGTTGTATGGGCAATCTTGTGCGGTGTGATTGGTGTATCTTCGTTCTATGGTGCAATATTGGCTATTTGGATTGACCTGGGGTTGAGCCATAATGGGACACACGTTTGCCATGTGGTCGCCACCGCATGTATAGCACCTCTTCGCTGGGGCAAACCTTGGGATTTGTTTGCTAGTTACACCTAATTTCTGAGCTACTTTTTCGGCAAGTTCCTCAATTGATGTGGACTGCGTGGAAGAGTGACTAGATGCACTATCTGAATCTTTGTAGATTTTGGAAAGCTCTAGTTCTTCTCCTAGGTTATCTTCAATGTCAATGCACATACGTACACACTCTTCTATAGTCCTCGGGTCTTTCAGATACACATAGGATCTCAATTTCGTACTCAGCAATCCGTCGAGGAATAAGGCTACTTGTTTGGCAGATGTGGGTAGCTCCGAAATAGGGCACCTTTCAAGATATTGTCTAAATCTTCTTCCGGCCAACCTGACAGTCTCTTGGGGGGTCTGTTTGAAGCTGTGAATCAATGAGGAGGTGTTGTGTCTTATGCCGCTCTTAGAGAACTCTACAATGAATGCCTCTAGGAGTTGGTCTATGCTCCTGAACTGCCGCTCATCCAATGGCTGAAACCATGTAAGTGCCGTATTCCTAAGGGTTAGACCGAAGGCATTGTACTGTGTGAACAGATCCTTCACTTGTTCAGCTCTCAAGACTTGCTTGAACTCCGCCACATGATCATAGGGATCTCCTGTGCCGTCAAAGTAATTCTTCATGGACTTAACTAGCTGGGTGGGTCTCAAAGTTCTTGTGTGCTCTCTAGGCCTCGGCAGAGGGAATCCATCTACATTTCTTTGGTTCCTGTGGGCTCTAAGCATCTCAGGTTCTACCCTATTCGTCTCCATCCTCGTTCTTTCTCTGCCTACTGGGTTGGCAAAACTTACTTCTGGTCTATCTCTGCTTCTGTCTCTTTGCGTACCATGAGCTTGGGATGTTCCAGCTCCAGGGTGACCATAGGATACGTTCGATCTTGGTTGGGGGAAAATGAAGTCACCCTTCCAAGTGTAAGCATGCCTATCATTTTCTGTCACCACAAAGATCCTCTCAGAAGTGTGATCTAAGTAGGTCACTCTGCCTGGGCTATCAGGATCCTTAAACTCATAGATCATGATTGTTCCTATATCAGTTGGCTGATTGGATTTATACCTCCAAAAGGCTTCATCAGTTTCTCGATTGAGGAGCAACTCTATGCTCTTGTTGTCTTGGGGTACCCACTCAGGTGTGATAATCCTAGTGAGAACTGATTTACCTCGAGGGGTTCTAGGTTCCGCACCCATGTTTCCTTACTCTAAGTCACCTAAGTCCGCCTCTGAGATTACATTTCCAAATTCATCCGTCCTATCTGGGTGACTGGTGACCACGTATATGGTTCCTTCTTTGTCCAGGTATGCACCATTTTCAAACTTGACAGCTGGGTGCTCTAGTCCTATGGATTGATCAGGGTTTTTAATCTGGACCACGGATCTTCCTAGGCCGTCCTCATAGATGCTAGCACCTAATCGGTTGGTCCTAAGGTACTCTAGCTGCGTTTTGTAAGGGCCTTCTACCCTGTACAGGTAAGGCACACCTGAACTTCCCGTAGGTCTGTCCATACCTTGAGACATCCCTGATTCACTGGTATCAGAGCTAGGGTAATGAGAGTGGTGACTCAACTGCTGGGTCCAAGACCTTGCAGTGTGATTGACACTAGCCTCTGAAGACCTAAGGCTTTGTCTCTCTCTTACCAGGTGTCGTCCTGATCTAAGGTTCATATGCCTAACTGATTAGCCCAATTTTTGCCCAGAGTACAACCTCGTTGCCGATCAATTGGTACCAGTCACTTGATTCTTTTTTTGTTATTCCTCGTGTTTAAGGTCTTGTTTGCTATTACGTTGTCAGGAATACTTGAATGTTCTTCGTACTTTCAGGTTGATCGTTCCACGTTGGGTTCTTTTCCTTTATGTTATCGAGAGTACAGAGATTAGGTTTTTAGCTTGAACTAGAGTTTTTAGGTAGTCTTCAACTTGATAACTGCCTATCGTCGCTCTGACTTACTCCTACCTCTCGTCGTTCTTAGCCTAAGCTATGAATTGACAGAGGGGGTTAAAAGTGTCCAACCTTTTGTTTCCTGCTCGGTCGCTCTTGAGTGCCCAGGAAATGTGTTCCCAAGCTCGCACTTACACTTGCTTAGAACGCCTCTCGATGCTCTGGAAGAGTTTCAAAGTTAGCTTTGAAATTTACATTCCAAAGACAGAACCAATTATTTTCATTCATGTAGCACAAACACAAACTTGCATAGTGATTTTCAAGAAAACAATCCTAAGGACCCCTGACTTTGATCCCCCTGGGTATGGTCAACTTCAAAATTCCCTAGCAAATATTCCTGATCTTAATTTAACTATAACCAGTCGATGTTTTTGTTGTACTCCTTGTGAGCTTTCCCACAAAACAAAAATCACGGCAAACGGATTTCGTATGAGAAACTTATGCCGGTTCAGGGTTTTGGGGCTAAAACAGGATTGCGCTCGGTTATCAGGCAAACAGGAATTCTAAAGTTACTTGGGTCGTGTCCTCGTAATGCAATGCTACACCCTTGTGTTTGTCCCACACTTGGCCAAAATTTAGACCACTACTTTTGCCTTGAAAATTTGACCTAAATTGCCCTTCTAACGTGTTCGCAAAGTCTGTCGGTCGCGATTGACAGGTCCGTCGTGGCTATCAGTCGCGATTGACTGGTCAGTCGCGATTGACAGGGGTTACGAAAAGTCAATCAGTCGTGGTCAAAGGGTCGTTGACTCTGTCGGTCGCGATTGATGAGTCGATCGCGATTGACAGGTCGGTCGCAATGGTCTGTCGATCGTGGTCAATCAGTCGTTGACTGTGTCGATCGCGATTGACAGAGCCGTCGTGGTCTGTCCGTCGTGGTCAAACAGTCGTTGACTGCGTCGATCGCGATTGACAGAGCCGTCGTGGTCTGTCCGTCGTGGTCAAATAGTCGTTGACTGCGTCGGTCGCGATTGATGAGTCGATCGCGATTGATGACTCGATCGCGATTGACACGTGTCGCGCGTATGATCCGTCAGTCGTGGTCAATCGGTCGTTGACTCTGTCGGTCGCGATTGACAGAGCCGTCGTGGGCTGTCGGTCGCGATCGACGTGTCGATCGCGATTGACAGGTCCGTCGTGGCTGTCAGTCGCGATTGACTGGTCAGTCGCAATTGACAGGGGTTACGAAAAGTCAATCAGTCGTGGTCAAAGGGTCGTTGACTCTGTCGGTCGCGATTGATGAGTCGATCGCGATTGACAGGTCGGTCGCAAGGGTCTGTCGATCGTGGTCAATCAGTCGTTGACTGTGTCGATCGCGATTGACAGAGCCGTCGTGGTCTGTCCATCGTGGTCAAACAGTCGTTGACTGCGTCGATCGCGATTGACAGAGCCGTCGTGGTCTGTCCGTCGTGGTCAAACAGTCGTTGACTGCGTCGGTCGCGATTGACGTGTCGATCGCGATTGACAGGTCTGTCCGTCGTGGTTTGTCGATCGCGATTGACAGAGCGATCGCGATTGACAGAAATCTGTGGAATTTCAAAAAACTAAACACATTTTTGGGAAGCTCTAGGTCTGTAGGTCATGGATATGCACTTTGTTTAGCAATTAGAGCAATTTTTCTGTCGGTCGTGATTGACAGAGCTCGGCGACACACAGACAATTACTCAGATTTCCGTACCTGTGCGGAGTGCTGGGGATGATGATGCAGCCTATACCTGCAAGACAGCTCAGAAAACATGCAAAAACAGCACATGCAAATTCGCTCTCTCGCTCTCTCTCACAAGTGAAATGAGGGAAATGAGGTGGAGATGGGGATATAGTCAAAAAACTGAAATTTTCGCGATGATGGAGATGGAGGTGGGAGATGGTGATGATGATGATGGAAATGAAGATGGTAAAGAAAGTAAAAGAAAATCGATGAGAGTGAAGAAAATACCTACAACTCCAACGCGTCAACTCTACGTCTTACCATCACACGCTCGTCCTCAAAGCTCGATCCCCGGCAACGGCTGTTGGCAGTAGCCTTGGTACACCAGGACGTACAAGACATGAAAGTCAAAGAAGGGAGTCAGAGCGAAGGGACAGCACAAGCAAACAGGGCAGTCAAAGAAGATCTGGCAAGTAGGCCAATATTTTTTCAAGACATTAATGCAAATCAAAGAGATGGACATGCAGGGAGGAAGAGCAAGTAGGGAGCTCGAAGATATGTATGGCAGATCACTAGAAGAAATCCCTACAACAACAGTGATTTTTATCACTAACAATCATTGTAAATATCATTTCACCTTTTTGTAGCTCCATTTTGTGCAAGCCAAGGAGTCCTTGAGCTTGAGGAGCCTTAGAAGTAGTTGCGTACCAATTTTCGTATTTTTTAGATCTCGTTTGAGCCCCCAAATAAGCCCTGGAACCTAATTTTTAACTAGGCCGGACACTAGGTCTGGACAGGGCCAAAAGCTAGTCAAAAACTATAAAAAGAGCTAGAGAGCTCATTTTTGGGGCTAGATTGTAATAGAAACAAACTTGTAAGAGCTTTTGAAAGTAATCTAAAGAACTCCATTGATTCTCTCTCTTTGTCTTGCCGTGTGTGCGCGTGTGTGTGTATGTGTGTGCATGCTTGTGTGCTTCTCACTCACGCACTTGTGCCGCCACTTGCTCGAGGTCTTCATACCATCCTCACGTCTTCCCGGATTGACATTAAAGGAGGTGCTACTCATCATTGAGCTACACCAAATTTTGGCGCCGTTGCCGGGGATCGAGCTTTGAGGACGAGCGTGTGATGGTAAGACGTAGAGTTGACGCGTTGGAGTTGTAGGTATTTTCTTCACGCTCATCGAATTTCTTTTACTTTCTTCACTATCATCATCACCATCATCATCATCACCATCTCCCACGTCCATCTCCATCATCGCGAAAATTTCAGTTTTTTGACTATATCCCCATCTCCACCTCATTTCCCTCATTTCACTTGTGAGAGAGAGCGAGAGAGCGAATTTGCATGTGCTATTTTTTGCATGTTTTGTGAGCATTCTGCAGGTACAGGCCGCATCATCATCCCCAGCACCCTGCGCAGGTACGGAAATCTGAGTAACTGTCTGTGTGTCGCCGAGCTCTGTCAATCGCGACCGACAGAAAAATTGCTCTAATTGCTAAACAAAGTGCATATCCATGACCTACAGGCCTAGAGCTTCCCAAAAATGTGTTTAGTTTTTTGAAATTCCACAGATTTCTGTCAATCGCGATCGCTCTGTCAATCGCGACCGACCAACCACGACGGACAGACCTGTCAATCGCGATCGACACGTCAATCGCGATCGACAGCCCACGACGGCTCTGTCAATCGCGACCGACAGGGTCAACGACCGATTGACCACGACCGACTGACCATACGCGTGACACGTGTCAATCGCGATCGAGCCATCAATCGCGACCGACTCATCAATCGCGACCGACACAGTCAACGACTGTTTGACCACGATCGACAGACCCTCGCGACCGACCTGTCAATCGCGATCGACTCATCAATCGCGACCGACAGAGTCAACGACGCTTTGACCACGATTGATTGACTTTTTGGCCACGTGTCAATCGCGACTGACCAGTCAATCGCGACTGACAGCCACGACGGACCTGTCAATCGCGATCGACACGTCGATCGCGACTGACCTGTCAATCGCGACCGACAGACTTTGCGAACGCGTTAGAAGGGCAAATTAGGTCAAATTTTCAAGGCAAAATCATTGGTCTAAATTTTGATTGAGTGTGGGACAAACACTAGGGTGTAGTATTGCATCGCGAGGCCGTGCCACAAGCTACTCGAGTATTCCTGTTTGACTGTTAGCTTGTATTGAATCCTGATTTAACTCCCTAAACCCTGAACAGTCCTAACTTTTTCATACTAAATCCAATTTTTGAGCTCTTGGGCTTGTTGGAAAGCTCGTGGCATATACTACACGCCCTCAACTGTTTTTTATAAAGATAATGCGTTGATTTTCAGAGAGGGTATTTTGAAGTTGAACATACCCAGGGGGATCAAAGTCAGGGGTCTTTAGAATTATTTTCCTAAAAGTCACAATGCAAATGTGTGTTTGTGTCACATGAATGAAAGTGGTTGGTTTTGTCCTTTGAATATAAGCATTGAGCTAACCGTGGGACTTTTATAGGTCCATTGAGAGCAGCTGAGAGCGTACAAAGCAAGGTTTCTTTGCAAGCTTGAGAACCGGGTTCTTGAGCACCTCAAAGCAAGGGATCAACAAGTAAGGTTGGAATATTCTCAACTCCCTCTGTCATTCCCTAGCTCAAGCTAAGAACGACTAGTGATAGGAGTAAGCCAGGGCGACGATAGGCAGATATCAAGTTGAAGAGTACCTAAAAACTCAAGTTCAAGCTAAAAACTTAATCTCTGTACTGTCGATAACATAAGGGAAAAGAACCTAACGTGGAACGATCAACCTTAAGTACGGAAACCATTCAAGTGTTCCTGACGACGTGATATCAGACAAGACCATAAACACAATAATTAACTAAAAAGAATCAAGTGACTGGTACCAATTGATCGGCAACGAGGTTGTACTCTGGAGAAAAATTGGGCTAATCAGTTGGGCATATGAACCTTAGATCAGGACGACATCTAGCAAGAGAGAGACAAAGCCTTAGGTCTTCAGAGGCTAGTGTCAATCACACTGCAAGGTCTTGGGCCCAGCAGTTGAGCCACCACTCAAACTACCCTAGCTCTGAGACCAGTGAGTCAGAAATGTCTCAAGGCATGGACAGACCTACGGGAAGTTCAGGAGTGCCTTATTTGTACAGGGTAGAAGGCCCCTACAAAACACAGCTGGAATATCTTAGGACCAACCGACTAGGTGCTAGCATCTATGAGGACGGCCTTGGAAGATCTGTGGTCCAGATTAAAAACCCTGACCAATCCATAGGACTAGAACACCCAGCTGTCAAGTTTGAAAATGGTGCATACCTGGACAAAGAAGGAACTATATATGTAGTCACTAGTCACCCTGATAGGACCGATGACTTTGGGAATGTAATCACAGAGGCGGACTTAGGGGACCTGGAACAAGGGAACATGGGTGCGGAACCTAGAACCCCTCGAGGTAAATCAGTTCTCACTAGGATTATCACGCCTGAATGTGTCCCCCAAGACAACAAGAGCATAGAGTTGCTCCTCAATCGAGAAACTGATGAAGCCTTTTGGAGGTACAAGTCTAATAAGCCAACAGACATAGGAAATATCATGATCTATGAGTTTAAGGATCCGGATAGCCCAGGCAGAGTGACCTACTTAGATCATGCTTCAGAACGGATCTTTGTGGTGACAGAAAATGATAGGCATGCCTACACTTGGAAGGGTGAATTCATTTTCCCCCAACCAAGATCAAATGTATCCTATGGTCACCCTGGGGCTGGAACTTCCCAAGCTCATGGTACGCAAAGAGACAGAAGTAGAGATAGACCAGAAGTAAGTTTTGCCAACCCAGTGGGCAGAGAAAGAACGAGAACAGAGACGAATAGGGTAGAACCTGAGATGCATAGAGCCCACAGGAACCAAAGAAATGTAGATGGATTCCCTCTGCCGAGACCTAGAGAGCACACAAGAACTTTGAGACCCACCCAGCTAGTTAAGTCCATGAAGAATTACTTTGACGGCACAGGAGATCCCTATGATCATGTGGCGGAGTTCAAGCAAGTCTTGAGAGCTGAACAAGTGGAAGATCTGTTCACGCAGTACAATGCCTTCGGTCTAACCCTTAGGAACACGGCACTTACATGGTTTCAGCCATTAGATGAGCGTCAGTTCAGGAGCATAGATCAACTCCTAGAAGCATTTATTATAGAGTTCTCTAAGAGCGGCATAAGACACAATACCTCCTCATTGATTCACAGCTTCAAGCAAACCCCTCAAGAGACTGTGAGACTTGCAGGAAGAAGATTTAGGCAATACCTTGAAAGATGTCCTATTTCGGAGCTACCCACACCTGCTAAACAAGTAGCCTTATTCCTTGATGGATTGCTGAGTACGAAATTGAGATCCTATGTGTATCTAAAGGACCCTAGGACCATAGAAGAATGTGTACGCATGTGCATTGACATTGAAGATAACCTAGGAGAAGAGCTAGAGCTTTCCAAAATCTACAAAGATTCAGATAGTGCTTCTAGTCACTCTTCCACCCAGTCCACATCGATTGAGGAACTCGCAGAGAAAGTGGCACAAAAACTAGGCGTCTCTAGCAAACAAATTCCGAGGTTTGCTCCTGTGAAAAGGTGCTACACATGCGGTGGTGACCATATGGCGAATGTCTGCCCTATTATGGCTCAACCCCAAGTAAACCCTAGTAGCCAGTACTGCACCATAGAACGGAGATACACCAATCACACCGCACAAGATTGCCCATACAACAAGCAGGAAGTTAGGCAACCCTACCCGCAACCCTACCAACAAGGCAGATACCAAAACCAAAATCCACCACCACAATATGCTAGACCCCAACAAACCTACCAACCACAATATCAGGCCCAACAGAGACCCCAACCGGTACTAGCTCAACAGCCCCCAAACCCCGCTAACGTGATTCCAGTAAAGTATGCTGTTGCAGAAGAAAACCTGAATAGGGCCATAGTACCAGTAACCCCATTGATCTCGGAAAGTGACCCAAGTGACCATAGCTTTGATTCTACACATGTCGATAGTCCCCAGGCTTACTACATGCAGTCTCCAGAACATGGTGAGTCTTACTATAGTGAGGAACCAAGTGAACCTAGTTGGGAGTCAGATTACACGAACGTCATGTATGCAAACCCCAACCCCAGGCCTCAACCTAGGCAAGTAAGACCTCCATTCCCAAGAGGACCGTGCTACCGATGTCAGGGGGATCACTTCATTCGTGATTGTCCCTTACCTCCACCTACACAACCCCAGTCAGTGACTATCCAAGGTTTCTGCCAAGATTGTGGAAAAGAACATCTCTTACGAGATTGCCCTAAGAACCCCAATAATATGCCAAAAATCACTCCTATCAATGTGATTGGTTTGGTTGTAGATTCCTCAGGAAGCGTCACTTCCACTGCACCAGTGCAGGTAGTCACTAGAGCTCAGGCATTGCAGCAAAACCAAGAGACAAGCCAGGAAAAGGGCCCAGAGGCTAGTGAAACCGAGAGTGTGACAAAGAAAAGGACTAGAGCATGGAAAGATAGTCGAGAAAGAATGAAACGACAATGGGCCAAAAAGATGAGTGAGCTTGAGGAAAGCATAAGAGAAACCAAAGCGAGGATAACTGAACTCACAGCTCAAACTCCCTCTCACATCACCCCGCCTCCACCACTCCCATCTCCATCCGACTCACCACCTTCCCCACCGCCTCATCAAATCCCACCACCCCCTAGAGTAGGATCAGTCCTAGCAGATCCCACTCCTGAAGACCTAAACATGATGCTTAAAGCATATCAGGCCAGAATCCAAGAAGGGCCAAACGTCACGGATCATGACAAGTGCTATCCTAGAGCTGACCTAGAGATAGAAAGAACCAAACTGTGCGCGAAAATGGTCGCATTGGCTCAGACTATGTTTGAAGCCAGTCGCCTTTTCAATTACTCGGGCTCAGCCAAGATGCAATTACACTTGGATGGATTCCTAGAAAAGTTAGAGAGGATAATTGCAAGATCTGACAAGGAAGAAAAAAATCAGGAGAAAGAAAAAGCAAGCAAAAACCTGAGCCATTCCCCATCGGAAGTTTATGCAGCCAATTCCACTAAACCAGACAACTTCCCCTCCTTAGAAAGAATAGAAAGGCTAATTGCACAATCAGAAGAGGAACCTGTCCCTCAAAGAAAGGAAAGGGTGAGAGAACAGATAAGCAAGCCTCCTCAAGAAGCTTATCTTCCCCCCCAAAAGTCACAGGAGCCTCCCTCGAAAGCTTACGTACCTCCACAGATAACCCACATTCCTTCCCAGAGAGTGTATGAGCCTGCTCGGAAGAGTAATAGAATAAGTAATCCTCTCCAAGAAGCTGGTGCTCCAGCCATCTGTGGGAACGAGGAGAGAGCCAACGATAGAATAAGCCCTCCTTCCCAGGTTGCTTACGTGCCTAATTCTACGGAGCCAGACACTTCTTCTTCTATGAATCGGTTTGCACCAGACTTCCTACGAGAGATTCAAGAAGACAAATGGGATAACGAAAGCGAGGTCGCCCCTCCTTTTGAACTTGTGGACGATGCACACGACCAATTCCCACAAGACATCCCATCTATTTACGGGGAGCATGAGAGTGTTCAGTCTCACGAGAGATTAGACTTTGAGTCTAATTCCATACAAGAGCTACCCCACTTCACAGGCCCATGGGAAGCAAAGTCCACATGTATGAGAGCACCCACAGTCATGGTAAGGAACGACGACTCAGTCATACCTAGGAACACAGAGGTAGTGAAGAACACTAACGTGCAGTGTAATCTCAAGTTAGAAGAGCTACTCAAGGTTAGACCTGAATTATGGAAACATGTAGCCAAACAAGTACCAGAGATAGCCAAACCTCGTTCCCAGGTAGGATCCCATAGGACAGTGCCAGAAATTCCCTTGGATAAGATAGGAGATATGTGTGAAGGTGAAGAAGGAAACACCTATCTTCCCATCACCTACCAGGAGTACACCACCAAGGCAATTTTGGACTCAGGTGCAGGAGTTGCAATTGCCACAACCTCCTTATGGAAACGTTGGGGCAAGCCGGCACTCAGGCCGACGAGAATGAAATTGCAGATGGCCGATGGTCACATAGAGAGACCCCTAGGATTGCTAGAAGGGATAACTCTCACCACTTGTGGTGTCGAGTTTGAACATAGTTTTGCTATATGTGACTTCAGCAAAAATCATGCCTATGAGATGATTTTGGGAAGACCATTTATGCGACAGTTGCAAGTGGTACAGGATTGGGGAACCAATTCTTTGTACCTACAGCACTTAGGTGTTACAACCAAAGTCAATCTCAAGGATTATTCTCATAGAGATGTACCTCCTATCCAGTGGAATCCCATCCATAGAGCCAAAGATGATACGGAATCGGTGCATTCCATAGGGTTTGGATCCTCATGGATGCATGAAGACACCCACTTATGGATGTGCAAGGTAGCAGTAGAAGAAGAGAAGAGAGAGAAAGCCAGAGAGGTAGGTGCGAAAGAAACTCATAGATCAATCCAAGACCCAGCCTATGCACCCGTAGTTTTTCCAGATGAAGAATTTGAACCTCACGGTTGGGCAGAAATCTTAGCAACAATGGACGTAGCCATCAACGAAGAACAATGGACACCTCACTGTGATGAGGATGGCTATGATATTTCAGTCTTCTCCATAGAGCCAATCATGGGAGAGGCAGTTCTAGAAGAATGCGAACCTAGCCCTGATGCATTTGAGGATGCAAGTGATTCCGATCTCGAGTCTATCATTATGGACCCACCATTTGCATCAGATGAAGAATACTTCCATGAAATAGAATTTCAACCCCAGAGGCATGGAGAGGTTACAAATGATATAAGATTAGCAACACATGTGACTCCAAAGGAAGAAGGAAAGAAACGAAAGAGGAGAGAAGCCTCACCGGAAGAAGAAGAATCTTTGTTTGAGGTCCCAGAAAATTTTAAGAAGTATGAGATAGATGACAGGAGAGTCATGATAAGAATGCCCAAACGAGAGGCACAGGTAGGAGAGGCCTATGATAACAAAGAAACGACCAAGAAAATAGTTGTGGCCATGGAAGAAGGAGAGGAGAGATGCACGTATATAGGCCATGACCTGACAGAAGGAGAAGAGCACGAATTGATTGCCTTGCTAAGAGAATACAGAGATGTATTCGCTTGGAGTTACAAGGACTTGAAAGGGGTTGACCCGGACATATGCTCGCACACCATCCCCATGACCTCAGATGCCAAACCCTCTAAGCAAAAGCCTTATACATATAATGATAATTACGCTGCTAAGATCAAGGAGGAGATAGATAGACTGGTCGAAGCTGGATTTATCTATGAAATTGAGCACACCGAATGGGTATCCCCCATTGTAGTGGTGCCCAAGAAGAATGGCAAGCTGCGTGTGTGCATTAACTTGAAAAAGGTTAATGCCGCCACGATTCGAGATAACTATCCGCTTCCCATCACAGAACATCTCTTAGAAAGAGTGGCAGGCAAGGAAGTGTACAGCTTCCTTGATGGATTTTCTGGCTACAATCAAGTAGCCATAGCTCCAGAGGATCAGCATAAGACAGCCTTTGCCATAGAATGGGGCATTTTTGCTTTTAGAGTAATGCCATTTGGGCTCACCAATGCACCAGCTACCTTCCAGAGGCTGATGTGCCATGTGTTTAAGGAGTTCCTGAGGAAGAGTTTAGAAGTCTACGTTGATGATCTTTGTGCTCATTCCAACATTAGACAAACCCATATCCCTGAACTCAGACAAATCTTTGACAAATGTAGAGAATATCAAGTCTGCCTGAACCCAGAAAAGTGCGTTTTTATGGTCAGGCAAGGCAAGATTCTAGGACACATAGTGTCAAAGAATGGCATATCTACCGACGAAGAAAAAGTGAGAGCCATAGCAGAGCTACCTAGGCCAAAGAATGTCAAGGAAGTACAAGCTTTCATGGGGCATTGTGGCTATTACCGACGATTTATACACATGTATGCTGTCATTGCAAAGCCCATGTACGGACTTCTGACAAACTTTGAGTGGACGGATGAATGTGAGAATTCCTTCCAAGAGCTTAAACGAAGATTATGTTCAGCACCAATCTTGACCACACCAGATTGGAATAAGCCATTCCATGTTCATGTGGATGCATCCAATTATGCCATTGGATGTGTGCTGGCACAACCTACTGGTGAAGGTAATATGGATCTTCCAATTGCCTATGCCAGTAGACAATTGAATGCAGCTGAACGGAATTACACCACTACAGAGCGCGAAGGATTAGGCATGGTATATGCTGTTAAGAAATTTAGACACTATTTGCTTGCAAATAAGTTTAAATTTTTTACTGATCATCAGGCATTGTTATATCTCGTAAACAAGCCATGCAATACAGGAAGATTAGTGAGATGGTTTCTCTTGCTAATGGAATATGATGCCCAGGATTACTCACTCATAGGTGATAATCTATATAAGCGCGGTAAGGATGGTTACCTGAGACTGTGCGTCCATGAAAGTGAGTATCTTAAGATCTTAGAAACTGCTCACCAAGGTGTAGCAGGAGGACACTTTGGACCAGATCGGGTAATCAAGGCAATACTATTTGCGGGCTTCTGGTGGCCTACCCTTCACATGGATGCACATACCTATGTGAAACGGTGTGATGTCTGTCAGAGGACTCAGTATCCTATACGCAAAGATGAGATGCCACTGAAACCTATGATGGGTGGACGTGCATTCTCTAAGTGGGGAATAGACTTCGTAGGTCCTATTAATCCCCCAGCTAAGGGTTCTCATGCGGAATACATCATTGTGGCAACAGATTATCTCACCAAGTGGGTAGAGGTAAAGGCTACGACCAAGAACGATGCTCAAACAACTGCCAAATTCTTGTTTGAGAATGTATTCACGAGATATGGACTACCTATAGAGCTTGTAAGTGATAGAGGCACTCATTTCTTGAATGAAGTTATTGAAAATCTACTCCAAGAATTCTTGGTAATACACAAGAAGTCTGCCCCTTATCACCCTCAAGCTAATGGTCAAGCTGAGAGCACTAATAAGATTTTATGCAATGTACTGACGAAATTAGTGAACACTAAACGCTCTGATTGGGACAAACAGCTACACCATGCTGTTTGGGCATACCGAGTGGCCTACAAAACGGTACTCCAAGCCACCCCCTTTCAGATGGTATTCGGTCAAAACGCTGTGCTACCCTTGGATTTCCTGATTCCTACGTTGAAAGTAGCACAAGAGCACGAATGGACAGGTCATGAGCTCTCCTCTAGGATCTTTGACCTTGAACGATTAGGAGAAACAAGACTGAGAGCCGCCGCAGGAATATATGCAGCCAAGAAGAGACAGAAAGCATATTTCGATGCCCACATAAAGGATAAGGGTTTGAAAGCATGAGATCTAGTTTTAGTCTATACACTGAAACAACACGCGAGGAAGCTAGAAAAGAGAGGCTACGGACCTATGATTATTAACAGGATCTCCACGAGTGGAGCAGTACAATTAGCCACGTTAGAGGGTGATGTTCTCCCTAACTATATTAGCGGATGCAGAGTCAAGTTGTATCAGGAACCCCTCACGGAGGAAATGCTCAGCCGACTCAACACTGCTAAGAAACGAAAAGAGGAAGAGAAGCGAATTAGAGAAGAAGCTCAAGCAGAAGCTTTAGAATGCATTAGAAGGATGAAATTACGTAGGCAAGGTAGAGAGCAGCCTAGGACAAATGACTATGCAGATCAAGGATATCATATGGCAATGTGTGCAGTCGCAGGAACCAGCTCTCATAAGATAACTGATCGACGTCCTTTCGTAACCCTAGAGATAGGACAAGGAAAGAGTGCAAGGACCGTAAGAGCCTTGATTGACTCAGGTGCTGCCACCAGTGCTGTTAAGTTGTCTTACTGTCAAGAGTTGCAGTTACTTATCAATCCTGTGGAAGCATATCTCATAGGATTGGGAGGAGTGGAAACCCCTTGCATGGGCGAGGTGGAACTTCCCCTCTACATTCATGATGAGGCAATGACAGTTAAAGTACTGGTATATCAGGATGAAGATCTCACTGAACCTCTTATCTTGGGTCAAGATTGGATCTATGACCAAGCAGTCAATTTAAACCTAAGAAGTGGACTTCTTCAGGTATGGGTCAATCATAGTCGAGTTACAGTAGAATTAGACAATGGAGCACTCAAGGAACTAGGAAAGGCACAGACTCCTGGTCCTTCCAGGGGTGCACATGAAGTTGACCATGCTATTCTTGTCCAAAACTATGTGTTGCAGAGGAAGGATATTCACAAAAAAGGAGTCCGGGATGCAAAGGAACTCCCTTCTTTTCCAAAGGCCAGAAGAAGGCAACAAACCAAGGTGGATCACAGGCCGAAGAAGCAGAGTGCTACCTATGTCAGGGATCCAAAGTACCTGCGCAGCAAAATATCCCAGCAAGTGAAACAAGTGTGGGTGCGGAAAGGCGAACACCCGGTTGCACTCAAGCCAACCACCCGAGCCCAGCCTCTTATTAGTAACCAACAACACGACACTAATAAGAAGTCTGTCGGAAATTCTTCTACTAACGTGAAACATATTTGGGTGCCCAAGAAGTCGAGGAAGGCTAGCCCACAATCAAGACAAATTTGGGTGCCTAAGGCTTGCTTGATGGCACAAGTAGCTACGCTGAGGCCACAACCTAAACAGCATAACGCAGCTACGCATACTGCCAGTATTCACTCGTTCTCGACACTCCTGAACACACCAAGACCCAAGAGCGTGCATGTAATCAATTGTAAATGGGTCCCAAAAAGACCTCGTTTTCAAACCACGACACCGAGAAAGCTCTGTAGAGACTCTCCGAAACCGAAGGCAAAGCCCACTCACTGCATTTGGCAGCCTAGGGCCTGTAATAAACCCCCCGACCCCAATTTGTAAATTCATACCCACTTACTAACTGCAGTAGTCTCCTAGGACAACACAAACACTAACTACACACACTGTCTTCATGCACTTATTAACCACTAACTCACCATCCACCTCATGGTAATGTTGAAAAGGGGGCAACAACGGATTTATTCTGTCCATTACGATGTTAACACTTGGTTCTATATTCTCACAGAACCAACCAGCGAACAGGGCCATGGCAGAAGCAGGTACCAGTTCTCAAGCCGGATCTGGTGCCCAGATTGTGGACATAGAAACACTTCTCCTTGAGCCACGTCTCACCGCAAGACCGCAAGAGCTTCAAGCAGTGCATGTGCTCCCCATTCAGGATCCTCCTCAAGGGCACACTTCTCAAGTAGGTAAGCATGCGCATTGGTTCAGTGACGTTGCTGGACCACTGGGCGATGGGACCTATTTCTGGGAAGCAGAATTGGAGTTCAATGGCAAATGGGGTCGATACCACTTCTTCGCACGCGAGTTTGAAAGCTATCAAAACGCCGAAGTCATGAGATCAGTTTGGATCAAAGCGGGTGTGGACAGATATTTCAGGGCCCACATACCAAAGCCGGATTTTTTACGATGTTCATATCTGATCAGTACAATCACGCCAAGCAGGGCCAAAGGAGGCGACAGCACCTTTGTGTTGCCATCACTACTGCCGGGTAATGAGCTTAAAAGGTTCAAGCTGGACCTCAATCTGGTAAGAGAAGCATTGGGTATGTATGGCATGCACATCCCAACAGAAAAGGAAACCATGGTCCCAGGTCGAATGAAGCACAAGGATCTTAATAAGTTGAAGGATATGGTAGCGATGACACCTACCATTGCGCTTCACCTGCGAACCATCATGCAACATTTTGCTTTCCCCGCCCAGGAACGATTCACAATGCCCCCGAAAAAAATATGGTTCAGTTTATATCTAGCAGAAACCGAAAGCCTGCCCATCAATGTGCCACACTGGATCATAGATCAGATCCACCTAGCGCATCAAAGGTGGAACAAGAAACAGAAGAATGTGCTCCACGGGTGTTGTGCTCTGACCAGAATAATCTATAGATGCTTGGCTTATGACGTGCCTGTTCAACGGGCACTCGTATGGTCCCGAGTCCAAGAATTCCAGAGAAGACTATCAGCTACAGGTCCCCCATCAAAGAAGATGAGGGGGGGAGTCCAACTACCCTGTGCCCAACCAAGGGGAGCTACCGCTACACCAGAAATCACCCCTCCCCAGACACGACGAGTTAGGCCATTCACAATCCGGCTACCAAGACCAAGCACAGAGGGGCCTAATCTGGTGTTTCCACCCATTCCATCCGATTTGGAATTTCCGCAGGGATTTACTCTTGAGGACCTCACTGATGAAGAAATTGCCCGATTAATCTATGACTCTAACCTCGAAGCTGAAGCAGCGCGAGCTCAGGAACCACAACCCCAAACAACATCGGCCCCCACCCAACCACAAGTGGTAGAAGTCGATGTAGACGAACAAGAGGCAGGAGGAGACGAAGAAGAAGCCGACGAAGAACAACATCAAGAATATGACGAACTCTCCGAGTTAGCAAGTGCCCCATCATATTTGGCACAAATCAAGAGACTATATCGAACCATGCGACTGGTTCAGGAACAGCATAAGATGTCTCTAGAACAGGGCAAAAGACTCATGAACGACTTGCTAGCTGAGGAAGGTGTGGACGAGTTGTTCATTGAGTCCATGAACCTTCATGCCGACGCCGTAGGACTGGATGAGGCCATTCATGAGGCAGTGGCCTACATTCACAGGTTTGAGAAAAGGGTTCCCGTTCATCCCAGGAGGTCCGGGAAGCAAATTCACATCAATACATCAGCACCAGGCGAGTCAGCGCAAGGAGAAGAATATCACGAAGCACCGTTGTCACCACCATCCCCACCTCACACTACACAATTCACTCCACCACAGGACACTAGCACTACCACATCCACTACCACTACCATTGTCATGGGCATCCCACTCTCCCCGGGAATCCAATTCGGGGGAGTCACCATGCCCACCTTCACCACCCTGTTCACCGATGTCACATCCACTCCACCCACGATTCCCATCTACACCGTCACTCAAACAGTTGACACGATGGAAACATCACCAGCCACAGCACCGCTCCCTCCCCCCATGCCACCTTCATCACCCATACCCCCTCCACCCACATCTCCACTTACATCCACAGCATTCACCTCTCCCATTCCCGCCCCCATTCCCCCTGCATCTTCACCCCTCCCAGCATTATTTAATGTAAATAACATATTTTTAGCATTAAACCAATGTGTATACCAGCTCCAGAATGAGTACAAAGCTCTGGACAACCGGTATCAGCAACTGGAAACGCACCATCAGAACTTACAAAGACAATTTCACATTCTACAAACAGAAAATGCAGAACTGAATCAACGCTACACGACGCTTGAGCAGGCTCACCAAACATTATTGGAGGCACCCCAACCATCGACAGAATCAGGTGTCAAACAACTAGAAGCTTTGCTCGAGGTATATCAAGCCGATAATCTCAAAGTCCGACGTAACCTGGCACTTCTCAGAAAACACATGGCGGCCGCCCTTGAAGAAAACAAGAGACTGCAGCAGCAAAATGAAGCAAATCTAGAAGCAGCAATGGAAGGCTCTCCACACGAAATTGATCCAGAGCAGTTTAAAGCTGTGCCCTCAGAGACAATGAAGACCATCTTGAACAGCTATGCAGATCTATTAGAAGCTCATGATGACTTGGAAAGGGAACGTGATGCGCTGCGCAATCAACTCCAAGAGCAACAGACAGCACCCAAAATCACAGAAACGGCCACGACTTCAGAGGAAGTCAAGACATTGAAAGAGCAGGTGGCCGAATTACAGGCACGATTACTCACACATGAAAGGCAACCCTCTCCAGTTGTCGAGCCAGAACCCGAGGATTTGGTACCCATCGAGGTAGATGAGACGTATGAGGAACCTTACGTTCCTATGCCAATGCCAGGTGGTGAGCAAACTGCAGAAGGAATGGATACGTTAGAAATCGAAGTACCTGAGTGGCTCCAAACACTAGAGAAAACGGCATCAACTCATGAAGATCGAGTGGCAGTTCAAATCCAATCTATGGCAAAGATAGAGGACACTATTATTAAATCAGAATACTTCCGCAGCATGTCCCACCATAGATGGATCGGAACCAATGATGATCAATACGTGCCCTATTGTATACTCCTGGCGGACTACAATGCAGAAATCCAACATAGATGTGGCAAACCTCCAACGTTTGCTACACAATTTGGGCCAGATGATATCCCAGAGAGCGCCAAAAAAGGATCCATTCATCAACCCACTTGGAGGATCCGACTCCTCGAAACCTACCCGGAGATGGTTCGCACCTGGACGAATATGCCTCTTTTTATTAAATATAACCCTTGTTATGTTCCTGTACTCCGCAGACGCACATGGCCAGAGTTTACCATTGCAGTCAAGAATATCAAGGGATGCGCCAAATGGTTAAACTACGTCTATCTAGCACCCCCTCAAGGGCCTCCCACCGTCAATTACATGATTTCCACTATACGGCACTGGAGCATCCGATTAAGGAATACCCCTGATGTAATGGCCCAGATGTGCATGAAAATTTTTGAGTTAATGCTTATTACATTCAGGACATTCAAGAATATCAAGGACCCACACTTCTCAGGCGTCGGATTCCTTACAGGAAACCAAGATTTAGTTTATGACATGAGCACCACTCCTTCCATAGAGGTGATATATGCTTGGCACGCCAGAATAAAATACCTCCCAGCCTGCTTTAAACAAACATTCGAAGAGATGTTCATAACAGGGTTCTGGGAATACCACTCAGAAATATTTGTACCCAGACCCTCACATCTCCTCCATTTATTTGCTGTGGAGCGAACCATTCACTCAGAACAGTTACGGGTGCCACATCCAGATGTCCCAGGGCCAGTCAATTGGGATGCATTGCTGACAGATCTAGCAAGGGGACTCAGGTTAGAAGAACACCACCTCGCCGCCGATGTTGTACAATACTACGTCCAAAAAGCAGCTAGACAAGGGTCTGTCAGGGGCGACAGACGCGAGAGTGGGGGGGGTGTTGGCAGTAGCCTTGGTACACCAGGACGTACAAGACATGAAAGTCAAAGAAGGGAGTCAGAGCGAAGGGACAGCACAAGCAAACAGGGCAGTCAAAGAAGATCTGGCAAGTAGGCCAATATTTTTTCAAGACATTAATGCAAATCAAAGAGATGGACATGCAGGGAGGAAGAGCAAGTAGGGAGCTCGAAGATATGTATGGCAGATCACTAGAAGAAATCCCTACAACAACAGTGATTTTTATCACTAACAATCATTGTAAATATCATTTCACCTTTTTGTAGCTCCATTTTGTGCAAGCCAAGGAGTCCTTGAGCTTGAGGAGCCTTAGAAGTAGTTGCGTACCAATTTTCGTATTTTTTAGATCTCGTTTGAGCCCCCAAATAAGCCCTGGAACCTAATTTTTAACTAGGCCGGACACTAGGTCTGGACAGGGCCAAAAGCTAGTCAAAAACTATAAAAAGAGCTAGAGAGCTCATTTTTGGGGCTAGATTGTAATAGAAACAAACTTGTAAGAGCTTTTGAAAGTAATCTAAAGAACTCCATTGATTCTCTCTCTTTGTCTTGCCGTGTGTGTGCGTGTGTGTGTATGTGTGTGCATGCTTGTGTGCTTCTCACTCACGCACTTGTGCCGCCACTTGCTCGAGGTCTTCATACCATCCTCACGTCTTCCCGGATTGACATTAAAGGAGGTGCTACTCATCATTGAGCTACAACGGCGCCAAAATTTGGTGTAGCTCAGTGATGAGTAGCACCTCCTTTAATGTCAATCCGGGAAGACGTGAGGATGGTATGAAGACCTCGAGCAAGTGGCGGCACAAGTGCGTGAGTGAGAAGCACACAAGCATGCACACACATACACACACACACACACACACGGCAAGACAAAGAGAGAGAATCAATGGAGTTCTTTAGATTACTTTCAATAGCTCTTACAAGTTCGTTTCAATTACAATCTAACCTCAAAAATGAGCTCTCTAGCTCCTTTTATAGTTTTTGACTAGCTTTGGCCCTGTCCAGACCTAGTGTCCGGCCTAGTTAAAAATTAGGTTCCAGGGCTTATTTGGGGGCTCAAACGAGATCTAAAAAATACGAAAATTGGTACGCAACTACTTCTAAGGCTCCTCAAGCTCAAGGACTCCTTGGCTTGCACAAAATGGAGCTACAAAAATGTGAAATGATATTTACAATGATTGTTAGTGATAAAAATCACTGTTGTTGTAGGGGTTTCTTCTAGTGATCTGCCATACATATCTTCGAGCTCCCTACTTGCTCTTCCTCCCTGCATGTCCATCTCTTTGATCTGCATTAGTGTCTTGAAAAAATATTGGCCTACTTGCCAGATCTTCTTTGACTGCCCTGTTTGCTTGTGCTGTCCCTTCGCTCTGACTCCCTTCTTTGACTTTCACGTCTTGTAAGTCCTGGTGTACCAAGACTACTGCCAACATATGACTAGTAGAACTGTCAGAGTCCTTATAGAGTTTGGACAATTCTAGCTCCTCACCCAAGTTGTCTTCTATGTCTATGCACATCTGGACACACTCTTCTATGGATCTAGGCTCTTTCAAGTACACATATGATCTCAATTTTGTGCTCAGTAAGCCATCTAAAAACAAGGTGTGTACCTAAGGACAAACCTAGGGACTTGTGGAGAAAGAGACTATACCTCAATCCCCCTCAAGTGCATATAGTGGGGATTCACGCTTTATTTATCAATCCGAGGAGTATCAAAACCTAGCTGAGTGTATGAAGACATGCATTCAAATGATATCAATGCAAATAAGCTTCCCAAAGAGTGCAAACAAGGCTAAGACTATTCCAAACAAACTTCAATTGTTAGTTATGGTGTCGCGATACTTGGAGCAACAACCAACAGTAAATTGAGCTTTTCTCTCAGCTTCAAACTCCCAATATAGCAAATAGCATATGAATTTCGAAGCTCTCGATAAGACGCATCCAATGGTGGTATTTTCACCCAATTCTGACACTTCTACTTCAAGTTATGAGCAAAATATTGAGTCACAGGAATGACCTTCCTACACTTCAGCACTTCCTACACTTCACACACACCTTAAGCACAACAAACAAACACTTTCATGGATAGACAACACTTCCTAACACTCTTTTCAAGCAACACACATGCACACAAGCTCACAAAGAAGATGATACAGAGAGGAGAAGACACAAATTCGAAATTTTGTGCTCTTGATTCTCACAATGGCAAAAAGTCTTTTCAAAGAGTCACAAATTGACTTATATACATGTGCCTTAAAAATGGTCCTTTCACACAAGAGACCGGCACTTTATTCACTAAAAGGCTAATTTCCTACTAATTTACATGGGTAAGCTACTAATCTCCATGGGTATGCATCTAGAGGAGACCTCTAGTGCAGTTACAATGGAAAATTTTACAAAATGGTTATGATACAAAAATAGAGTGTCCAAATCGGAAAAATTTTGGGGCCCTTCTTTTTCTCTGCCTTTTGCTCTTCTTAGCTCTGCAATACTGTCCCCCTATGTGTCTCTATCGTCCCTTAACAGGCTTTACTTCTTGTCTGTCGCTTGTTTTCCGCATGCATCTCTTGGTCAGATTTGCCTCTTTGTCAGACTAGCATTACATTTTAATGGCCCTCTTCTTGATTCTTGTTTTACATCCTCTGGGCCTGATGCATTCGTTTTGCCTGTTCTTTTCTTTTCATCGCTCGCAACCCGTGGAGATGGACTACTTGGGATTTGTAGTCTAATTCGCCAATAACCTCTTTAATTCTGGGTTGCTGTGTTAAGTCGGGCTGCCACACACGCCACCAGTGGAAGGTATGAGGATTTGGTCCTTCAGTCTTCGATCTGGACCTTCCAAAGACCAGATGTTGAAGGACCTTCTTGTGGTTCTAGAACCGCCGGATATCTTCTTGCACTTCTTCATGGATACTTCCTGGCACTGGTTCCTCCTTCCCTCCTACGTGCTTTTCCTTGATGTGTGCCCTTGCGGGGCTCCGTGCAGAGATGGGTGTTGCGCCCCTGCGGGGCTTCTTGCAGGGATATATCTTCAAATATGATCTTTTAATGAAGCTTCTTTCTTTGTCTTCTTCTTTTCTTCTTTTTGGTGGACTCTCCCTCAACATTGCCCCCCTCCTAAACTCTGTCATCCCTGACAGGCTTTGGAAGTCGACGGGAGTATGTTTTGTACACTTTTTGCTCTGTTTCATTAAGCAGATTAGCTTCACGTATCATGAGTTGCTTCCACTGTTTTGCTTTCACACCATCATGTGGTGGCTGTTTGTGGTTAGCGAAGAAGCTTAGCTCATATGCCACTAATCTGGCATTCAAGTTGGATGACATCTTTAAAAAGATTTCTGAATCAATTTCAAAAAAACTTGTGAAAAAGGCTTCTTCGAATGTTTGCATATATATACTCGGTAAAAACATCAGCCTAGAATAATATGCCATTATTGTAGGTCGGCTAGACATAACAGACAAATAAAAAATGAGGATATCTATTCCTTGATTAATACCAATGAAATTCAAAAATGTGTAAGCCGCGTGCTTGAACACCTTCAAACTGTGAGTACCGTGCTGAGAATTTTATTCATCATCTTGATAGTTAGGTCGGGTACTGTTGCATAACAATGCAGCCAAAATTCGATGGTTTTTACCATGGTTTTTACCATGTAGATAGTTATGAGGTGGACTTGGAAGTAACGGATAATTCAACCACTGTTTATTGATCACACCATTCTTTTGCATATCCAAAAATTCTCTAGTTTCTCTACGACGGGGTGTTGGGCAAAATGAAGGATTTACCTATAATAAGTATGGTGTTGCTTGCCAGTGCACCCACAATATAGGATTTTTCTCCAAAAATTTTCGTCTCCATACAGGCTGTGCAGCTTCAAATTCTTCTTGAGTATAATTGAATGTGTCAACTTTAAAATGCAACTGCTCATCTGGACTTCTCTGTGTGATCTTCTTTATGTATTGGCTTGTTTTCTCTTTCAATAATCCGTACAGAATGTTGAAAGGCTTCATTATGGTATCCAAGTCTTTGCCTTTTATTTTTGCTTCTTTCATTACTTTGATCACTTCATTTTCAAAATTCTCTGTCATCCGGGACACCAATAGTGCCCGTTCCTTTTGACCTATTTCTGCAATATATGGCATTGGATGATCATCACATGGTTCTGCCATCTGCTCTTTAATTGGAGAATTATAGATCGGTGGAGATAGAGGACGTACCTCTACCTCGTCAGTAGGACTCTCTTGTATTGGCTCTACTGGTGTCCCGATTGGTACTTTCTCTTCTCCTTTAGTTTCTAATTGTGCGATGTGTTCAGTCTTCTCTTTAACTTCTTGCATAGCTGCCCGGAGTGCCTCTTTGGTAGCAAGTAACTCATTACCAATCTCTGCTACTTGATCCATGTTTTCATTGTAACTTACTGCAAGTTTTCCATTGGCCATATTCAGTTGCTTTTTTAGCTCATTGGTTTCTTGAATGTACCTACGTTCCCACTCTTCTCTTAAGGCTTGCTCTTGCTTCAGCAAATCTGCATATTTCTCAATCTGATCTCTTAGTTCTTTCTGGTCAATAGCTGTAGTCTCTTGTTTTTCGAGAGGTTGGTCATACAGTAATGCCTTCATCAGTTCTTTATTGCGGCCGCGTAAGCTATCGTTTTCTTCCATGTATACTTTCAGTTGTGTTTCGAGTAGGTTGCTACGAGCTTTCATCCTCTCTTTGTCTGCTTCGCTGGCTTCATGTTGTCTTTGTAAGTCTGTCAGTTGTGTCTGGAGTTGATGATGCTGCTTCATCAATGTATCACATTGTGCTTGGACAGCGAGTAACTCCGTTCCTTTGGCTAAAATCTCTTGCTGGGCCTGGATGAGCTATGCGGATAATTGCTCACTCATGATTTGAAATTGATTCTTTTCCCTCATGGCCTTATCATAATCCACATCCGTTTCCATCATTTGTTGTTGTGTATCCATGGCTGTTTGTATCATTTGCTTGACTACTAGTTTTAAGTGAGTAACATCAACGTTTAACCAGGTGGTAGGGATGCTAGGTTCTTCAGTTGTTGTGACATCTTTTCCTTTTGCTACATGTAAAGTAGTATCATGGGGCTACTGAATATGGAGTTGTATCCTTGGCTCAGCCTCCTTGTGGTCAATCGTACCTTGAGGGGTATCATCAGGTACTTCAATCACAATTGGTTCCTTATTTTGTTGTAGGCCTGCTACCTGGTCCACCGGTGTTTGAATTTCCTCTTTGATAGGTGGCACTGTATCTTTATTGGTTATTTGAGTTTCCTTTATGCTTATCTTGGATGTATCATTCAGTTGAATAACGTGCATTGGTTCAGTGGATTCTTCTATGCTCTTTGCCTGTGCCTATTGGTTGTCCGACGTAACTTCGACCTGATTGATCTCTGTCCATTCTTCATTGTGTGTCTCTGTTCTTATGTCAGTATCCAATGTGCCTTTCTTGGGGCTAGATTCTTCATTAGAGCTCGAATCTTCTAAGCCCAGTTCTTTGTATCTGGCAGTTTGTTCTGGAGTATGCTCTTTATCTTTTTGCTTCTTTTCCTGGCTTGCCTGTCTGTAATGATGACCTTGAATGTTTAAATTTACTTGCCCCCGCATATATTGATGTGTTTCTTCTAGGGCTGCAGAGAGGTCTCTTTTCGTAATCGGTTGTTGTGTCACAGGGATCTTTGGCAATATATGTGTCCTCTTTGATTGTGGTGTCTCTTGAGCTTCTTCCTCTCTTATGCATTTAGTCCCTCTCATGGGTTTCTTTGAACTGGTTCCCACTTCTTCAATAGAGATAACTGTTTTCTTTTTCTTTGGAACCGTTGTAGACTTTGCATATTTTGCTAGCTCTGTTGAGGTTGGCATCAAGCATAAGCAGTTCTTCATGTCAAGTGCCTCATAAATGAGTAGGGTCAAGGCCGAACTACCATTCAGAAACTTTTTCTGACCCCACTTTTTCTTCGCTTTGAATAGGCGATCCTCAATGTAAGGATTCATATTTACGTTATTTCTTACTTGCCTCGTAGCATGTGAGAGTAATTGCACAACAATTTTCTAAGGTGGTGTGTATCTATGCATACTCGGAAAGCAAAAATGCTGGTACACTAAGCGAACAGAGTCTTCAATATCTGTTCTATTGATTTCCAAAAACGTTCTCTTTTTGGGATCGTGACATTCATCCTTGACAATGGTTAGACCATCTTGGCTCCATCCAAAAGCTCTGTTAATTAGCTCATGAGTGAATTGAATTGTTTTCCATGTACCAACTTTCTCAAGTACCCTTGCCTCTTGGACTGATGGTTTATTCAGTGCCGACTGGAGTGTATTCATCACTTGTGTACATCTCTGAAAATCAGGCGGATATATTGGAAGTCTCAGGAATGCATCAATTCCTGCTTGTGTCCAGACATCTGTCATGCGCGGTAATCCTTGTATGATAGTCTTGAAATCTTGTTACATAATCAGAAAATAGTGATCCCTATCCATGATCTTGATGGTCGCCATGAAAATGAGTTCGAACACTGGTTGATCATCAAGAAACCAATGGTCTCTTGCTGTCGTGATTGATTCCAAGGGAAGAAGCAGGACCTCTTCCTCTTGTGTAGCCTCAGAATTGGAAGATGCCATCCGCACTCAATATAGAGCAGTAATTAGTGGCAATTAGTATCAAGAATCATCCTCACTTATCCTCATTGAATTTGGCAAATCTTCGAGTGGATTGTGTCGTCCCTTCCTCGTGGGTGTGAGAAAGGTAATACCTGAAATTTTTCATACTTTTCTATATTTTATGTTTTTGTCTGGAAGAAAACAATAAAGTTAGTTCATAGCCGAAGCATTTACTGAATCTTGAGTTATTCTCTTAGATTATGTACAAGTGCTCTCCTATTCCCCAAGGGGGAAATGTGCTTCACTATCTTGAAGTAGAAGAAGAATGTGCCAAATGCTTGGCCTTGTATTGTGGCCCTATCATGCATACTTTGGGTTCTGGTAACTCCAAATGTGTGCAACTCAAATTACTTGGTTGATGCATACAGATTGTCTTGCCTTTCGGCATCCAAATCTGCTTTACTCCCTTGGGATAGTATGTATCCCTAGCATTCTTGTAGAATGTCGTACTTTTCATGTAGTACTTTTGCTTCATCGTCTGTTCAAATCTTTCAATGATTTTTGTTGCATGTCGAGTCTCCTGCTTTGTCTTGTATTGGTTTATCTTCGGTCGTTTTGCCTTTCGATCATACTGATTCTCCTTATGCCTTGGCTCGTCCTTTTTGATGATTGTCACTCGGTCACATGACTTGGGAATCCATATTTGCGTTCGGGCCGGCTGGGCGGCTATCACCTTCTTCGGAATCCATAATCTAGCAATTCTTTGTGGAACTGTGTCCAATCTGACTTGCATTCTCATTCTGTTGTTGTTTCCGATGTCGAGAGCAGTCCTGTTGTTGAAGATATGCTGTCACTTGATCTTTTCTGATCCAAGCCTTTGTAGTGTAAGGAATAGGGTATATTCTAATGTGTGCAGTTGTTTGATAGTCATGCTGACTAGTCTCTCTTGTGCTTGGTTCCTTACTGAGGCTGTTATTGGGTAAGACATTAATCTGGTGATTTAGTGGATTAGAAGATTGTGTGCAATCAAGATTCGGTGTATCCTCACATGAACTATTCGATGAAGGGATTTCCATAATGCGAGTGAACATAAATTCATCATCGAGTTCATTTGAGTGAGCTCTCGGGTCTATATCCTTGACTTTGACCGGTCGTTCATCTATGCTGAATACCTAACGATGTCCTATCTTGGCCGAGATGTATCCTAGGGCCAATTGAATAGTCACTTCATATTCGTATATCCAATCTTGGCCTAACACGAGCTCTTCCAATAAGTCCTGATCATGACAAACCACGAGTTTTTGTTTCATCGTGTTGTTTCTGAGATGTAGAGGTAAGGTAATCTCACCTATACATTGAGTAATTTTTCCTCCTATTCCTATCAGTTGTGCCTTAGAAGGGCGTAATTCTTCCTTGAGTTTCTGGGTCAACGAATACTTGATACAACTTAAGGCTGCTCCTGTGTCCATGAGTGCATCCACTAAGTGATACTCTTTTGTTCCAGCACCCAAATTCAAATATGGTTGCGTCATTTGCTACCCGAGGTTTTCAGTGGCTCTGAAGTTATCCATTGGGATGAGTTCTTCTCCTTGTCGATATCTGTCATCTCTCTCTCCCATCCACTCTTTTTGTTTCCTGATTCGCTCTAGTGCTTCTTGTCTAGCTTCTTCTCCTATTCTTTCTTCCTCTATCCGTCTATTCTTACCCATTATTAGTTGTGACATTATCTCTTCAGTCAATGGCTCTAGATATTTTTTCACTCGACATCCACTGATATAGTTTGGCAATACTTCTCCATCTAGGGTCGCTAAGCTAATGGCTCCACTGGTAGATATACGATTGATGATCAACGGGCCATATCCTCTTTTCTACAATTTCTTTGCGTGTTGTTTCAAAGTATAAACCAAAACTAAATCTCCTTCCTTCAGTTTTTTGTCTTTAATATGAGCATCAAAATAGGCTTTCTATCGCCTTTTAGCAGCATAAATCCCTGCTATTGCTTGTAACCTAGTTTCATGTAACTTTTCTATTTGATCCAATTGAGCTGATAGTTCATGTCGAGTCCACTCATAAGTTGTTGCTACTCTAAGAGTGGGTATTAAGAAATCAATTAGCAAAATCGCATTTTGTCCGTACACCAAGTTAAAAGGAGTAGTACCTATGGCTATTTTGTAGGCTACTCGGAATGCCCATAAAGCATGATGTAATTGTTTATCCCAATCAATCTACCATTATTGACAATTTTTGTGAGAACTGTACACAAGATTTTATTTGAACTTTCGGCCTGTCCATTGGTTTGTGGGTGATATGGGGCTGATTTCTTATGAATTACTAAGAATTCATTCAGTAGTGCTTCTATCACTTCATTCACAAAGTGTGTGCCTCTATCACTCACAATTTCTATAGGCAATCCAAATCTAGTGAAGACGTTCTCGAAGAGAAACTTGGCTGTAGTCCTCGCGTCATTTTTCTTGGTGGCTCTTGCTTCAACCCATTTGGTCAAATAGTCTGTGGCTATGATTATGTACTCGGCATGGGATCCTTTAGCTGGTGGGCTAATAGGTCCTATGAAGTCTATTCCCCATTTAGTAAAGGCTCTGGCACCCATCATTGGTTTCAACGGCATTTCATCTCTTCTAATTGGATATTTCGTTCGTTGACAGGTATCACATCGTTGAACATATGTTGCTGCATCTTGATGTAGAGTTGGCCACCACATTTGTTGAGGGTTCAAAAGTTCAACACAACTCGAATGACATCCAGGAAAATCACACTTCTCACATTGGTCTTCATCTACAGAGACTCTACTAATAGTCAGATTAGTTTTCATCTGTGTCGTTGCACTTCTACTGAATCAGAATACTTAACATCGCCAGAAATCACAAGAATCACACTCTATAGTTTCCATACATGTCAGTGCAGAAAATGTTTATCATTCGTACTTCACGTATTCGAAAAATGCATTTAGGAAAATTATGTCAGAGGTTTCCAATTACTGAAAGTGTAACGTTGCCAAATACAAGAAGATGGTTCAGTGTTACATTCCTTATAAGGCAAACATCCTCACTACTTCAACTCACATGCTGCGCTCTTGTTTCTGCAGACCTCTCTTCATTTCTTTCTTCGAATCCCTTCAATTCTCGCACGCGCTCGATATAACTTCTTCATCTTCTTATGACCTCCCCACAAACTTTGACATAATCGTCTATTAAAATCCGACTCACCAAAAATAGACATCCAACTAGATAATATCTAAGTTTAACAATCTTTTCATAATTCAAATTAATCATTTATCTTCCAGATTTCCCTGCCTTCAACACTTGGCACAACCCGGTGGGTAATTTTGTCAAAAATTAGACTCGAATTTAGTAATCCCCTGATCATATAAAATAATTTCCTTCGATTGTTTAGAAATAGCCACTTCTTCTGCTTCAACCTTTCGACTTTGCAGAATATTAAAATCCTCCTCAGAACAATCCTGCTTTCCGTGAAAGTCTCTATCAATAATAAATTGCTGCTTTTCAATGATCATATCCACCTTTTCTTCTAGCTTCTTCTGCAACAACTGTTCCTGTAATTCTTTAATTATCTGCACCTGTTCTTGAATTTGCTTTTCATGTTTTTCAATAACACAAACTAAATCTTTCTCATACTTTGACACAAAGCATGTTTGCACCTGCTCATACTGAATCCTGAACATACTTTGCCCACGACTCTGAAACACACTCCAGATATCTTGAACATACTTATGCAGCTGCTGCTTTAATAATCCTATATCCGACACTGTCATTAATACAACATCCAACTCCACATCTTCGTTTTGTAACATCTACTTCTCCAACACCTGTAAGACCTACATCCTAGAGTGAAGAATCACTTGTTCCTTCTGCAGCGTAGCATTAAGTGCTGAAAATTCCATCATCTCTCTTTGAATTTGTTCTTGCATAGACTTCTGCCATTCGTCAAATTCCTGCATAGACCTCTTTATACTGGATAGCTCTATTACTTGTTGCATCTTACTTTGTTGAAATGTCTCTAATATTTGTACCTTCTTATCCAACTCTTCCTGAAGTGTTAAATCTGCCTCTGTAAAGACTGATAATCTTCCATATTAATAAATACTTTTGTTTGCTCATACTTAATCAATCTCTCCTCTTGCAAGACTAAAAAATCAGAAATCTCCTGCAACCTCTTCTTCATTCCTAATACATCATAATTTATATTCTTAATTGATTGGTGCATAACATCCTCTGGTAATTTATACCCTACTTCTTGCAGCTGTTCCTCCAACCTTCTCTTTTTAGACAACTTAAAAACAGTTCCTGTACTTTCGGATGCTCAACCTCATCTGCGACTTGCAGCAAATTATCCTCCTCTAGCACTGCTTTTCGTACATCAGGTTGAATTATCTGCATCACCGGTTCCAATTCTTGTATAGTATATCCTGCTTTGAGAAGATCTCTGAAGGTCTATCCATGACCTCCGTTAGTGCTAGCTGTTCCTGATCTTTACCCATCAACTCTTCACTATGAATATTTATGTCCTTTGGCCAGGACAACTTCTGACTATCTACCAGCTGCACAAACTCAAACAATGCCGCCAAATATGCTGACATCCTACTATTCGAATGTGTTTTACGTCTATCCCCGACAAATATCTCACTATGCAGGTGATCATGCAACCAATGAGCCCAACTAACCTGTCCACTTGCCTCTCCATAAGCCAAAGGTGCAAAATTTTCTTTGGACATATAATCATATTTGATGATGAAACATAACCTCTCCAAATACCATTTTAATTGCTCTCGTCAGACATAGCCTGCATTCTTCATCATGTAATACTGCCGTCCCCCTTCCATGGGTCCAAAATCTTTCTTCAAGGCCTCCTCCAAACACTTTGGAATGACAACATCGTTATACATAGGCAACTTAAATATTTCCGCAACTAGTTCCGGTGAAAATTTTACCTGAAGTGCCAGCTGACCTTTCGTTTTCCTGATGATTTCCAGCTGACTCTTTGCATAATAGTTGCATCTCCATCTCGCCCATGGCAAAGTAGCAAACTGAAATAAACCAATCCTTCGGAGCCAATTCTCATTCGTGGTGGACTGTGTATCAACTTCCACCTTAAAATCTGTAAATGTTCCATAAGAGTTTGCACAAACTTAGTAGTCACTGATGGCGTCGATATATCCTCTTCATCATCTTGTAACAAACTATTACTTTCCTCAGTTCTGATTTCTTCCTTGCGCACTACAGCTTCTCGCTTTCTTATACGTCCCCGCATGACTTCTAGTTCAGGCACCAACACAGTAGACATAGGAAGAGACGTTATCTTGGGGGTTGTAGCTCAATGATGAGTAGCACCTCCTTTAATGTCGATCCGGGAAGACGTGAGGATGGTATGATGACCTCGAGCAAGTGAAGGCACAAGTGCGTGAGTGAGAAGCACACTAACATGCACACACATACACACACACGCGCACACAAGGTAAGACAAAGAGAGAAGCAATGGAGTTCTTTACTTCAAAAGTGCCCATACGAGTTCAAATCTATTACAAGCTAACCTCAAAAATGAGCTCTCTAGCTCTATTTATAGTTTGTGACTAATTTTTGGCCCTGTCCAGACCTAGTGTCCGGCGTAGTTAAAAATTAGGTTCTCTAGCCTAATTGAAGGTTCAAACGGAGTCTAAAAAATGTGAAAATGGATAGGTAGGTACTTCTAAAGCTCCTCAAGCTCAAGGACTCCTTGGCTTGCCCAAAATGGAGCTACAAAAAAATGAAATGATATTTACAATGGTTTTTAGTGATGAAAATCACTATTTTTGTAGGGATTTCTTCTAACAGTTTGACATACATTTCCTGGAGCTCCCTACTTGCTCCTTCTTCTTGTGTGCCCACCTCTTTGATATGCTTTAGCTTCATGAAAAAAATAATGGCCTACTTGCCAGATCTTCGTTGACTACTCTGTCTGCTTGTGCCTTCTCTTTGCTCCGACTCCCTTCGTTGGCTTCCTTGTCTTGTGAGTCCTTCAGTTCCTTGACTACTGCCAACACCCCCCTTTCTCGCGTCTGTCGTCTCTGATAGACCCTTGTTGAGTGGGTCGTTGGATGTAGTACTCCACAACGTCTGTGGCTAAATGATGTTCTGCTATTCTGAACCCTTTGGCCAAATCAATGAGTAGGGCATCCCAGTCTACTGGCTCTGGAACTTCCGGATGTGGCATATGTAGCTTTTCTGAATGTAGAGCTTGTTCCACCGCAAATAATTGTAATAGATGAGATGGTCTGGGAATGAATATCTCAGAATGATATTCCCAGAACCCTGTGATAAACATTTCTTCAAACGTCTGTTTGAAGCAGGCAGGGAGATACTTTATACAAGCATGCCACGCATATACGATGTTAATGAATGGTGTGGTGCTCATATCGTAGACAAGGTCCTGATTCCCTTCATTAAATACGAGAGCCGAAAGATGAGGTTCTCTGATATTCTTAAATGTCCTGAATGTAACCAACATGAGCTCAAAAATTTTGAGGCACATCTGTGCCATGATATCTGGGACATTCTTGAACCTGACCCCCCAATGCCGAATCGTCAAAATCATGTATGCTAATGTGGGTTGGCCTTTAGGTGGGGCTAAGTAGACATAATTGAGCCATTTTTCACATCCTTTGACTGTGAGCACTGTTTTTGTGTACTCCGGCCAAGACCTTCTTCGAAACACAGGGCAGTAACAGGGATTATACTTGATATATAATGACATGTTATTCCAAGTGTGTACCATCTTAGGGTAGGTTTCAAGCAGACGGATCCTCCAAGTAGGTTGATGTATATTCCCATGCATGGCACTTGCAGGGATGTCATCCGGTGCAAACTGTGTCACCGAGGTTGGTTCTTTTGTTGTGCGTTGCTTGATTTCAGCATTGTAATCTACCATTAATACACAGAATGGAACATACAGATCATCGGACGTGCCAATCCACCTGTGATGGGAGAGGTTTATGAAGTAATCGATTTTATGACGACTTCTTCTAGTCGTGACATAGACGCTATCTGTACTGCAACTCTCTCGTCATGGGTTGTAGCAGCCTTCTCTAACCTTTGCATCCATTCAGGAGCTTCGATCTCAATTGTGTCCATTCCTTCTTCTGTTTGCTTACCTCCGGGTGTTGGCATGGGAACATATGGGTCTTCAAAAGTCTCCTCCACTTCAATTGGCACTAAGTCTTTAGGTTCTGGTTCCACCAGGGGAGAGGGTTGACGCTCGTATTGAAGAATTTTACTTCGTAGTTCTTCTAGTTCTGCTCTGAGTTCTGCAACTTCTTCAGATGTGTCGGCTGTGGTTGTAACTTTGCTTGGTGACTGAGTTGCCAGTTGCTTTAGTAGGTCATCTCTTTCTCTTTCTAATGCTGCGTGGGCTTCTAGGAGGTCGGCATGGGTTTCCAAGACGATTTGCATATTTTCAGATGGGATAGCCTTGAATTTCTCTGGTTCGATTTCCTGCGGTGAACCCTCCATTGCTGCTTCCAGGTTTTCCTTGTTCTGTTTCTGTAGTCATTTGTTTTCTTCAAGTGCTGCGGACATGTGCTTCCGTAATAAGGCCAGGTTGCGTGGAAGCTTGAGATTGTCCGTTATCTGGGCATGTAACATATCATCAAGTTGTTGTTTTTCTTCAGCATCTGACTGGGGTGGATTGGCAACTAATTGATCATGTTGTGCTTGCAGTGTAGTATACTGCTGTTGTAATAGCCGCTTCTCCTTCTCTAAATCAATGAATTTTGCTTGGAGAGTTTCATGGTTTCTGAAGAGGTTCGTATGCTAGGTATCTAGGTGCTGGTAATGCTGTTGTAATTGAGACATACATTGGTACATATTATTAAATACATTATTGACAGGGGTGGATGCGGGAAAGGTGTTGAATGCAGAAGGGAAGGGAAAAGGGAATGGGAGCGTATATGCTGTGCTTGAAAAGGGTGAGGTTGGTGGTGGGGGAATGGGAGATTGTGGACGTATGGGGGGAGGGAGAGGTGCGGAGGTGGGTGATATGTCCATGAAATCAAAAGTGGATGCAGTCGTGGGAGTGATTGTGAACATGGGAATTGTGAGTGCGGTGATGTTGGTGAAGGTGTAAAGTGGTGTGTGTAGTTGTGAATATGAACCGCCAGGAAGTGTGATCGGGGGAACGGGGTTTTCCGTGGCTATAGTTAGAATTACAGAGTCAGTGGTAGTGTAAACAAGAGAGGTGGTGATCGGTTGTGTAGGTTGTGTGGGTTGACTAACGGTCTGTGCTTCGGTATGGGAAGTGGACCTTGAGGTGGTTACAGTAGTGGTTTCATTGGTTGTGGGAGGTGAAAGTGGTGGAGTTGGGGGGAGAGGGAGTAAGGGGGGTGACGGGGATGCACTGGATGTATGAGCTTCCTCAGTGTCATGAATGGTATGAGCTGTGCCCGTGGCTGTGGATGTGGTGCCCTGTGGTTCTGATACTAATACATTCATTTGTTTTCCTGATCGAGGGGGGCGTCTGCCGTATCGTCCTTCCGATCTTTGTGAATATGCGAGAGCGGTATGCACCATCTTAGGTACCCCCAACACATCAGCTATCATGTCAAGGGTTGCTTGGTATTCCTCGTCCACACCTTCCTCCTCAAGGATTTGGTCCATGAGGGCTTTTCCTGCTGCCAAGGACAGTTTGTGTTGTTCTTGAACTCGGTTGATGGTATCATACAGCTTTTTCAATTGCTTTGTATAAGCTGGGGCACCATCAAGTTCGTGTAGAACTTCTTGCTCATATTCTTGCTCGTCTTTGTCAGACAGTCCTTCTCGTTCCTCCTCGTGCTCCTCTTCTTCATCAACATCCACTTCGGCTACTTCTGGTTGGACTGTGTGTGGTTGGTCTGTGACTGTCTACTGTCCGCTTGCCTGCTCTGCCTCCACTTCTAATTTCATAGCATTGATTATTGTGGCTACCTCTTCATCAGTTAGATCTTCCAATGTAAAGCCATGAGGAAACTCTAAGTCGGTTGGTATAGGTGGAAACACCAGATTCGGTCCATCTGTGCTATGTCTTGGTAATCTGATAGTGAAGGGTTGCACACGCCTTGGAAGCCGTGGTGTTGTCTCTGGTGTCAGTGTCGCACTGCGGGCCTGTGCACAGGGCATCTGAAGTGCGCCTCTCATTTTCTTGGATGGAGGCCCTGCGCTGGATAGTCTACGTTGGAATTCTTGCACCCTGGTCCAAATAAGTGCCCTTCGAACTGGTACATCATATGCCAAGCATCTGTAAACAATCCTTGTGAGAGCACAACATCCATGCAATACTGACTTTTGCTTCTTATACCACCGTTGATGAGCCAAGTGGATTTGGTCAATAATCTAGTGAGGCATGTTGATTGTCAAATCAAAGGCGTCTGCTAAATATAGACTGAACCATATCTTCTTGGGTGGCATTGTGAACCTCTCTTGAGAGAGGAAAGCGAAATGCTGCATGCACATCCGAAGATGAATGGCAATAGTAGGTGTCATTGCCACCATGTCCTTGAGTTTCGTCAGATTCCTGTTCTTCATGTTGTCGAGGCCCATAGTCTCTTTCTCAGTGGGAATGTGCATGCCTTTCATGTCGAGAGCTTCCCTCACCAACTTCTTCGTCAATTTGAACCGTTTTAGCTCATTGCCCCTTGTGAGAGATGGGAGGACAAAGGTGCTGTATCCCAGCAGGCCCCAATGCACCTGTAGCACCTATCGATATTTTACTCGTAGAGTCCCATCCGACGGCTCCACCGCCAGAATTTCAAGGTTTCCCAGGACCCATGCCTATTGACGATCCTCCTCGAGGCTATACTGAGAAGATTCATCACAATTCTCATTGGTTTCAAGGGCTGGCAGGACCATTGGCGGATGCTGAGTTTATATTTGAGGCTAATTTGACTTTTGATGACCGTACATGGGGAAAATATCAGTTCTTCTCAAGAGAGTTCGAAGGGCTACAGAACACACAAGACTTAACACATGTTTGGGCAAGAGCCGGCTTCACAGAGTATTTCAGTGACCCTTTGCCTAAACCTGACTTCTACAGATGCTATTACTTAATCACCACTTTGATAGCTTCGGAGAATAAGGACCTGCCAGGCATCTTCATCCTGCCATCCTTAGTGAACAATCCACCATATAAAAGGTTTTATCTTTCTAAAGATTTGATTCCAGCTACCATCAAGATTCATGGAACCCACACGCCCACAGAGCGAGAAAGGTTAGTTCCAGATCCTATGAAACGTGGGGATGTTACGAAGTGGGAGGAGATTTCAGCGATCACACCTGAGCTTTCAAAGCCACTGCGGATATGTATGCAGCATTTTGCTTTCCCCGCTCAGGACAGATTCACAATGCCTCACAAACGAATATGGTTTGGTTTGTATTTATCTTGTATTGGACCCCAGACAGTTGATCTAGCTAGCTGGATCATTGATCAGATGTATTTAGCACAACATAGATGGGAAAGAAAGAAAGTCATCAATGGATGCTGCACACTCACTAGAATCGTATATATGTGCTTAGCTTACGATTTACCTATCGAGCGAGCAATGACAAGTGAGGAGCTGAAAGCCTTCAAGGGAACAACAAAGAAAGCTAGGAAGCCCAGCAAAGGAAGGGCAGGAAAGCGAATGAGAGGAACTATCCCCTGCCTTCAGGTGCCAGAATCACCCTCACCCCAACCATCTCCAGAGCAGTCTCCGACAGAAGTCACTCCATGTGTACAACCTATTCGCATAAGGTTATCGAGACCAGTTACAATGGAGGGCACTACCAGCACAGCCACTACTCAAGTAGCCACAGTCCCAGGACCTACCACCACTACGGCAGAAGTTCCCACCACTATCAGTGCGGAAGCTTTCTCTTTTCCGATACCCCATTTAGAAGCAGAACAAGCAGACACCACATTTGATTTTGAGATGCAGGATGTATTTTCAAGTGAATTTCAGTTTTCAGAAGGCCAGATCTTCTCTCAGGAATATGAAAGGCCCAGCTACCCTACCACACCGCGAGATCAACCACAAGGACAAATAGTGTCTAGCTCTGAAGAGGAAAGAACAGAGACAGATGAAGACGACGGCGATGACGAAGCCAGTCAGGGAACTCATGAATCCCAAGAACATGTGCAAACAAACAAAAAAGGACAACAAACCGACACCCAAGGTGATACAAGCACACATGAAGAGGAAACCTTCGAAGCAGCAGCTTATACACTGACCATCAAAAAGTTATACCGTACTATGGAAAAGGTTTGGGCGCGTGAAGTTGACTGACGAAGAGAGCCAAACCCTCATAGAATAAGAGCTTGTCTCGGGCGGGTTCGAAGAAGTATACATCAGAGGTTTCAGCGAACTTGTCAAATCAGTTGGACCCACTGAAGCCTTAAGATATTTACAGAGAAAACCGCTACCGCAGTATGACCCCCGCAAAATCCGCTTACTAACCAAACCTGGTGAATACATTCGGGTACCCACCGATGGTCAGTCTTCAGAACAGGCCAGGGAAGCATGTCTTGTCCCTGAAAGCTCTTTGGCAGAAGAAGCCATCCTCGTAGATTCCCCACCCCGTGCTACTATTGTACATACCTCCACAGTTACCGAAGTACCTGTCACCCCAAATGCTCCTCCTTCACCTCCCATCCATCCAGCCTCCCCTATTCACCCTCCTTCTCCTAGAACAACATCTTCCTTCTCCGGCGGAGTAGCAGAAGTTGTCCTTACGCCCATTCATCTCACAATTCCCGCACCCACTCAACCTAGTCTACCACCTAACACATCCACCTTTCTATCCAACCCATTTCTCCATTCATCTTTTCCATCCTTCCCCACACCTCCAAGACCCCTTTTCCCATTTCCACCTCCATTAACCTTCTCCCCAGTCTCACCTCCCTGACCCACCGTAACTCCTCTTTCCCCTTTCCACCAAGCCGTCCAAGAAAACTCCTCTGTAAATTACTCATCCACCTTTGTAAACCCTGTATTTACACCCACACACTTACCCACGATCACACCACTATTCACAGTCACGGCACTCGACACCACATCCAACAATATGGATATATCACCCCCCACTGCAGCTCCACTCACTTCATTTGTGGCACCACAATATTTAAGCACACCACAATTTTCCACAATCACCACAGCATCCACTTTCCCACCCCCATTCCCCATTCCCTTTGCATCTACACCCATTGCATCTTCACTTAGCACACCATTAATATTATCACCCACCATAGACACAACATTTCGATAGACGTTCACGTGTATGACGCAAGTAAGATATGAGTTCACATCTCTTGGAAATAATTATCAACAGCTACAGAGGACAACCAACGACTTACAGTCGCAACTTAATTCATTGATTCATTGTCGATTGAGAATGCCTCATTGAATACTCGATACCAAGAATTACGCAAGGCATACCACAAACTGGAAGTAGAAAGTGAAGAGAAAGCCAAGGAGGCCACTGCTGATCTTGACAATTTGTTAAGGGCCCAGACAGTTCGCAATGCGACGCTTACACGGAACATGGGTTTACTCAGAAGACACCTAGCAGCAGCAAAGGAAGAGAACCAGCGGCTACAAGAGTAGAACAGAGAAAATTTAGAAGCTGCTCTCGATCACCCAGACCAACCATTAAGTCCTAGCCGGTTCAAAGCAATGCCCTCCGAATCAATGAAAATGTTACTCGATGATCACATCAGATTGCTCGATGAATACGATCGAATGAACGAAGAATATCAGAAGTTGGAAGAAGATCATAAACTACTCCAGCTCAGAGCACCTGCAACACAAGGACTACCAGCAACACAAGGATTACCAGCTCCTGGACCCTTCTCCTGAGATCTTAGAGGAACTCAATGCCTTACGGGCCCAGGTATCAAATCTTGAATCACGAATCGCAATCTATGAAGCACCCCCAAGACCAGACTCCCCACCGGACCTCCCAGCCGATGAAGAAAATGTAACCATTCCGGTGGAAGAAACCTTTGAAGAGGCCTATGAGCCCCAACCCATCCCAGGCGGACGAGTCACGACTGAAGGCCAGATGACTTATGAACTTCCAACCCCGCATGGATGAAGATAATTGAAGAGCTTGGAACCACCCACTCAGCACGAGTAGAGGCGCAGCTGCACGCAACGGCAATGATTGAGGAAAGAATTTTACAGTCACCCTACTTCGCTCATTTGGCCCCCCGCAGATACATATCAGGGCATGAGCTACAGTACAAACCGTATTTCATGTTGATGGCAGAATATCAGTTAGCCATAGAGAAAGAAACAGGCAAGAAACCATCTCATGCTACTCAGTTTGAGCCTGATGATTTGCCACTGGATGCGCAGCAAGGCGAGATTTATCAACCAGATTGGCGTAAAGATCTTTTACAAGAATATCCTGAGATGATGAGTACTTGGGTAAAGGCACCACTACATTTGAAATACAACCCATGTTGGGGACCAGTGCCATGTCGTTGCTCTTGGACAACATTTTCTATTAAAGTACAAAACAACAAGCAGTGCTAGGATTGGTTAAATTACCCATATTTCAAGCCACCCATAGAACTACCGACAGTGGGATACATGATGGCCACGATTCGTCACTGGCTCCCTCGCTTGAAACACATGGACGATATAGCAGCGCACATGACTGTCAAAATCTTTGACATGATGCAAATGGTTTTCAAAGTCTTCCGTCGTGTAAAGGCACCTCATGTAAACACCCCGGGATTCGAGCATGGCAATCTAGATCTTGCATATGATATGAGTACAACGCCATCGCTACAGGTGTGTTATGCCTGGCATTGCAGAATTAAATATTTACCGGCATGCTACAAGCAGACTTTCGAAGAGATGCTCACAACCTGTTTTTGGGAATACCATTCGGAAGTGTTCATCAGCAGGCCTACACACCTCTTGCAACTATTCGCCTGTGAACAAATGGTATATTCCACACATTATCGACTCCCACCACCTGATGAACCGCAACCAATTGATTGGGAGAAACTCGAGGCAGATATGGCCCGAGGCATTCGAATATCAGAACACACCCTCGCTCAGGAACTACTACAGAACTACATCCGACATACTGCACAACAAGGTTCTGTCGAGGACGACAAAAGCGAGAGGGAGGGGGGTGTTGGCAGTAGCCAGAGGCATAGAAGACGCGGAAGCATGTAAAGGCAGAGCAGGGAGTCAGTCGAATCAATTTTTCAAAGATTATGTTTTATAAATATTCTTCAAAAAACCTCCAACAGTGATTTTCATCTATTGTAACATATGTAACATAGAAAAGACCCTTTTTGTAATTCATAGCTCCATTTTGTGCAAGCCGAGGATTCCTCGAGCTTGAGGAGCTTAGGTATAATGGGCGTATCAATTTTGGTTATTTTTAGACACCGTTTACCCCTTCAAATAGCACTTAGGACTTATTTTTTAACTATGCCGGTCACTAGATGTGAAACCGGTCAAAACTAGTGTAGAATCTATAAAAAGAGCTAGAGAGCTCATTTTTGAGGTGACTTAGTGTTGGTTAGTGTGAGCTTAGAGCTATTTTGAGCTTGTAAATGAGATCTTGAGCAATAGAGTTGATTTCTCACCTTCCATTGTGTCTTGCTTGTCTCTTCGTAGTGTGTGTGTATGTGTGTGTGCATCTCTATGCTTCTCACCTTCACTCTCACTTCATCTCACATTCACGATCTTCATATCACTCCTATCTCTTCCGCGGATTGACATTAAGGAGGTGGAGCTTCTTAACGTGGTTCTCACCATTGTGCTAGAGCAACAGTGTATTGCTTGAAAAGAGTGTTAGGAAGTGTTGTCTATCCATGAAAGTGTTTGTTTGCTGTGGTTAAGGTGTGTGTGAAGTGTAGGAAGTGCTGAAGTGTAGGAAGGTCATTCCCATGACTTAGTATTTTGCTCATAACTTGAAGTAGAAGTGTTCGAATTGGGTGAAAATACCACCATTGGATGCGTCTTCTCGAGAGCTTCGAAGCGCATATCCTATTTCTATATTCAGCGTTTGGAGCTGAGAGAAAAGCTCAATTTACTGTTGGCTGCTACTCCAAGTATCGCGACACCATAATTGACAATTGAAGCTTGTTTGGAATAGTCTTAGCCTTGTTTGCACTCTTTGGGAAGCTCATTTGCATTGATCATCATTTGAATGCATGTCTTCATACACTCGGCTAGGTTTTGATACTTCTCGGATTGATAAATAAAGCGTGAATCCCCACTATATGCACTTGAGGGGGATTGAGGTATAGTCTCTTTCTCCACAAGTCCCTAGGTTTGTCCTTAGGTACACATGTTTTTGGCGCTTTTGCCGGGGAATGTTGAATCAAACCGAGGCATCCGTGTGATGGTAAGTAGCTCGTAGCATTGAAGCGAGTAGAGGAGTTGTGAATTTCTCTTCTTTGGTAAGTCACACTCATCTGCACTTACTACTTCTCACTCTTGAAGTGTGTGTAGTGAGTTGATAGTCTAGGGAAGTGAGTGGAGTGAGTAGAGTAGGAGGAGGAAGGGAGTAGGTTAGGAAGTTAGAGTAGCATTCAACCTTTATGCCTATTAGTCTTTTTAGTTAGGAAGAATTTTTCAAAAGTATAAAAATCTAAAGATTTGTCTTCAAAACTTCACTTGTCTCTAAGCAAGTAGTGAGAAAGAGAGAGATCGCAAGCCAGATATCACGTGAGCTCGAAGCAAGGTGTGTGGATCAAGGAGAGGGAGCACATGTGGGAGAAAGAGCTCGAGGGTCTTAATAAGGTGAGTGCATCCCTACATTACTGGAAGTTCTTTCAAATATCGATCAGTGTAAGAAAACGATCTGCAGTAAGTATCGTGAAGGCCATCTCGGGGTAGAGAAGGATTATTTTCCTGATACAGGCTAAGAGGAGAGGGTAGCTAAACTCTAGGAACAATCACATGCACTCAAAATCCAAAAAACACTTGTAAAAATTTGGAAAAAGGCCAAGTATCGTGTTCTCCCGCGGTTGAGGTATCGCGATACCTGGATATCGTGAACTCCTGTGGTTGAGTATCACGATACTTGAAGTTGTCAAATATTGTGTATCACTGAGAAACACTCGCGATACTAAGCAGATATCGTGTATCGTATATCGTGATTTTTTCAGCGATACTTGATGAATATCGTGTATCGTGACAGTTAACTTCAGGATACCTGGTAGAGATCGAGTATCGTTGGAAAACTCTCGCGACATTGAATACATATCGTGTATCATGGACGAAGCTTTCTCGATAGTTGGTGGATATCGAATATCGTCGGAAATTCCTTGCGATACTGTGGAGTATCGACTATCGTGGAGATTTTCCTTGTGGACTATCGACTATCGAGTATCGTGATCGGCTCACGATACTGGAGGAATATCGTGTATCGTGTTTCTTCGAATATCGTGTATCATGTTTCCTTGAGTATCGTGTATCATGAACTTCTCAGGTGCCTAGTATCGTGTATCATTTTGCTCAAATATCGAGTATCGTGGTACCTTTCTAGTGTGTCAAATATCGAGTATCATGACATACTCTTTTTGGGTGAAGTATCGTGTATCGTGGAATTTTTTGGGTCAAGTATCGTGAGTTGTGGATTCACTATCAGTCTTATTCCAACCAAATTTTCTCTAGAATTTTGACCCTCAGTAAAGAGGTCTAGGAGCCGGAGGTTGGTTAAGGTTGATCAGAACTTTTAAGTGAATGAACCTAAGGTCTGGGAGAACCCTAGGAAGCCGAAAGAGTGTGATTTCTTCTGTAGGAAGTGTAGCCTAACCAAGTAGTCGTTCACATTATTGTGAAACCTCGACTGAGACTGAAGAAGAAATTCCCATGGCTTCAGAGGATATGCAGAGTTTTGTACCAATAATTGGCATGATGTCAATTATTGAGAGTGAATATCGGACATCTTTGGAATATGTGAACACTAACCAACATGGGATACCTATCTACCTAGATGGTCTAAACCGATCAGTGGCGAGACTAAAGAAAGCAACAGACGCTTACATAGTACCTAAGCCAGCAGGTAAGTATGCAGGAGGGTTTTATATGGACAAAAGAGAGATTCAATATGTTGTTACAGAACACCCTGAAAGCATCAATGAACAAGGGGAAGAAGGTGATGCTAATAACCTTAATGAAGAGGGACATGAAGAGCAAGTGACCACCCCTAGAGGGAGATCTACTGTTGCTAGGGTTTGGAGAGGAGACCTAGTTCCCTAAGATGACTCCTTAATGGATGTGTATTTGATCAATGGAATCGAGCATCTCCTCAGAGCCCAGTCTTCATTATGGGAAGTAGCCCCTAACCCAGTTACTGTCTACGAGTTACAAGATCCTGAATTCCCCACCATCATCACATATTTGGACAAAAACCAAAGGAGGTACTCGCCTCTAACGGAGTTCGAAAGAGCAGGGTTGAAATATCAGAACATTCGAGTGTTCCCTCCTAGGGATCAAGCGACTACTTCTCAGAACCCTCAAGGAACCTTTCAAGATAATTCATATCAGCATTCTGGAGAGACTCAACAAACACATGTACCTGTCAGACCACATGTGCAGTTTGCTATGTCGACAAATAACCCTAATTATCGGCCACAACCACCTATTGAACCAAGGAATAGAGCTCCGATCCCAGATAGACCATGTGTAGTAAGGGGACCAGGTATACCTATAGGAAGACCAGTTTTCCCTGTGATGCCTAGACGACCTGAAGCAGGAAGAAGATTAAGACATATTCAAGTTGCCAAATGCATGAGAAACCATTATGATGGCTCTAGTGAACCTTACAATCATATAGCTGAATTCAAGCAAGTTATCAGAGCCGAACAAGTGGAAGATTTCTTGATCCAATATGAATCCTTTGGTCTAACTCTGACAGACACAGCTGTAGCATGGTTCCAGCCATTAAATCCTAATAATTTTCAGAACATGGAACAAGTCTATCAAGAAATGATTGAAGAATTCACCAAGTCTGGGATTAAAAACAACTCGTCATCATTGATCCATAGCTTTAAGCAAGCCTCGACAAAATCAGTGAGATTGGCAGCAAGAAGATTTAAGCAGTATGTGGATAGATGCCCAGTTGAAGAGAGACCCACTCAAAACAAAATGGTGTCATTATTTTTGGAAGGGTCAGTGAATGGATCATTAAGATCATTGGTATATGTGAAAAGAGTTCAAACTTTGCAAGAGTGTATGAAAGAATGTATTGATCTAGAGGACAACCTAGCAGAAGATCTGAAAATACCTCAAGGTAGCGTAAGAAATGAAGATTCCGTCAGCAGTACATCAAACCCTAAGAACAATGTGGAGGAAAGAGCCGACTTAATAGCAAAGAAACTGAACGTTCAAGGACAGAGGAACTACCCCAACAACCCAATGAGAGTACCCATGCTTAGAAGATGTATGCATTGTGGAGGTGATCATCCTGCTCATATGTGCACTAGGGGAATAGTCCCACCATGGTGTAGCTCAGTGATGAGTAGCACCTCCTTTAATGTCAATCCGGGAAGACGTGAGGATGGTATGATGACCTTGAGCAAGTGAAGGCACAAGTGCGTGAGTGCGAAGCACACTAACATGCACACACATACACACACGCGCACACAGGGCAAGACAAAGAGTGAGAAGCAATGGAGTTCTTTAGATTACTTTCAAAAAGCTCATACAAGTTTAGATCAATTACAAGCTAACCTCAAAAATGAGCTCTCTAGCTCTATTTATAGTTTTTTACTAGGTTTTGGCCGTGTCCAGACCTAGTGTCCGGCCTAGTTAAAAATTAGGTTCTCTACCCTATTTGGAGGTTCAAACGAAGTCTAAAAAATGTGAAAACTGATAGGTAGGTACTTCTAAAGCTCCTCAAGCTCAAGGACTCCTTGGCTTGCACAAAATGGAGCTACAAAAATATGAAATGGTATTTACAATGGTTTTTAGTGATGAAAATCACTATTTTTGTAGGGGTTTCTATTAACATTTTGACATACATTTCCTGGAGCTCCCTACTTGCTCCTTCTCCTTGTGTGTCCACCTCTTTTATATGCGTTAGTGTCCTGAAAAAATATTGGCCTACTTGCCAGATCGTCGTTGACTGCTCTGTCTGCTTGTACTTTCTCTTCTCTCTGACTCCCTTCGTAAGCTTCCTTGCCTGGTGAGTCCTTTAGTTCCAACACCCCCCCCTCTCTCGCGTCTCTCGTCCCTGACGGACCCTTGTTGGATGGGTCGTTGGATGTAGTACTCAACAACGTCTTGTGCTAAGTGATGTTCTGCAATCCGCAACCCTTTGGACAAGTCCGTGAGTAGAGCATCCCAATCTACCGGCCCGGGAACCTCTGGATGTGGTATACGTAACTTTTCGGAATGGAGAGCTTGTTCCACTGCAAACAACTGCAATAAATGTGATGGTCTGGGAATGAATATCTCTGAATGATATTCCCAGAATCCCGTGACAAACATTTCTTCAAACGTCTGTTTGAAGCAGGCTTGTAGATACTTGATACGTGCGTCACATGCATATACAACATTAATAGATGGTGTTGCGCTCATGTCATAGACAAGGTCCTGATTACCTTCATTAAATCCAAGAGCTCACAGATGAATGTCCTTGACATTCTTGAAAGTCCTGAAGGTGACCAACATGAGTTCAAAAATTTTAAGGCACATTTGGGCCATGACATCTGGTACGTTTTTAAACCTGAGCCCCCAATGCCGAATCGTCGAGATCATATATCCTATGGTAGGTTGGCCTTTAGCTGGTGCTATGTAGACATAATTGAGCCATTTCTCGCATCCTTTGGTTGTCAGCATAGTTTTTGTGTATTCCGGCCATGACCTTCTTCGAAATACAGGGCAGTAGCATGGGTTGTATTTGATGTACAAAGGCATGTTATTCCATGTTCTTACCATCTCTGGGTAGGTTTCCAGTAGACGAATCCTCCACGTCGGTTGATGTATATTGCCCTGCTTGGCACTTGCTGGGATGTCATCCGGTGCAAACTGTGTAGCCGAGGTTGGTTCTTTTGAGGTGTGGTGCTTGATTTCAGCATTGTAGTCTGCCATTAAGACACAAAAAGGAACGTACAAATCATCGGATGTGCCGATCCACCTATGATGGGAGAGGTTTCGAAAGTACTCTGATTTTATAACTACCTCTTCCAAACGTGACATTGACGCTATCTAAACTGCCACTCTATCATCATGGGTTGTGGCCACTTTCTCTAACCTCTGCATCCATTCAGAAGCCTCTATCTCGATGGTGTCCATGCCTTCTTCTGTTTGCTTGCCTCCTGGTGCAGGCATGGGAACGTATGGATCTTCGAATGTTTCCTCTATTTCAATCGGCACTAGATCTTCAGGCTCGGGCTCTACAAGAGGCGAAGGTTGACGCTCGTATTGCATGACTTTACTTCGTAATTCTTTGAGTTCTGCTCTGAGTTTTGTGACTTCTTCAGATGTGTCGTCTGCGGCTGTGACTTTGCTTGGTGACTCCTGCTGACTTGCTAGTTGCTTAAGTAGGTCATCTCTTTCTCTTTCTAATGTTGCATGGGCTTCCAGGAGGTCGGCATGGGTTTCTAACACAATTTGCATATTCTCTGAGGGAATGGCCTTGAATTTCTCTGGGTCGATTTCCTGCGGGGAACCCTCCATTGCTGCTTCCAAGTTCTCTTCATTCTGTTTCTGCAGCCGTTTATTCTCTTCGAGTGCTGTAGACATGTGTTTTCGTAGGAGGGCCAGATTGCATCTGAGCTTGAGATTCTCCGTTATCTGGGAGTGCAACAAATCATCCATTTGTTTCCTTTCTTCTGCATCTGACTGTGGTGGGTTGGCTACTAACTGTTCGTGTTGTTCCTATAAGGTGGCATGCTGTTGTTGTAGTAGCCGTTTTTCCCTTTCGAGATCAATGAAGCGTAGTTGAAGTTCCTCATGACTTCGAAAGAGTCGCATATGTTGGTCATCAAGATGCTGGTAGTGCTGTTGGAGTTGCGACATACACTGATACATATTATTAAATACATTATTAATAGGGGTGGATGCGGGAAGGGTGTTGAATGCAGAAGGGAAGGGAAAGGGGAAGGGGAATGGAAGTGTGGATGCGGTGCTGGAAAATGGTGAAGTGGGAGGTGGGGGAATGGGAGATGGTGGGTGTATGGGGGGAGGGAGAGGTGCGGAGGTGGGTGATATGTCCATAAGATCAACGGTGGATGCAGTAGTGGGAGTGATTGTGAATATTGGAATTGTGGGTGCGGTGATAGTGGTGAAAGTGTACAGTGGTGTGTGCAATTGTGAATACGAACTGCCCGGAAGTGTGATTGGGGGAACGAGATTTTCTGTGGCTGCGGTTAGAATTACTGTTTCAGTGGCCGTATAGACAAAAGAGGTGGAGATAGGGTGTGTGGGTTGTGTGGGTTGACTGACGGTCTGTGCTTCGGTATGGGTAGTGGACTCGGAGGCGGTGACAGTAGTGGTTACACTAGTAGTGGGAGGTGAATGTGGTGGAGTTGGAGGCAGGTGTGGCAAAGGGGGTGACAGAGGTGCACTTGATACATGGGTTTCCTCAGTATCATGGACCGTGTGTGCGGTGCCCGTGGTAGTGGATGTGCCTTGTGGTTCTGATACTAATACATTCATCTGCTTTCCTGATCGAGGGGGACGTCTGCCGTATCTTCGCTCCGTTCTTCGTGCTTGTGCAAGGGTGGTATGCACCGTCTCAGGTACTCCTAAGGCCTCAGATATCATGTCAAGAGTGGCACGGTATTGCTCGTCTACGCCTTCCTCCTCAAGGATTTGATTCATGAGGGCCTTGCCTGCTGCTAGGGACAGACTATGTTGCTCTTGAACTCTGTTCATGGTATCATAGAGCTTTTTCAATGCCTTCGTATAAGCTGGAGCACCTTCAAGTACCTGCAGAGCTTCCTGATCATATTCCTGCTCTTCTTCCTCGGGTTGTCCATCATGTTCCTCCTCTTGTTCTTCTTCTTCTTCACCCTCCACATCGACAACATCTGGTTGTCTAGGATGGGGTTGGTCTGTAGCAGTTTGTTGTCCACTAGCTTGCTCTACCTCGACTTCCGCGTTAACAGCTTCGATTATTCTGGCTACCTCCTCATCAGTTAGGTCTTCTAATGTGAATCCGTGAGGAAACTCTAAGTCGGTTGGTACGGGTGGGAACACCAGATTAGGTCCATCAGTGCTGTGTCTTGGTAATCTGATAGTGAAGGGTTGTACCCGCCTTGGAAGTCGTGGAGTTGTCTCTGGTGTCAATGTCGCACCGCGGGGTTGTGCACAGGGCATCTGAACTGCACCTCTCATTTTCTTAGATGGCGGTCCTGTGGTTGATAGTCTACGTTGGAATTCCTATACCCTGGTCCAATTTAACGCCCTCTGCACTGGCACATCATAAGCCAAACATCTATACACAATCCTGGTGAGAGCACAACATCCATACAGTATAGACTTTTGTTTCTTATACCACCTTTGATGAGCCAAGTGGATTTGGTCGATAATCCAGTGGGGCATGTTGATTGTCAAATCAAAGGCATCCGCCAAGTATAGACTAAACCATATCTTCTTAGGTGGCATTGTGAACCTCTCTTGAGCGGGAAATGCAAAATGCTGCATGACCATTCACAAGTGAATGGCAATTGTAGGCGTCATTGCCACCATGTCCTTTAATTTTGTCAGATTCCTGTTCTTCATATTGTCGGGGACCATTGTCTCTTTCTCCGTAGGAATGTGCATACCTTTCATGTCTAGAGCTTCCCTTACCAAATTGATAGTCAACCTGAAACGCTTCAGTTCATTGCCCCTTGTGAGAGATGGGAGGACAAGGGAGCTGTACCCCTTTTTGTCTTTGCTTGGAGTGAGGGTGCTAATCAAATAAGAGCACCTTAGAAAATCGGGCTTTGGCAATTGGAATTTGAAGTAATCGTAGAGTCCTTCTTCCATATAGGTTTCAGTCCTTCATTATTCTGTAGTCTCTCAAATTCCCTGGTGAAAAAGTGATATCTGCCCCAGTGCCCATTGAATTCTATCTCGGCCTCCCACATGTAAGTGCCTTCACCTAGGGGTCCTGCCACCAATGTGAGTTTTTGCGGACCGGCATTGTGTGCCCCTGTGGAGGATTCTGAACCGGTATGGCATGTAATGCCCTCAATGCCACTGGGCGTTCCTTCAATTCCTCCTCAACGGGAAGACTTTCAATGTCCACGACTTGGGGGCTGGTGCCTGCCTGGGAGCTAGTTCCTGCCATCTCTGCCATGTTACTTCTTGCCTCTTGATTCTGTGAGAATATAGAAACATGTGTTAACATTGCAAAGGACAAGATAGAACCGTCTTTGTCCCCATTACAACATTAACATGAGGTTCGGGAGAGGTTAGTAGGCTATTAAGTGCTCGGTGCTTGTGCGTGTAGTTAGGAATTGACTAGACCTAGGAGCTAGGTGGAATGATGTAGTGTGAGAGTGACGTAGTTAGTAGGTGGGCATGGATTTACAACTGGGGTCCGGGGGTTTCTTACAAGTTTTAGGTTGCCAAATGCAATGGATGGGTTTTGATCTTGACTTTGTGGAGACCCTAGAGAGTTTGTTAGGAGTATCGGCTTGGAAATGAGGCCTTTTAGGGACCCATTTACAAGTGATTCTACTTGTGCTCATGGAAGAATGTGTGCCCGTGCGTGATGTGTAAGACTGGGCATCAGGTGTTCGAGTGAGTGAAACATGTTGTAGAGGGTGTGGCCTTGGTGTAGCTATTTGAGCCCGCAAGCAAGCCTTAGGCACCCATATTTGTCGTGATTGTGGGCTGGCCTTCATCGACTTCTTGGGTATCCAAATAGACTGTACTTTCGCAGAAGACTTTATGAAAGACTTCTTATTAGTGTCGTGTTGTTGACTACTAATAAGAGGTTTTGGCCATGGGATTGGCATGGTCGCAACAGGGTGTTTGCCTTTCCTCCTCCATACTTGTTTTAACGGCTGAAACAATCTGCTTTGCTCCTTTTTTTGGCCTCCAGTATAGGTAGTGCTCTGCTTCTTCTGTATTTGATCTGCCTTTGGTTGCTGCATCCCTCTGGCCTTTGGAAAAGAAGGGAGTGCCGTCTTATCCTTGACTCAGTTGTTGAGACAATCCTCGTTCTGCATCATACAGTTTTGGACAAGAATAGCATTGTCAACTTCATGTGCGCCCCTGGAAGGACCAGGAGTTCGTGCCTTACCTAGTTCCTTGAGTGCCTCATTTTCCAATTCAACTGTAATTCGGCTATGATTTACCCATACCTGAAGAAGTCCACTTCTTAGGTTTAGGTTGACTGCATGATCATAGATCCAGTCCTGACCCAAGACAAGAGGCTCAGTGAGGTCCTCATGTTGACACACTAGTACTTTGACTGTCATTACTTCGTCTTGAATGTAGATGGGAAGTTCCACCTCGCCCATGCAAGGGGTTTCCACACCTCCCAATCCTATGAGATATGCTTCTATAGGATTGACAGTTAATTTCAACTCTTGACAGTAAGACAATTTAACAGCACTGGTGGCTGCACCTGAGTCAATCAAGGCTCTTACAGTCCTTGCACCCTTTCCTTGTCCTATATCTAAGGTTATAAAAGGATGTCGATCAATTATCCTATGAGAGTTGATACCTGAAACTTCACACATAGCCACGTGATATCCTTGATCTGCATATGCACCTGGCCTAGGTTGCTCTCTGCCTTGTCTTCTTAATTTCATTCTCCGTATGCGCTCTAAAGCTTCTGCTTGAGCTTCTTCTCGAATTCACTTTTCTTCTTCTTTGCGTTTCTTAGCAGTGTTGAGTCGACTTAGCATTTCCTCTATGAGAGGTTCCTGATATAACTTGACTCTACATCCGCTTATGTAGCTTGGGAGAACATCGCCTTCTAATGTGGCTAGTTGCACTGCTCCACTTGTTGAGATTCTATTAATGATCATGGGTGCGTAGCCTCTCTTCTCTAGTTTCCTCGCATGTTGTTTCAAAGTGTAGACTAGTACTAGGTCGCCTGCCTTCAAACCTTTATCCTTAACATGGGCATCGAAGTATGCCTTCTGTCGTTTCTTAGCTGCATATATTCCTGCCACCGCCCTCAGTCTTGTTTCTCCCAATCGTTCAAGGTCAAAAAGTCTAGAGGAGAGTTCATGACCCGTCCATTCATGCTCTTGTGCTACTTTCAATGTGGGAATCAAGAAATCCAAAGGTAGCACCGCATTTTGGCCAAATACCATTTGAAAGGGTGTGGCTTGGAGTACCGTTTTATAGGCAACTCGGTATGCCCAAACAGCATGATGTAGCTGTTTGTCCCAATCAGAGCGTTTATTATTCACTAGTTTCGTCAATACATTGCATAGGATCTTATTAGTGCTCTCAGCCTGGCCATTAGCTTGAGGATGATAGGGGGCAGACTTCTTATGCACTACCAAGAATTCTTGGAGCAGATTTTCAATAACTTCATTCAAAAAGTGAGTGCCTCTGTCACTGACTAGCTCTATAGGTAACCCGTATCTGGTGAACACATTCTCAAATAAGAACTTAGCTGTTGTTTGAGCATCGTTCTTCGTTGTGGCTTTTACCTCTACCCACTTGGTTAGATAGTCCTCGGCAACAATGATATATTCTGCATGGGAACCCTTAGCTGGGGGATTAATAGGACCTACAAAGTCTATTCCCCACTTAGAGAATGCACGTCCACCCATCATAGGTTTCAATGGCATCTCATCTTTGCGTATAGGATACTGAGTTCTCTGACAAACATCACACCGTTTCACATAGGTATGTGCATCCATGTGAAGGGTAGGCCACCAGAAACCCGCAAATAGTATTGCCTTGATCACCCGATCTGGTCCAAAGTGTCCTCCTGCTACACCTTGGTGAGCAGTTTCCAAGATCTTGAGGTATTCACTCTCATGGACACATAGTCTCAGGTAACCATCTTTACCACGCTTGTATAGATTATCACCAATGAGTGAGTAATCTAGGGCTTCTTGTTCTAGACTTCTTCGTATGGCCAGTGTCATATCTTGAGGGAATGTTCTCGTCCTCAGGAAGTCTACTAATGGTTCACTCCAATCTGGCACTATGGACACTTGATAAAGAGTGGCATGTTCCACAGGTGGTTTAGTGCAGCAGATTGGGCATTCCTTGCACAACTTCTGGACATCAGCTTCCATAGTTGGCCAATGCACTCCGAGTCTCCTTAGTGTCTGTAGGGTTCGTTGTTTTGAGTAGTGTTGCTCTAATGCACCTACATGTGCTAATTGCAACCATTTAGCGTACTCATCCTCTTCCACACAACAAGCCAAGATTCCTTGACTTGTGTGCTTGTACATACTTCCCACCATGATGTGATACTTTTGGGCTTTCACTACCTCTCTATCCTGTGTGTTTATTACTGGGTGGGTAGGTCCGTATGTCAATACTGGCAATAGTGACTTAGCCCACTACGACACCACTTCCAAATTAAACAAGTAAGCATCAGGAAGGTCATCTGACACTCCTTGTGGGGCTTCTCCCGATGTGAGCCTAGATAGATGATTTGCTCTCAAATGAGTCTTCCCTTTCCTTACCACAACCTCGAAATCATATTCCATTAGCAAGAGAAACCATCTTACTAATCTTCCTGTATTGCATGGCTTGTTTACGAGATATAGCAGTGCCTGATGGTCAGTAAAAAATTTAAACTTATTTGCAAGCAAATAATGTCTAAACTTTTTAACTGCATATACCATGCCTAATCCTTCTCTTTCCGTAGTGGTATAATTTCGTTCAGCTACATTGAATTGTCTACTAGCATAGGCAATTGGAAGGTCCATATTACTCCACCGGTAGGCTGCGCGAGTACACACCCAATGGCATAATTGGATGCATCCACATGAACATGGAAAGGCTTATTCCAATCTGGTGTGGTCAAGATTGGTGCTGAACATAATCGCCGTTTAAGCTCATTGAAGGAATTCTCACATTCATCACTCCACTCAAAGTTAGTCAAAAGTCCATACAGAGGCTTTGCTATGATGGCATACATGTGTATAAACCGTCGGTAATAACCACAATGCCCCATGAAAGCTTGTACTTCCTTGACATTCTTAGGCCTAGGTAACTCGGCTATAGCTCTCACTTTCTCTTCATCAGTGGATATGCCATTCTTAGACACTATGTGTCCTAGAATCTTGCCTTGCCTGACCATAAAAACACACTTTTCTAGGTTCAAGCAGACTTGATATTCTCTACATTTGTCAAAGATTTGTCTGAGTTAAGGAATATGGGTTTGTCTAATGTTGGAATGAGCAAAAAGATCATCAACATAGACTTCTAAGTTCTTCCTCAGGAACTCTTTAAATACATGGCACATCAGCCTCTGGAAGGTAGCTGGTGCGTTGGTAAGCCCAAATGGCATTACTCTAAAGGCAAAACTGCCCCACTCTGTGGCAAAAGCCGTCTTATGCTGGTCCTCGGGAGCAATGGCTACTTGATTGTAGCCCAAAAACCCATCTAGGAAGCTGTACACTTCCTTGCCTACTACCCTTTCTAATAGATGCTCAGTGATAGGAAGCGGATAATTATCTCTGATAGTGGCTGCGTTAACCTTCTTCAAGTTAATGCACACTCGTAATTTGCCGTTCTTCTTGGGCACCACTACAATGGGGGATACCCATTCAGTGTGCTCAATTTCATAGATAAGCCCGGCTTCCACCAAGCGGTCTATCTCCTCTTTAATCTTGGCGGCGTAGTTGTCATTGTATGTGTAGGGCTTCTGCTTAGAGGGTCTGGCATCTGAGGTCATGGGGATCGTGTGTGAGCATATGTCTGGGTCGACACCCTTCAGATCCTTGTAGCTCCAAGCGAATACATCTCTGTATTCTCTTAGCAAGGCTATCAATTCATGCTCTTCGTCTTCCGTCAGGTCATGGCCTATGTACGTGCATCTCTCCTCTCCTTCTTCCACAGCTATCACAATTTTCTTGGTGGTTTCTTTGTTATCATAGGCCTCCCCTGATTGTGCCTCTTGTTTAGGCATTCTGATCATGACTCTCCTGTCATCTATCTCATACTTCTTGAAATTTTCCGACACCTCAAACAAAGATTCTTCCTCTTCTGGTGTGACTTCTCTCTTCTTTCTTTTCTTTCCTTCTTCCTTCGGGGTCACATGTGTGGCTAGCCTTACATCATTTGTAAACTCTCCATGCCTCTGGGGTTGAAATTCTACTTCATAGAAGTATTCTTCATCTGATGCAAAAGGTGGGTCCATAATGATTGACTCTAGATCGGAGTCACTTGCATCCTCAAATGCATCAGGGCTAGGTTCACACTCTTCTAACACTGCCTCTCCCATGATTGGCTCTATGGAGAAGACTGAAATGTCATAGCCATCTTCATCAGAGTGAGGTGTCCATTGTTCTTCATTGATGGCTACATCCATTGTTGCTAAGATTTCTGCCCAGCCGTGGGGTTCAAATTCTTCGTCAAGAAAGACTACAGGTGCATAGGCCAGGTCTTGAATGGATCTATGGGTTTCTTTTGCACCTATCTCTCTGGATTTTTCTCTCTTCTCTTCTTCTACTGCTACTTTGCACATCCATAAGTGGGTGTCTTCATGCATCCATGAGGATCCTGATCCTATGGAATGCATCGACTCGGTATCATCTTTAGCTCTATGGATGGGATTCCATTGGATAGGAGGGACATCTCCATGAGAGTAATCTTTGAGATTCACTTTGGTCGTAACACCTAAGTGTTGCAGGTACAAGGAGTTGGTTCCCCAGTCCTGTACCACTTGCAACTGTCGCATAAAGGGTCGTCCCAAGATCATTTCATAGGCATGATTTTTGCTAAAATCACATATAGCAAATGTATGCTCGAACTCAACACCAGATGTGGTGAGAGTTATTCCTTCTAACAGCCCTAAGGGTCTCTCTATGTGACCATCGGCCATTTGCAATTTCATCCTCGTGGGCCTGAGTGCTGGCTTGCCCCAACGCTTCCATAGGGAAGTGGTAGCAATTGCAACTCCTGCGCCTGAGTCTAAAATGGCCTTGGTGGTGTATCCTTGATGGGTGATAGGAAGATATGTGTTTCCCTCTTTGCCCTCACTCATGTCTCCTATCTTGTCCAATGGTATTTCTAGCACTGTTCTCTGGGATCCTACATGGGAACGAGGTTTTGCTATTTCTGGTACTTGTTTGGCTACATGTTTCCATAGCTCTGGCCTTACTTTGAGTAGCTCTTCTAAGGTGAGGTTACACTGTACTTTAGTGTTTTTCACTACCTCTATGTTCCTAGGTATGACTGAGTCCTCATTTCGTACCATGATCGTGGGTGCTCTCATACAAGTGGACTTAGCTTCCCATGGGCCTGTGAAGTGGGGTAATTCTTGCAAAGAGTTAGACTCAAAGTCTAATCTTTCCTGAGATTGGGTGCTCTCCTGCTCCTCATAAATGGATGGGATGTCTTGTGGGAATTGGTCGTGTGCATCATTCACAAGTTCAATAGGAGGAGGGACTTCACTCTCTTTAGCCCATTTGTCTTCTTGAATCTCTCGTAGGAATTCTGGTGTGAACCGATTCATAGAAGATGATGTGTCTGGCTCCGTAGAGTTAGGCACATAGGCTTCCTGGGCAGGAAGACCTACACATTCACTTGCCTTGTCCTTGTGTTGAGAGGCGGGTTCCTTTTCTGATTGTGCAATTAACTTCTCTATTCTTTCTAACAGTCCATCAAAGTGCAACTGTGTCTTCACTGAACTAGAGATGTTAAATAGGCGGCTGGCTTCAAACATGGTCTGAGCATATTCCACCATCTTAGCACAAATTTTGGTCCGTTCTAGCTCTAGTTCTGCTCTAGGGTAACACTTTTCATGATTAGTTACGTTTGGCCCTTCTTGGATTCTGGTCTGATATGCTTTAAGCATCATATTAAGGTCCTCGGGAGTGGGATCTGCTAGGACTGATCCTACTCTTGGGGTTGGTGGAATTGCGTGAGGTGGGTTGGAAGGTGGCGGGTCGGATGGCGATGGGAATGGTGGTGGTGGGGTAGTGTGAGAGGGAGTTTGAGATGTGAGTTCAGTTATCCTGGCCTTTGTTTCTCTGAGGCTTTCCTCGAGTTCACTCATCTTTTTTGCCCATTGCCTTTTCATTCTTTCACGACTATCTCTCCAAGCTCTGGTCCTCTTCTTGGTCATGCTCTCTGTTTCACTCACCTCGGGGCTCTTTTCCTGACCTACACCTTGGTTTTGCTGCAGTGCTTGGGCTCTTGTGATCACTTGCACTGGTGCAGTGGAAGTCACACTCCCTATGGAGTCTACAACTAACCCAATAACATTGATAGGAGTGATTTTCGGCATATTATTAGGATTCTTTGGGCAGTCTCGTAAGAGATGCTCCTTTCCACACTCCTGGCAATAGCCCTAGATCGTCACTGACTGGGGTTGTGTAGGTGGAGGCAAGGGACAATCACGAATGAGATGATCTCCTTGACATCTGTAGCATGGTCCTCTAGGGAATGGGGGTCTTACTTGCCTAGGTTGAGGTCTAGGGTTGGGGTTTGTGTACATGACATTTGTGTAATCTGACTCCCAACTAGGTTCACTTGGTTCCTCACTGTAGTAGGACTCACCATGTTCAGGGGACTGCATGTAGTAGACCTGGGGGCTATCAATATGCGTCGAATCAAAGCTATGGTCACTGGGATCACTTTCTAAAATTAATGGTGTTACTGGGACTATAGCTCTATTCAGGTTCTCTTTTGCAGCTGCATACTTTACCGGAATTACATTAGCTAGAGCAGGGGGTTGTTGTGCTAACATAGGCTGAGGCCTTTGTTGGTTTTGGTAGGGTTGGTAGGTTTGTTGAGGCCTAGCATACTGTTGTGGTGGGTATTGACTCTGGTATCTGCCTTGTTGAGGGTATGGTTGTGGGTACGTCTGTTTAACAACTTGCTTATTGTAGGGGCAATCTTGCGCGGTGTGATTGGTGTACCTCCGTTCTATGGTGTAGTACTGACTACTAGGATTTACTTGGGGTTGAGCCATAATGGGACATACATTCGCCATATGGTCACCACCGCAAGTATAACATCTTTTCACAGGGGCAAACCTTGGGATCTGTTTGCTAATGACACCTAATTTCTGAGCTACTTTCTCTGCTAATTCCTCAATTGATGTGGATTGCGAGGAAGAGAGGCTAGAGGCACTATCTGAGTCTTTGTAGATTTTGGAAAGCTCTAGCTCTTCCCCTAGGTTATCCTCGATGTCAATGCACATGTGTACACACTCTTCTATGGTCCTAGGGTCCTTCAAGTACACATATGATCTCAATTTGGTACTTAGCAATCCATCCAAGAACAAAGCCACTTGCTTAGCTGGTGTGGGTAGCTTCGAAACAGAGCATCTTTCCAGATATTGCCTAAATCTTCGTCCTACAAGTCTCACAGTCTCTTGAGGGGTTTGCTTGAAGCTGTGAATCAATGAGGAGGTATTATGCCTTATGCCACTCTTAGAGAATTCAATAATGAAAGCCTCTAGGAGTTGGTCTATGCTCCTGAACTGTCTCTCATTCAATGGTTGAAACCACGTAAGGGCTGTGTTCCTAAGGGTTAGACCAAAGGCATTGTACTACGTGAATAGATCCTCCACTTGTTCAGCTCTCAAGACTTGCCTGAACTCAGCCACATGATCGTAGGGATCTCCAGTGCCATCGAAGTAGTTTTTCATGGACTTAACTAGCTGGGTCGGTCTCAGGGTCCTTGTGTGCTCTCTCGGTCTTGGCAAAGGAAAATCATCAACATTTCTTCGGTTTCCTAGGGCTCTAAGTACCTCAGGTTCCACTCTATTTGTTTCCGTTCTCGTTCTTTCTCTACCCCCTGGGTTGGCAAAGCTTACTTCTGGCCTATCTCTACTTCTGTCTCTTTGAGTTCCATGAGCTTGGGATGTTCCAGCTCCAGGGTGACCATGGGACACGTTCGATCTTGGTTGGGGGAAAACGAATTCACCCTTCCAAGTATAAGCATGCCTGTCATGTTCTGTAACCACAAAGATCCTCTCTGAAGCATGATCTAAGTAAGTCACTCTGCCTGGGCTATCAGGATCTTTGAACTCATAGACTAGGATTGTTCCTATATCATTTGGCCTGTCAAATTTATACCTCCAAAAGGCTTCATCAGTCTCTCGATTCAGGAGTAGGTCTAGGCTCTTATTGTCTTGGGGAATCCACTCTGGTGTGATAATCCTAGTGAGAACAGATTTGCCTCGGGGGGTTCTAGGTTCTACACCCATGTTTCCTTGCTCCAAGTCACCTAAATCCGCTTCTGAGATCACATTCCCAAATTCATCTGTCCTATCTGGGTGACTGGTGACTACATATATTGTCCCTTCCTTTTCTAGGTATGCTTTGTTTTCAAACTTGACAGCTGGGTGCTCTAGTCCTATGGATTGGTCAGGGTTTTTAATCTGGACCACTGATCTTCCTAGGCCATCCTCATAGATGCTAGCACCTAGTCGGTTGGTCCTAATGTATTCCAACTGCGTCTTGTAGGGGCCTTCCACCCTATACAGATATGGCACTCCTGAACTTCCTGTAGGTCTGTCCATGCCTTGAGACATCTCTGATTCACTTGTCTCAGAGCTAGGGTAATGCGAGTGGTGGCTCAACTGTTGGGCCCAAGACCTAGCAGTATGATTAACGCTAGCCTCTGAAGACCTAAGGCTTTGTCTATTCCTTACTAGATGCCGTCCTGATCTAAGGTTCATATGCCTATTTAAGTAGCCCCTATTTTGCCCAAGTACAACCTCGTTGCTGAGTTCTTTGCTACCAATTACTTCTTATGTTGATTATCGTGTTTATGGTCTTGTCTGATATCACGTCGTCAGGTATACTTGAGTGTATTTCCGCACTTGAAGTTGATTGTTCCACGTTACGTTCTTTTTCCTTTAAAGTTCTCAACCGTACAAAGATTTTGTCGTTAGCTTGAACTTGAGTATTTAGGTGGTCTTCAACTTGATAAATGCCTATCGCCGCCCTGGCCTACTCCTATCACTAGTCGTTCTTAGCCTAAGCTAGGAATTGACAGAGGGAGTTGAGAGTTTCCAACCTTTTGTTTCCTTCTTGGTTGCCCTTGAGTGCCTAGGAAGCCTGTTCCCAAGCTTGCGCTTACTCTTGCTCAAAATTCCCTTTGATGCTCTCAATAGATCTGTAAGAGTTCCAAAGTTAGCTCAAGACTTAAATTCCAAAGACAGAACCAATCACTTTCATTCATGTAACACAAACACCAATTTGCACTGTGATTTTTTGGAAAACAATTCTAGAGATCCCTGAATTTTGTTCCCCCTGGGTATGGTCAACTTCAAAATACCCTATCCCCACGAGCTTTCCAACAAGACAAGAATCACAGCAAACAGATTTCGTATGAGAAAGTTATGACAGTTCAGGGTTCTGGTGCTAAAACAGGGTTCAAAGAGGCTGACAGATCACAGGGTTTTTCTCACGAACACATGTGTAGGGACCTCACAAATCACTAGTGACTCTCTAATTATGCCCAAAATTCCCCAAGGACTTGGAAAAATTTAACCCTAAAATTTTGGCCAAAAAGCCTGTCAATCGCGATCGACAGGTCTATCAATCGCGATTGATAGAGGTGTCCATCGGGGCCTGTCGGTCGTGATCGACACGTCAATCGCGATCGACAGTGTCAATCGCGATCGACCGAGTCGATCGTGGGTCCTGTCAATCACGATTAATGGTGTCAATCACGATTGACACTTTTTCCGGAATTTTCACCGTAAATTCAGTCGATCGGGGCTATGTCCGTCGCGATGGACACGTGGCTACGCGAAAAAGTCAATCAATCGTTGAAATTCAGTCGGTCGCGATCGACGGTGTCAATCGTGACTGACAGAGGTGTCGATCGTGGCTGTCGATCGCGATCGACGGTGTCAATCGCGATTGACAGGGTCCTACGTGGCAGTCAGTCGGTCGTGGGGTCTGTCGATCGCGATCGACAGGTCTGTCGGTCGCGATTGACAGGGTTTGTCGGTCGCGATTGACAGATGTTGTTGATCGTGGCTGTCGATCGTGATCGATGGTGTCAATCGCGATTGACAGAGAAACACGGAATTTTTCAACTATTTTTAGTGATTTAGAATGTGCTCATCATGTAGATTAAGGTGGTGCACTTTGTTTTACCAAATGTGCATTTTTTCTGTCGATCGCGATCGACAGAGGTCGGCGACACACAGACAGTTTCTGAGTTTTCCGTACCTGCGCGGCGTGCTTGAGGGGATGATACAGCTGGATTCTGCAAGCAAACTCAACAAACATGCAAAAACAATGCACACAATATTGCTCTCTCGCTCTCTCTCACAAGTGGAATGATGGAAATGAGGTGGAGAAGGTGATATGATAAAAAAACTGAAAATTTTCGCGATGATGGAGATGGAGGTGGGAGATGTGGATGATGATGATGGTGATGATGGTGGTGAGGTAAGAAAAAGAAAAATAAGAAAAGTAAAGAAATTACCTACAACGCCAACGTCTCAAATCTACGTCTTACCATCACACGCTCGTCCTCAAAGCTCGATCCTCGGCAACGGTGCCAAAATTTGGTGTAGCTCAGTGATGAGTAGCACCTCCTTTAATGTCAATCCGGGAAGACGTGAGGATGGTATGATGACCTTGAGCAAGTGAAGGCACAAGTGCGTGAGTGCGAAGCACACTAACATGCACACACATACACACACACGTGCACACAGGGCAAGACAAAGAGTGAGAAGCAATGGAGTTCTTTAGATTACTTTCAAAAAGCTCATACAAGTTTAGATCAATTACAAGCTAACCTCAAAAATGAGCTCTCTAGCTCTATTTATAGTTTTTGACTAGGTTTTGGTCGTGTCCAGACCTAGTGTCCAGCCTAGTTAAAAATTAGGTTCTCTACCCTATTTGGAGGTTCAAACGAAGTCTAAAAAATGTGAAAACTGACAGGTAGGTACTTCTAAAGCTCCTCATGCTCAAGGACTCCTTGGCTTGCACAAAATGGAGCTACAAAATATGAAATGGTATTTACAATGGTTTTTAGTGATGAAAATCACTATTTTTGTAGGGGTTTCTATTAACATTTTGACATACATTTCCTGGAGCTCCCTACTTGCTCCTTCTCCTTGTGTGTCCACCTCTTTTATATGCGTTAGTGTCCTAAAAAATTATGGCCTACTTGCCAGATCGTCGTTGACTGCTCTGTCTGCTTGTACTTTCTCTTCTCTCTGACTCCCTTCGTAAGCTTCCTTGCCTGGTGAGTCCTTCAGTTCCAACACACCACCTGCTTATGCTTACACTAGACCACCCGTCCCGAGGCCTCTACAATATTGCAGCATAGAACAAAAGTACACAAATCACAGCACAGAAAATTGTCCTTACAATCGACAATCAAGACCAGCACAACTACCAGTGAGACCTTATGGATACCCTCAGAGAGATCAAGGAGGAGAAGCCTTCAGATATCCCACATATCAGCATCAGGCACCATTACCACGACCTTATGCTTATCAAAGTTACACTCAACCACAACCGGTGTTAGGGCAACAACCGCCCCATCCTCAGAATGTTGTCCCAGTGAAAATGGCTCAACCTGAAGAAAACTTAGAGAGAGCAATAGCTCCAGCCACCCCTTTGACTAGTAATGAACCATATGACTCATCCTATGACCATAGTCAAGGAAACTATTCCACTTATGAGAGCCCTATGATAGAATATGGACAAATATACAAACCATATACATATGCATACCAGATAGTTCCTATGGATATGAGCATGATTACATGTCATTGATGTATACTGCTCCCAGAGCACCCATACCCCCCCGACCTATGAACAGACCACCTGTACCTAGAGGACCATTTTATAGATGCGGTGGTGATCACTATATCAGAGAATGTACACTACCAAACCCACTCCCACCATAGCGAATCTGGGAAGGATACTATAGTGATTGTGGTAAAGAACACCTTTTCAAAGATTGCCCCAAGAACCCCAACTAAGTTAACTCTAACATGCAAATCAATGTGATAGAAGTGATAGAGTCGTCAGGGAGTGATAACGAGTACACTATACCATTGAAAGCAATAACAAGAGCAAAAGCTAGAGAGACACCAAAAAAAATTGGAGAGAATGATCTAGGCGACAGAGAAATGAATATACCTAAAACCCAAATAGTTGAAGACTCGGAAGAACCTAGAAAAGTATTACCAATAAACGAACACAAAGATGGAAGAATCGTAGAGACAGGATGAAGGAAAATAAATTACAACAAAAGAAGGAGAATGAAAAGAATGAAAGGGGTCAAGAAGAAAAACAAAAACTTGAAGGAGAAAATCAGAAGGGAAAATATAAAAAAGAAGAGGTAGGATCAGTTTTAGCAAACCGCATGCCTGAAGAATTAGCCATGTGGATTCAGGCATACAAGGCACGAATAAGAGTAGGACCTACCATTGAACAACATGAAAAAGAATATCCTAAAGGTGACTTAGAGAAGGAAAGGTTGGAGATATGCAAGAAATTAATTGAAGTAGCTCAACATACCTTAGAAAAACCTGTTCTTCAACTACCCAATTAACGAATTCCCAAAAAAGAATTCCAAGAGTGTGTCATCCCTAATGATCCTGAGAAAGGAAAGGAAGTTGAGACATGTAATGGAAATTACTGCGAGGATAAAAGAGAAGGATCCGTTGTTCCCAAAGTAGATGGGGAATGGCCTAAAGACTTGTGGGCAAGAGTCCAAGAAGACAGATGGAAGAAAGTGGAAGGAATTGAACCACCCTTTGAAGAGCTAGAAGCAGAAGGTGAATTGGAACAATCAATACTGGAATTGAATTCAGAAGAATTAGTACAATTTGACAAGAGTGACAAGGAGAATAACGGTGTAAAGGTTTTGCCAAATTACATCGGAGAATACGAACACAATTCGAAATTATACTGCATCCCCACAATAAGAAAAAAAGAGCTGAACCCATCAGTCCAAACATCGGACATCATACAACACCTTAGAAAGGTGAAAATCCCTTGCACGCTGAAATTAGAAGCACTTTTGAAGGTCAAACCACATTTGAAGGAGAAATTAACCAGTCAATTGGAGACCAAGCCAAAAGAAAAGGAGATGCCTGATGAAGTGATAACAGTCAAAATCCGAGTTGATAAGGTTGGAGATTTCAGCGAAGGAGATAAAGGAAACACTTGCCTTCCAATTAACTATAGGGGTTACACCACTAAAGCCATCTTAGATTCTGGAGCTAGAGTAGGAATCTCTACTAAAGAAATCTAGGAGAAATGGGGAAAAGCAGCTCTAAGACCAACACGCATGAAGATACAAATGGCAGATGGACACACTGAACGACCCTTGGGACTATTGGAAAGAGTCACTTTCACCACTTGTGGAGTTGAATTCGAGCACACCTTAGCGATCTGTCAATTTGAAAGGGCCAGTAATTATGAAAAGGAAGACCCTTCATGAGACAGGTAAAGGTAGTGCAAGATTGGGGAAAAGATGTGGTATACTTACAGCATGAAGGAACTACAACGAGAATAAATCTCCACACATACACGTATCAAGATGTTCCCCCCTTGCAATGGAATCAGATTCATAAGGAGGGAGACAATCAGTCAATTCACAGTATAGGTTCAAGTGACCAATCATGGATGAACAAAGACACTCATCTATGGATATGCCAAACTGCGAAAAAGGAAGAGGATAGGAGGAAAGGATGGCAGCAAAGGCAAGGAATTGCTAGGTTTGTACAAGATCCAGCTTACATGACTCAAATATTCCTAGATGAAGAATTCGAACCTCATGGTTGGATGGAGATTTTAGCTACTCTCCATGTATGTGTAAACGAAGAAGTGATAACCATGAACGAACGCATCGACGAGGAAGGATATGATGTTAGTCTATACGTGGTAGTTCTTCAAGGTGCTGAAGAAGGAGAAGTAATTGAAAAAGAATGGAAGGAGGATTACGAGAGCATTGAAATGGAACATGAACATATGGAAACAGAAAGTGGAAATCAAGAAGTAAGTGTCATAGCTAATGAAATAGATCAAGAAAGGACGCAGGAAGAAGAGTCTGGGTTAGAAAAAGAACACGAAGATGGAGAAAATAAAGCACAAGATCAATTTGAAGTGACTGCCCTCTTCAAAAGATATGAAGTAGAAGAGAGGAAAATTGCTATTCAAATGCCAAACCGAGAAGCTCAGCCAGGAATAGCATATGACAACAAAGAACAGACCAAAAAAATAGTAGTAGCCTTAGAGCAAGGAGAAGAACGATGTACTTTTATAGGTCAAGATGTCTCATTGGAAGAAGAGCAAGAGTTGATACGACTCATACGAGAATACAGGGATGTCTTTGCTTGGACATATAAGGATTTGAAGAGAGTAGATCCATCTATTTGTGCCCATAGAATCTATGACATCAGAAGCCAAACCTTCCAAACAAAGACCGTACACATATAACGATGTTTACTCAGCAAAAATCAAGGAAGAGATCGATAAGTTGCTAGATGCTAGGTTCAATTATGAGATCAAACACACAGAATGGGTGTCACCTTTGGTGGTCGTGCCAAAGAAGAATGGCAAGTCAAGGGTATGCATTAATTTGAAAAAGGTAAATGTTGCCACCATAAGAGATAGTTACCCATTACCCATCACAGATCATCTTTTGGAAAGAGTGGCAGGAAAGGAAGTTTAAAGTTTCTTGGACGGCTTTTCAGGGTATAATCAGGTAGTGATTTCTCTTGAGGACCAACATAAAATAGCCTTTGCAACTGAATGTGGAGTATATGCTTTTAGGGTTATGCCTTTTGGTCTAACCAATGCCCCAGCCACATTCCAAAGATTGATGTGCCATGTATTTAAGGAGTTCCTGAGAAAGAGTATGGAGGTATACATGGATGATTTATGTACTTATTCGGCTATACGATCAGAACATATCCCTAAAGTAGGAAAGATCTTTGTCAAATGCCGACAATATAGAGTATGCCTCAATCCCGAAAAGTGCATCTTCATGGTTCGACAAGGAAAGATATCAGGACATATTGTCTCTAAGAATGGAATCTCAACTGATGAAGACAAAATCAAAGTGATTCTGGATTTACCGAGACCAAAGACTGTGAAAGAAGTACAAGCATTTATGGGACATTGCGGATACTGCCGAAGATTTATACATATGTATGCCATATATGCTACACCTCTTTATGCATTATTATCTAAGTTTAATTGGACAGAAGAATGTGAAAAGGCCTTTAACGAATTAAAGAGTCAATTCAGTTCAGCACCAATCCTTGGAGTACCAAATTGGAATAAACCATTTCACATTCACGTGGATGCTTCCAAGTTTGCCATTGGTTGCATCTTAGCTCAACCCGCGTACACGGGGAAGTTAGACCACCCTATAGCCTATGCCAGTAGACAACTGAATCAAGCGGAACGCAACTATACCACGACTGAGAGAGAGGGTTTAGGGATGGTGTACGCAGTGAAGAAGTTTCGACACTACTTATTGGCGAATAAATTCAAATTCTTCATCGATCATCAAGCTTTACTGTACTTAGTCAATAAGCCTTGTAATATGGGACGACTAGTACGTTGGTTTCTATTGTTGATGGAATTTGATTTTGAAGTAGTAGTCAAGAAAGGGAATACCCACATTAGAGCAGATCACTTATCAAGAATGACACATGGAGAACCACCCATAGGAGTACCGGATGATATGCCAGACACGTACCTATTTAATCTCGAAGTATGTCCCCAATGGGCAGAAAAATTGATCCCTATACTCACATATGGGCCTAAACATGGGATCACACTAAACCGGAACCAAGATCTATGGAAGACCAATAACCTTCATATCATTGCTGGAAGCTTATATCATCAAGACTCAAGTGGATTACTCATGAGATGCGTGGAAGAAGAGGAACAAGAAATGTGGCTTCAAAAGGCACATGTGAGTGAATGGAAAACTCATTTAAATGCGAATGGAACATGGCAAACACTGAAGAGATTAGGCATATATTGGCCAACCATGCAGAGGGTTACATATAACTATGTATCAGCCTGCCCAACTTGTCAAGAACGAAATCCAAAAGAGAACTCTACGTTATGCTATTCCACAGTAGCCCCAAGGTGGAGCATGCCTCTGGTGAAATTCTTGAAGACCCAAGAATACCCGGAAGGAACCACTCTAGCAAGGAAACGTGCACTCATAGAACAAAGCAAGGAATATGCTCTTATAGGAAAACAACTCTTTAAGCAAGGAAGAGACAATCATTTACGAATGTGCATTCATGAAGACGAGTATCTTGTTGTCTTAGAGATGGCACATACAGGAGCTGTAGGAGGACATTTCTCTGCAGATAAAACTGCAAAAATGATTCTCTTTGCTGGAATGTTGTTGAAGGCAGAGAAATCTGGAAGATAAATGAATAATTTGAATTATGAAAAGATTGTTAAACTTAGATATTATCTAGTTGGATGTCTATTTTTGGTGAGTCGGATTTTAATAGACGGTTATGTCGAAGTTCGTGGGGAGGTCATAAGAAGATGAAGAAATTTTATCGAGCACGTGTGAGAGGTATAAGGAGCAGATCTATCAGGGGAGACATGAACAGAAAGATAGTGCTCAACTAGCTATTATCTTGCAAAGTAAGGTTAGTCGGAATTTTGTGGTCGGAAGTTTTTGCACTATCAAAAGTAGTGTTGAATATTATTGCATCGCATGAAGTGGAACGTTAGTGAGTACGTTCACCATTGCTGTCAGTGGCAGTTCGAACATTCGCACTCGTGGAACTGGTATTTTTAGTCCTACTTTATGGCTCCTCTTGGCAGCAGTCAAGGAACTGAAGGACTCACAAGACAAGGAAGCCAACAAAGGGAGTCGGAGCGAAGAGAAGGCACAAGCAGATAGAGTAGTCAGCAAAGATCTGGCAAGTAGGCCATTATTTTTTTCATGAAGCTAAAGCATATCAAAGAGGTGGGCACACAAGAAGAAGGAGCAAGTAGGGAGCTCCAGGAAATGTATGTCAAACTGTTAGAAGAAATCCCTACAAAAATAGTGATTTTCATCACTAAAAATCATTGTAAATATCATTTCATATTTTTGTAGCTCCATTTTGTGCAAGCCAAGGAGTCCTTGAGCTTGAGGAGCTTTAGAAGTACCTACCTATCAATTTTCACATTTTTTAGACTCCGTTTGAACCTTCAATTAGGCTAGAGAACCTACCTATCAATTGAGCACTTTTGAAGTAATCTAAAGAACTCCATTGCTTCTCTCTTTGTCTTACCTTGTGTGCACGTGTGTGTATGTGTGTGCATGTTAGTGTGCTTCTCACTCACGCACTTGTGCCTTCACTTGCTCGAGGTCATCATACCATCCTCACATCTTCCCGGATTGACATTAAAGGAGGTGCTACTCATCATTGAGCTACACAAAATTTTGGCGCCGTTGTCGGGGATCGAGCTTTGAGGACGAGCGTGTGATGGTAAGATGTAGAGTTGTGATGTTGGCGTTGTAGATAATTTCTTTACTTTTTCTTATTTTCCTCTTTTTTACTTCATCATCATCATCACCATCCCTATCCTCACCATCTCCCACCTCCATCTCCATCATCGCAAAAATTTCAATTTTTGATCATATCACCTTCTCCTTTCCATTTCCCTCATTCCACTTGTGAGAGAGAGCGAGAGAGCGATTTGTGTGCACTCTTTTTGCATGTTTCTTGAGTTTTCTTGCAGGACCTGGCTATCCCACCATCTCCAGTAGGCTGCGCAGGTACAGACAAGCTCGAAACTTTCTCTGTGTCGTCGACCTCTATCGATCGCGATCGACAGAAAAATCGCCTATTTGGTAAAACAAAGCACACCATAATGATGCACATGATGAGCACATCCTAAATCACTAAACACAATAAAAAAATTCCGAGTTTCTCTGTCAATTGCGTTCGACATACCTGTCAATCGCGACCGACAGACCTGTCAATCGCGATCGACAGACCCCACGACTGACCGACTGCCACGTAGGATTCAGTCAATCGCGATTGACACTGTCAATCGCAATCGATTGAAAGTTGACGATTGACAAAAAAATTCAGGTTGCCACGTGTCCATCGCGATGGACAGAACCCCGATCGATTGAAATTACGATGAAAATCCTAGAAAAAGTGTCGATCGCGATTGACACCGTCGATCGCGGTTGACAGAACCCAAGACCGACTCTGTCGATTGCGACTGACATGCCCCGACGGACACCTTTGTCAATCACGATTGACAGGCTTTTTCGGCCAATTTTCTAGGGTTTATATTACTTGATTTTGGGGAAAATTCTAGGCATACTTATCAAGCAAGTAGTGATTTGTGAGGTCCCGACACTTGTAACTTGAGAGAAAATCTTGTTCTCCTGATAACCTGTTTAACCCTGTTTTAACCCTAGATCCCTGAACTGTTATATCTTCCTCATACGAAATCCGATTGCTGTGATTCTTGTTTTGTTGGAAAGCTCGCGGGATAAGGCATAATACTTCCTCATTGATACATAGCTTCAAGCAGACCCCCCAAGAGACAATTATACTTGCAGGAAGAAGGTTTAGGCAATATCTAGAGAGATGTCCTATCCCTGAGTTACCCACTCCAGCCAAGCAAGTGGCTTTATTCTTGGATGGATTGCTAAGTACCAAAGTGAGTTCATATGTGTACTTGAAGGACCCTAGGACTATAGAAGAGTGAATACGCATGTGCATCGACATCGAGGACAACCTAGGGGAGGAGTTAGAGCTTTCCAAAATCTACAAAGATTCTGATAGTGCCTCTAGCCTCTCTTCCTCGCAAGCCACATGAATTGAGGAACTTGGAGAGAAAGTAGCTCAAAAACTAGGTGTCACTAGCAAACAAATCCCAAGGTTTTCCCCAGTTAAGCGGTGCTATACTTGTGGAGGTGACCATATGGCGAACGTATGTCCCATTATGGCTCAACCCCAGGTGAACCCTAGTAGCCAGTACTGCACCATAGAACGGAGATACACAAATCACACAGCACAAGACTGCCCATACAATAAGCAAGCAGTTAGGAAAACCTACCCACAGCCCTATCCACAACAGCGAAGATACCAGAACGAGTACCCTCCACAGCAATATGGTAGACCACAGCAATCCTATCAACAACCCTACGAAAACCAACACAGGCCTCAACCTGTGTTAGCTCAACAACGTCCAACCCCAGCTGATGTGATTCCTGTAAAGTATGCAGCTGCTGGGGAAAATTTGAATAGAGCCATAGTCCTAGTGAGTCCATTGCTTTCAGAGAGTGACCCGAGTGATCATAGTTTTGATTCCACTCAGATAGATAATCCACAGGCTTACTATATGCAGTCTCCTGAACATGGTGAGTCCTACTATAGTGAAGAATCGAGTGAACCTAGTTGGGAGCCAGATTACACAAATGTCATGTACGCAAACCCCAGCTCTAGACCTCAACCTAGGCAGGTAAGACCCATTCCCTAGAGGGCCATGCTACAGATGTTAGGGAGATCACCTCATTCGTGATTGCCCCATGGCTGCACCCACACAACCCTAGTCATTAGGAAAAAAGGTGAACCCTGGATGGGCCTTTTAGCTCAAAGAGTGATTAGTGATGGACCAATCAGAAGAGGGTGGTGGCCACAGTCTATACCCTATAAAATACTAGGCTGAAGGGGGAAGAGGGGACAAGATTCCTCTATGTTCAGGGTTGTCTTCTAGAGAGAGAAGAAATCTCGTAATCAGGCTGGGCCCAAAAATTCAAAATTTTTTAAAAGTTGTAAAACTCATCATAATACCATTAAATGACCTCCATATCACTTTTCAGGGTCAAAAGTGCTATTTTTGACTTCTAATTCAAAATCCGTGCATATTTGTGGACTAAAAAAGTGACTTTTTTCAAAATGACTCAAAAAACTCTATTTTCCCTCTTCAAACTCCCATTTTCATACCCAAAACCCAAAAAGTCATATTTTTCACCTCTATTCCCTCCATACCATACAACAGAAGCATTGTTTCTCCTCCTACCATTCTCCCAACTTCTGCAACAATGACAACAACTCTTACTCCCATGGAAAGCTCCAGAGCTCGTAGGAGACCAAAGGACGAAGTTCACACAATGACGTGCCACAACATCAAAACAATGGAAGAAAGTTGGCTACCACAAGAGTTTTGCAAAGGTGCATGGGTGTACATGCAGCCATCTGTACTTGGTCCTCATCGTGTTCGAGATCGTGGAAATTTGGATCTTCATTGGAAAGGTAAGCTCTTAGGCTTCAAGCAGCAAACACATGGTGGGATGGTTGCTATTGTACAACATGTCTTCACAGTTTCAACCATGAAGTTAGAAAACTCCAATAGAATTAGATATCCAATCCATTGTGAGTATTTCTATTTTCTCAATGCTTCATGGTGTTAAATGTCTTAATTACTCATCTCATATGTTTTTCATTGCTACAGTCATATTTCCTTCGAGTTTAGTGGAAGAGCAACCACTTCATAGTCTCACAGGAACTTTCAAAGCATTACATGCAGACATTGGGGCATTAGTGTTTCCAGATGTACCTCCTGCTAAACTTATTCGTGAAAGGATCTTCTTTTACACTCACGAGTACATTGTTCCTTCCACAGATGGTGAATATGGAAGGTTGGAGATTATCAAAGTTGACTCTCTTCTTAGTTTAGAGTGGCCAAAACCTGATTTTTGGTCCATATCATCTTTCAAGCGTAAGATGGTGATGGACATACATAACTCTTTGAAATTCACACGCGTATCTAGATCAATAGGTCTTCATTGGACTCTACCAATCCATTGCTTTGTTTTCATATTTCAAGGCATTCCTTTTGTAGAAACTCCTACAATGTTCCTATGTAAAGATATTACATACGAAGCAGTAGAAGGATTGTTAGGGGAAAACTGGGGTTATGTAGAAGGATTGTCAAAAGGGGATAGATATCGTTGTAGAATTGGTGACACAGGTATAGGGTTTCGCTATTTAAAACATCGCACCTCATTGTACATCAGATTTTATTATGATCGTTGGATGTGTAAACTAGGAGAGTGGATACCTTTGCAAAGCTCGAAGGGATCTTTAGCTTCATTTGAAATTAATGTGAAGTTACCAAACAATGATATGGAGGTGGTTTTAGTTAATCAACATTGGAACTTGGCCAACTTGAGAGAGCACTTACTTATCATGGGATATGACGATCTTCATGATTTCAAATTTCGAATACGAGGGAACAAGGTAAGAGTTGTATTCCATATATACATATATATATATATATATATATATATATATATATATATATATATATATATATATATATATATATATATATATATATATATATATATATATATATATATATATATATATATATATATATATATATATATATATATATATATATATTATTCTATCACTATTGTTCATGATTTGAAAATGTTTTACTCTTTTATGAATTGTCCACAGATTGGAAAGAGATTGGAAGACAAAATCAAGGTTCTTGCAGATTGGAGCATGGATGGAACTGACATTTCATTGTCATAACTCTTTTTTGTAAAGATACTGTGAAACCTGTAAACAAACCTATTTTTGCAATGAAAAATTTTTCACATTTGCTTCAAGGATATTTTGGCCACATTCTACTTGTATCTGTAAATTCTCAAGGTTTTTCTTGAAAGAGCATTCTTATTGTTTATTTCCTTTGATGTGATCTCAAATGTCAAAGTTTTCCTTTTCAAGACTCTTATGTTTTAATTTAAGGAAAAGTCACTTCTATGAAAAAGTGGGACCCATCACTTAAAAATTCTAGAAAAGTTATAAATAGGAGTCCTCTCTCCTCATTTCTCACTTTTGCAACCACATTGAGTGTTAGAACAGTCTGCATTTGCAAGCTATGGCTTCCACCTCTGTACCTACTAAGAGTGCACGCCACAAGTTTCTAGAATTTTTGGAGGATTCAGATTACAAAGGTCAACATGACCTATATGATCTTCTCTCCAAGGTTCCTGACCTCCATGGAACCGTGCAAATGAATGCCGATGCTTTGGAGGAGCTACTTCAATATATGCAAGTTCATATATTGCGTTTCTCCATTGAAATACCACCATATGATGGAACTTGGGTTCCATGTGACCTTCTCACCTACATTCACAAAGGTGATGAGGCTTTTGCAAAACGATTGAAACGGTTCCAGGCAATTGCAGAGGAAGCAGGGCACCTTCTTGATGAAACTGTGCCACTTATAAGGAAATTGAATAGGAAACGCAAGATGGGTCCAAAATATCTTTCATTCATTGCTGCCACAATTTTCTTTGTGAATGAGGAACCAGAACCAATTCCTCATGAGATCCCTCATCTTCTTACAGGTGGTTTTGTCGAGGATAAAAAGGAACCACCTCAAGAACCCTTGAATCTCCTATTAGAGAGAGAAGCTATTGAGAAAACTTATCCTCTTGGTGTGGATGATAAGTTGAAAGAAGTGCCTAAGCCATCCACCTCTTCGGAGCCAGAAGCAACTATTCCAGAGGTGGAGATTGAAACTTTTTCAGTGGTTCTTGTCGAGGGACAAGAATATTTGTTTTTACATGATGTAGAGAAGGCATTTGGGCTACGGCTTGATGAATGCCTAAGTTTGTTTTGTAATTTGTCAGAGTGTCCTTTGGATAGTACCTCTGAGTTGTTTGAGAAAAAGTGTTTGCCATTTGGTGACTCAGTGGCCGACACAATAAAATTGGTTTGCAATGACATACTCACAAGTGAACATGAACATATCACAGAAGAACAATTTAATAATGCACAAGAAAGGATATTGGAATCAAAAATTCCCTCCTCACCAGTAATCGAGCAGAGTGGGATGTCCCACTCCAGCATTAATTTACAACTTCAAGAGAGAGGAGAAGAAGAAGATAGAGTTCAGGATGTAAGTATCTTCAATTCATGTCATTCATTCTCACAAACACATGCAGCTACTAATCATAAAACTTTGTGCAGGAGGTGATTGAAGTCGACAAGTTTGCAGCAAGGAGCGGAGGTGATCGAGTGGCTCGTGGAGGTGGCTCATCCCTTGCAAACTACATTGGGAAACTTCCCAAAGACCATTTTGTAATTATCCATAAAGAGTTCAGTCCTCAGGGCCACTTCATGACATGGTGTCTAAAGGCCTTAAGTAAATTGCTTTGTTTATCAACCATTACACAGGGGAGTAATTGTATCTTTTTAGTTAAGAAATCCCTTGTAACTACAACCTTAGGTTCCAACTTCCGTGGAAAGGTCTTAGGCCAAATAGGTATATCTCTAGGTCTAGGTGTTAGAAATGTTGATCAAATAGCAAACTCAATTTTGACTTACACCCTACCCATGGCTTTGGAGCGTCGAAAGAGAGTCATTGAGAAACTCAAAGCCAATTGATGTAAACAATTGAATTAATATCAAATTTTCACTTTGCTTTATTTACAATTGTCTCAAGTATTTTTTTTTCAGTATATTATCTAAAATTCTTTTGGACCTGCATGTGATGTATTGATGTCATGTAGGGCATTGGGAGGACCTTTAGTTTCATTCTTTTGGACTCTTGATCATTGGGTAAGCCTCCATTAAGGTCTTCTAGGGCATTGGGAGGCCAAATAAGGCACTGCCACAGAAACGCGGGAGAAGGCCCTGCAAAACGTTTGCAGGGCCTTCTCCCGCGTTTCTGTGGCAGTGCCTTATTTGGCCTCCCAATGCCCTAGAAGACCTTAATGGAGGCTTACCCAATGTTCAAGAGTCCAAAAGAATGAAACTAAAGGTCCTGACATGCCCAAGGTTACCTTACATGAGACTCAACCTTCACTAGATGGATATTTTCAAGAATGCAAATGTTCTAAGTTTCAAAATGCTCTGCTCATATGTTTCAAAGGTATAGGGAGGTCAAAATTTGTTCATATTAACTACCCCTGAACTAGCTTTACTAGTCATGATCCCTCTTTCATATTTCAAAGGCTTTGTAGGGCATTAGGAGGCCAAATAAGGCCCTGCCACAGAAACGCGGGAGAAGGCCCTGCAAACATTTTGCAGGGGCTTCTCCCGCGTTTCTGTGGCAAGGCCTTATTTGGCCTCCTAATGCCCTACAAGACCTACATGACCTTAAATAAAAAAAAAAATCAGTACAGGGATATTATCACTAGATCAAAATGACAAGATAATAAAACAATCATTCATATATGAGAGATTATCACAAGAAAACACATGGAAATGTAAAATGACTACTCATGTTTCATTCTAAATAATGAGATTATAAATGGAATAGAGGAAAAGTGCTAATGTTTCATTGAAAATGGCAATATTTACAAAAAATCTCTTGTCCATAGAGATCAGTTACAAAACTTAGCTACGATCACCCCTAATTCTCCTAGCTAACTGTATGTCCTTCGGTTGTATAGTGACTCGCTTAGCATGGATGGCGCACAGGTTGGAATCCTCTAGCATTGATATCAAAAATGCTTCAGCTGCCTCTTGTAAAGCTTCTAAAGCTAGAGCTTGGATCCTTAACCCTGCACAATACCTTTGTAACTCTTCTTTGACCACCCTTGCAAAGGGTCTTCTAGGTATGAGAAGCTCAGCTGTCTTTTGATAGTGCCTTATCTCTGCAAATGCCTTCGTATATCTTCTTCTTCGTTGTGGTGCTCTAGCTTGTGGTGGTGGTGGTCTTCGTTGGACATTTTCTTGTGGTCTTGGTTGGGGTGGTCTACGACGAGGTTGAAAGAATTTCTTCTTCCGTTGCACGCGTCTTGAGCTTTCTCCTTGTTCAGGATGTTGTTGCTGGCTTTGCTCTCTCTCTTGATCATTGGGTATGGCCCCCTGATTTGATGGTAGTGTCTTTCCCGCTACAGTAACCCTATGATTTGTAGGTATTTCTTCGTTACCCCATGGTGGCAATCTTTGACTCTCATCACTTGATTGTGAACCTTGTTGAGACACATCCTCATGCGATTCATCAAAATCATCATCAGAAACTACCTGTCTATGAGCACGCTCCTTCACCCTTGTCTTTGTTGGTCTCTTTGGTGATGGAGGCTCATCATATGATGATGGTGGTGATTGGGGTTGATTTACGGCCTTTTCCCTGGATTGCCCATGTTCCACTTGTTCATGCAACTGTTCACTCCCAGAGGTATGGCCACCACCTGTTTCGCGATGGGATGCAGAGTGCGAGACACTACGTCGCCTTTTGTGGTGATTCATCCATGGTGGCTTCTGAGTGCCTTGCACATAGGTAGGAAAGTTAATGGGATCCTTCCTTGCAGTTTGCTTTGTTCGTGCCATCCTCTATAGTGCTAGAATGTTGAAATGAGACAATGAGTCTCCTTTTATAATGTTTCACTTAAAAAGTTTCTGTTCACACCTGAATGGACAAAAAATAGTTTAAAAATTAAAAATTACCTGAAAAAATTGCAAACAAGAGATTAGTGTGTAGCAAACCTTATGAATTATTCAGAAAATGCCATGAATGTATTAAATGACTTCACTTCCATGATGAACCCTCTCGTGTTCTTGTAGCCCGCCATTGAGCATGACGTAAAGGTCCCAATGATGACTTCCATTTTTCACTAGCTAAGTTGTGTTGATGAAATCTTGCAAGTTTTGCAACTTTCGACTCCTTGGCTCGTTCCATTGCATATGTCCTTGAAAATGCAGTACGATAAAACCAATTAAACATCTCTTCCATATAGTTTGATTGCATTGCACCACCACCATGTCGTGTGTTCTTGAAGTAAACACCTCTAGCCTTGTAATGTGACTTCTCCATTCCTTGTGTACTAAAAATCTCCAATGAACCATATCGATGCATAAAAAATGCTCCATGTGCAAATAAAATATGCTGAAATGATATAAGTACATATAACACAATCTTATCAACAAGAAAATTGAAAAAATAAGAAAACTTACAATGTAATGTGTAATATTGCTCTCTCCCCAAGATAGGATGAAACACTTTGCAAACTCCATTAATGTATCTTGAAACAACTGACGGTCATTTTTGTTGGAGCTATTAAGACTCATTAAACCTACCAACTTATCTAAGCATGACCAAACCTTCTTTCGCCTATTACTAAGGTCAATTTGAGAATCATTATCAGTGGTGATCATGCACAAGTCTTTCCATAGCTCCCTGCATTCATTTTCCTTAGGGCTTACACCTGTTCTGAAAAATTTTCTTGCCTTCTTCCCTGTCATTGACACTTGTTGCAAACTATTTTGCGATTCACCAGGTTTTTTGACAACTAGAGTTACATTACCACCATGACAACCAATCGAATTAAGCAACTCTTCCAATTTTTTGATTGCTTGTACAGATTTATCAATTGGCTTCATGGAAAATGCATATTCTATGTGGAGCTTCAATAATCTATCAAATATTCTCATGAAAGCATGCAATGTGCAAAAGTGAACATTAACTAATGGAAATGGAATAATGGGATTCCAATCTTTATCTAATGTGTCACGGTTAGGTATTTCTAACATTGGACACCTTAACAAAGGTCTATCCCATTCCGTGGAAGTAGGTGCATCTATGTATTCATCTAAGCTAGATAGTACTTTTTGTTGTCCCTTTGTTACTTTGTAGCCTCGAGTACAAAATGGACATGGATAACGAGCAGATGCACCTTGCTTGCAACCTAACATGCATTTGATAGTTTTTAAATCCCCACCCAAGTGCCAATCTATCTCAAAATCACCAAAGTTTTCTATGTGGAGCTTTGCACCATGAATTTGAGAAAGTATTACTTTAGTGATCCATGGGGTCCTACTAAAAATCCATGAAATAACATCATTGGACTCTTTAGGTACTTCAATAGCACCTAACCACCATATTTCTTTCTCGGATTGAACACTATATGTAGACTTAGAGCTAGAGTTACAACTTTCATCAGATATGGCATTTCTCATAGCTTCATTCATGAGTGTCAAACTCAATCTCTCCATTCGTCGTCCCTTTATAATCTCGCATTCATCTAACTTCAATATAAACTGTAATTTGGTATTACAATCTGCATAAATTAGCAAAATCTTTATAACATCAAAATACAATGTATATCAAGGTAACAATAGTGCACATACCTGGTATAGTAGATTTGTAAAATTGAACCATTGCCTGTTGAAGCCTCTCCAAATCCACGAATATGTTTTTGTACTTTGTGTAAGGAAATCCATTTCCAACTGCGCTTTTCAACTCTTTTTTGGATGTAGATAAATGGTAAATAGACATAGGCATAATATCCTCTATATATAAGTAGTTTCCAAGAATACTAGTTATATCTTCATTGGACATTGACTTCTTTAGCGATACCTTGTAAGGAGATGGAAACATATTCTGTAAAATACCTTCTCTTTCTAATGAATGCTTCAAAAGGTTGTACAATGCACTGTATCCTTTAGTACTAATTCCTGCTTCATCACATACCATCTGCACGTCTCTAGGAGTGATAATATCTTGTAACTTTTTTGTGAAATCTTTAATCACTTTCTTCTTGATTAGGTTTCCTATCCGTGACTCCAAAATACTAACCACCTGCTTGTTGGTCAAACAAGAATTTAATAACTTGAATTGATCCTCTGTTGTTGATGATGCATTAACATCTTCAACGAATGACCTACATAACAAGAAAAAAATATATATATATATATACATATAAAAGTCTTCCAAAAAGAGAAACAAATACAAGCCAAACCTTATTGCAAAAACTCGTCGTTTGCGTGCTCCACCACCAATTGAAAGAGAGTCAAAGGATGTTAATGATCGTCTCCTACGTCGCATCCCAAGTGGAGTCTCTCTCAAGTGTTGGACAGTGTTTTTAAATGTCTCAATTGTTCTCTCCTTTTCTTCCATATGCTTTTCAAGCTCTGCAAGCTTTTCTTGTAAAGATATGATTGTGCTTTCAAAAGTGACCAACCTTGTATGATTTAGTTGATATTGTTGAATCCAATACTTAGTAATGGCAGTTGAATGTGTAGATAATCGTTGACAATAACCTAAGAGCCCAGCTTTACCGGCACCGATGAACTGAAGTAAAGTTGAGAGGTTATGGAATGTTGGATGGTAAGAAGACATTGGATCAGGAGGGTATAATGAACCATGAGTCCAAAGATCAATACTCTTTTCTCCAACTTCACGACGCTCATTTTGAGAGTTCACATCATTGTTGCATTGTGTATTTGGAGCAAACTCTCTGGGCACACGAACATGGATACTTGTTGATGCTGGGGCATGAGGACGTCCTAATGTGAGGTTTGTAATAGGTGTCAACACCATCTTTTCCAACAATTAAACAATACTGAGAAAGAGACCAGAAATTTGTTTGGAAGAGATGCTAGAGCATGATTTTCTCAAGAAAAGTTTGTTTTCTTGGATGAGGATGGGTCACAGTGTGTTTTTCCACTGAGAATAGCCAAAAATGTTGAAATTTTGAAAAAGTCATTTTTTGGGTGAAGAGTAGTTACGGATTTGATGATGTGGCACTCTACTTTTGGAGGGATTTTAAAAATATTGCTTTTTCAAAAGGAAAATTAAAAACTAAACTCAAAAAAGGTCACTTCTGACATATATATTAAAAAATGAGCCCTTTCAAGTAAATAAACACTGAAATTGAGACTTTTAAAAAAAAATCATTTTTTTATTCCCATACATGCTCGAGTTTGATGATGTGGAAAGTAGATTCCCTTTCTCTCTCTCTAAAAGAAGAGAGAGAGGAGCCTAGTAAGCCTTAAAAAAAGCCTACTCCAGCCTACTAAAAAGTGCCCTATTAAATGCACTTTGTCCCCTTAGACAACAGCAGAATGAGGCTTAATCCCTGAAAATTAGGGATCCTTACAAGGCCCATGCAGGGTTCACCCTTTTTCCTAATGTCAGTAACAATACAAGGCTTTTGCCAAGATTGTGGAAAGGAGCATCTTTTACGAGATTGCCCAAAGAATCCCTATAATATGCCAAAAATCACTCCTATCAATCTTATTGGGTTAGTAGTAGACTCTATAGGAAGTGTGACTTCCACTACACCAGTACAGGTAGTCACTAGAGCTCAAGCCTTGCAGTAGAACCAAAGTTTAGGCCAGGAAAAAAATGCTGAGGCGAGTGAAACTGAGAGCATAACCAAGAAGAGGACTAGAGCCTAGCGAGATAGTAGAGAAAAAATGAAGAGGCAATGGGCTAAGAAAATGAGTGAACTCGAGGAAAGCCTAAGAGAAACAAAAGCCAGGATAATTGAGCTCACATCTCAAACTCCCTCTCACACTACGCCACCACCACCATTCCCATCTCCGTCTGATCCAACCCCTTCCAACCCGCCTCATACGACCCCACCACCCCCTAGAGTAGGATCAATACTAGCAGATCCCACTCCCGAGGACCTAAATATGATGCTTAAGGCATATCAGGCCAGAATCCAAGAAGGGCCAAATGTGACAAATCATGAAAAGTGTTACCCGAGAGCGGAACTAGAGCTTGAACGAACCAAGATTTGTGCTAAGATGGTGGAATTGGCTCAAACCATGTTTGAAGCCAGTTGCCTCTTTAACATCTCTAGTTCAGCTAAGACGCAGTTGCACTTTGATGGACTGCTAGAAAGATTGGAAAGGTTGATTGCACAATCAAAAAAGGAACCCACCCCTCCAAGTAAGGGCAAGGCAATTAAGAGAGTAAGCCTTCCTGCCCAAGAAGCCTATGTGCCTAACTCCACGGAGCCAAACACATCTTCTTCTATGAATCGGTTCACACCAGAATTCCTACGAGAGATTCAAGAAGACAAATGGGCTAAAGAAAGTGAAGTCCCTCCTCCCATTGAACTTGTGGATGATGCACATGACCAATTCCCACAAGACATCCCATCCATTTATGAAGAGCAGGAGAGCACTCAATCTTAGGAGAGACTAGACTTCGAACTCAATTCCATACAAGAACTACCCCATTTCACAGGCCCATGGGAGGCAAAATCCACGTGTATGAGAGCCCCCACGGTCATGGTACGAAACGAAGACTCAGTCATACCTAGGAATACGGAGGTAGTAAAGAACACTAAAGTGCAGTGCAACCTCACTTTAGAAGAGTTACTCAAAGTTAGGCCAGAGTTATGGAAGCATGTAGCCAATCAAGTGCCAGAAGTAGTGAAACCTCGTTCCCATGTAGGATCACATAGAACAGTGCCAGAAATTCCTCTAGACAAGATAGGAGATATGAGTGAAGGTGAAGAAGGAAACACCTATCTTCCCATCACCCATCAAGGATACACAACCAAGGCAATTCTCGACTCAGGTGCAGGATTTGCAATTGCTACCACTTCCCTATGGAAGCATTGGGGCAAGCCAACACTTAGGCCAATGAGAATGAAATTGCAGATGGCTGATGGTCACATAGAAAGACCCTTAAGATTGCTTGAAGGAATAACTCTCACTACTTGTGGTGTAGAGTTTGAGCATGCATTTGCTATCTATGATTTTAGTCGGAACCATGCCTATGAGATGATTTTGGGAAGACTATTGGAAGATGCATTTTTGGAAGTCTTTTTGAAGAAAAATAATTGTAAAATGATAGAAATTTGTAAAAATATTTATGCAATTGTTGTAAAAATAAGGAAGAGTCTTCCTTATGTAGGATAGAATTTTATGTATTTTTTCTAGAATTTTTGGAAACTCCTAGATAGCATATTTTTAGAATAATAGAGGAAAGGACCAAAATTCAAGTGTGAAAAGGGACACTTGAAAATGTATATAAGCTAATTTCCTCTATTATGAGGGGGTTGGTTAATCATTTGTTTACATGCTATCCAAGTGAATAGAGAAGGAGTTTTCTGCTGAAAATCATGTTTTCTCCTCTTTTGTGTGGTTTCTTAGATTTGTGAGTCTAGTTCTTGAGTATCCATGGAGATTTGTGAGCTTCTATTGTGTAAATCTGTTGAATGTGTATGAAGAGAGCTGAATACTGTTGTGTTGAGTGATGAGTTGATGAAGAATGGTGCTGGAGCTGAAAATCGTCTGTTTTCACAGAATCGCGATTGTCTCGTCTGTATAATGCAGGTGATATTTTTTTATTTTGACTTCATAATTGTGTTCTGCTGATAAAATAGCATGCAATAGACACCAAGATTGTAGAAAATGGTGGAGATTTGCTCAAGATAATCCAAACCCTAGAAATTCCTCTTCATTTTCACTATTCTCAGAAATCCAGCCATTATTCTCTTATTTCTTGGATTCTATCATCTTGAAGGGGCTGTGGTCTCAAGAATACTTCCAGGATTGACAAAATGAAGATGTCTTGTTGATTCTTTATGCTAAATGATTGGAGAGGACAACTCCAAAGATTAATAACAAACATTTTTTGGCGCCGTTGCCGGGGATATTTCAAAAGCTTCATTGAAGTTGGACCTTGCTGGATCTTCTATTGATGATGGTAACACACACAAGGAAAAGGTAACACTCTTTAATCAAGAAATGTGAACATGAAAAGGTAGATGTCTTTTGTTTGTCTTTTGGGAAAAGAAAGCAATAGATCATCTTTTAGAATTGGAAGTGCTGAAATTTTTGTAAATTGATAGTTGCTCATTACATTGTTGAAGTAAAAGTGCAGGTGTGTGGAAGATTTGAGCGAAGAAAGCTGAAGATGAGGTAACATGTGTCTATTCTTGCATTTTTAGAGTTCTTTTTGACCAAGTACTAGGCAATATTGGTGATCTTGGGAAGATAACATGGTTGCACTAAGGAAAAGTCAGTTAAAGTAGCTAGATGCAAGTAGAAAAGATTCATTTGTTAACCAAATTTGAGCATAAATCTTGAGTTGATATGCATTTTGAAAAGAAATATGTGATTGAGTTTATCTTTGCAAAAATTGCTTGCATTCCATAGCACATTTTCTTTGGAAAAATTTTCTCATGAACTTTTGTGATAGCTAAGCCATAAGAGATCATAACCAATCAAGGAACATAGGATCAGTAGATCACCAAACAAGAAACCCTAAGTAAAGTGTTCACCTTTATTTTAGGGCAAAAAACTAAAAAAATTCATAAAATTCATCAAAAACAACCAAACAAATTTCTTTTCTTCTTAGGAAGTTGGACTAGAGCTTTTTGGATAAGAGCAATAGGAACCAAGTAAGAGAAAAGCAAAAAATTTGTCAAAAAGTAGCAGATTTGAAAAACATGATTTTCTCTACAACATCGCGATTTTCTGATTAATGATTGTGATTATGAGGTAAAATTGCAGGTGAATGAGGAATTGGAGTTGGTAAAGGATACTGAAGGGGAACAAGAGAAAAGAATACTCAAATTTTCAGAAAATCAGAAGTTGAGAAAAAACATGATTTTCTGCACAAAATCACGATTTTCTGAGTAAGGTTGTGATTTTGATGCAAAAGTACAGGAGTTTGGTGAATTGCAATGAGTAGAGGGTATTGAAAGAGAACAAGAAGAAAGAATACTCAAATTTGCACAAGAAAAGATCTACAGAAAACACACGATTTTCTGCACAAAATCGCGATTTTTTGTAAGGGAAAATTTCTGGAATTTTTTAGCATATTTGGGTACTTTGAGAAAAGAAAATTGCAAAAGATGTCATCAAGATTGGGTAAGTAAAGATTGGACAAGTGGAAGAGTGAAGAACTGTGGAAATCACACAAAATCGCGATTTTCTGGACACTATAAAAACCTGGAATTCAAAGAAAAATTCATTTGAGTGAGAGTGAGGGAGAGAGAGAGTGAGCAAAATCGCGACTTTCTGCAATCAGCTACCATTGGAGAAACTTTCAACCAAACAAGCAAGGTAAGGAGTCTTAACATCATTTTTGAGTGCATATTCTTGCATTTGAGTGGTTTTTTAACACAAAAAATAGAAAATAGCCAAAAATCACGGAATCACGATCTTCAAAATTTCTGGGTTTTCTGTAGGAAAAAAGTATTTTTTAATAAATCTTCTTCATTGCATGTTAAAAAAATCAATAAAGCGATTCTATTAGAAGAAAGAGAAATCTGAAAATCAACACTTCAAAAAGTTCAAAAAAATAGTTCAAAATCGGGATTCTGAAGTCAACACAAAATTGCGATTTTGAGCATGAAGAACAACATCGCGATTCCCAGAACACGATTTTCATCAGAAAATCGTGTTATTTACAATTGTGAGCAATCACGATTGTCTGGGAACAAAATCGTGAAAAACACGATTTTGAGCACAGAATCGTGAAAAACACGATCTTTAGAACAGAATCGTGAAAAACACGATTTTGAGCACAGAATTGTGAAAAACACGATTTTGAGCACAGAATCGTGAAAAACATGATTTTGAGCACAGAATTGTGAAAAACACGATTTTGAGCACAGAATCGTGGAAAACACGATTTTGAGTACAAAATCGTGAAAAATACTATCCTAGTTACAAAATCGTGAAAAAACACGATTTTAAATTCAAAATCGTGAAAAACACGATTTTGAGCACAGAATCGTGAAAAACACGATTTTGAGCACAAAATCGTGAAAAACACGATTTTAGTCACAAAATCGTGGAAAAATACTATCCTAGTTAGAAAAACGTGAAAAACACGATTTTAAGTTCAAAATCGTGAAAAACACGATTTTAATCACAATATCGTGAAAGGACAATAGCTTAGGTAGGAAATAGTCGAAAACATGATTTTCAACAGAAATTAGTGAAAAATCACTAGTGTGAACACAAAGTCGTGAAAAACACGATTTTGAGTTCAAAATCGTGAAAATTAGCTGAATGATCCCTAGGTCTGGGAACAAACTAAATTCACTTACTAAGCAAGACCTAGCAAGGAAGGAGATAGAGTCACTAGTAGGGGAAGGGCAAGAAAGAAATTCAGGGCAAGAAAACAACATGGAAAATTTAACTGAAACAAATGAGCCCATGGAAACTGGGGATTATAGAAATATCCTCAAATACATGTATACAAATAGGTTTGGCACCTATGTATATCAGGATGGAATGCATAAGTTTCTCATTAGATTGAGAAACTTAGAAGTTCCCCTAAACATAACACCAGTAGCACAGTTCAAAGATGGTAGGTATGAGGATAGGCAAGGGTGTGTGTACATCTTCTCCCTAGACCCAAAAAATTCAAATGAATTAGGGCAATGTGCTGACAGAGGACCTTGGGAACATAACATGGGACAACCAGATTTACCTAGACCACATGAAAACTACATTAGTACTGAGCAACAACATGGGAGGAGGACACATGCTTCCCCAAATCCCTTTGAAAAGGAACCAGAAGGATATAATGAATTTTCACTTAGAAGAAGACATCATTGGCAACCTCAAGGTAGAATGCTTAGACCATATCAAGTAGCCAAATGTATGAAAAATCAATATGAAGGGTATTTAGATCCTCATGCTCATGCTGCAGAGTTTAGGCAATTAATTAGAGCTGAGGAGGTGGAAGATTACAAAGTTCAATTTGAGGCATTTGGTCTAACCCTAACAGGACTAGCATTATCTTGGTTCATCCCTTTGAGAAAAGAAATGTACCTAGATATTGAATCCTTCCTAGAAGCATTTATTGGAGAATTCTCAAACACCGGAATAAAACATAGCACAGCCACTCTGATACACAGTTTTAAACAACAAAAAGATGAGAATGTCAGGGAGGCAGCCAGGAGATTTAAACAATATATTGACAGATGCCCTAAAGAGGAAGTACCTTCCATGGCTAGACAAGTATCCCTATTCATAGAGGGGTTGAGAAGTGCTCAATTAAGAACCCTAGTGTATTACAGGAGATGCCCTGATCTAGGAGCTTGTGTGAAAGAAGCAATAGATTTGGAAGATAATAGAGGCCAAGATTTGTTAGCATTTGATCAACCCAGATCAAATGAAGACAAAATTCCTCCAGCAGAAGAGTTGGCTCAGGCCATTGCTAAAGCCCTAGAGGTAAGCACTAAAACTAATTTGATAAATTCCAGGATAAACACAAATAAAAAATGCTACAATTGTGGAGAAAGTCGTTTGATACAACATTGCCCATATCAAAAGCCTCCACATTTGCAAGACAGAAAGACACTCAAATATTGTACACTAGAGAGGAAATGGACCAACCATACCAGGGAGGAATGCTTCTATAATAAACAACCCATAAAGGAGAGAGACTATGGGAGCCAAAGAGAATCAGCGTATAGTGAGCAACCAAGACCTGTGCTGGGGCAACAACCTCCTATACCAACAAATGTGGTGCCAATCAAATACACACCAATAGAGGAGGGAAAATCAAGAACAAAGTCACCATACAAGGAAGATTATCAATGGAATGAGGGATATCAAGAAGAATGGGAAGGTTATGAATCAAGAGAGCCAGAATTACAAGATTTAGACTTGGGAAATGGAAGAATTGAGATGGACACTGCCACTTTCATGTATATAACCAATAATTATATGTCCAATCAAAAACCTCAATTCAAAGGAGGACCAAAGATAACTTGTTATAGGTGTGGGGGAGATCATTTTATTAGAGACTGTCCACAACCTCCTACATTAAGAATAGAAGGAGCATATTGCAAGGATTGTGGCAGGGAGCATTTGATAAAGGATTGCCCAAAAAATCCTCAAAAACAACAGAACACACCTAATAACATACCACTAAAAGCAGTCAGTATTATGGAACAGGAAGAATTGAGTGACATTGACTTAGTGGATGTAAATGCTGTAACAAGGTCACAAACAAAACAACAAAGAACAACTAAGGAGCAAAATGAAGGATCAATCTCAAAGGTGAAGAAAAATAGGCAAAAAAGGAAATGGGAGAGGAAGCAAAAAATGAGTAAAAATAATGAAGAAGAAAATAGGGAACAATCAAACAATACTTCCCCTCCAAAGACACAAACCCAGTTGGAAATAGGAAATTCAAAAAGTCTAGATACTCTGATAAAAGCATACAAAGGAAGAATTCAAGAGGGACCAAGCCCTGCGGACCATAAAATGGCTTATCCTATGCCAGACCTAGAACAGGAAAGAATGCAGAAGTGTAAACAAATCATACGGGAAGTGCAACTCAAAATGGGGGAAGAAGACAATTCTCAAAAAACAGTGGAGGAATCTGAGACAGCAAAAACAAGAAGAAATATTATCAGGGAAGAAAACCCCCAAGTAACACTCCAAGTGAATATAGATAAAAGATGCACAATTCTTTATCATACCACATGGGAAGATTTAATGAAACAAAATCCTCATTTACAGAACCAAATGAAGAAATGGGAGACAACACCAAAAAATCTTCACCCACAACTACAGGAAATGGGAGTTGTGGTATATTCCCATTGATAAGATAGGGGGATATTGTGAGGGAGAAGAGGGAAACTCAACTTTAAAAATACAATTTGGTAAAAACCAGGCCAAAGCTATTTTGGATAGTGGATCAGGAGTGGCCATCATGACTAAACAAACTTGGGAGAAATGGGGAAAAAATGAATTATTACCCACCAAAATGAGATTGCAACTTGCAGATGGACATATAGAAAAACCCTTAGGAATATGGGAAAAAGTGATTGTGGACATATGTGGAATAGAGATAGAACATACTTTTGCTATAGTTGAATTCCCACAATCTACTTCATATGAAATTATCCTAGGAAGACCATTCATGAGACAAATGCAATTGTGCAGGACTGGGGTAATGATTGCTTATACCTGCAGAGCAAAGGAAGAATAGCAAAAGTAAATCTAAGAAATGGGCACTACTGTGACATATCCCCTCAAGAATGGTATAAAATTCATCAGAATCAAGAGTTGAGTGAGGAATCAGAGATGGAGGACCATGATGAGGCTGAATCATCAGTATGGAAGTGCAATATGATAAGAAATTTGACCAATAGGAAAAGGAGATTAAGAAGAGAGGATTGTGTGGAGGGAAGGAAGTTACAAGATGAGAATTATGTACCTCAACAATTCAAGGATGAGGAATTTGAGCCCTATGGGTGGAATCAAATTTTGGCTACCATGGATCTAGCCAGTGATGAATATGAGTGGAGTTTCAGAATGAAGAAGGATATGATATTTTTCACATTGGAATACAAATGATAAAGGTATCCAGAATAGAAGAGGACTTAGAAGAAGAAATGATATTAGAAAAAGGAAAGACACAATTTTTGGAGGAAGTAAAAGCTGAAGATGCTATTAAGGATAAAATCTCAGGTAAGTACAAGAAAAATAAACACAAGGAAATAGAGGAAAACCAGGAGAATGAGAAGAAGACAAGGGAAGTGAACAAAGATCAACAGTTTGATGTACCAGAAAATTTCAAGACTTATGAAGTGGAAAATAGATTACTTCTCAAAAGGAAACCAAAGAGGGAAAAGAAGAAAGGAGAGGCTTATGATAATGAGGAAGAAACTAAAAAGATCATGATCACTCAGGAGGAGGGAGAAGAAAGACACATTGTAGTGGCTGATGACATGACAACCCAAGAAGAAGAGGCAATAAGAAACTTGGCAAAAAAATATAGGGATGTATTTGCTTATAGCTACAAGGATTTGAAAGGTATTGATCCTAAAATCTGTGAGCATAAGATTCCTATTACACCTGAAGCAAAACCTAGTAAACAAAGACATTACACATTTAATGAAAAATACTCTGCAAAGATAAAGGAAGAAATTGATAAGCTATTAGCTGCCAATTTCATCTATGAAATTGAGTATACAGAATGGATATCTCCTATAGTTGTGGTACCAAAAAAGAATGGGAAACTTAGGGTATGCATTAACTTGAAAAAGGTAAATGCAGCAACTATAAGGGATAATTATCCACTGCCTATAACAGATCATCTTCTAGAAAGAGTTGCTGGGAAGGAGGTTTATAGTTTTTTAGATGGTTTTTCAGGATACAACCAGGTTCCCATAGCATTGGAAGACCAACACAAAACTGCCTTCTCCACAGAATGGGGAATCTATGCCTTTAGGGTTATGCCTTTTGGGTTAACCAATGCTCCAACAACTTTTCAGAGATTGATGTGTCATATTTTCAAAGAGTTCCTGAGAAAGGTAATGGAAATCTATGTAGATGATCTTTGTACTTTTTCATTAAAAAGACAAGATCATTTGTAGGATTTAGAAAATATATTCAGGAAATGTAGAACCTACAGAGTATGTTTAAATCGAGAGAAATGTGTATTCTTTGTCAGACAAGGAAGAATGCTAGGTCATATAGTCTCTAAAAATGGAATTTCAACTGATGAAAAGAAAATAAAGGCCATAATAGATCTTCCAAGACCGACAAGTGTAAAGGAACTTCAAACTTTCATGGGACATTGTGGGTACTATAGGAAATTTGTACACAAATTTGCTGACATAGCAAAACCCTTCTATGCCCTAATTACAAAGTTTGAGTGGACTAAGGAATGTGACCAAGCCTTTGAAACTCTAAGAACTTGTTTGGTAACAGCCCCAATTTTGAAAACACCTCAATGGGACAAAATTTTTCATGTTCATGTGGATCTTCCAATTATGCTTTGGGATGTGTGTTAGCAAAACCAATAGAAGGAAGCATGTTAGATTTTCCAGTGGCCTATGCTAGTAGACAATTGAATCTAGCAGAGAAAAATTACACAACCACTGAAAGAGAGGGATTGGGCATGGTATTTGCTGTAAAAAAATACAGACATTACCTTTTGGCCAACAAGTTTAAGTTCTTTGTAGACCATCAAGCTTTGTTATATTTGGTAAATAAACCAATAGTCAGATGGTTTTTGTTGTTAATGGAATTTGAGTTTGAAGTGGTGGTCAGACAAGGGAAAACACACTTGAGAGCAGATCATTTATCTCGAATCCAGTCTGAAGAACCTAGTTCACCTTTAGATGACAATCTGCCAGACACTTATCTCTTTAAGGTAGAAAGTGTTCCTGAGTGGGCCATGACTTTAGTACCATTATTAACCATGGGACCTTGTAGAACAGTTGGGAATAATGCACACCTAGTATTACAAAGCAGGAACTTTATGTTACTAGCTGTGCATTTATACCATCTAAACCACGCATACTAGAATATTGCACTCCTGAGGAGGAGCAACAAGAATATCTGAGGAGAGCTCATCATTGGAACCCTTGCACTCATGCTTCTAGGGTAGTTACCCTAAGTAATCTCAATAGGATGGGGGTACATTGGCCTAATAAAATTCAAGATGTATCAAAATACATTGCCAATTGCAAGAAGTGCCAAACATTGCAAGATTCAGAATTCATAACTCTATATTGGTTCCAGAAAAATCCAGATTGGAGTGAAAATATCATTGAAGAATTGAGAAGGAAGGAGAAAGGAAAACAAGTGATAGCTGGTACAGATTCAAAAAACTTACAAGTAATCTCTGAAGAATATCAATTGATAGGGGAACAATTGTATAAGAGAGGAATGGATGGATACCTAAGAATATGTGTTCCTGAGAATAAATATCTCGAAATGTTGGAAATAGCACACTCTAGAGTGGCAGGAGGACACTTTTCAAGTGACAGAACTGCTAAACTCATTTTATATTCTGGCTTTTGGTGGCCAACGCTATTTCTTGATGCAAGAACCTATGTAAAAAGGTGTGATGTCTGTCAAAGGGTAAGTCAGCCAAATAGAAGAAATGATATGCCATTGGTTCCATTAATTTCAGCCAGAGCCTTTAGCAAATGGGGATTGGATTTCATTGGACCTATACATCCTCCAGCAAAACAATCCCATGCTGAATACATCATAGTGGCTACAGACTACCTAACAAAGTGGGCTGAGGCCAAAACCACAAAGAGAAATGATGCTAATACTACTGCCTGATTCTTATATGAAAACATTATCACCAGATTTGGACTTCCAATTGAACTAGTAAGTGATAGGGGGACTCATTTTGTAAACCAGATCATAGAAAACATCACTGAATATTTTTTGATCAATCATAGAAAGTCAGCCCCATATCACCCACAAGCCAATGGGCTAGCAGAAAGTACTAATAAAGTACTTTGTACTGTACTATCAAAATTAGTGAACACAAACAGGAATGATTGGGATCTACAACTTAATCATGCCCTATGGGCTTATAGAGTGGCTTATAAAACTGCAATAGAGAACACACCATTCAATCTAGTATATGGACAAAATGCAGTTTTACCTATGGAATTCCTTATTCCAACATTAAAAGTAGGAAGTCACTATAATTGGACTGGACATGAACTATCAGAAAGAGTAATGGAATTGGAAAAGTTGGGAGCATCTAGATTCCAGGCCATTTATATGTGGACAAGAAAAGGCAAAAAGCTTATCATGATGTTCACATAAAAGAGAAAGATCTACAGGTAGGAGATCTAGTGTTGGTTTACACAGTCAGAGAACATAAAAAAAAGTTCCAGGAAAAAGGACATGGACCATATATTATACATCAGATAAGCAACAGTGGAGCCATTCAACTAGCTAACATAGATGGAAAAATCATGCCAAACTTTATAAGTGGATGTAGAGTTAAGAAGTATGATTGCCCATTTACTGTTGATGAATGGAGAAGGTTGCAACAAGCCCAAAACAGGAAAAGAGAAGAGGAAGACATTAGAAAAGAAGCTCAACAGGAAGCTATGGAAAGGATAAGAAAAATCAATAAGCTTAGGGAAGTCTGTCTGTGTGAATCTCCTCTCAAACCAAAGGAACATGTCCCTGTGATGATAATGGATTTTCAAAATGAAAGCATTAGGGTTTTGATAGATTTGGGAGCACAAGTAAATCTGATTAGTTCAGCCCTAGTAAGTAAATCCAACATAAAAAGAAAGGAAAGTAGAACCCTAATCAAAACATTGGAAGGTCAAATAGTACAGAGCATGTCTTCACTAACTATTGAAGTAAAGTTTAATGAAGAATATATGAAAATAGACTGTGAAGAATAGCCAGATAATCTGATGACTGAAAAAGTGATTTTAGGTCAACCTTGGCTTCAACAAGGTAAAGTGATATTGGATTTTGAAAAAATGGAGCTTAAATTGAACATAAATGACAAAAGGTTTTTAATATTTCTATTGAGTAATGAAAAATAGGAAATTCCATCAGATGTGCATGATATACACTTTGAAGGATTCACTTTTGCATTTGAGGATATACAGACATTACCAATACAAATGTTAAATGATCAAGCTTCATATAATCAAAATCAGCAAAAGATTGGAAGAACAAAGAAGGGTGAAGAGATGGGAAGAAGATGGCAATCATGGCAGGGTCCAAAGAATCAAAGCATCAGAGCAAAAAGCACGTGGAGTCAAAGTCTACAACAGGTCTCCTCATGGAGACAGGAATCAAGGACAAAATGGATATGGAAACCAAAAACTCTTACAAAATGCTTATCCAAAGGGAATGGTTGTTTGCTGGGAACCAGACCAATTGGAGTCAGGAAGTATTGGGTTAAAAAATCAGAATTGTTCCAGTGGAAGAAAGATCATCCAGATTTGATCTATATCTAGAAAATCATAAAAATTATGAAAAAATACATATTAGACCTGATTTTCTTTTCTAAAAAGAGAATTAGGAGGGGAAGAAAAGAAAGAAAAAATTATTATGAAAAAAATGAAAATGAAAAAAGAAAAGAAATAGAAAAAAGTATTTGAAAAAAAAGAGAAGAGAAAAAAATCATTGCTGAAAAAAAAAAGAGAGAAAAAAATCATTGCTGAAAAAAAAGAGAAAGAAAATTTGAGAAAAATTGTTTATTTTCTGTTATTTTTTACAAGAATCATATGTCACAAAGCAAGATATAGGTAGAAGAATAGTAGAGATCTATTTATTTTTTATTTTTTATTTTTTATTTTTTATTTTTTGTTAGTTAGTTTTTTTTAGTTAATTTTTTATCATTTGATGAATGATTTGTTTTTCCAAAAGAGTGGTTAGGAAAAGGGACTGCACTAGACATCTTGCTACACCTGTGATGATCACTTTTTGAGTCTTTTATGGAGAAATGGAATTTATTTTGGATTTTATTTTCATTCTTATGTCATGACATCTAAAAATAAATCCCTACATATTACTCTATGATTTCTTGCAACTTATGTGGGTAGAGTTTTTCTTTGTGTATTTTACTTTCCTCAGAAAATGGTGAATACAAAGGAGTTGCCAATTCATGACTTCAAGGCAGAATCAGTTGTGCTATCAAGAGGCCATTGGTTTCTGGACAGTGAAGCTGCGGAGGAACAGGTGGACCTAGAGTCAGATGAAGAATCAGAAATTCCAGAGGCTGAGAAGGTAGTGAAGGAACTTAAGGAGACCCTAAACATCATCGGTGAGCACATATTCACAGTGGGAGTGGGAGGGTATAAATATACAATGTTGTGCCAGGAATTCTACAGGTTTCAAAGAGTTGCTGTCAATATGAAAAGATGGAAGGCAGTAGGATTGCACAAAATATTGGAGGAGCCTATCTTTTTCATTGATTTTGAGAGGGTATCACAAGTAATGAACAGTTTGACAGAAATAGGAAGAGGGAATGATGCCTATTTCAGATGCAAAGTCAAAAACAAGGATAATCAGGAAGTAGGTATCACTATCAAGGCAGAACATATCAGAGCAGCACTGCAATTCTACACAATGGGAACCAAACTTGACCCGAGTTTTGTCAAAAAGAATAAGGAAACTTACACAAGATATGCAAAATTCATTGACTTTAAAGGAAGGGAGAATGAAGAATATGCCATAAGGATGTTTTTACAGTACTTTTGTTTTCCAAAATTACCATGATATACCATGCCGCATAAGTCAGTGACATTATTGATGTTCAACAACAAGGACAGAACCAAACCTTTTGGAGTAATGGATGTCTCACCATACATCCATGAACAACTGAAGGAAGCAGCAAAACACTGGGAGCAGAAGAAGTTCATGAATGGAGCCCAGTTCTTAACAAGAATCATTTATCATGTTCTAGAGATGGAAGATCAATTGAAATTCCAGGAAAAGGAAAGACAGGAAGAACAAACAGGTGAATGTCAGGGAAACTCTGGGAAGGAAACTGAATATAACCTGTTCCAGGAAACTTTAAGCCAGGAAAAGGAGATACAAGTAAAGGATGGACACCTCTCTGAAGACAAGCAACAGGTATTGGAGAAAGAAAAGGTACAGGAAATAAAGCTTATCTCAGATGTATTAGAGCAAAAGAATTCAGGTGTTCAAGAAGACATGGCAGATTCAGAAACATTGGACACTCATCCAAGCCATGAAGAAAACAAGGCCAAGATTATAGAATATGGAAAAGAAGAGGAAGGAGAGAGTGAATGCAAAGAGGACAAACAACTAGAAACCAAACAGATAGCAAAGGAAGGAGGATTGGAAAGAATACCAAGGAGTATAAGATCAGCATGTCAGATCATCATGAATAACATTGAACAGTTCAGACCCTCTAGCCGGAACATGATCATTTCAGGGATGGTGGCAGAGTCAGAATTTGAAAAAGGCAGTATGATTATTAAAGAGCATAAAAGGGAAAAGGAGCAAATGGCAGAACAACTAAGGAAGGTGCAAGAGAAAAATGAGGAGTTTTCCAATAAAATAATTGCTTTGGAAGAGCTAGAAGTTCAGAAGCAAAATAAGATTCAATACTTGGAAGAAAAGAGTGTACAACTAACAGAGCAGAACACTAAATTGGGAAAGGAGTTGAGAAAGATTGAGGGGAGATATAGAACTCTGCAAACCTCTTATCAAATTCTGACTAAAGCAAATGAAGAAATTAACAAGCTACTATTGGAAGAAGGGCAATTGAAGGAGGAAAGTCAGACAGCCCAGATGACAGAGGAAGAAAAGGAAGGATTACTCAAAGAGATTCAGAAATTACAAAGAGAATTGAAAGAAGCCAAGGAATTAGAAAAGCAGGCTAGTACACATGCTGCTACATCTATGAGAGGCTATAATAAGCTACACCTGGATATGGAAAAGGAAAGAAGTGATTGGCAGGCAAAGAGAGAAAAGGAACAGAATGAATGGAAAAAAGAAAGAGAAATATGGGCACAACAGAATGGAAGTCTGATGTTGACGATAGAAGAATTACAGAAAAAATTGGATAAGCCACAAATCCACGAAGAAACACATGTGGAGACCACTTATACAGAAGAATATAGGGTAGAAAATACTGATGGAATACAACATGATAGTGAACCGGCAAATAAAGGATCAGAAGGAGAATATTCAGACGATTTTGTAAAAAAATTGCTGACAAATAGAGATTCCAGAATGGAGTTTATCAGGAAGATGCATGATGAGTATGAAGAACAAATTGTCACATTTGCATTAAATAAGGGAATCAATCCAGATCAGCATCACTGGGCCGCAGATGGATTGGGAATACCGTTATGTATGATTATGGAGAGTATAAAGAATTATCAATTGGCCAGAGTTGGGCTACCTCCAAAAAAATACCTTGAGTATGAAGAGGACATCAATGTGACTAAAGAACTATTTGAAAGAGCCAATCCAAAGTGGAGAAACAAATGGTTGGATGCCAACAAGGAATGTAGGAAAATTTGGAAGGAGGCACCTCTTCATCTAAAAAACAATCCAGCTTACTGTCCAGTGGCACGAAGGAGAGAATGGACAATTTTTTGGGAAAGAAGAAGAGAAGGTCAAATTCCACCTAAGTGGTTGAATTTCTCGAAAATAGCAGGTCCAAAGGCAGTCACATGGCCTACCAAGAGTTACATGGTGAATACTGTTGAGTCTGTAATAGCTACATACAAAGATGTCAATGACCCTGCTTGCATTCTACTTATAAGAATAATGAGATTAATTTTGGCCTGTATAGAAACTTATACCGACACAGATATCAGAACACTGAATTATATCGGCTTTAATTCTCCAGCAGATGCATTATTATTTGATTTGAGTGAAACACCTGACAGAATCTGCTTAATGGACTATTACAGCAGAGTAATATTTTTGGGCAGTCATTACTTACAAATTTTTGAAGATGCCTTTGATTACGGGTTTTTTGAAAGGGAGTCAGAGATTTTTGGAAATCTATCAGTTGTTACAAAGTCCAGACTTACAGCATATGAAGCTGCCTATACATAATACTTGAAAAAGGATGTCATAGATAAACCAGAAGCTACAGTACAGTGGAGAAAGGCATTATTTGAGATGTTCAATAATCTAAATATTACAGAAAGAAAAAGTCATGATTTGCTGTCACAAGTATATCAGAGAAAGAAGAAATGAAGAAAAGTGATCAGTGCAGAAGAGCAGGAAAGTCTTTTGTCAGGAGCCAAAAGGCTTAGGAGGGGAAGGATGTTGGAAGATGCATTTTTGGAAGTCTTTTTGAAGAAAAATAATTGTAAAATGATAGAAATTTGTAAAAATATTTATGCAATTGTTGTAAAAATAAGGAAGAGTCTTCCTTATGTAGGATAGAATTTTATGTGTTTTTTCTAGAATTTTTGGAAACTCCTAGATAGCATATTTTTAGAATAATAGAGGAAAGGACCAAAATTCAAGTGTGAAAAGGGACACTTGAAAATGTATATAAGCTAATTTCCTCTATTATGAGGGGGTTGGTTAATCATTTGTTTACATGCTATCCAAGTGAATAGAGAAGGAGTTTTCTGCTGAAAATCGTGTTTTCTCCTCTTTTGTGTGGTTTCTTAGATTTGTGAGTCTAGTTCTTGAGTATCCATGGAGATTTGTGAGCTTCTATTGTGTAAATATGTTGAATGTGTATGAAGAGAGCTGAATACTGTTGTGTTGAGTGATGAGTTGATGAAGAATGGTGCTGGAGCTGAAAATCGTCTATTTTCACAGAATCGCGATTATCTCGTCTGTATAATGCAGGTGATATTTTTTTATTTTGACTTCATAATTGTGTTCTGCTGATAAAACAGAATGCAATAGACACCAAGATTGTAGAAAATGGTGGAGATTTGCTCAAGATAATCCAAACCCTAGAAATTCCTCTTCATTTTGACTATTCTCAAAAATCCAGCCATTATTCTCTTATTTCTTGGATTCTATCATCTTGAAGGGGCTATGGTCTCAAGAATACTTCCAGGATTGACAAAATAAAGATGTCTTGTTGATTCTTTATGCTAAATGATTGGAGAGGACAACTCCAAAGATTAATAACAAACAAAGACCATTTATGCGGCAGTTGCAAGTGGTACAGGATTGGGGAACCAATTCCTTGTATTTGAAAAACTTAGGTGTTACGACCAAAGTCAATCTCAAAGATTACTCTCATAGGGATGTACCCCCCATTCAGTGGAACCCCATCCATAGAGCCAAAGATGATACGGAGTCTGTGCATTCCATAGGATCAGGATCCTCATGGATGCATGAAGACACCCATTTGTGGATGTGCAAAGTAGCCGTAGAAGAAGAGAAGAGAGAAAAAAGCTAGAGAGGTAGGTGCGAAGGAAACACATAGATCAATTCAAGACCCAGCCTATGCACCGGTAGTATTCCCTGATGAAGAATTTGAAACCCATGGCTGGGCAGAAATTCTAGCAACAATGGATATAGCCATCAATGAAGAACAATGGACACCCCACTGTGACGAGGATGGCTATGACATTTCAGTCTTCTCCATAGAGCCAATCATGGGAGATTCGGTTTTAGAAGAGTGCGAACCTAGCCCTAATGCGTTTGAGGATGCAAGTGACTCCGACTTAAAGTCAATCATCATGGACCCACCTTTTGCATCGAATGAAGAATACTTCTATGAAGTGGAAGTTCACCCTCAAAGACATGAAGAGCTCACAAATGATGTGAGATTAACCACACAAGTGGCTGCCAAGAGCGAAGGCAAGAAGAGGAAGAAGAGAGAAGTCACACCGGAGGAGGAAGAATCTTTGTTTGAGGTCCCTGACAATATTAAAAAGTATGAGATAGACGATAGGAGAGTCATGATAAGAATGCCAAAAGGTGAGGCACAATCAGGAGAGGCCTATGATAACAAAGAAACCACCAAGAAAGTGGTTGTAGCCGTTGAAGAAGGAGAAGAAAGATGCACGTACATAGGACATGACCTGATGCAAGAAGAAGAGCAAGAGATAACTATCCCCTTCCTATCACGGAACATCTCTTAGAAAGAGTAGAAGCCAAGGAAATATACAATTTTCTTGACGGATTTTCTGGCTACAATCAGGTAGCCATTGCTCCCGAGGACCAGCATAAGACTGCTTTTGCCACAGAATGGGGCACATTTGCCTTTAGGGTAATGCCATTTGGGCTTACCAATGCCCCTACAACCTTTCAGAGACTGATGTGCCATGTATTTAAAGAGTTCTTGAGGAAGAACTTAGAGGTCTATGTGGATGATCTTTGTGCTCATTCCAACATTAGACAAACCCATATCCCTGAACTCAGACAAATCTTTGACAAATGTCAAGAGTATTAAGTCTGCTTGAACCCAGAAAAGTGTGTTTTCATGGTCAGGCAAGGCAAGATTCTAGGACACATAGTGTCAAAGAATGGCATATCCACTGATGAAGAGAAAGCAAGAGCCATAGCAGAGTTACCTAGGCCAAAGAATGTCAAGGAAGTACAAGCTTTCATGGGGCATTGTGGCTATTACCGACGCTTTATACACATGTACGCCATCATTGCCAAACCTTTGTACGGACTTTTGACCAACTTTGAGTGGACTAATGAATGTGAGGAATCTTTCAATGAGCTCAAAAAGAGATTGTGTTTAGCACCAATCTTGACCACACCAGATTGGAATAAGCCCTTCCATGTTCATTTGGATGCATCCAATTATGCTATTGGATGTGTGCTTGCACAACCTACGGGCGAAGGTAATATGGATCTTCCAATCGCCTATGCTAGTAGACAGTTGAATGCAGCTGAACGAAATTATACCACCACTGAACGAGAGGGATTAGGCATGGTATATGCAGTTAAAAAGTTTAGACACTATTTGCTTGCAAACAAGTTTAAATTCTTTATTGATCATCAAGCACTGTTGTACTTGGTAAACAAGCCATGCAATACAGGTAGATTAATAAGATGGTTTCTCTTACTAATGGAATACGACTTTGAAGTTGTGGTGAGGAAAGGGAAGACTCACTTGAGAGCAGACCACCTCTCTAGGCTCACATCTGGAGAAGCCCCACAAGGAGTATCAGATGACCTTCCTGATGCTTACTTGTTTAATTTGGAAGTTGTACCTCAATGGGCTAAGCCATTAGTGCCAGTATTGACATACGGGCCTAACCACCCAGTCGTAAACACTCAAGACAGTGAGGTACTAAAAGCCCACAAGTACCATATCATGGCAGGGAGCATGTACAAACAGACAGATCAAGGGATATTGGCTTGTTGTGTGGAAGAGGACGAGTACGCAAAATGGTTGCAATTAGCACATGTAGGTGCATTAGAGCAACACCATTCGAGGCAAAGAACTTTACAGACACTAAGGAGATTCGGAGTGCATTGGCCGACTATGGAGGCTGATGTCCATAAGTTGTGCAAAGAATGCCCGATCTGCTGCACTAAACCACCCGTGGATCATGCCACTCTTTATCAAGTGACCATAGTGCCAGATTGGAGTGAACCATTGGTAGCCTTCTTGAGGACGAAAACATTCCCTCAAGATATGACGTTGGCCAGACAAAGAAGTCTAGAACAAGAAGCCCTAGACTACTCACTCATTGGTGATAATCTATACAAGCGTGGTAAAGATGGTTACCTCAGATTATGTGTCCATGAGAGCAAATATCTTAAGATCTTGGAAACTGCTCACCAAGGTGTAGCAGGAGGACATTTCGGACCTGATCGGGTGATCAAGGCAATATTATTCACAGGTCTTTGGTGGCCAACCCTTCACATGGATGCACATACCTATGTGAAGAGGTGTGATGTCTGTCAACGAACTCAATATCCTATATGCAAAGATGAGATGCCCCTGAAACCTATGATGGGTGGACGTGCATTCTCTAAGTGGGGAATAGACTTTGTAGGTCCTATTAATCCCCCAGTGTTGAAGCTCAAAGTCAAGGACAAAGCATGGAAGCACATCAAAAGGTGGACACACAAGGAAAGGGAGCAAGTAGGGAGCTCCAAGAAGTGTATGTCAAATTTTCAGAAGAATCCCCTACAAAAATAGTGATTTTCATCACTAAAAACCATTGTAAATACCATTATCTATTTTTAGTAACTCCATTTTGTTCAAGCCGAGGAGTCCTCAAGCTTGAGGAGTATTAGAAGTACCATCGTACCAATTTTCATAATTTTTAGACTTCGTTTGAGCCCTCAAATAAGCCCTGGAACCTAATTTTTAACTAGGCCGGACACTAGGTCTGGACAGAGCCAAAACTAGTCTAAAAACTATAAAAAGAGCTAGACAGCTCATTTTTGGGGTTAGCTTCTTGTAGATTTCAGCTTTGTAATAGATTTCTTTAGTAATCAAAGTCCTTCCATTGTTCCTCTCTTTGATCTTGCCTTGTGTGCGTGTGTGTGTATGTGTGTGCATGTTTGTGTGCTTTCACTCACGCACTTGTGCCTTCACTTGCTCATGGTCTTCATACCGGTCCTCACGTCTCCGCGGATTGACAAGTAAAGGAGGTGGTGCTTACGCTTGAGCTACACCAAATTTTGGCGCCGTTGCCGGGGAGAGAGCTTCGAGGATGAGCGTTGTGATGGTAAGATCGTAGATTTGCGACGTTGGAAGGTAAAAAAACTATCATTTCAGTTCATTTTCTGTTTTTTCCTCTTCATCTTCATCATCATCATCATCTCCACCTTCTTCCACCTTCTTCTTTATAGAAAATTCTTGTTTTTTAGTGCATTTTCACCATCTTCATACCATTTTTCATGCATTATTGTGTGGGAAGGAGTTAGGAGAAGCAAGGGAGAGCAAGCGCTGTGTTTTTTTCATGATTTTCTGCTCATACGGAGCTCGCCATAGCCGGCGCTCAAAAATTTGAATTTCCCGCCAAAAAACGCGATTCTGTGATGAAAATCGCGATTCTGTGAAAATTCAAAATTTTTGAAAAATCACGATTTTCTGTTTTCCCGCCTAAAAGTTGGCTGAAAAAATCACGATTCTGTGGTCATTCTCAGAATCGCGATTCTCTGATTGTGCTCAAAATCGTGATTTTCATATCAAAAGAAACACGATTTTCTAAGAACACGATTTTCAGCGGGCTCAAAATCGCGATTCTCACAAATCACGATTTTCAGCCAAAAACACGATTTTGTGAAAAAGGCGATTCTGTGAAAACACGAATTGTCGCTCAAAATCGCGATTTTCAGAAACACGATTTTGTGCTCAACATCGCGATTTTCTTGTCAAAAACAGGATTTTGAGAAAATACGATTTTCAGTGGGCTCAAAATCGCGATTCTCACAAATCACGATTTTCAGCCAAAAACACGATTTTGTGAAAAAGGCGATTCTGTGAAAACACGAATTTTCGCTCAAAATCGCGATTTTTAAAAACACGATTTTGTGCTCAACATCGCGATTTTCATGCCAAAAACACGATTATGAGAAAACACGATTTTGTGAAAAAACACGATTTTGTAAATCACGATTCTCTGAGTCAAAATCGCGATTTTCAAAAACACGATTTTGTGCTCAACATCGCGATTTTCAAAAACACGATTTTGTGCTCAACATCGCGATTTTCTTGTCAAAAACACGATTTTGAGAAAATACGATTTTCAGTGGGCTCAAAATCGCGATTCTCACAAATCACGATTTTCAGCCAAAAACACGATTTTGTGAAAAAGGCGATTCTGTGAAAACACGAATTTTCGCTCAAAATCGTGATTTTCAAAAACACGATTTTGTGCTCAACATCGCGATTTTCATGCCAAAAACACGATTCTGAGAAAACACGATTTTGTGAAAAAACACGATTTTGTGAAAAAACACGATTTTGTAAATCACGATTCTCTGAGTCAAAATCGTGATTTTCATGCCAAAAACACGATTTTGTGAAAAAACACGATTTTGTAAATCACGATTCTCTGAGTCAAAATCGCGATTTTCAAAAACACGATTTTGTGCTCAACATCGCGATTTTCAAAAACACGATTTTGTGCTCAACATCGCGATTTTCAAAAACACGATTTTGTGCTCAACATCGCAATTTTCAGAAACACGATTTTGTGCTCAACATCGCGATTTTCGGAAACACAATTTTGTGCTCAACATCGCGATTTTCTGAGTTCACAAAATCGCGATTCTCTGAAAGTTCACAAAATCGCGATTTTATCAAAAGGTCCTGTTTGCCTGTTTTGACCCCCAGGAGCCTGAATTGGCATAACTTTTTCATCCAAAGTCCATTTTTTGAGCTCTATAGCTTGTTGGAAAGCTCGTTTCGAATCCTACATGACCTCAACTGTTTTTTATAAGAATAATGCGTTGATTTTCAGATAGGATAATTTGAAGTTGGGCATCAAGTGGGACTAGAAAACCAGGGGGCTCCCAAGGATTTTTGAGCAATACCAAGGGGGAGAAAATTGTGTCATGGGAAAGAAAAAAGCAAAAGATAGAAGAAAAGGGGCTAAGATTGAAAAAAAGGAGGGAGATAAACATGAAATACATGAGATAATATCACATAAAGGTGAAACATCTAGAGAAAAATTGCAAGGAGTCGAGGAAACGGGGGAAATGTCTAAGGGGGTTGGATCCTTATTTGCAACAAGAGAATATGATAATACTTTTGTGGATATCAGAATAGGATATGACCATAGAAGGTTGGGTGTTTATATCAATCCTAATTGTGAGTGGAATTTAATTCATATTGACCTAGTGACCATTATCTTTGAGATCATTCAACCAACAACCCATCCTTCTATCCTCATGGATGGGGAACATTATGAATGCATGGATAAAGTTGTGTTGCCTGTTATGGTGGATGATGTGCAATTTTTGGAAACATTCTTTGTCATGGATTGTATAGATGAAGACTTGATCATTGGCACCCAAAGGTTCATTACACAAAATCATCAAGGATTTGAGGTGCCTTCTCCACCTATTATCCGTGCTTCTACATATATGTCTATGGAAAATCCTAATGACTATCCACCTTATGATAATTGGGGGCAAAATCATCTTTTCAAAGAGTGTGCTTTTCATGAAAAAATTTTTCTTTCTACTCATGTTTTTGAATCTAATCCTTCTTTGAGTAAATCACAAGAAACCTTGGAGAATGGAGAAATGGAGGACTCCAAGTGTTTAAAGGATGTGGAAGGACCCTCTCTTCCTGTAAATTTGGATTCCCCTCATGAAACCATAAGCAGGGATGATCCACACTCATATGATCAAGAAGGAGATGATCAAGAAATACCAGGTATCATTGATGTGGAGAATAATGTCAAATTGATGGTCAATCATGACAATGCATCACCCATTTGTACTCCTAGAGATTCAATGTGTAATACGGACAAAAGTATCGATGAATCTCTAGATCAATCTCCAACCACACTACCCATTGAACCCTTGCATAAGTCTGATGCATGTATAGAAGATCAACCTTCGTTGCATTCCCCATGTAAAGATGAGTTTTCTCAAAAAACTCACATAGAAGGCCCCAAAGACCCTTACATCAAGAAACAGAAATCACAATCTCTTGGTAATCTCAAGCAAATTTGGGTGGCCAAGAAATTACTTAGAGCCCAACCAAATCGCACTATGATATGGGTACCAAAGAAAGCCCTTGTACAAAATCAACCCCCTCACACTAGACTTCAAAATGTATGGTCGAGGCCTATCATGACTTATCTTCAAGAAAGACCACTTCCAATCGAAGGACCCAAAGCAATCAAGCCTAAACTCAGAGAGAATCCAGGGAGGGACTTCAAGGCAACAACCTGTACAACAAAGACACCAAGGCGAGGTAAGAGACTGCATCAAGCACAACGCTCCAAAAAAGATCAAAGAACACCTTCTACAAGGATATGGGTATGGAAACCAAAAGCATCGGTAGGCCCCATAGAACCACAATGCCAACCACGCAGGATCAAAGCCTCAAGAAAGTATCCAAACATGGAGCCACCAAAGGAGATCACTAAACAAGCGAAGACCAATCTCAAATGGATCCCTATAAGGAGGAAGTATCAATTGTCATTTGAGGATCCAATGGATACTTCTAACAAAGGCTGCCATAGCATGTGCAAATAACATCGAAAGCCTCGACGAGCGACAACCATGTGTTCCTTGCACAACCCTGTCTTATGCACCATTCAGGTCATGCATTTCCAAAGTATGCATTATTATAGGGCCACATTACATGGCCGTGCATAGACACATTTGAGAATCCCATGCACAAGAGCACAGTGACATATGTCAAACATTTCTATTGATACTAACTTTTGTGTTCTTGTTTTGTGATATCCTTTTCCTCAAAAAGAAAAAAAAAGGGGAGAAAGAAAAGTGGGAGAGAGCTTGTTCCCAGGTTTGGCTTATGAAACATGAATGAGTCATGCTTAGTTGAAGGTGGAACTGTTGATTACTAGGCATTTATCAATTTGGATAGAAGTGTGTCTCGGCCAACAGTGAGATTATTGCTGCCTTATCTAGTAGATGACAAGCATTTGGCATGAACATGGCATCTACAACTATGATTTTCTCTTACCATGGTAGGAATGAAGAGCTTGAAGGCCCGCAACTTGAGTGATGCTTAACTACTTCATGTACCAGAGCATCCAAGGAGATATCTGCAAAAGGTAGTTCTGGAGGAGAAGACTCCTGCATATGGTGAGCTAAAGAGAATATGTGAAACTCAGCTTGGTGTAGTTACCCGATGTTGCTTGCCAAAGAATATAAAGCAATTCAATTCTCAGTATTTGACAAATGTTGCTTTGAAAAGAGGAGAGAGGATCCACCACTCGAAAGATCTCATCAGTGGACAATCAACATGGACATTCATCAATAATGTTCCATCCCAAAGGCCGAGTGTACAACATGAAGAGACAAACATCCATCAACCTTCTCCATGGTAAGTATCTTTACTCTGGAAACACCATAACCATGATAGTTTAAGAAACCTCTTCGTCAGCATACCCTTGAGCACTTAGCTCAAGACCCGCAATTTTTGCACCATACTTCTTCCAATGCATTTTCCAAGTAAGCATGCGTAGGGCTACATTACAAGGCCGTGCACAAGGCACATACTTTTTTTAACCCAGGCACGAACACACTTACCCATCATTCATTATGGGTTATGAGTAGTTGGCATGACTGCTCTCAACATCATCTTTGGAAGAGCTAGCGGACGTCATGGGAACAACATCCATATCTCGGAAGCAAATTGAAGCCAGTAGTTGCTCCAAATCACTCTTGACAACCTCTTTTGAGCAACTTGCAGTTTTGAAAGCTCACAACGACACATTCTTGCTGGAATCCAAGGAACCAGCTCATACAACGGATGGACACCACCTCTCAAAGCACTACATAGAATAGCCCTTCCAACAAGGGTCTGTCAGGGACGACAGACTCGAGAGGGGGGGGGAGTGTTGAAGCTCAAAGTCAAGGACAAAGCATGGAAGCACATCAAAAGGTGGACACACAAGGAAAGGGAGCAAGTAGGGAGCTCCAAGAAGTGTATGTCAAATTTTCAGAAGAATCCCCTACAAAAATAGTGATTTTCATCACTAAAAACCATTGTAAATACCATTATCTATTTTTAGTAACTCCATTTTGTTCAAGCCGAGGAGTCCTCGAGCTTGAGGAGTATTAGAAGTACCATCGTACCAATTTTCATAATTTTTAGACTTCGTTTGAGCCCTCAAATAAGCCTTGGAACCTAATTTTTAACTAGGCCGGACACTAGGTCTGGACAGGGCCAAAACTAGTCTAAAAACTATAAAAAGAGCTAGAGAGCTCATTTTTGGGGTTAGCTTCTTGTAGATTTCAGCTTTGTAATAGATTTCTTTAGTAATCAAAGTCCTTCCATTGTTCCTCTCTTTGATCTTGCCTTGTGCGCGTGTGTGTGTATGTGTGTGCATGTTTGTGTGCTTTCACTCACGCACTTGTGCCTTCACTTGCTCATGGTCTTCATACCGGTCCTCACGTCTCCGCGGATTGACAAGTAAAGGAGGTGGTGCTTACGCTTGAGCTACACCACCCAGCTAAGGGTTCGCATGCAGAGTATATTATTATGGCCACAGACTATTTAACCAAGTGGGTAGAAGTGAAAGCCACGACTAAGAATGATGCCCAGACAACCGCCAAGTTCTTATTTGAGAATGTGTTCACTAGATACGGATTGCGAATAGAGCTAGTTAGTGACAGAGGCACTCACTTCTTGAATGAAGTTATTGAAAATCTACTCCAAGAATTCCTGGTAGTGCATAAGAAGTCGGCCCCCTATCACCCACAAGCTAATGGGCAAGCTGAAAGCACCAATAAGATTCTATGCAATGTGCTCACTAAATTAGTGAATAATAAACGCTCTGATTGGGACAAATAGCTACACCATGCTTTTTGGGCATATCGAATTGCCTATAAAACGGTACTCCAAGCCACACCCTTTCAGATGGTATTTGGCCAAAATGTTGTGCTACCACTAGACTTCTTGATACCTACATTGAGAGTAGCACATGGACACGATTGGATGGGTCATGAACTCTCCTCTAGAATATTTGACCTTGAACGATTAGGAGAAACAAGACTGAGGGCTGTTGTAGGGATATATGCAGCTAAGAAACGACAGAAAGCGTACTTTGATGCCCATGTTAAGGATAAAGGCTTGAAGGCCGGAGACTTAGTTTTGGTGAATACCCTGAAACAACATGCACGGAAATTAGAGAAAAGAGGCTATGGACCCATGATTATGAATAGGATATCAACGAGTGGAGTAGTTCAATTAGCTACACTAGAAGGTGATGTTCTTTCTAGTTACATTAGCGGATGCAGAGTCAAGTTATATCAGGAACCCCTGACTGAAGAGATGCTAAATCGACTCAACACTGCCGAGAAACGCAAGGAAGAAGAAAAGCGAATTCGAGAAGAGGCGCAAGCAGAAGCTTTAGAATGCATCCGAAGGATGAAGTTGAGAAGGCAGGGTAGAGATCAGCCTAGGATAGATGACTATGCAGCTGAAGCATATCATGTGGCTATGTGTGAAGTTTCAGGTATTAGCTCTCATAAGATAATTGATCGACGCCCTTTTGTAACCCTAGAGATAGGAAAAGGAAAGAGTGCAAGGACTGTAAGGGCTTTAATTGACTCAGGCGCAGCCACTAGCGTGGTTAAAATTTCTTACTGTCAACAGTTGAAATTAAACATCAGTCCTATAGAAGTGTATCTCATAGGATTGGGAGGCGTGGAAACCCCTTGCATGGGCGAGGTGGAACTCCCCCTCTACATTCAAGATAAATTAGTGACAGTTAAAGTGCTAGTGTGTCAAGATGAGGACCTCACTGAGCCTCTTGTCTTGGGTCAGGACTGGATCTATGATCATGCAGTCAACCTAAACCTAAGAAGTGGACTTCTTCAGGTCTGGGTAAATCAGAATCGTATTACAATTGAGCTAGAAAAGGAAGCACTCAAGGAACTAGGAAAGGCACAAACTCCTGGTCCTTCCAGGGGTACACATGAAGTTGACAATGCTATTCTTGTCCAAAACTACGTGATGCAGAGGGATGATTGTCTCAACAAAGAAGTTAAGGGTACAACGGAACTCCCTTCTTTTCTAAAAGCCACAGGGATGCAGCAACCAAAGGTGGATCAAATGCAGCAGAAGCAGATGACTTATGCTCGAGGCACAAAGAAAATACGACGCACGTTGTCTCAAACCCCAAAACAAGTGTGGGTACGGAAAAGCAAGCATCCTATGGCGGTCAAGCCACAACAATTGGCCCAACTTCCTATTAGTGATCAACGACACGACACTAATAAGAAGTCCTCCAAACCTTCTGTGAAAGTGAAGTCTATTTGGGTACCCAAGAAGTCAATGAACGCTAGCCCACAATCAAGACAAATTTGGGTGCCTAAGGCTTGCTTGCGGGCTCAAATAGCTACACCGAGACCACACCCTGTACAACATGGTTCACTCACTCGCACAGCCGATACCCATTTGTATTCAACACGCACGAACACACATTGGCCCATGAGCACGAGCAGAATCACTTGTAAATGCATCCCTAAAAAGCCTCATCTCCAAGCGGACACTCTTATAAGGCCCTCCAGAGTCTCCACAAAATCAAGACCAACAGCCAATCAGTTTGTTTGGTAGCCCAAAGCATGTAACAAACCCCCCTGACCCCATTTGTAAATTCATTCCCACTGACTAACTGCATCACCCTTACACTCCACTTTTCCATTTAGTGCTTAGGATTATCCATTCACTAACTACACACACGATCACTGAGCACTTATTGATCTACTAACCTCTCACTAAATTCATGTTAATGTTGTAACAGGGACACATGAACGCTTGGTGTCCAATTGCATTGTTAACATTCATTTGTATATTCTCACAGAACTGGTGACCAGTTTCCTCAATATGGCCGAGGCAGGAACTAGCTCCCAGGCAGGCACCAGCCCTCAAATCGTGGACATTGAAAGTCTTCCCATTGAGGAGGAATTGAAGGAGCGCCCAGTGGCATTGAGAGCATTACATGCCATACCGGTTCAGAATCCTCCACAGGGGCACACAATGCCAGTTAGCAAAAACTCACATTGGTTCAGTGATGTGGCAGGACCTCTTGAGAAGGCACTTACTTGTGGGAGGCAGAGATAGAATTCAATGGGTGCTAGGGCAGGTATCACTTCTTCACTAGGGAATTTGAGAGACTTCAAAATAATGAAGGGTTGAAACCTATATGGAAGAAGGCGGGACTATACGATTACTTCAAAGCCCAATTGCCAAAGCCCGACTTTCTAAGGTGATCGTATTTGATTAGCACCCTCACTCCGAGCAAAGATGGTCCTTCTTCGGTTTGCATGATGATTGTCGTGCTAATGGAAAAGATCTGCTACAAAAGATTAACACATTAGCATGGAAATTAATTATGATCCCATTATAGTGAGACCGCAATCCCTTTCCATAACCGATGTGTAACCCGTGTAGCCAAGTGCTGTGAAGTGATTGATGCAATGATTTTTTGCAGAGCTAATGTAGGTCTCTAGACACCTACATTCTTCAGATGATACATACGTTTCTTGATGAGGTGTTATTACAGATGACTTTGGGTTATAGTGTGTGGATTTATACAGGGTTCAGTCCTGAATGAGTTATTACATGGTTGTAGATTAGTCGGGGTGGGAGTTATATTAGACAATGGATACGTTTCGGTATCCACTTCCTAAGAGTTTGTGATCGGATGATAGGTCTCTGCGGAAGGACAAAAGATGATATCGGATTTGGTGGTATGGAGGGTTGAAAAGATTTCTGAGGATTATATATTACAGGGCTTGAGGGTTGAGCTATAATACACTGTTTGGATACCCAAATTTACGTGGGTGTGGGTCTGTTCGTTAGGTACTTCTTGGCGATCCAAATTTGTTGAATGTTCGAACGTGTAGAAGAAGGTCGAGGGGATGTTGGATACTGATTCTGCTTCTGCCTTGACTTCTTCTTGTCATTGTCTGCATGGTTGAAATCTGTTGGTGCTTTCTGTCCTTTTGGCACCCATATTTGTCTTGTGCCACTTGCTTTGTGATACTGACACTGCGTTCCTCTTTGTGTCGTCTGATATTATCGTCGGTCTGGGTTCCTTTGTCGTGGTTGACTCCTTTGTGGTTGAGGTTGAGAGGTTGGATGGACACTCTGCTTTGGAAAAGAAGGGAGGTCCAACACTTGTGAAACCTGCCCATTAGGAAGTGCTTCATTTTGTACTTTTAATCTAGGCCTGTCCACAGTAAGTGTGGAAGGATGGGCACCGCAGGGTGTTTTGCCCATGTGGACGCTGATGAAGTCCACCTAACCAAGCGGTTGGGCGGTTGCCCCTTCTAATTTGCAAGAAGCCCAAGGGAAAATCTCCTGACGTCCTTCTGATTGACCATTGTCCATCGCCAAGCCCGCGTGGGTTGGTATAGACGTAACGTGACTGATCTGACCAAAGATCTTCCGGACTTCTGCCGCATGCATTTCATAGGGTCTATGGCTACAAACCTCAGTCGGAATGCCATAAGGGAAGTCAAGCGGTATCACTCGCTTTTGATCTAAGGTTCCAATCTGCAAGGAGCCTTGTCTAAGATTTAGGTCCACTGAGTGATCGTATAGCCAATCTTGGCCAAGGATTAGGGGTTCTATCAAGTCGTCATCATGGCACACTAGTAGTTTCACTGTCAAGGTCACTTCGTTTATGAGGATAGGAAGGTCCACCTCACCCATGCAAGGGGTTTCCATGCCTCCTAGCCCTATGAGGTATGCCTCAATTGGCCGCATTTCTATTCCTGAATCCTTATAGTGGGACCATCTAATCGCACTAGTCGCAGCACCTGAGTCAATTAAAGCCCTCAGCTCTTGGCAAGGATTGCCGTGCTCTAGCCTGACTGTAATGAATGGTCTCCTGTCCACTATGCTAGGGTGAGTGCTTGATTTTACTTGACACATGGCCATGGGATATCTGGGTGATGTTTCCAGATGATTATAATGTTCTCTCCTTGGTCTTTGTCTTCTTAGCTTCATGCGCTTAATGCGTTCTATAGCTTCTGCCTGAGCTTCAGCTCGTATTTTCTTCCTCCTTATGCTTCTTTGCCAACGTGAGTCGTCTAAGCATATCCTCAGTAAGAGGTTCTTGGTATAGCCTGACTCTACAGCCACTAATGTAATTAGGCATTATGTCTCCTTCTAAGGTGGCTAATTGTACTGCTCCACTTGTCGAGAGTCTGTTAATGATCATAGGTCCATAACCTCGCTTTTCTAACTTCCGTGCGTGTTGCTTCAGCGTATATACTAGAACTAAATCTCCTTCTTTCAAGCCTTTATCTTTTACATGTGCATCAAAATATGCTTTCTGTCGCTTCTTAGCTACGTATATTCCTGCTGTTGCTTTCACCCTGGTTTCTCCTAATCGTTCCAAGTCCATTATTCTCGCTGATAATTCATGGCCGGTCCACTGATGTTCTTGTGCAACCTTAAGGGTCGGTATCAAGAAGTCCAAAGGAAGCACAGCATTCTGACCAAAAACCATCTGAAAGGGAGTTGCATTGAGTACGGTCTTGTAGGCCACTTGATATGCCCAAACAGCATGGTGTAACTATTTGTCCCAATCTGAACGTTTGTTGTTCACGAGTTTCGTCAGTACATTACAAAGGATCTTGTTAGTGCTTTCAGCCTGACCATTGTCCTGAGGATGATATGGTGCAGATTTTTTGTGAATCACCATAAAATCCTGTAACAAATATTCAATGACTTGGTTTAGAAAGTGAGTTCCTTGATCGCTCACTAACTCTATAGGCAATCCATATCTCGTAAAGACATTTTCAAATAAGAATTTCGCAGTCGTGTGTGCATCATTCTTTTTCGTGGCTTTTGCCTCTACCCATTTGGTGAGATAATCTGTGGCAACAATAATGTATTCCGCATGTGTACCTTTTGCAGGGGGGTTAATGGGTCCTACAAAGTCTATACCCCACTTAGAAAATGCACGTCCGCCCATCATGGGTTTCAATGGCATTTCATCTCTGCAAGTAGGAAAGTGAGTTCTTTGGCACACATCACATCTCTTTACATAGGTATGTGCATCCATGTGAAGAGTGGGCCACCATAATCCTACAAAGAGGATGGCTTTGATTATCCTATCTGGTCCAAAGTGACCTCTTGCAACACCTTGGTGTGCAGTCTCTAGTACGCTCAGATAATCGCTTTCATGAATACATTGTCTTAGGTATCCATCTCGTCCTCATTTGTATAGATTATCGCCAATAAGTGAATAGTCTTGAGCTTCCTGCTCTAGACTGCGTTGTCACGCTAAAGTCATTCCTTGAGGGAATGTTTTCGTCCTCAAGTACGTCACTAAAGGTTCACTCCAGTCTGGTGTGAGAGACACGTGATATAATGTAGCATGTTCTACAGGTGGTCTTTCACAACAATCATGGCATTCTTTACACAACTTGTAGACATCTGCTTCCATCGTAGGCCAATATACTCCTAGTCTATGCAGAGTCTGTAATGTTCGATGTTTTGAATGATGTTGCTTTAATGCACCTATGTGTGCTAATTGCAATCAATTCGCATGTTCTGATTCATCTACACAACATGCAAGAATCTTTTGATTATCCTCTTTATAAATACTTCCTGCTATTATGTGATATCTTTGTGATTTGGTAATCTCTCCTTCTTTGATCCTTAGCCTCGGATTCTTGGGTCCGTATGTGAGAATAGGGACAATAGGCTTAGCCCATTCTAGTGCTATCTCAAGGTTAAACAAATATGCGTCGGGTAATTCATCCACTATCCCTTGAGGAGCTTCTCCTGATGTTAGTCTCGAGAGGTGGTCAGCTCTAAGATGTGTCTTTTCTTTCCTGACTACTACTTCAAAATCATACTCCATGAGTAATAGAAACCAATGTATTAATCATCTTGTGTTACATGGCTTGTTGACTAAGTACAATAGGGCTTCATGATCTGTAAAGAACTTGAATTTGTTGGCCAACAAATAATGTTTGAACTTCTTTACTGCGTAGATCATCCCTAATCCTTCTCATTCCGTAGTGGTGTAATTTCTTTCTGCTGTGTTCAACTGTTTGCTTGCGTAAGCTATGGGAAGATCTATATTACCTTCACTCGTGGGTTGTGCTAACACACATCCTATGGTGTAGTTGGATGCATCCACATGCACATGGAATGGGTTACTCCAACCCGGGGTTGTCAATATAGGTGTTGAGCACAAACGTCGTTTAAGTTCGTTGAATGAATTTTCACACTCGTCTGTCCATACAAAATTGGTCAACAGAGAGTACAAAGGCTTAGCTATGATTGCATACATGTGTATGAATCGTCTATAATAACCGCAATGGCCCATAAATGCCTGTACCTCTTTTACGTTAGTTGGTCTAGGTAATTCTGCAATTACTTTCACCTTTTCTTCATCTGTAGAAATTCCATTCTTTGACACAATGTGTCCTAGAATTTTACCTTGTCTGACCATGAAAACACATTTTTCTGGGTTCAAACAAACCTGATATTCTCGACGTTTGTCAAATACTTGCCTTAACTATGGGATATGCATCTGTCTTACATTTGAATGTGCACATAAGTCATCGACATAAACTTCCAAATTCTTGTGTAAGAATTCCTTAAATACATGACACATGAGTTGCTCGAAAGTAGCGGGTGCATTTGTTAAGCCAAAAGGCATTACACGAAATGCAAATATGCCCCATTCTGCCGTCTTGTGTTGATCTTCTGGAGCAATGGCTACTTGATTATAGCCTCAAAAACCATCAAGAAAGCTGTAAACTTCCTTGCCCGCAACTCTTTCCAATAAATGTTCCGTGATAGGAAGAGGATAACTGTCTCTAATCGTGGCGGCATTAACGCTTTTAAGGTTAATACACACACGCAATTTTCCATTTTTCTTGGGCACAACCACAATGGGGGATACCCATTCGGTATGCTCAATTTCATAAATGAATCCTGCTTCTATCAATCGATCTATCTCCTCTTTAATCTTCGCAGCGTAGTTATCATTGTACGTGTATGGTTTCTGTTTCGTGGGTTTTGCATCTGGAGTCATAGGGATTCTATGGGAACATATGTCTGGATCTACTCCTTTCAAAACTTTGTAACTCCATGCAAAAACATCTCTATATTCGCGCAATAGGGCAACTAATTCTTCTTCTTCTTCATTCGTCAAATCATGCCCAATGCATGTACATTTCTCTTCTTCTCCTTCGATGGCTACTATGATTTTCTTTGTTTTCTCTCGGTTATCATATACTTCTCCAACGTATGCTTTTCTGTTAGGCATTCGTACCATTATTCTTCTATCTTCTATTTCATACTTTTTGAAGTTCTCCGGAACCTCAAGCAAAGATTCTTCTGTTTCTGACATGATTTCTTTCTTGTTTCTTTTCTTTCCTTCACCTTTAGTGGTTACTTGTGTAGCTAACCTCACCTCATTTGTAATTTCTTTGTGTCTCTGAGGATGAGTTTCTACTTCGTTAAAATATTCCTCTTCTGATGCAAAAGGTGAGTCCATAATAATTGACTCTAAATCAAAATCGCTCGCATCCTCAAATGCATCAGTGTTAGGTTCACATTCTTCTAAAACTGAATCACACATGATTGGCTCTATCGTGAAAATTGAAATGCCATAGCCATCCTTGTCACAGTGGGGTGTCCATTGTTCTTCATTGATGGCTACATCCATGGTTGCTAGGATTTCTGCCCAACCATGGGGTTCGAATTCTTCATCTGGGAATACTACTGGTGCGTAAGCTGGGTCTTGAAGGGTTCGTGGATGTTGTTCTGCACCTAAAGTCCTGGCTTCTAACCTTTCTTCCTCTTGTTTTGCTACCTTACACATCCATAAATGAGTGTCCTCGTGCAGCCATGAGGGATCTGACTCTAATGAGTGTACAGATTCTGTTTCTACTGGTGTCTTATGGATGGTATTCCATTGTATTGGGGGTACATCTCGATGTGGATAATCTTTAAGATCACTCCTAAATGTTGCAAGTACAAAGAATTAGTTCCCCAATCTTGTACAATTTGCAACTGACACATGAATGGTCATCCCAATATCATCTCATAAGCATGATTTTTCGCAAAGTCACAAATGGCGAAGGTATGCTCAAACTCCACACCACAAGTGGTGAGAGATATGCCTTCTAGTAAGCCTAATGGTTTTTCTATGTGTCCATCAGCCATTTGTAGTTTCATCCTGGTAGGTCTGAGTGCTGGCTTACCCCAATGTTTCCATAAAGCGGTGGTAGCGATGGCTACTCTAGCTCCTGAATCTAAGATGGCTTTTGTGGTGTAGCCCTGATGGGTTATTGGAAGATACATGTTACCTTCCTCTCCTTCACTTACATCTCCTACCTTTTCTACGGGTATCTCTGTTACCTTCTTTTGTGATCCTATCTGAGAGGGAGTAGTAGCAAGCTCAGGGAATTGATTTGCTACATGCTTCCACAGTTCCAGTTTTACCTTTAACAACTCCTCTAGAGTGAGATTACATTGAACTTTGGTGTTCTTTATCACTTCCGTGTTCCTAGGTATCACTGATTCTTCATTCCTCACTATTATCGTGGGTGCTCTCATAGTAATAGACTTTGCTTCCCAAGGTCCTGTGAACTGAGGTAATTCTTGTAAAGAATTGGATTCAAATCCTGTGTGTTCACTCACTTGTTCTTCCTCTACATCATCATCAATAGAGGGAATGTCTTGGGGAAATTGTTCCTGCAAGTCGTCTATTTCTTGAATAGGAGGATGGGTTCCTTGTTCTTTTCTCCGTTTCTCTTCTTGGATTTCTCTCAAAAATTCATGTGAGTACCTATGTATGGAAGACGGGTCGTCTTCACCCTCTGTGTCTGGTACTTGAGATAGGGATGGTGCATTCCTTTCCTGTGTCTCTCGGACACTAGGACTCCTATGCTGATCCTTTTTCTCTTTGCTATCTATCAAGTATTCTAGCCTCTCCATTAGTCCTTGAAAATGTAATTCCGGTTTTGCCATGTTATTCCAATTTAGATATCTAGAGGCTTCGAACAAAGCTTGTGCTAATTCTACCATCTTCATGCAAAGTTTAGTTCTCTCAATTTCTAGATCAGCTCGTTGGTAGTTCTTACTCATTTCAGCTACGTGAGGTCCTTCTTTTATTCTAGCCTGATATGCACGAAACATCATGTCTAGATTTTTTGGTATGGGTTCCGCTAAAACTGATCCTGATTTCTGAGCTGGGTTCTCTTGATTCAACTCCTGTGAAGTCAATTCTAGGATTTTGGCTCTAGATTCCTTTAAACTTCCTTCCAACTCAATTATCCTTTTACTCCATTTTCTCTTGATCCTTTCTCTAGAGTCTTTCCAAGATTTTGTCTTTTTACTACTAGATTCTGCAACTTCACTAGTTCCGGTTGTTCTCTCTTGATTAAGCTGTTGGTTCTGTAAGAGCGCCTGGGCTCTGGTTATAGCTTGGATAGGCACGTATGTAGGGTTGGATCCATCTGCATTGTTTACAATACCTATCACGTTGATCGGTGTCACATTTGAAGCGTTAACTGGGTTCTTAGGACAATCTTTGATTATGTGCTCTTTGCCACAATCGGCACAAAAGCCTTGGATGTTATAGTACTGTGATTGCCTTGCTATCGGAGGATGTGGACAATCCTTTATGAAGTGATCTCCTTGGCACCTAAAGCATGGTCCTCTAGGGCCATGTGGTCTCTGCTGTCTCAATTGGGGCCGTGGGTTTGGGTTCGTGTACATCACATTAGCGTATTCGGGCTCCCAACTAGGTTCCACTGGTGGACTATCATAATGATATGTTTCCACATGTCCTGGTGACTCTGTGTAATATGCGGCTGGACTATCTACATGAGTGGAGTCAAAACTGTTAGAGTTTGGATCACTGTCAGTAATTAGGGGTGAAACGGGAACTAAAGCTCTATTGAGATTCTCTTCTACAGCAGCGTATTTCACTGAGATGACATTCGCTGGTGGAGGTGGCTGCTGAGCTAAAACAGGTTGAGGTCTTTGTTGAGCCTGATATGGATAATTTTGAGGAGGCCTATAGTAATAAGGCTGAGAATTGCATTGGCCTTGATACCTACCTGGTTGTGCGTATGCTTGCGGGTAGTTCTGTCTCACTGCCTGTTTGTTGTATGGGCAGTCCTGAGCCGTGTGATTTGTGTATCTTCTCTCAATTGTACACTATTGGCCACTAGGGTTGGCTTGTGGTTGTGTCGCATTGGGACACCCATTTGCCAAATGATTTCCACAACAGGTGTAACAACATACGTTAGTTGTTAACTTGGGCATCTGTTTGCTAGAAACTCCTAGTTTCTGGGCCACTTTTTCTGCTAGGTCCTCTATCGAGTTAGACAATTCTGTGGATGCTAGAGAAGAACAATCCGAGTCCTTATAGACCTGTGAGAGTTCCAACTCATCTCCTAAGTTGTCCTCAATGTCTATACATATTCTTACACACTGCTCTAGCGTTCTGGGTTCTTTTAAGTACATGTAGGAGCGTAGTTTAGAGCTCAACAAGCCGTCTAAAAACAATGACACTTGCTTGGCTTGTGAGGGTAGCTCTTGCATAGGAAACCTCTCAACATATTGTCTAAACCTACGTCCTGCGAGTCTAACTGTTTCTTGAGGGGTTTGTTTGAAGCTATGAATCAACGAAGACGTGTCATGTCTGATCCCACTTTTAGAGAATTCAGTGATGAATGACTCTAAAAAGTGATGGATGTCTCTAAATTGCCTTTGTTGCAATGGTTGGAACCAAGTTAAAGCAGTATTCTTTAACGTTAGCCCAAATGCATTATATTGCGTGAACATGTCTTCGACATGTTCTACCCTTAACACTTGCTTAAATTCTGCGACATGGTCATAGGGATTCTCCTGTCCCATCAAAAAAAATTTTCATGGATTTTACTAACTGAGTGGGTCTTAATATTCTTGCATGTTCACGTGGTCTAGGTAGAGGAAAATCATCTCTACCACCTGGTATTCCATGATCTCTTTGTCTATCCGCTCTGTCCGTGTTTATGGTGGTTCTATCTCTTCCTATGGGATGATTGAAGCTTACTTCCGGTCTTTCTTTATTCTTCTCTCTTTGCATGCCATGGGTTGAGGATGTTCCAACCCCTTGTTGGTTCACATTTACGTTTGTTCGAGATGGAGGGAATACCAATTCACCTCTCCATGTGTACGTGTTTCTAGCGTGGTCAGGCACCACAAAGACTCTTTCTGAAGTCTTATCCAGGTATACAACCTTTCCAGGTGTATCCGGGTCCTTGAACTCGTAGATTATAATGGAACCATCCTCGCTAGGTTGTTCCGTTCTGTACCTCCAAAATGCTTCATCAGTTTCTTTATTTACAAACAACTCTATGCTTCTGTTATCCTGAGGGGTCCAATCTGGAACTAGTACTCGTGTCAGTACAGATTTCCCTCTAGGTGTTCTAGGTTCTTCCATTGGTTCTTTTCCTTGAGATTTCGCTTCTATCTCTATCTGAATTACGCAAAACTCATTCGTATTGTTTGGCTGCGTACTTAAGATGTAAATCGTTCCTTCCTTGACTATGTACGTGTCTCTTTCAAATTTCACCACTAGATGTTCCAATCCAGTGGGTTGGTCCGGGTTGTGCATCTGCACCACTTGCCTTCGCAAACCATCCTCATAGATGCGAGCACCTAAGCGGTTGGTTCGGAGAAATTCTAATTGAGTTCTATAGGGTCCTTCAGGTCTTTCTAAGTATGCTACATTTGACCCTCCTTCTGGTCTTTCTATGCTAAATGCCATTTCTGATTCACTCGTATCTGAGCTCTCGTAGGGGTAATTAGTGTTCAATTGTTGAGCCCACGATCGTGCAGTAGTTCCTACACTTGCCTCTGATGATCTAAGGCTTCGTCGGTCTGACTTACCTATATGTTTGCCCGATCTAAGGTTCATTAATTTTCTTCCTTGCACACTCAATACACGCTCAGATCGTCAATGATTCTTTGTTATTACTTTCTTGATTCTTTTTAAATTTTCTTTAGATTCTTGTCTTAATGTATGCGTCAGGAATTCGACTTTCTGTGGTACTTTAGTTCTCGTTCCGTCAGACTTAGGTTCTTTCCTTTAGGTTTTCGTATTACACACCTTTACTTTAGTCTTGAACTTGATAAATTTAATTCTCTTGAACTTGAGGCGTTCCTATCGTCTTTAATCCACAATGCTAACGTTTAGCCTAAGCTAAGAATTGACTGAGGGGGTTGAGTAATCTTCCAACCTCAAGTCAGCTTTTTTGGTTGCTCTGATGCCCAAGAAGCCGCGCTTCCCAAGCCTTATGCCCTTCACTGTCTTGCCTTGAATGTCCTTAATTGCCTTTGCTAGACCTGGAAAAATCCAATATTAGACCAATATCAAAAATGGATGATCAAGCACTTGAGTTTATACACTTTTACAGTCCCTTAACCTTTGGCAACTTTTTTCCCAAAGCCCCCTTTCTTTCCTAGTCCCAACTATGTCAACCTCAAATTATCCTCTCTAAAAATCAACGTATCCTTTATGCAAAAAATAGTTGAGGTCACGTAGTACTCGTAGAGAGCTTTCTAACGAGCTATAAAGCTCAAAAAATGGACTTCGGATGAAAAAGATATGAGCGTTCAGGCTCTCGGGGGTAAAAACTGACCAACAGATTTTTCTCCAAATATGAGCTAAGGGTCTCCTATGAGTCTAATCACCCAAATTTTTCCCAAAAATAGCCCCAAAATTGGCCCAAAGTTGAAACCCTAAAATTTTCATTTGGGATGAGCAATGGCGATGGTCTGAGATGATCGCGATGGTCTGGGACCGTCGCGATGGTCTAGGCGAACCGTCGCGATGGCGTGATGTGCGAACCGTCGCGATGGTCTGAAGTGCACGGTCGCGATGGTCTAAATGTGAGCAATCGTGATGGTCGGGGTGAGGCATCACGATGGTTCGATTGAGTGAACAATCATGATGGCGTCAGTCAACGGTCAACGTGAACCGTCGCGATGGTCCGATGTGAACCGTCGTGATGGTCACAGATGCGATGGCGTGAGCCAATCGCGATGGTCCAAATTTTGAGCTGTCGTGATGGTGTAAGGGTCTCGTCGCGATGGCGTGGCTAGTGAGTTATCGCGATGGTCTATTTGACACGTGGCACTATCAAGGCGATGGCATGGGCCAATCGCGATGGCGTGGGGTCGACGGGATCGTCGCGATGGTCAAAGTCCGTCGCGATGGTCCGACCGAGCCGTCACGATGGCGTGAGCCAATCGTGATGGTGTGACACAATCGTGATGGTCTGAGCCAATCGTGATGGTCCACCAAAGTGTGAATTTTTTGAAATGCGTCTGTGGATTCGTGCATACGCTTGTGTCGCCTACCTCGTGGTGTGGTTGCTTGCCTAAATTACTGAACTTGGCAGACCATCACAATGGTCTGACACACTCGGCAGATCTCTGACAGAAAGTGAAATTTTACCTTTTCCAAGCTTTCCTGATGCACTGGAGCTCTGTACCTGCAAGAAAACTCAAAAACACACAAGTACACACAAGCAAAAAAGCTCTCTCTCTCTCTTGCACATGCACAAATGAGGAGAAATGAGGAGAATGGGTGGATATGGTGAATTTTTTGATTTTTTTGGAGTTGGAGATGATGATGCGGTGATGAAGATGGAGTGTGGGGGAGGTGAAAAACACTAAAAACTAACTAAAAACAACAACAAAAACTGAAATTTTTACCTTCCAATGCCACTTCTTGCTATACTCTTACCATCACAAATTCGTCCTAGACTCGATCCCCGGCAACGGCGCCAAATTTGGTGTTGCTCTAGCACAATGGTGAGAACCATGTTAAGAAGCTCCACCTCCTTAATGCCAATCCGCGGAAGAGATAGGAGTGATATGAAGATCGTGAATGTGAGATGAAGTGAGAGTGAAGGTGAGAAGCATAGAGATGCACACACACATACACACACACTACGAAGAGACAAGCAAGACACAATGGAAGGTGAGAAATAAACTCTATTGCTCAAGATCTCATTTACAAGCTCAAAATAGCTCTAAGCTCACACTAACCAACACTAAGTCACCTCAAAAATGAGCTCTCTAGCTCTTTTTATAGATTCTACACTAGTTTTGACCGGTTCCACATCTAGTGACCGGCATAATTAAAAAATAGGTCCTAAGTGCTATTTGAAGGGGTAAACGGTGTCTAAAAATAGCCAAAGTTGATACGCTCATTCTACCTAAGCTCCTCAAGCTCGAGGAATCCTCAGCTTGCACAAAATGGAGCTATGAATTAGAAAAAGGGTCTTTTCTATGTTACATATGTTACAATAGTGATGAAAATCACTGTTGGAGGTTTTTTGAAGAATATTTATATAAAATAATCTTTGAAAAATTGATTTGACTGACTCCCTGCTCTACCTTTACATGCTTCTGCGTCTTCTATGCCTCTGGCTACTACCAACACACACATGCACACAAGCTCACAAAGAAGATGATATAGAGAGGAGAAGACACAAATTCGAAATTCTGTGCTCTTGATTCTCACAATGGCAAAAAGTATTTTCAAAGAGTCACAAATTGACTTATATACGTGTGCCCTAAAAATGGTCCTTTCACACAAGAGACCGGCACTTTATTCACTAAAAGGCTAATTTCCTACTAATTTACATGGGTAAGCTACTAATCTCCATGGGTATGCATCTAAAGGAGTCTTCTAGTGCATTTACAACGGAAAGTATGTTACAAAATGGTTATGATACAAAAATAGAGTGTCCAAATCGGAAAAATTTTGGGGCCCTTCTTTTTCTCTGCCTTTTGCTCTTCTTAGCTCTGCAACACAAGGCCAATTGTTTGGCTGGTGTGGGCGATTCCGATACAAGGCATCTTTCCAAGTACTATCTAAACCTGCTTCCTGCAAGTCGCACTCTTTCTTGGGGTGTCTGCTTAAAGCTGTGGATCAAGGATGATGTGTTATGCTTTATACCACTCTTGGAAAATTCTACAATGAATTCTTCTAGCAGTTGACCTATCTCTCGATAGTTGCGACTATTCACGGGCTAAAACCAAGCTAAGGCAGTACCCTTAAGAGTCAAACCAAATGCCTCAAATTGGGTGAACAAGTCCTCAACCTGTTCAACTCTTAAAACTTCTTTGAACTCGGCCACTGTGGAAGGGGAATCAAGCAAGAAAAGAAGAAGAAGAAGATCAAAGTCAAAAACGACTCAATAAAGAATGAAGATCATAACACCAGAAGAACCACCCTCTGCCCAAAGCCCCGCAGGGACACGCATCAGGCAACAACGTGAATCATCCAGGTCTTGAGAATTGGAATTAAAGATCAATTAGAACCAGGACATTTCATGGGAAGGACGGACCAGGGCCAGGAACTATACATGAAGAAGTGCAAGACAATATTTGGCAGGTAATAATCCTTCTGCTGATAGCGTCCGTTGTCAACAAAGTAAACAGGCTCAGAACAATACAACCGGGTCAGATGTGTGCAACTAGGACAAATCAGAAGACCAAAAGCTAGAAAGAGGTGACTAAGGACAACACATTCCTAACCACTGGTGGCATGCGTGGCAGCCCGACTGGATGCAGCAACCCAGATTTGTGATGTATGGGATATCAAGGGAAAAAAGAAGCAAAGTACTTACATCGGATAAAATAACAAATTCTCTGATAGTCCTTGCTGTCGCTTCGACCGCTAGGTGCGTGCATTCAGACCTCTTAAACAAGCTGAATACAAGAAGTAAAGCTTGTCAAGGGACGGCAGAGACAAAGAGGGGGAGAGTGTTGCAGAGCAGAGAAGCACAAAAGAAGAGCCCCAAAATTTTCAAATTGATGGGCATATTTTTCTTCTTCAAAGTCCTAGAGAATTCCCTCAAGCCATGTAAATGCACTAGAGGAGTCCTATAGTTGCATAATCCCAATTTGTTGTAAAATATCCCTTGTAAATTAGTAGGAAATTCACTTTTTTACTAATAAAGTGCCGGTCTCTTGTGTGAAAGGACCAAACTTAGGCCACATCTATATAAGTCACTTGGTGACTCTTTGTAGAGACTTTTTGCCATTGTGAAGAAGGAGCTCTCCAAAATTTCGAATTTGCCTCTTTCTTGCAGATTTCCATCTTCTCTTGGATCTTGTATGTGTGTGTAATGCTTGGAATGTGTGTGTAGCACTGTTGTCTACCCCTCCCCACTGTTTTTGAGCTACTGTGGTGTGTGTGTGAGCTTGTAGGAGTTGTGGCGTGAGTGTGGGTGTTTTCCACCATTCACTATTTTGTCCATAACTTGAAGCAAAGTTGTCAGAATCGAGTGGAACTACTTCCAATAGATGCGTCTTGTCGAGAGCTTCGAAAAGAGTATGCTATTGACTATATTCGGAGCTTGGAGTTGGGAGAAATCCTTGATTTACTGAAAATTGCTATAAGAGGTATCACGACAGACACTTTTAGTCTTTCAGTGAGTTTGAGAGGTGGATTAGTCTTTTCTCATACATTTCAGCTAAACCACTTCATATTCCATCATGTGTGCACATGTCCTCATACACTTGGTTAGGTCGTTCGATCGGATTGACATTTAGATGTGTGTTAATTTCCCACTATACGCACTTGTGTTGCAATAGAGGTACAGTCTCATTGGCACGAGTTCTTGAGTCTTCTTGACTTGAGTACACATGTTTTTGGCGCCGTCGTCGGGGAACACTCAGCCAAGGTGCCTTCGTGATGGTTATAGATTGAGTGTGATAGAATCGTACTTGTAGAAGTGAATTTGTTCCGTGGCAAGTAGTCAATCACATCAACACTAGTTACTTCACATCCCTAAGGTGTGTGTAATGAGTTTTTAGGTTTAGGATTAGTAGGAAGGGAGAGAAGGAGGAGTTAGGGTTAGCTGAGAAGGAGAGGAGAAGTGAGGAGAAGTGAAGTAGGAGTAGGCCAAGACCACTAAAAAAGCCCAAAAATTTGCCCAAAATTAGTAATGTTCAATTTCTATCACAAAAAGTATAAAAACCAAAAAATTTGACTCATTTGACACTTCACTATGTTCTCGTATCGCCTGTGAGCAGCGATCGGTATCGCGTGTGAAGTATCATGCAATTCAGGCCTTTAAAACTAGAACTTGAGCTCAAGGTGCAAGCTAGACAATACTAAGGTAAGATTCCACAAAGTATTTTGAACAAAAACACACTAGAAGTGCACAAACGCGTGATTAAATGCATGCGCGGTATCGCGGGGGGAAGACAGTTGATTTTTTGAACCTCATTGAAGGGGACAGTGGGCTAGGAGTGAGAGGTGTGTGAGAAGAGCAAGGGGGTGCTAAATTTTTTGATTTGTGAGACATTTTGGCTTGAGTATCGCGATCGGTTGAGTTTTGGTATCGCGATACCAAAATTCCCTTGTATCGCGATACTCGCCGAAGTATCATATCGACGGGTACCAGTCTTGGTATCACGATACCACTTTGGTATCGTATTGCCAAGTTCGTATCGCGATCACACTTTACCCAGTAGTATCGTATCGTTGCCTACTGTGGTATCGTATCGTCCACAGGCGAGTTTCGTATCGCGATACCATTTTCAGTATCGTATCGCCTCGGTTCTCAGGTATCGTATCGCAAGGACCTTGGTATCGTATCGCTAATCCCTGAAGTATCGTATCGCCCACTTCCTAGTGTATCACGATATCATACTAGTATCGTATCGTGCAAGTTGGTGGTATCGTATCGCCACTTGTCTTGGTATCGTATCGTCTCATTGTCTTGAGTCATATCGCCATACCAAGTTGGTATCGTATCGACCCTTGCAACTAGTATCATATCGTGTGAGCAATCTGGTATCGTATTGCAGGGCTTCCGGTATCGTATCGTGCAAAAAAGGTGGTATCGTATCGTGACCAAAATCAGTATCGTATCGTCTTGGTGCTCAGGTATCATATCGCGAGGATTGTTGGTATCGTATCGTGGCAATAGTTCAGTATCGTATCGCCTGCTACAGCAAGTATCGTATCATGTAGATTTTAGGTATCATATCGTGGCGAGATCGGTATCGCCCAATGCAATATCGCCTGGAAGTGGTATCGTCCAGAGTGGTTGTAGCATTTTGTCAGGCAACTTGAGGCATTGGAAGAGTCACTCAAGGAGAGTCTCAGAGACTTAGAGAGTCTTAGGAGGGTGAATGAACTTGAGGTCAAGGAGAGTGCTAAGTAGCCGAAGAAGTGTCATACCTTCTGTGGGAAGTGCTACCCAGGTTAGTCACCACTCTGCCTATTCAGATACATCTAGTGACTCAGAGGAGGAAATACCCATGGCTTCGGAAGACATGCAGGGTCCAACTCCAAGTAGAAATTTCATGACTACTGTAGAGGGAGATTACCGTACTTCCTTGCAGTATGTGTCTACCAATGCCCAGGAGATTCCCATCTACCTTGATGGCTTAAATAGATCTTTGGCTAGGATGGTAACTTCCATGAATGCCACAATCGTGCCCAGACCTGCTGTCAAGTAGGAGGGAGGAGCATACATAGAAAAGATTGGTCACATCTACATCGTAACTGAATTTCTTGAGATGATTAATGAAAGGGGAGAGTTAGTGGAACCAGAAAACTCCGGAAGAACAAACCCTGAGGAGCTAGTGACTACCCCTAGAGGCAGATCCCAAGTATCACGAGTTTTGAGAGGAGACTTGATACCTCAAGACGACTACTTATTGGAAGTCTATATGATCCATGGATCAGACTTATTGCTTCAAACAGACTTACCGGCTCGAGGAAGAGAAGAAAGCCCCATGACATTTTATGAGCTGAAGGATCTAGAAGATGAAACTAGACTCACATACTTGGACAAAAATCAGAGGAGATATTGGCCAGTGAGTGCCTTAGACAGGGCTCGGCTGAGATACATGGGTGTGCCTGTATTCCCTTAGAGAGATCAGGCAACTACTTCGCAGAACCCCTTTGGAAATCAACAAGAGACAGAACACACCACGCTAGGACAAACTAGCCAACGAAGTGTGCCAAACCGTACTCATGTGCAATTTGCAACTCCAGGAGTGCAAACACACAATTAGGCCCACGCAGGGGTAGGTAATTAGTACCGACCACCCGTAAAACCACGACCACCAGTAGGAGGGCAGCCGGGAATGCCCCCAGTTAGACCAGCAGTCCATGTCTTCCCTATAATGCCGAGACCACCAGAACCGATGAGAAGACTGAGACCTATCCAAGTGGCCAAGTGTGTAAGAAATCATTATGATGGATTGGGAGAACCCTACGATCACATTGCTGAGTTTAAACAAGTTCTAAGGGCAGAACAAGTAGACGACTTCTTTGTGCAGTATCAGTCTTTTGGACTCACCCTCATAGGAACGGCTCTAACTTGGTTCCAGCCATTAGACCCTAATCAATTTGGAAACATGGAACAATTCTTTCAAGAATTCATTGGAGAATTCACGAAGAGAGGGATTAAACACAATTCCGCGTCTTTAATCCATAGTTTTAAACAGAACCCTAATGAAACAGTGAAAACAGCAGCCAGGAGATTCAATCAGTATGTGGATAGATGCCCCGTGGCTGAGAGACCCACTTAGCAAAAAATGATTTCATTATTTTTGGATGGACTCACAAACGAAACCCTAAGAACGCTAGTGTACGTGAAAAGACTACAAACTCTGAGTGAATGGCTGCAAGAATGCATTGATTTAGAAGATAACCTAGCTGAGGACCTCAAGAGTACACCCAACCCCACTAAATAAAAAGACTCGTGAAGTGCCATTACCTCCAATTCTAGTAATATGGAAGAATTAGCGGAACTATTAACAAAAAAACTAGGAGTCCAGAGACAAAGAACTTACCAACACATAGCACAAAGAGTGCCTATGCTACGAAGATGTAGTCTATGTGGAGGAGATCACCCCACACACATGTGTGTGCGAGGAGGAACCGGTGCACATGAAACATACCCATACAATAGATAGCACCAACCAGGAAATGCTTTGTACTGCCACATAGAACAAAATTACACTAATCACACCATTGAAAATTGTCCATTCAATAGACAGGCACGACCATTCCAACCACCTCAGTATCGACCATATGGATATCCACCTAGAGAACAAGGCAGAGAGATGTCCAGATACAATCCCTATCAAACACTAGTAGGAGTACCAAGACCGTATGAACAGGCACCGTATCCACCATCACAACCAGTGCTAGGGCCACAACTGTCTCAACCTCAACAAGTAGTACCTGTGAAGTATGCCCAGCCCGAAGAGAATTTGGAGAGAGCCATAGTGCCAGCATCATATACAATCAATGAGGAATCCGCGAACGCTGGATATGAGCTGCCACCAGGAGATTACTACCCAGATGAAGCCAATATGTTAGATTACGAACCAACCTATGATTCGGCTTATTATGGATATGGAAACTATGACCCAAACTATGGCACTGAGGTCGCAACTCTAATGTATACCGCTCCTAAAGCACAACCACCCATGAGACCAACCATTAGACCACCTGTACCAAGAGGACCTTGTTATAGGTGCGAAGGAGACCATTTTATTAGAGAATGCCCTCGACCTTACAATCCACCACCACCCAGGACTTGGGAAGGATATTGCAACGATTGCGGAAAGGAACATCTTTTCAGGGATTGCCCTAAGAATCCAACCAAAGTCCAAGACACTGCACCAATCAATGTAATTGAAGTAATAGAAGGATCTGGAAGTGATAAGGAATATACTGTGCCATTGAAAGCCATTACAAGAGCTCAGATAAGGCAACAAAAAGGGAAACAACCAGAACAGGAACAAGAGAGCGATAAAGCCATAAGTCCTAAAGTTCAGGTAGTTGAAGATTTTGAGGATCCACGCGAGAGTACCTAGAACACCAAAGTACAAAAATGGAAGGAAAGAAGAGAAAAACTCAAAAATAAATGGGCGAAAGATGAGAGTAAAAAAAGTAAAAAACAAACCCGAAACAAAAGGGAACATAAAGAACAATCCGAGAGGAGATCCCGGTGTCACCACTTATCCAAAAGAAAGAGAAACCACGATCAATTCTAGCTGACCTGAAACCAGACGACTTAGACATGTGGCTGAAAGCTTACCAAGCTAGAATTAAGACTGGGCCGAATATAAAGCAACACGAAAAACTTTACCCACAAGGGGAGTTGGAAAAGGAAAGACAAGCGATATGTAGGAAACTTATAGAGGTAGCACAAGCAACCCTAGAAAAGACTATCCTAGTTCTGCCAGAGACAAGGATAACAGATGATCAATACGAAGAATGTGTCCAATCCAAAGGTAAAGAACTTAGAAGGAAGGAAGACATAGATGAACAAATGAAAATTCAAGATGAACATGTGTCAATAATACCAGACTTAGAGTCAAAATGGCCGAAGGAATTATGGAATAGACTTCGAGAAGAACAATGGAAGAAAAATGGGGTATCGAAGCCTCCTTTTGAGGAAATAGATGTGGAAGTTTATCAATCAAATACCAACCTGGAGGAAGTCTATGAAGAAGTATCAAGACTCGATAGAAATAGAGAGGAAACCCTGAGAATTTCAACATTTCCTAATTACATGGGAGAATACGAAAAGGAGTCTATAATAATACGAGCACCCACAGTACATGGGAAAGAAAAAAGAAACTTAGAAAAAAATTCACACAATCTAACGGAACTAAAGAAAACAAAAGTATAATGCAAATTGACTGTGGAAGAGTTACTTCAACTTAAACCTCAATTATGGAGACAATTAGCGAGCCAATTAGAATTAGGGCAAGAGAAAGAAGAAAAGGAAGGAAAGGGAAAAGAGAACACATCTAAAATACAAATCCCAGTTGATAAAGTGGGAAAGTTTAGTGAAGGAGACGAAGGCAATACATGTCTGCCTGTCACTTACAATGGGTACATGACCAAGGCTATACTAGACACGGGAGCCGGGGTAGGAATCGCCACCAAGGAAATTTGGGAGAAATGGGGAAAACCTGCCTTACGACCCACACACATGAAGCTCCAATTAGCAGACGGTCATGTGGAGAAACCCTTAGGAATATTGGAAAGAATCAAATTAACCACCTGTGGAGTAGAATTTGAACACACATTAGCCATTTGTAAGTTTGAAAAAGCCAAAAACTATGAAATGATATTAGGGCGACCCTTTATGAGACAAATGCTGGTAGTGCAAGACTGGGGAAGAGATTCATTGTACCTACAACATCAAGGAAATACGACCAAGATAAACTTGCATACATTTGCTTATCGAGATGTCCCTCCACTGTAGTGGAATCCCATACACAAGGAGGAAGACGACCTATCCATGCATAGTGCTGGATCGAGCGATCAATCTTGGATGCACAAGGATGCTTAGTTATGGATGTGCAAAGAGGCCAAGAAGGAGGAGAGTAAAAGGCAAATGTGGCCGATAGGACATCCTAACTACCGACCAGTAGAGGACCCAGGGTACATGCCTCAAATCTTTCCAGATGAGACCTTTGAACCGCATGGATGGATGGAAATTCTAGCAACCTTAGATGTGTGCGTGAATGAGGAAGTTTTGACAATGAACGAGTGCATAGATGAGGAAGGTTATGATATAAATCTTTATATGGTTGTCCTTCAAGAAGTAGATCAAGGGGAAATCGTGGAAAAAGAATGGAAAGAGGAATATGAGAGTATAGAAATGGAGCTAGAATTCGATTCCGAAGAAAGATACCTGGACACCATTCGAAACAGAGAAAAACAGGAACCTACCAAAATCTTAGCAATCGAAGCTACTCCCATGGTACAAAAGCAAGCAGAAAACATGAGTAAAAGGGGACATGATCCAGATTTGTTTGAAGTTCTTGAACATTTTAAAAGATAAGAAGTAGAAGAGAGAAAGGTAGCCATTCAAATGCCTAAACGAGAGGCTAGAGATGGAGAAGCATACGACAACAAAGAACAAACAAAAAAAATTGTAGTAACCGTGGAAGACGGAGAAGAGCGATGTACCTACATAGGCAAAGATGTATCAGAGGAGGAGGAAAAAGAACTCATACAGCTGATCCAAGAATATCGAGACGTGTTCGCATGGACATATAAGGATCTTAAGGGTGTAGAACCCAATATTTGTTCTCATCGAATACCAATGGCTGCAGATGCAAAACCCTCAAAACAACACCCTTATACGTACAATGAGGTGTATGGAACAAAAATTAAGGAAGAAATTGACAAGTTACTAGCTGCAGGATTCATATATGAGATAGAACACGCCGAGTGGGTATTGCCTTTAGTAGTTGTGCCTAAGAAAAATGGAAAATTGAGAGTGTGCATTAACTTGAAAAAGGTCAATGCAGCCACCATACGTGATAGCTACCCATTACCCATTACGGACCATCTATTGGAAAGAGTAGCAAGAAAGGAAGTCTATAGCTTCTTAGATGGATTCTCCGGATACAACCAAGTAGCTATTGCTACTGAGGATCAACATAAGACCGCCTTTGCGACCGAATGGGGAGTCTATGCTTTCAGAGTGATGCCTTTTGGACTCACTAATGCACCTGCTACATTCCAATGATTGATGTGTCATGTTTTCAAGGAATTCTTGAAAAAGAGCATGGAAGTGTATGTAGATGATCTACGTACATACTCGAATCAAAGACGAGATCACATTCCAGAGTTGAGAAAAATATTCAATAAATGCCGCTAGTATCGAGTCTGCCTAAACCCAGAAAAATGTGTCTTCATGGTGAGACAAGGGAAGATCTTAGGACACATAGTCTCAAGAAATGGAATATCCACGGATGACGACAAGATCAAGGTCATCTTAGAGCTTCCTAGACCAAAGAATGCGAAAGAGGTACAAGCCTTTATGGGACATTGTGGATATTACCATCGGTTTATTCACATGTATGCCATAATAGCCAAACCCCTGTATGGTCTCTTAACTCAATTCACTTGGACTGAAGAGTGCGAGAAAGCATTCAATGAGTTAAAAAAGAGACTTAGCACAGCCCCAATTCTGAAAATGCCCAATTGGAACAAGCCCTTTCATATTCATGTTGATGCTTCTAATTATGCAATCAGATGTATCTTAGCCCAATCAGCTGATGAAGGAAAGCTAGATCATCCAATTGCCTATGCAAGTAGGCAAATCAATCAAGCTGAAAGGAATTATACAACAACCGAGCGAGAAGGATTAGGAATGGTCTATGTAGTTAAGAAATTCAGACACTATCTGTTAGCCAACAAATTTAAGTTCTTCATAGACCATCAGGCCCTACTGTACTTAGTTAATAAACCTTGTAACACGGGCAGATTAGTAAGATGGTTCTTGCTGTTAATGGAGTTCGACTTCGAAGTGATAGTAAAAAAGGGAAACACGCATGTAAGAGCAGACCACCTTTCTAGGTTGACCCACGGAGAACCGCCAAGTGGAGTACCCGATCGAAAATCGTTTTCTAAGCAAAAAGAATATATATTTTCCTTCCATAGAAAAGGTCATTGCAAACATGCATTCTAGCAAGTTGATAGGGCTTTACTACTACCATAGAATTCATCGAGCTCGCTTCCTCACCGTGTCATTCATGTATTGATTTTTTTCATTTATTCTCTACTTAATTGTTATGTTTATTGTGTGTCATGCATATGTTATGATTCACATATGCATCTCTTAGATATATATGATTTATATTTGTGTGATTGGATTTTATGTTTGTTAATCATAATAGTATAGGACTATGGGCAATAGATCTATTGAGATTTTTTGAATTGCCACCTCAATTTGTACCCTCTCTATAGTATAGGGAATGTATAGGGATTATTGTGATTGTATGATTCTTTGAATCTTACTCTCACAATAGTCACTTAGATTCATGTGAGCATAATTACACATAGTATAGGGTCATAGGTGTATAAAACTATTGTGATTGTTTGATTCTTTGACTCTTACTTTCACAATAGTTATATACATTCACGTGACAAGGATCATAGTATAGAAAGTTTATATGAACTATTATGAATGTCTGAGTCTTTGACTCTAAAATTCTTAATAATTGCATAGATTCACTTCAAGATTATAATTATACTTTCTATTTATATATAAATATACTTATCTAAGTGTCACTCTAGCACAATGGCAAGTACCAACGTGAGGAGCTTCACCTCATAAATGTCAATCTGTGGAGACGTGAGGACCGGTATGAAGACCAAGAGCAAGTGAGGTGCACAAGTGTGAGTGAAAGCATACGAGCATGCACACACATACACACACACGCACAAGGTAAGAGCAAAGAGTGGAACAATGGAAAGCTTCGATTACAAAAGAGCTCTCTTACAAAGCTGAAATCTACAACAAGCCAACCCCCAAAAATGAGCTCTCTAGCCCTTTTTATAGTTTTTTGAGTGGTTTTGGCCCTGTCTAGACCTAGTGTCCGGCCTAGTTAAAAAATAGGTTCCAGGGCTTATTTGGGGGCTCCGACGGAGTCTAAAAATTATGAAAATTGGTAGGATGATAGTTCTAATACTCCTCAAGCTCAAGGACTCCTTGGCTTGAACAAAATGGAGTTACAAAAATGGAAAATGGTATTTATAATGGTTTTTAGTGATAAAAATCACTATTTTTATAGGGATTTCTTCTGAAAATTTGACAGGTGCTTCTTAGATCTCCCTACTTGATCCTTCTTCTTGTGTGTCCACTTCCTTGATGCCCTTCCATGCTTTATCCTTGACCTTGAACTTCAACACTCCCCCCCTCTTGAGTCTGTCGTCCCTGACAGACCCTTGTTGTAGTGGTTGTTCCATGTAGTACGTTGAGACGTAGTGTCCTTCATGTATCAACAAGAGCGGTCCATCTTTCCAATGTAGCTTGGTCGATTGCCGGAATCGTCAGTTTTCCACTACTAGCCTATTATCGAGTTGTGCCCAATGTATGTACTTCTTCCTTGGATTTGAGCTAGAGGGTATACTTCTTGGCTTTCAAAGGTTGTTAGTTGCTCAAAAGAGGTTGTCGATGTTGATCTTGAGCAGCTATCTTCTGTGAATTGCTTCCTAGGTACTGATGTTGTACCGTGGATGTCCTTGAACTTTTGAAAGCTGAGGCGAAGTAATTGTGACCCATAATGATTTATGGTTAAGTGCATTAGTGCATGGGTTGGAAAAAATAGGTGCCATGTGCATGACCTTGTAATGTAGCTCTATATATGAGTACTTGGGGAATGCATTGGAAGAAGTATGGTGCAAGAAATGGGATCTTGACTGAGTGCTCAAGGGTATTCTGATGAAGAGGTGTCCTAATCTATCATGGTTATAGTGTTGTTGAAGCATACATGTCTTATCATGGTGAAAGGTCCGTTGATCTTCATCTCTTCGTGTTGTACTTCCATCATGGTGTTTGACCATTGGCTTGTCTTTGTTGTTGATGGATGTCCTTGCTGATGCTTCGCTGATGAGCGTCTTCAAGCACATAGTTCTCTTCTTTATTTTCTTTCTTTGCTCTTTTTTTTTTTGAACAATAGCACAAAAAAGGAAGAAAGAGGTTAGTACCAACAAAATATTTTACATATGTCATTTGTGTATCATGTGCCTGGGATTCTGAATTGCATCTATGCACGGCCATGTAATGTGGCCCTATATTGATGCATACTTTGGAAATGCATGACCTGAATGGTGCAAAAGACAAGGTGATGCCAAAGGCACATGGCTGTTGCTGGTAGAGGAATCCATTTCAGATGTAATCTTGCAATGATGTAATCCTCCTTATAGGAATCCATTTCAGAATAGTATTGGGCTACGTACAAGTCCTTGTTGACTTCTTCCTCTTTGGTTGATTGCTTGAATTTTGTATCCGGAGTGGTTCGTTCTTTGGTGTTGTGAATGCTATTGGTAACTTAGGCTTCCAAACCCATATCCTTGATGATTGTCTTCTTACTTTTTTCGAAGGATTGAGTTTATCTTCTTTTGGTCTTTGTGCTCTGTTGTTACCCTTTTCTCTCTTTCGCTTCTTTGTTGAGACTGTTATCATGGTGGGGAGCATAGGCCGTTGTGTATGTAAGAGCTTCTTGGGTACCCTAATTTGTAATCGCCCTTGTTGAGATGCAACCAATTTCTTAGGCACCCAGATTTGTCGGAGACCTTTTGGTTGAGGTGGTCCTAGTTGCGTGTTTCTTGTTTTTGCATGGTTGGCTTGCCTGAGTGGAAATTGTGTTGGCAAGGCTGGTGGTTGCCCTCCTTTTCGTACCTAGATTTGCTTCATGCCCAGAACTACTTTGTTCTTGATTTCTCTTATTCGATTTGGTATAGTGGTTGTCATGTAGTGATTCACTTGCCTTTTTGGTTGATTGGTTATGACGACATTAGTCTTCAGACAAGAGGAGTCAGCTTGCCTTTGAGTCTGTTCTTTGTGATCGAGTCCTTCTAGGTCATAGAGTTTTGACACACACAACATCTTGTTCATGAAGATTGGTCTTAGAGGAACTAAGAGAGTGTGTGGTGCCATGATTTGTGAGCATGCAGTTGTCTAATTCTAATGTAATGCATTGTTCATGTACCCAAACTTGAAGAAGTTGACTTCTTAGGTTCAAGTTGACTGCATGGTCATAAATCCAATCGTGACCTAGGACAAGTGGCTCTGTAAGGTCCACATTGTGACACACTAGCATTTTGACTTTTATTGGAACATCTTGAAGGTAGATGGGAAGTTCCACCTCGCCCAAACAAGGTGTTTCCACACCTCCCTATCCTATGAGATATGCTTCTATGGGCTTGATGTCCACTTGCAAGTCTTGGCAGTATGAAAGTCTAACTGCACTAGTTGCTGCACCTGAGTCAACCAATGCTCTCACAGTCCTTACACTCTTTGCTTGTCCTACCTCTATGGTCACAAAGGGGCGTCAATCAATTATTCGAGAAGTAGTTAGGACTGATTTTTGGCACATGTCCATGTGATATTTTGGAGCTTTTGTGTTGACATCTAGGCCTAGTCGTCGTAACTTATTCCTTCTGATGCGCTCTCTAGCCTTTGTTTGTGCTTTTTCTCTAACCCTTAACTCCTCTTCTTTTCGCTTCTTAGCAGTGTTGAGTCTCATTAGCATTTCCTCTGTAAGAGGTTCTTGATATAGCTTGACTCGGCATCCACTAATATAGTTTGGTAAGGTATCACCTTCTAAAGTGGCCAATTGAACTGCACCACTAGTGAAGATTCTATTAATGATCATGGGTCCATATCATCATTTCTCCAATTTTCGGGCATGCTGCTTTAGTCTGTAAACCAGCACTAGGTCTCCCTCTTTCAATCCTTTGTCTTTGATGTGTGCATCAAAGTATGCCTTTTGTTTTTTTGTTTGCAGCATAGATGCTTGCGGGGGCTCGTAACCTCATCTCACCCAAGCATTCTAGATCAAAGATCCTGGAGGACAACTCATGTCCATTCCACTCGTGCTCTTGTGCTACCTTTAAAGTTGGGATTAGGAAGTCTAATGGCAGCACAACATTCTGTCTGAAGATCATCTGAAATGGAGTGGCATTGAGTACCATTTTGTAGGCAACTCGGTACACCCAAACAGCATGATGAAGCTGTTTGTCCCAATCAGAGCGTTTATTATTTATGAGTTTTGTCAATATGTTACATAGGATCTTATTTGTGCTCTCGGCTTGTCTGTTAGATTGTGGATGATAGGGGGCTGACTTCTTATGTATCACCATGAATTCTTTAAGTAGATTTTCAATGACTTCGTTCAAGAAGTGTGTACCTCTGTGTTGACCTAAGCTTCAACTTAGGGACTTGCGGAGAAAGAGACTGTACCTCAATCCCCTCACAAGTGCATATAGTGGGGATACACGCTTTTAATTTATCAATCCGAAGAGTATGCTAACCTAGCCGAGTGTATGAAGACATGCAAACGTGTAATGGTCAATGCAAATGAATTACTCAAGAGTGAAAATGAGGAAAATACTTATCCTAACAAGCTTCAACAGTAGGTCAAGACGAAACGATACTTGGTGCAGCAGCCGTCAGTATTTTGGACTTTTCTCCTAGCTCCGAGCTCCAAACATAGCGAATAGCATATGCGTTTCGAAGCTCTCGAGAAGACGCATCCAATGGCAGTGGTTTCATGCAATTCCGACACTCCTACTTCAAGTTATGACAGAAATACTGAGTCACGGGAATACTTTCCTACACTTCAGCACCTCCTACACCTCGTACACACCTCTCCTACAGCAAAGAAACACTCTCAAGGATAGATCACACTCTCAAGCACTCTTTCCAAGCAATACACATGCATACAAGCTCACGAAGAAGAAGATGAAGAGGGGAGAAGACACAAATTCGAATTTCTGTGCTCTCTATTCTCACAATGGCAAAAAGTCTTTTACAAAGAGTCACAATTGACTTATATACTAGTGCCCTAAAAATGGTCCTTTCACACAAGTGACCGGCACTTTATTCACTAAGAGCTAATTTCCTACTATTTTACATGGATAAGCTTCTATTCTTCTATGGGAATGCATCTAGAGGACTCCTCTAGTGCCTTTACAAGGGAAATATATTACAAAAATGAATATGTTACAAAAATATGTGGTCCAAATCGGAAAAATTTTGGGGCCCGTCTTTTTCTCTGCTTTGTGCGCTCTTTGGCTCTGCAACACTCTCCCCCTCTTTGCCTCTGTCGTCCCTTGACAGACTTTGATTCCTTTGACAGACTTTGCTTCGCGCACGCGCCCTGTGGTCAGTATTGTCTGCAGTTAAACAGACATGCAGATTCGATGGCCTTCTTGATTCAAGCTCTACTACTCGAGAGCCTGATGTAATTGTCTTGCCTGTTGACTTGGGTTGCCACGCACGCCACCAGTGACTAGGAATGTGCTATTCTTAGTCACCCTCTTCAACTTTTCAGCCTCTACCCCTTTCTAACTTTTGGCCCTACTTTGATGTTTGAAAAATCCACTCCTCTGGACCCTGGGGTTTAGCTTTGTAGCCTGGTGCGTGCCCCTGCGGGGCTCTGTGCAGAGATGGGTGTTGCGCCCCTGCGGGGCTTCCTGCAGAGATGTATCTTTACATTTGTCTATCTTCAAATTTGCCCTTTTAGTGAAGCTGTTTCTTTCGTTGCTTTCTTTTTTTCCTTTTCTTACTCGTTTCGCCCTCAACACTGCCCCCCTCCTGAACTCTGTCGTCCCCGACAGGCTTTGATAAGCGCCGGGCATATGTTCTGTATACTTGTTGCTCTGTATCGTTTAGCAGATTAGCTTCACGTATCATGATCTGTTTCCATTGTTCCGCTTTGACTCCATCGTTTGGCGGTTGTCTATGATCTGCGAAGAAGCTTAATTCATATGCCACAAGTCTGGCATTCAGATTTGATGACATCTTCAAAAATACCTCTGAATCTATTTCAAAAAATCCTGTAAAAAATGCTTCTTCAAATATTTGCATGTATGGACTTGGCAAAAACATGAGTCTAGAATAATATGCCATTATTGTGGGGCGGCTCGGCATTACTGATAGATCGAAGATAAGGATATCGGTGCCTTGATTTATGCCGATGAAGTTCAGAAATGTATATGCCGCATGTTTGAAAACCTTCAGGACTGTAAGTAGCATACCAAGTATTTTATTTGTCATCTTAACTGCTAAATCTGGTACAGTCGCATAGTTTTGTAGCCAAAATTCTATGGTCTTGATCATATAATCCTCGGTTGGCAAATAATTATGTGGCGGGCTAGGTAACATCAGATAGTTTAGCCACTGTTTATTAATAGTGCCGCTGCATTGTAAAGCCAAAAATTCTGTGGTAACCCTTCTTCGTGGTATGGGACAAAACGAAGGGTTTACCTGTAATAAATAAGGTGCGGCCTCCCAGTGCACTCGTAGTGTGGGATGTTTCTCCAAAAACTTTCTCCTCCACACTGGCTGTGCAGCTTCAAACTCTGCTTGAGTGTACGTGAATGTGTCATTCTTGAAATTAAGCTGCTGATCCGGACTTTTGTGTGTAACCTTCTTTATATATTGCCTTGTTTTCTCTTTCAACAGTCCATATGGGATGTTGAAAGGCTTTATGATCTTCTCCAAGTCTTTACCTTTGATTTTGGCTTCCTTCATGACCTTGATGACTTCATTCTCAAAACTTTCCGTCAATCGGGACACCACTAGTGCCCGTTCCTTCTGACTTATTTCTGCAGTGTATGGCATTGGATGATCATCATGCATATCCGCCATCTGCTCATGCATTGGAGAATGATAGATCGGTTGAGATAGAGGGCTTACCTCTACCTCGTCAGTAGGATGTTCTTTTTCTGGCACTACTGATGTCCCGATCGGTTCTTTACCTTTGTGCTGATTCCGTAGCTCTTCTATGCATTCTTCTTTTTCTTTTACCTTTTGCAGGGCTTCACCGAGTTTTTATTTGGTGGCTAGGAGCTCCTTACCTATGTCGGCTACGTGATCCATGTTTTCACTGTAGCTCTGTACCAGTTTGGCCTGTGCTGAATTTAGCTGCCTTTTGAGCTCACTCATTTCTTGATTGTACCGCCGTTCTGATTCTTCTTGTACTTCCTTAGCTTGTTGTAGCAATTTGGCATACTCCGCTATCTGTTCTTTTAATTCCTGTTCTTTAGTTCCTGAGGGGCCCTGTTGTGTCAGTGGTTGATCATATAATAATGATTTCATTAATTCTTTATTCCTATCGCGCAGGCTGTCGTTCTCTTCGAGATATAGCTTGAGTTGTTGCTCTAATAGTACGCTTCGCATCTTCATTTTTTCTTTCTCAGCCTCGCTTGCTTTGTGTAATTGTTGCAACTCTTCTAGTTGTGTAAGCAGCTTTTGATTTTGGGCAATGGATTCGTCATATTGTGTCTTAATTGCTTGCACTTCAGTATTTTTGTTTGCCACCTCTTTTTGTGCCGCCATTAGCTGTGCCGATAGCTGTTCACTCATGAGTTGAAACTGATTCTTTTCTTGCATGGCTTTGTCATAATCTGCATCTATGTCCATCATTTGCTGCTGAGTATCCATGGCTGTCTGGATCATTTGTTTTACCACCGGTTTTAGTTGAGTTACATCCACATTGAGCCAAGTTTTCGGTATTGAAGGTTCTGCTCCGGTAGTCACGTCTTTGCCTTGAGCAATGTGTAAAGTGGTATCATGGGGCTGCCTGATTTGAAGCTGGATCCTTGGCTCAGCCCCCATGTTTTCATCCTGTGCTTGAGGTGTGTCATCAGGCACCTCGATTATTGTTTGTTCTTTTTGTGGGATCTCTCCCGCATCCATATTCTTTGGGGTTTGTTCTTCCTCTTTAATAGGTATCTTGACATGTGTAACCCCAGTAGTTGTGTCTTCCTTGATACTTACTTTGGTAGTGTCATTCAATTGAATGATATGCTCCTGTTCCTGAGCATCATCCACCTTCTTTTCTTTTTCCTTCTGGCTCTCTGGTGTTACTTCCATTTGATTGACCTCTGGTCCTTCGTCTTCATAAGTTTCTGTCCTGATATCAGTATCTAGCGTATCTTTCTCAGGACTGGATTCCGTATTTGTACTTGAGTCATCAATGCCCAATTCTTGGTATCTTCCAGGTTGTTTTGGAGGTGTTTCTGTACTCTGTTTTTGCTGACTTTGACTCGCTTGTCTATACTGATGTCCTTGGACATTTAGATTTACCTGCCCTTGCATATACTGGTGTGTTTGCTCGAGGGCGGCAGACAAGTCTCTTTTTGAAATCGGCATTTGAGCCGTCGTGACCTTAGGCAAGAGATGCGTTCTCTTGGACTGCGGTGTTGCTTGGGCTTCTTCTTCTCGCAAGCGTTTTGTACCCCTCATGGGCTTTTGTGTGCTGGTTCCAGCCTCTTCCACGACGACTGCTGCTTTCTTTTTCTTAGGGACAGAAGCGGATTTTGCATACCTTGCTAGCCCTTCTGCTGTCGGCATCTCTCGTAAGCAGTGTCTCATGTCTAGGGCTTCATATATCAATAAGGTCAACGCTGAACCACCGTTCAGGAACTTCTTTTGCCCCCATTTCTTCTGAGCTTCAAACAATCGCTCTTGTATGTAGCCTGTGAGATTCACTTTGTTTCCTATCTGTCTCATGGCATGGGAGAGTAACTGAACTACAATCTTCTGAGGTGCAGTGTATCTGTTCATGCCAGGAAAACAAAAATGTTGGTGTACCAAACGTACTGCATCTTCAATATCCACTCTGTTAATCTCCAGGAATGATCTTTTCTTGGGGTCGTGGCATTCCTCTTTGACATTGGTAATGCCTTCTTGATTCCATCCAAAGGTCTTATTGATCAATTCATGAGTGAATTGAATGGTCTTCCACTTGCCCACCTTGTCCAAAACCTTTGCTTCTGGAACCGAAATCTTTGTAGCAGCCGGCTGCATAGTATTCATTACTTGTGTACATCTTTGGAAGTCGGGTACACATATAGGTATCTTCAAAAATGCTTCAATGCCAGCTTGAGTCCATACTTCTTCGATATGTGGTAACCCTTGTATTATGGTCTTGAAATCCTGTGACATAATAGGGAAATAGTGGTCCCTGTCCATAATCTTGATGGTTGCCATGAATAGAAGTTCCGAGATAGGTTGGTCATCTCGAAACCAATGTCCTCTGACCTTGGTTATTGACCCCAATGGAAGAAGTAGTTCCTCTTCCTGCTGTGTAGCTTCTGAGTCAGAAGATGTCATCTGCACTCAATTATAGAGGGAGAATTAGTATCCATTTTTTTCATAAATCCTCCTCCATATGTTGATTATTAATTCGATGTTGCTCCGAGTGCATGGTGCCGTCCCTTTCCCGTGGGTGTGAGAAAGGTAATACCTGAATTTTTCATGTATTTTTTTATATATTTTTTGCTGAAAGAAAACATAAAAGTTAGTACATAGCCGAAGCGGTTAGTGAAATGTTATTGGAGTAATATTTTAAGTATGTACAAGTGCTCTCCTATTTCCAAAGGGAAAATGTGCGTGACTATCCGAAAATAGAAGAAGGACGTGCCGAATGCTTGGCCTTGTAATGTGGCCCTATCATGCATACTTTGGATCTTGGCAACTCCTCATGTGTGCAATTGGAAGTAGTTGCCCGATGTATGCAGCTTGTCTTGTCTTTCGGCATCCAGATTTGCTTCACTCGGGCAGAACGTGCTATAATCTCCACCTTTTTGATAATTGCGGTTCGTCTTTGGTAGTATGTCTGCTGATTCTGTTTTGGGAATCTCCGATTGGTTTGCATTGCATCTGTAGATTCCTTCTTCCTCCAATATGTCCTTTCCCTCGTCTGATGTGTCTGTTGACCAATGTGATTATGATAGCTCTTCTGAGAATGTTCTTTGTTTGGGATGGTCGTCCTCTGGGCATGTGACTTTGGGATCCAAATTTTGGTTCGATCAGGTTGTGCAGTTATCAGCTTCTTTGGGATCCATATGCTCTTGAGTCGTGGTTGTTGAAAGTGTCCGAAATTCTTTGTCTTCTTATACAAGTGCTCATGCTGCTGTCGAAGACGTTTCTGTTGCTGGAGATATGCCTTCTTTTGATCCTTTCTTATCCAAGCTAATGTAGAGTGTGGAATGGGGTACACTTTCACGGGTGTAGATTTCACTTCTTGCAGAGGAATATTTTTTCTTGGACTTTGTGGTTCTCTGTGCTTGATTTCATGTTCTTGTGCACTCTTGTGACTCTCTAAACTCAAGGATGGAGTGCACACAGGACTCACAGTCTTTTCACATGAAGTACTTGACGATGGGGTTTTTTTTTTTTTTTTTTTTTTTTTTTTTTTTTTTATAAAGGAAGTTCGGCAATAGCCTACTCTCCCGGACTTGAATTAAATTAAGAAACAAAGGTACAATAGAAGGGGACTAGTGCCCACGGGACCCCCCAAATCCCACAAAGCAGGGGAAGCTTGGCTGATTCCTAGGTTGCATTACAAAGAAGGTTGATCACCCTCTCGTCGCCCTCATGCGGGACCCACTTGGGTTTGAGCTTGTTGTTGATCAAAAGGAGGACTTGATGGTGCCTAAAGGGGGGGGATTTCTTACTGTTGACAATCCTTTTGCCAAGGAGGAGTAGAGATTTTTCAATCGACCACTCCCTGGGGGAGTCGCCGAAGTTGCGAGCACACCGCTCTCGCCAAATTTTCCACAGGACTTCTCCTCTGATTGCGTTCCAGAGAGCCGCAGAGCACCCAATCGCTTCACCCAAAAGGACTTGTTTCCAGCTAAGCTGTTTCTGAACTCTGATTTTCAGTCCAACCATCTGCCAGATTCTGTAGGAGTTGGGGCAAGTAAGGAAGATGTGTGGGACATCTTCGATTGCGCGGTGGCAGCGTTTGCACCACGGAGGGATCCCACAAATTTTGCTTGCCTTATGGTTAGTCCAAATTCCTCGATGAAGAATTTGCCATAAGAGGACCGACTTCTTAATCTCTATGAGTGGGTGCCAGATACCCATGAATTTCATGTCCCACCGAAGCCGCGTCCAAGACAGGCACCACTTCTTGTTGAGGCTGATCTGGAGGTCAGTCGTTTCATTGATGTTCGGGATTTTGAGTAGGCTGTTTCCATTGTGCCATTTGAGACCACGAGCGTTCGGAGCGTTATGTCCCATGAGAAGGCGAGTTTTGTGACGATCCCAAGCGAGGCATCTACTTTGCAAGGTGTTCCATTCTTCGTATGAGATGTTTATGCGAGGGTCGATATCCTCGTAGTTGATCCATCTGTTGGTGTCATGTTTCCAGAGGTGTTTCCATTTTTTGAATCCTTTGTTCCATAATTTCTTGGCATTTTGAATGTTCCACGGCTCCACACTCCGGATGCCATGAATCGGAAACCAGATAGAGTCGTTTTGTCTGATTCCGGCCGCCCACTTCCAGTCCTCACTAATTCTTGTGAAGCTTTTGACTTTATTCCAGCCCTTCCAAAGAGAGCATACGAGACTGGAGCCTTTCGGGAAGACAGGTATCGGGGAGAATAGCAGGGTCATGATGTCAAGGTTCTTCCAGTTCGGGGATCCCGTGAGGGCCAACTCATTTTTGTTTCTGAAGATCAGCTTGGCCCACGAGGCCTCCCTATTGCACCAAGCTTTAATCATCCATTTGGCCGCCAGTTTGTTAGCCATGCACCCAATGTCCAGGATGCCAAGGCCCCCGCTATCTCTAGGGCTGGTGCAGATGGCCCATTTGATTTTAGGCACCCCCCTTCTGTTATGATCACCCGTCCAAAGAAAGTTTCTGCAGATGCTATTCAATTTGGACAGGCCTTGCTCATTCGGTCTCCAGCAAGAAAGGAAATAGATGGTAGACGAGAGGAGGAACGTGTTGATAACCATCGCCCGTCCAGCGAGATTGATTTGCATGCCTCTCCAGTAGTTGAGCTTGTTTTCAAGTTTGGCCAGCACCCAGTTCCATCGCTGCTCCATAGAGACGCCAAACCCCAAGGGGATTCCAAGCAGCCGAAAGATTTGACCCTGCGGAATGGTTTGACAGCCATGATCGATGAGAAGGCCAGGTTGATGTCCCACAATGGCCCTAAAGGCGGTCTTATTGTGGTTAATTTTGGATCCAGAGGCCTCACAAAAGGTATCAAGACACCTCCAGAAAGTCTCCAGGCTGGTATTATCATTGTGAACGAATGCGTTCATATCGTCGGCAAAGAGTCTCATGATGATTTGACTATGGTCGTGAGGTAGCTGGAGGCCTTTGATATTGCTAGCCTCCACATGATGAGCCACAAGTCTGCTCAGTCCTTCAGTGGCGATGGCAAAGAGAAGGGGGGCAAGAGGGCATCCCTGTCTAATAGATCTTTTAAGATGGATCGCCTTCGAAAGTTTGCCGTTAACGTTAATTTGGGTCGTTGCATTGCCGAGAAGGGTCGCTATCATCTTGGCGAATTTCTGACTACATCCGAGGTCTAGGAGCGACTGCAGAATATAATCCCATTCTAGCCTATCGTAGGCTTTGTCAAAGTCGATCTTGAGGAAGACCACGTCTTGATTAGACTCATTTGCGAATTGAATACCTTCCCAAATATCCATAATGGTTTCCAGGATGGACCTGCCTTTGATGAAACCTTTTTGGTCCTCACTAAGCCAAGATCTCAGGTGGCACGCAAGTCTGTTGGCAATGACTTTGGCGATGATCTTGTATCCTGTTTGGAGCATCGTAATTGGCCGCCAGTTCTCGATTCTGTTTTTTTCCCCCTTCTTGTGAATTAGCTTGATGATTCCATTGTTTATACAGGAAGGAAGAGCACCAAATTTTAGCGCCTCTTGCCAAACCATCCGAAGAGGGGTGGCAACCACCAGCTTGAAGGATTTATAAAACTCGTTAGTGAGTCCGTCGGGTCCCGGGCTTTTACCGAGAGGGAGGGCATCAATGACCTCAAAGATTTCCGATTCGGAGATCGGGGCATGAAGCAGGGAGTGGAGGTTGGGTGGTATTCTCCGGGGGGAAACCCTAGAAATGGCCGCCATGCAGTCCCTTCTATGGTGGGAGAGGGGATTCGAGGTTCCCAAGAGTCTCGTGAAGTGCTCTTCGATGATGCCAACATTATCTTCTTCCGAGTTGCATACATTGCCATGAGTGTCTAGCAGTAGGGGAATCGTTTCTCTGTTGTGTTTCCTTTTAAGGATACTGCACATCTCTTTGGTGGGTTTGTCGGCTTTTCCAGCCCACCACTCCTTGAAGAAGGTTTGCAGGTTTTTCCTTTGTATTTCTTCCTCGTATCTCAACGCTGCTCTGATTTTTCGGAGACCTTTCTGGGCTTGGTGTTTTCCTTTGTTTACTTCCTCCTCGAGTCGCCAGAGTCTGTGGTAGAGCGTTTCCCTACGAGCCCGCCGCACCGTCTCGAGCATCTTCTTAGTTCTGATCATGATCTTGCGGGACTTGTCGACCGCACTTCTCCAGCACTTGGCTGGGGACAAGCCAGAGGCGAACGCCACCTTCCACACATCGGCAATCTCTTGATGGACGGAGGGGAGAGAGAAGGTGGAAGCGTTGGCATGAAACCACGGAGCCTTGTGGGTCCTGTTGGGAGGCTGAAACGTGATAACGATTGGGTAGTGATCGGAGATGGTGAGGTCAGTACGTTGCGTGATGGAAGGGTGGCCCCACAGATGAGTAAAACTCTGAGAGATGTAGCATCTATCAAGTCTAGCTTTCCTAAGATCATCGCCCGCTTGGAGATTCGACCAGGAAAAGCCATTCGAGTCTTTGAATTCGACCAGATCCAAGTGGAGTTTGGTCATGTCCCATGTTTCTTTTTCCCGACTGTCGATGACCCTGCCCTTGCCCATCCATCGGTCCCTAGGGTCCTCCACCATGTTGAAGTCTCCACATATAAGCACGTTGTGGGGAAGCGAGTCAAGAGAAGCCCAAGTGTTCAGCCTCTCCAAATCCCCGTTCGGGGCGTACAATGATACCATAGTAACACAGAGGGGAGCACCGAAAGAAACCGCAATCCAGCGGTGATTTACATCTTCAATGGAGTTCTCAAGCTTTTCAAGCCAGGGCTGTTTAACACCGATAGCCGTTCCGCCGGACCCCCGCCGGTGCTTTGTTGGAATCCACACGTGGGCCGATGAAATCTGTCTGAGTCGTTTCCGAAGGTCTTCTCCGTCAATTTTAATCTCTTGAATGCATATAATGTCTGGTTTTAAGCTAATGTCGCGGAGCCATTGGCCAATGATGGCCGCTCTTGAGGGGTCGGTTAGCCCCCTAGCATTAAGCGAGATGACAATCATTTTTGTATTGATCCCTCTTTGCGGGAGGGAGCCTTGTCCTTTCTTCTCTTGGCTTCATCTTTCTTTTTCGCTGGGATCTGATCCCGACTTAGAAACCGGTTCTTGTGGGGGCTTTTCCAGGGTAACTCCATAGGCTGTTTTCCTTTGCGGGATACACCTTGCTGGGGGGAGCTGGGCCCCGTGCTCGGCATCGTTTCCGGGATCGTCGATCCAATGATGGAACTTTCACTATCCATGTTGTCTTCATTACTAGTGGTGAATCCATCATCTTTGCTTGTAGAGTAGTCCTCCTGCGCGGTTTCATTACTATCAGGGATCTCCAGGCCTTTGACATCGGTGTCTTCCTCAAGTAGGTTCCCGTCTGGGAAGTCAAGCTCGTTGATTTCCCTTTCCAGATTGCAGTATAAGTTGCTGGAGGGGGAAACAGACTTGTTGTTTCGCTCGGAGGTAGCCCTAGGGCTTCTTCTCCTTCTTCTTCTGACTTCTATAAACCCGTCTCCATCAGCTTCTGGATTAGGGGGACCCTTGAAGTCCTCAGTTTTCGTCGGGCGACTCAAATCACCATTGTTGTGTTGAGCATTTTTAGAGGCTCCTTGATTTCGCTTGCTTTGCCGTCTCAAAGGGCAATCTTTGATCCTGTGACCTTGTTGACCACAGCGAAAGCACGCGTTGGGAAGGTTTTTGTAAACGATGTCTTGCTCCCAGACGTCTCCTTCGCCCAAGTCCAGTTTAATCTTCGATGGGAGGGGCAGACTGAGGTCAGCCTCGACACAAATTTGGGGGTGCCACCGGGCATTGAACGAGTGTCTTGTGCCTTCATAAATGATGCCACCGATGTCCTCGCGTGAGGCCAACGGCTTGCCGATGGGAGAAACGATATCCCAAACAAAGTTGTACAAGAAGTAAGGCAGGTTAGGGAGCTCAACCCAAAGTGGGTATCGAAGCGGTTTCGATTTGTCGGGAGTAAAGTCAGGGGACCATCTGAAGAGGCATAGGGTCGCCCGGCCGAGCTGCCAAGTTCCGACACTAAGGGCCCGAAACGCCATTTCTTCGTTCTCAAAGACTAGCAGCAAGTGGTTTGCCGGCAAGAACTGACACTTACAAACAACGAGCCCGCGGGGGAACCACTCGTTGCGAAGCCACTGACGCACTGTTTCGAGCGGGGGCCTAGGGCCAAACATTTGGCCAACGAGGCAGACTTTCTTGAGCTCCTCCTGAGTTGATAAAATTGCGGATCTGTTGAGGGAGACCAAAGGGGGTTCAACATTCTCGAGGGCCTCTTGGGCAGCACAGGAGCCTCCCTCCAGCAAGGCGGCCAGGTTAGCGGCCTCCCCGGGAGGAGGGGCCAGATTGCTTTTCACCAGAGAGGGGGACATCAAATCCAAGACAAAAAAAGTAGGTCTTAGACTAAAGCTCTGATAGCCCAAGAACCCACAAAAGAAGGAGGCACCCCACCCCCGTAGAACACTCTTCTTCTTCAAATACCTGTCTTTCTTCTTTTTTTTTTTCTTTCTCTTTTTTTTTTCTCTTCTCTTCTCTTCTTTTTTTTTTTCCTCTTTTTTCTTTTTCTTCTTTTCTATTTTCCTCCCCTTTTTTTTTTACCCCTTTTTCCCCTTTTCTCGTCAGATATCTGCGCGTACGAGCCTTCAAGATCTTTTTTAAATCTCCCAGAGTGCAGACTCAACGCGCCAATCGAGGAGCGCCTGTCGAACAACGTGGGATGCGACCATGCTTCTTTATCTCTCCTCTCTCTAGCCCCCCCCCCTCCACCCGCCTATCGCGATACCCCCCCCCCCCCCCGCCTATCGCGATACTCCCCCCCCCCCGCCTGTCGCGACACCCCCCCCCCCCTCCTCCCGCCTATCGCGATACTCCCCCCCCCCCCCCCGCCTATCGCGACACCTCCCCCCCCCCCCCCCGCCTGTCGCGACACCTCCCTCCCCGCCAGTCGCGAAGCCACCCCCCCCGCCCGGCGATGCCCTCTGCAGCAGCAAACCCAGCAGCAGCGACAACGTCCAGCAGCTGTCTTGGTGTTGATCTTGGAGGTGAACCGTCAGCAGCAAGCTCCCAGCAACATTCCGTCAGCAGCGACAACGTCCAGCAGACCAAAGCTCGGATCCGTCAGCAGCGACAGCCATACAGAATCAACGCCCAGTCGTTTTCATGCATTTCTAGCTCAGCAGCTGTCTTGGTGTTGATCTTGGAGGTGAACCGTCAGCAGCAAGCTCCCAGCAGCATTCCGTCAGCAGCGACCAAGAACAACATTCTGCACCAGAGCTTTGCGTTCTTCTCCAAATCTTCATGCTTAACCCCAAGGAAGTCTTGATTCGTGAATGTGTCCATCTTGATCTTCTTCATTTGCGCTGCTCTCATTTTCTTCTTGGGAGAATCCACAGAATGAACAATGCCATTCTTGTCAACAGATCTTTCGTCCCTGGTATTGCTTCAACTTAAATGCGTCCTATCTTTAAGGACTCTCTCCTTCCTCCCAACAACTCTACAGGAAATTTCACTGACATTCTGCGTCAACCTCGAATCTGTGAACGTGAGCAACTTTCAAGCTGTTGGAGCTTTAATGTTCCGTCCCTTGTGCTTGTACATTGACATTTGTTCACAAAAAGTGATTTGCTGGTGCTGCCTATATTGCTAGTGAACTTACAATCATGACTTTGTTCATTAGGATGAACTTCTGGCTCTATAATAGCAGCTTTGGGTGGTCGTTCGTCTAGCAAACTATATACTTCACGAGGTCCTATTCTGGCCGAGATGTATCCTAAAGCCAATTGAATAGTTACCTCATATTCATATATCCAATCTTGGCCTAGCACCACATCTTCAAGCAGATCTTGGTCCTGACATACTAAGAGTCTCTGCTCCATTGTGTTGTTCCCCATATGTAAAGGTAAAGTGATCTCACCTATGCATTGAGTAACTTTTCCTCCTATTCCAATTAGTAGTGCCTTGGATGGGCGTAACTCCTCTTTAAGTCTCTGAGACAAGGAAAATCTAATACAGCTTATTGCTGCTCCTGTGTCTATAAGAGCATCCACTAAGTGGTACTCTTTTCGTCCTGCCCCCAGATTCAAATAAGGCTGTCTTCTTTGTTGTCCGGAGTTCTCAGTGGCTCTAAAATTAGCCATGGGGATGAGTTCTTCTCCTACTCGATATCTCTCGTCTCTTTCTCTCATCCACTCTTTCCGTTTTCTGATACGTTCTAGGGCTTCTTGCCTCGCTTCTTCGCGTATGCGTTCTTCTTCCTTTTTTCTACTCTGAGCTCCTAAGAGTCGTGCTAACATTTGATCCGTTAGAGGCTCCATAAATCTTTTCACTCTGCAACCACTGATGTAGTTGGGAAGAATATCTCCGTCTAGTGTGGCGAGATTGACTGCACCACTAGTGGAGATTCGATTTATGATCATAGGTCCATATCCGCGTTTTTGTAGTTTCTTTGCATGTTGTTTGAGGGTGTATACTAAAACTAAATCGCCTTCTTTCAGTCCCTTGTCTTTTATATGTGCATCATAATATGCCTTTTGTCTCCGTTTGGCGGCATAGATGCCTGCTACCGCTTGCAATCTAGTCTCATGCAGCTTTTCGATTTGATCTAATTGCTGAGACAATTCATGACCGCTCCACTCATATTGGTGGGCTACTTTTAATGTAGGTATTAAGAAGTCAATAGGCAAAATCGCATTCTGCCCATACACTAGGTTGAATGGTGTAGTTCCAATGGCCGTTTTATATGCCACTCGGAAGGCCCAAATTGCGTGATGCAATTGTTTGTCCCAGTCTGACCTTCCATTATTGACAATCTTTGTCAATACCGTACAAAGTACTTTGTTGGAACTCTCAGCTTGCCCATTAGCTTGAGGGTGGTATGGGGCTGATTTTTTATGAATCACTAAGAATTCATTCATTAGCGTTTCAATGACTTCGTTTAAGAAATGAGTTCCTCGATCACTCACTATCTCGATCGGTAGTCCAAAGCGTGTGAATATGTGCTCAAAGAGAAATTTTGCTGTGGTTTGAGCCTCATTCTTTTTAGTGGCTTTTGCTTCTACCCACTTAGTCAAGTAGTCGGTGGCTACTATGATGTACTCTGCATGTGATCCTCTGGCTGGTGGATTGATGGGTCCTATGAAGTCAATTCCCCACTTGGTAAACGCTCTTGCACAAACCATGGGTCTTAAAGGCATGTCGTCTCTTCGAACGGGATATTTCGCTCTCTGGCATATTTCGCAACTTCTCACATATGTTTCAGCATCCATATGTAGAGTTGGCCACCACAGGCCTGCAAAGAGAATCATCTTGACCGTTCTATCTGCTGAGAAATGTCCTCCCGCAGCTCCTGCGTGTGCCATTTCTAATACTGAGAGATATTCATTCTCATGAATGCACAATCTTAGTTGGTTATCCTTTCCGCGTTTAAAGAGTTGTTTTCCTAGGATGACGTAATCTTTGCTCTGTTCTTCAAGAGCACGTTTTCTTGCTAGGGTAGCTCCGTCAGGGTACTCTCGAGTTTTCAAGAACTTTACTAAAGGCATGCTCCACCTTGGTGCTATTGTAGAATAGCATAACGTAGAGTTCTCTCCTGGGATTTGTTCTTGACAGGTTTGACAGTTTGACACATAATGATGTGCATCTCGTTGCATGGTTGGCCAATATATGCCGAATCTCTTGAGTGTTTGCCATGTTCCATTTGCATTCAAATGAGTGTTCCATTGGTTTATGTGTGCTTTCTGAAGCCACATTTCTTGTTCCCCTTCCTCCACGCATCTCATCAGTAATCCACTTGAATCCTGGTGGTATAAACTTCCAGCAATAATGTGAAGATTTTTAGTCTTCCAGAGATCTTGCTTTCGGTTTGGCGTGATCCCATCTTTAGGTCCATGTGTGAGTATCGGGATCAACTTTTCTGCCCACTGAGGACATACTTCCAGGTTAAAGAGATAAGTGTCTGGCAGATCATCAGGAACTCCTATAGGTGGTTCACCATGGGTCATGCGAGATAAATGATCCGCCCTTATGTGTGTGTTTCCTTTCTTGACTATTACTTCAAAATCAAATTCCATTAGCAATAAAAACCATCGTACTAGACGTCCTGTATTGCAAGGCTTGTTGACTAAGTACAATAGAGCTTGATGATCAATGAAAAATTTGAATTTGTTTGCCAATAAGTAATGTCTAAACTTCTTGACGGCATAAACCATTCCTAGGCCTTCTCTCTCCGTAGTAGTATAATTGCGTTCAGCTTGATTTAACTGTCTACTGGCATAGGCTATCGGGTGGTCTAATTTACCTGTATCCGCTGGTTGAGCTAAGATGCAACCAATGGCAAACTTGGAAGCATCAACATGAATATGAAACGGTTTATTCCAGTTAGGGACTCGAAGAATGGGTGCTGAACTCAATCGATTCTTCAACTCATTAAAAGATTTTTCGCATTCTTCGGTCCAATTGAATTGAGTTAATAATGCATACAGAGGTCTAGCAATTATGGCATACATATGTATGAATCTTCGATAGTAACCACAATGTCCCATAAATGCTTGAACTTCTTTAGCAGTTTTCGGTCTTGGTAGATCCAAAATAACTTTGATTTTGTCTTCATCCGTGGAAATTCCATTCTTAGAAACAATATGTCCTAAGATTTTCCCTTGTCGCACCATGAAGACACATTTTTCTGGATTGAGGCATACTCGATATTGTCGACATTTGGCAAAAATCTTTTCTAGTTCAGGGATGTGCTCTGATCGTATAGCTGAATATGTACACAGATCATCCACGTATACCTCCATGCTCTTTCGCAAAAATTCCTTGAACACATGACACATCAGTCTTTGGAACGTAGCTGGAGCATTCGTTAAACCAAAAGGCATGACTCTAAAGGCGTATACTCCCCATTCAGTTGCAAATGCAGTCTTATGTTGGTCCTCAGGAGCAATAGCTACCTGATTATACCCTGAAAAGCCATCCAAAAAACTATAAACTTCCTTCCCTGCTACCCTTTCCAAGAGATGGTCAGTGATCGGTAAGGGATAGCTATCCCTTATGGTGGCGGAGTTCACTTTTTTTCAAATTGAAGCACACTCTTAACTTCCCATTTTTCTTTGGTACAACTACCAAGGGTGATACCCATTCCGTGTGCTCAATTTCGTAGATGAATCCAGCGTCTAACAACTTATCTATTTCTTCTTTTATCTTGGCTGAATATACATCATTATAAGTATAAGGTCTCTGTTTGGAAGGTTTGGCCTCGGAAGTCATGGGGATTCTATGCGCACATATAGATGGATCTACTCCTTTTAAATCCTTATAGGTCCAAGCAAAGACATCCCGGTATTCTCTTATGAGTCGAATTAGCTCTTGCTCCTCTTCCTCTGAGACATCCTGTCCTATGAAAGTACATCGTTCCTCTCCTCCTTCCATGGTTACCACTATTTTCTTGGTCTGCTCTTTATTATCATATGCTATTCCCGGTTGTGCCTCTCTTTTAGGCATTTGAATAGCAATCTTCCTCTCTTCTATTTCATATTTTTTGAAATGAGCTGGTACCTCGAATTGGTCTTGAAGCTTATTATCTCCATCTTCTAACTCCCTTTCAACTTCTAATTTTTCCTTTTGTGCGATATCCTCATGTTGTTCATTGGCAGTGAAGTCCATGTTGGTGGTACTAATTCCTAAATCCATGGGTTCTTGTTCCAATTCAATGCTCTCGTAGTCCTCCTTCCAGTCTTTCTCAAATACTTCTCCTTCTTCTGCCTCCTGAAGGACTACCATATACAGGCTAATGTCATAACCCTCCTCGTCAATACATTCGTTCATAGTTACCACTTCTTCGTTTACACAAACATCGAGGGTGGCTAAGATTTCCATCCAACCATGAGGTTCGAATTCTTCGTCTGGAAATACTTGTGGCATATAAGCTGGATCTTGTACCGATCTCACTACACCTTGTTTCTGCTGCCAACTTTTTCTTCTCTCTTCTTCCTTTTTAGCAGCTTGGCATATCCATAGATGAGTATCCTCGTTCATCCAGGATTGGTCACTAGAACCTGCACTATGAATCGATTGATCGTCTTCCTCTTTATGGACTTGATTCCATTGCAGAGGTGGTACATCTTGATATGCATACGTATGTAGGTTGATCCTAGTGGTGACTCCTGCGTGTTGTAGGTACACTGCATCCTTTCCCCAATCTTGTACTACCTTTAGCTGTCTCATGAATGGCCTTCCCAAGATCATCTCATAGTTGCTCGGCCTTTCAAAGTGACAAATTGCTAAGGTATGCTCGAATTCCACTCCGCACGTAGTGAAGACTATTCGTTCCAACAATCCTAAGGGTCTTTCTGTATGTCCATCAGCCATCTGAATTTTCATACGTGTTGTTCTCAATGCTGGTTTTCCCCATTTCTCCCAAATTTCTTTGGTAGCAATGCCTACACCAGCTCCTGAATCTAATATGGCTTTGGTTGTGTAACCCTTGTAAGTGATTGGTAGACATGTATTTCCTTCATCTCCTTCACTAAAGTCTCCTACTTTATCCACTGGAACTCTCACCGTTTTCACTTCGTCATCTACCTCCTTCTTTGCCTCCTTGACTTCCCACTGATTGATCACTTTTTCCTTTAGATGTGGTTTTACCTTTAGCAATTCTTCGAATGTTAAGGTACATGGGATTTTCACTTCTCTAAGGCGCTGTATGATCTCCGATGTTTGAACTGATGGATTCGTTTCTCTTCTTGTTATTGATGGAATGCGATACAATTCTGAGTTGTGCTCGTATTCCCCGGTGTAATTAGGTAGCTCCTTTACATCGTCTTCGGCTTCTTTGTCACTTGCATCCATTGGAAAAATTTCTTCTGAATTAAGTTCAGGTATTGAATCTTCCATTTCGTTTTCTGCTTTCAGTTCTTCAAAGGGCGGTTCCATTCCCTCTACTTTTTTCCACTTGTCCTCTTGAACTCTCGCCCATAAATCCTTAGTCCAGTCTCCTTCTGTTTCAGGGACTATGGATCCTTCCTTTCTTTCAACACCAATTTCATTATCCAGAGGTCTATTTACGTTAGGCTTTTTCTGATTATTTAGACACTCTTGGAATTTTTCTTCGCAAATTCGGTTGTTTGGTAATGGTGATGTGGGTTTTTCTAATGTTTGTTGGGCAACTTCTATCAATTTTCTGCAAATTTCCAATCTTTCTTTCTCTAGGTCACCTCTCGGATATTCTCTCTCATGTTGTTCTATGGTAGGTCCGGCTTTAATTCTCTCTTTGTATGCCTGAATCCACATCGCTAAATCTTCAGGCATTGTGTCTGCTAATACCGATTCTACCTCCTCCTTTTTATTCTCCTTTTTATTGTCTTCTTCCGCTTGTGATTCCTCTATTGATTTCTGTTCACTCTTTTCCTTTTCCTTCTTTTGCACTAACTTTTTTTCTTTTATCCTGTCTCTCCTTTGCTTCCATTTTTGGGATCGTTTACTGATGATACTTTTCTCTGGCTCTTCTGAGTCTTCTACTCTGTGAGGGATGGGTGTATTTCCCTCTTTGTCACTTTGGTTATTTTCTTTGGTTTTATCGGGGTTTTCTCTAGCCTTTGCTCTCGTTATGGCTTTTAAAGGTATAGTGTACTCTTTATCACTCCCCGACGATTCAATTACCTCTATCACGTTAATCTGTACGTTAGATGTGACTTTGTTTGGGTTCTTAGGACAATCTCTGAAAAGGTGTTCCTTTCCACAATCGCTACAGTATCCTTCCCAAATTCGTTGTGGTGGTGGTGGGTTCGGTAATGTACATTCTCTGATATAGTGGTCACCTCCACATCTGTAGCATGGTCCTCTAGGTACAGGTGGTCTATTCATTGGTCGAGGTGGCATGGTTGCTCTAGGAGCTGAGTACATTAATGGTACATAATCTTGCTCGTAGTTATATGAACTCTCCGGCGTCTCCATGCCATAAGCATATGGGTCGTATTGTTGCCCATATTCCATTGTTGAGCTTTCATAACCTGGGTATGCTCCTTGACTAGGTTCGTAAAATGAGTCATATGGTTCACTGCTAGTCAAAGGCGTTGCCGGCACTATGGCCCTTTCTAAGTTTTCCTCTGGTTGTGCTATCTTAACTGGGACAACGTTCTGAGGGTGGGGCGGTTGTTGTCCTAGCACTGGTTGAGGCTGTGTATATCCTTGGTATGTGTATGGTCGTGCTATTGGTGCCTGCGGCTGATATGATGGATATCTGAAGGCTTCTCCTCCTTGCTGGTTCTGCGGATATCCATATGGTCTCACATAAGGCTGGTTGGGTCTGGTTTGCCTATTGTAAGGGCAGTTCTCAGTGTTATGATTTGTGTATCTCTGCTCTATGCTGCAATACTGTAGTGGTCCTGGGACAGAGGGTCTCTGAGGAGCATAGGCAGGTGGTGGGACTACTCCCCTAGTACACAAGTGAGAAGGATGATCTCCTCCGCACTGCATACATCTTCTAAGCATAGGCATTCTCATAGGATTGGTGGGATAATTCCTCTGTCCTTGCATATTCAGTTTTTTTGCTAGCAAGTCAGCAATTTCCTCAATGTTGTTTTTAGGGTTCGATGTGCTATTTGATGACTCTTCACTTTTCACACTTCCTTGGGGTATTTTCAAGTCTCCTGCAAGGTTATCCTCTAGGTCTATACATTCCTTCATACACTCTTGCAGAGTTTGAACTCTCTTCACGTACACTAATGACCTCAAGGTTCCGTTCAATAGTCCTTCTAAGAACAATGATACCATCTTGTTTTGTGTTGGTCTCTCCTCTACGGGGCATCTATCCACATACTGCTTGAATCTCCTGGCAGCCAATCTGACTGACTCAGTTGGAGCTTGCTTGAAGCTGTGGATTAATGACGAAGAATTGTTCTTGATTCCAGACTTGGTAAATTCTTCAATCATTTCTTGATACACTTGATCCATGTTCTGAAAGGTATTTGGATCCAATGGCTGAAACCAGGCCAGGGCTGTGTCTGACAAGGTGAGGCCAAAGGATTCATATTGAATCATGAAGTCATCTACCTGCTCGGCTCTAACTACTTGTTTAAATTCTGCTATATGATTATAGGGTTCACTCGAGCCATCATAATGATTTCTCATGCATTTGGCCACTTGAATCGGTCTTAGTCTCCTTCCTACTTCAGGTTGTCTTGGCATTACAGGGTAATTTGGTCTTCCTATAGGTATGCCTGGTCCTCGTACTACCTGTGGTCTGACTGGAGCACGAACTCCTTGTCTTGGGTCCATAGCTGGTTGTGGCCGGTAATTAGGATTAGTGGCAGGTATTGCAAATTGCACATGAGGTCTGATGGGGATCTGGGTTTGTTGAGTTTGTTGTGTTTGTCCCGAATGTTGACTTGAGTCATATTGAGAAGTTCCATGTGGGTTCCGTGAAGTGGTTGCTTGGTCCCTTGGGGGGAACACTGGAATGTTCTGATATTTCAGCTCAGCTCTCTCTAATTCAGTGACTGGCCAATATCTTCTGTGGTCTTTGTCCAAATATGTAATGATGGTGGGGAATTCAGGATCTTGTAACTCATAGATGGTAACTGGATTAGGAGCAGCGTCCCAAATAGAGGAATGGGTCCTGAGCAGGTGCTCCATCCCATTGATCAAATACACATCTATTAGAGTGTCATCCTGAGGAACTAAGTCTCCTCTCCAAAGCTTAGTAATTGTCGATCTCCCTCTAGGAGTTGTTACTTGTTCTTCAGTTCCATGTCCATTTAGACTTGAAGTATTATTTTCCTCGCCACGTTCATTAATGATTTCCGGATGTTCAGTGACCATGTATTGAATGTCTCGTTTATCCATGTACAGTCCTCCTATGTACTTAACTGCTGGTCTTGGCACTATGTGGGCTTCTGAAGCCTTCCTCAGTCTGGCCACTGATCTGTTTAGACCATCCAAATAGATAGGGATCTCATGGTGGTTAGTGCTCACATATTCTAAGGAAGTTCTGTATTCGCCCTCAATGATGGACATCTGGCCAATCATGGGCACAGTGTTTTGCATATCCTCGGAAGCCATGGGGATTTCTCCTTCTGACTCACTGGAGGTCTCAGAATAGTGTGATCGATTACTTGGTTCGGCAACACTCCCTACGGAAGAAATTACACTTCTTCGGCTTCCTAGGGTTCTTCCTGATCTCAAGTTCATTCACTTAAGAGCTCTAATCAAATCTTGTCCACCTTTAGTCTCTAGAGTTCTAAGTTATGGCTCAGAAGTCTAGGAAAACTTAGGCTGGAATGTGACTGAAAGAAAATTTCAAGTCACGATACTTGACTCTCACGACCTCTGAAAAAAACGATCGCTGACAGACGACACTTGGGTAAAACGATCGCTGACAGACGATACTTGGGTGAAACGATCGCTGGAAAACGACCTTTCCCCAAACGATCTCTGACTGGGAACGATACACGACCTTTCCACAAGACGATCTACGATCTCTGACCCAAAACGACCGCTCACAAACGATACTTCATCAAAACGATCGCTGGAAATCGACACTTGGGTCTAACGATACTTGATCAAAACGATCGCTAGAAAACGATCTTTGACCAAACGATCTCTAGCCAAACGATCTCTGGCAGAAAGCGATACACGACCGACGATCTCTGAGAGAAACGATCGGCGACACTTGGGCTGAAACGACACACGATCTCTCACTAGACGATACACGATACTCAAATATTAACGATCCACGACCTTTACTAGAAACGATCGACGATACCTATCTGAAACGATACCGACCTTTGACAAGTGTCGCGATCTCTGAATCACGATACTTGGTAAGCGATACACGACCGATGACCTTTGATCAAAACGATCTCTAGCGAAACGATCTACGACCGCTATCTGAAACGATCTCTAGCGAAACGATCTCTAGCGAAACGATCGACGACCTCTGTCTGAAAACGATCTACGATCTCTATCTGAAACGATCTACGATATCTCACAAAACGATCGACGACCGCTGGGAAATATCGCGATACTCAACCGCAGGAGTAAAACGATACTCGACCGCAGGAGCAAAGCGATACTTGACCCTTTTGCAAATTTTTGTGTTGTTTTTTGAGGTTTGGATGTTTCCCCCTTTCTCTCCTAGGTTCTCTCTCTTACCCCTACCCACTGTATCAATCAACAAACTACTTTTAACCCCCTGAATGCCCAAACGACACTCAGCGCAGGTCGTTTTTTCCTTCTCCTAGGTTGAAATGCTGAAATTTTTGAGCAAGGAGGTGGTTTAGTTTACCTTGGAAGCTCCCATGATCTCTTGGTCCAACTCCTTTGCACAGAACTCTCCCCTATTGCTTGCTTGCCTCAAAACGACCGCTGGGCTCACACGACACTCGATGCAGCTCTCCACGATACTTGTTCAACAAGTAACTTGAAAATGAAAAATTTTTTGGCTTTTATACTTGGGAATTCCTAGCTTACTGAAAAATGAAAATCCTTGAACAAACCTAAAGCCTACTCTACTCTCCACTCACTCCTATTTTACTTCTTCTACTCACTCCCCTAATCTATCAACTTACTACACACACTCCAAGAATGAGAAGTAGCAAGTGCGGTTGAAATTGACTTACCAAAGAAGAGAAAATTTCCGCTCCTCCAAGTTCTTCAAAGCAAAAAGCTACTTACCATCACGCGAATGCCTCGGTTTGATTCGTCACTCCCCGGCAACGGCGCCAAAAAATGTGTGTTGACCTAAGCTTCAACTTAGGGACTTGCGGAGAAAGAGACTGTACCTCAATCCCCTCACAAGTGCATATAGTGGGGATACACGCTTTTAATTTATCAATCCGAAGAGTATGCTAACCTAGCCGAGTGTATGAAGACATGCAAACGTGTAATGGTCAATGCAAATGAATTACTCAAGAGTGAAAATGAGGAAAATACTTATCCTAACAAGCTTCAACAGTAGGTCAAGACGAAACGATACTTGGTGCAGCAGCCGTCAGTATTTTGGACTTTTCTCCTAGCTCCGAGCTCCAAACATAGCGAATAGCATATGCGTTTCGAAGCTCTCGAGAAGACGCATCCAATGGCAGTGGTTTCACGCAATTCCGACACTCCTACTTCAAGTTATGACAGAAATACTGAGTCGCGGGAATACTTTCCTACACTTCAGCACCTCCTACACCTCGTACACACCTCTCCTACAGCAAAGAAACACTCTCAAGGATAGATCACACTCTCAAGCACTCTTTCCAAGCAATACACATGCATAAGAAGATGAAGAGGGGAGAAGACACAAATTCGAATTTCTGTGCTCTCTATTCTCACAATGGCAAAAAGTCTTTTACAAAGAGTCACAATTGACTTATATACTAGTGCCCTAAAAATGGTCCTTTCACACAAGTGACCGGCACTTTATTCACTAAGAGCTAATTTCCTACTATTTTACATGGATAAGCTTCTATTCTTCTATGGGAATGCATCTAGAGGACTCCTCTAGTGCCTTTACAAGGGAAATATATTACAAAAATGAATATGTTACAAAAATATGTGGTCCAAATCGGAAAAATTTTGGGGCCCGTCTTTTTCTCTGCTTTGTGCGCTCTTTGGCTCTGCAACAACCTCTATCACTTACTAACTCTATTGGTAACCCGTATCTAGTGAACACATTCTCAAATAAGAACTTAGCCGTTGTTTGAGCATCATTCTTTGTTGTGGCTTTTACTTCCACCCATTTCGTAAGGTAATCAGTGGCGACAATAATGTACTCTGCATGAGTTTCTTGCTAGGGGTTAATAGGACCTACAAAGTCTATACCCCACTTCGAGAACGCATGTCCTCCCATCATTGGCCTCAAAGGCATCTCATCTTTTCTAATTGGGTATTGGCCACGTTGGCATATGTTACATTTCTTCACATAGGTATGTGCATCCATATGAAGAGTGGGCCACCAGTCCTGAGAATAGAATGGTCTTAATTACTCGGTCAGGACCAAAGTGTCCACCTGCAACACCACTATGTGCAGTTTCTAAGACTTTCAAGTAGTCGGATTCATGAACGCACAGTCTTAAGTATCCATCTTTGCGTCTCTGATATAGGTTGTCTCCTACTAAGGCATAGTCCTGAGCTTCTTTCTCCATGCTTCTTCTTCATGCTAGGCTAGCCTCATTGGGTAATGCTCCTAATCTCATGAATTCTACCAATGGAGCACTCCAATCTAGAGTTAACGACACGTGATAAAGAGTGCCATGCTCCACTGGGGGTCTCTCTTTGCACCTTGGACAATTCTTAATCCACTCATGAATTTCCTTGTGCATGCTAGGCCAATACACTCCTAAACATTTTAGATTCTGCAATGTTCGTTGTTTAGAATAGTGATTTCCTAGCAAACCTTCATGGGCTTGTTGCAACCAACTACTATGTTTGTCGTCCTCGACACAACAAGCTAATACACCCTCTGTATCTTGCTTGTACATGCTTCCTACAAATATTTGATATGTTTGTGATCTTACAATTTCTTCCTTGTTTGTTTTTACGTTCTTATTTGCAGGTCCAAAGGTTAAGACAGGTACCAACTTATTTGCCCATTTAGGAACAACTTCTAAGTTGAACAGATAAGCATCGGGCAATTCATCAGACACTCCTTGCGGTGGCTCTCCTGAAGTGATGTGAGAAAGATGGTCTGCCCTAAGGTGGGTCCTACCTTTCCTGACAACAACTTCAAAGTCGTATTCCATTAGTAAGAGGAACCATCTTACTAAGCGGCCTGTATTGCAAGGTTTATTGACCAAATATAGTAAGGCATGATGATCAGTGAAAAACTTGAACTTATTGGCCAGTAGATAGTGTCTAGACTTCTTCATGGCATATACCATGCCTAAGCCTTCTCTCTCGGTTGTCGTATAGTTTCGTTGAGCTGCATTTAATTGCCTACTAGCATATGCTATCGGCAAATCTAGGTTTCCTTCACCTGTGGGTTGTGCTAACACACATCTTATTGCGTGATTGGATGCATCCACATGGACATGGAAGGGTTTATTCCAATCAAGAGTGGTTAGTATTGGTGTTGAGCACAAACGTCTCTTTAGCTCACTGAAGGAATTCTTGCATTCCTCGTTCCACTCAAAATTTGTCAACAACCCATAAAGAGGTTTAGCTATGATGGCATACATGTGGATAAACCTACGGTAATATCCACAATGGCCCATAAAGGCTTGTACCTCTTTAACATTCCTTGGTCTTGGCAACTCTGCTATGGCTCTTACCTTGTCTTCATCTGTTGATATCCCATTTTTAGAAACAATGTGACCTAAGATTTTACCTTGTCGTACCATGAACACACACTTCTCTTGGTTCATACAAACTCGATATTCTCTACACTTGTTGAAAATTTTCCTGAGCTCAAGAATGTGGTATCTTCTTTGTTGGGAATGCGCACATAAATCATCCACATATACTTCTAAGCTCTTCCACAAGAACTCTTTGAAGACAAATGGCATCACACAAAATGCAAAGATTCCCCATTCTATGGCAATAGCCATTTTGTGTTGATCTTCGGGGGCAATGGCTACTTGGTTGTAGCCTGAAAATCCATCAAGGAAGCTATAAACTTCCTTGCCTGCAACATGCTCCAATAAATGTTCAGTGATTGGAAGTGGATAACTATCTCGGATCGTAGCGGCATTAACTTTTTTAAGGTTAGTACACACTTGCAACTTTCCATTCTTCTTGGGCACCACTACAATGTGGGACACCCATTCAGTGTGCTCAATCTCATAGATAAATCCAGCTTCAATCAACCTATCAATTTATCTTTTATTTTAGCTGCATAAGTGTCATTATATGTATAGGGCTTTTGTTTGGTGGGTTTGGCATCAGCAGTCATGGGGATAGTATGAGAGCAAATTTTTGGATCTACTCCCTTCAAATCTCTATAGTGCCATGCAAACACGTCCCTATATTCCCGTAATAGAGCTACCAGCTCTGCTTCTTCTTTTGCACTTAGTTCATCTCCTATGTACATACATTGCTCTTCGTTCCCTTCAATGGTTACCATAATCTTTTTAGTTTTTTCTTTGTTATCATATGATTCTCCTACGGTGGCCTTTCTCTTAGGCATTCGTACCAAAATTTTTCGATCTTCAACTTCATATTTCTTGAAATTTTCTGGTACCTCAAACAATGATTTCTGCTCTTCTTGTTTCACGGCTTTTCTCTTCTTTTTCTTTTGACCCTTTCACTTCCATCCTTTGTATTTACAGTTTTAATGCTTGTGAGGGGTTCTTCTTCTTTTTGAGTCAATACTCCTACATCTTCTAGATAGTGCTCCTCTGAGATGAAGCAGCTATCCATCACAATGGACTCTAGATCATCGCCATTCTCTTCTTCTTCTCTGATGTCACTAGGATCACATTCTTCCAACAAGGGATGACACATGAACACTAAAATATCATAACCCTCCTCATCACAATGAGGTGTCCATTGTTCTTCATTGAGTGCAATGTCCATGGTAGCTAAGATTTTTGCCCAACCATGAGGCTCAAATTCCTCATCTGGAAATATCATCGGTGTATAGGCTGGGTCTTTGATTGGTCTATCTCCTGGGGGAGTTCCTTCTTCTCTTGCTTTTTAGGCGCTTTTCCTCTTCCTCTGCGACCTTGCACATCCACAAGTGAGTATCTTCATGCAGCCAGGATGGATCATGTGAACTTCCAGAATGCATGGAAATAGAATCTTCTTTCACTTTGTGGATAGGATTCCACTGTAGGGGTGGTACATCTCTGAAGGTGTAATCCTTCAAATTGACCTAGGTGGTGACCCCGAAGTGCTGTAAGTACAAGGAGTTGGTTCCCCAATCCTGTACTATTTGCAATTGTCATAGGAAGGGTCTTCCTAGGATCATCTCATAGACATTATTTTTCTCAAAGTCCCATATAGAAAATGTATGTTCAAACTCTACACAAGTGGTTAGAGTTATCCCTTCAATCAATCCTAGAGGTCTTTCAAAATGACCATCTGCCATTTGAAGCTTCATTCTAGTTGGTCTTAATGTGGGTTCACCCCATGGCTTCCACAACGAGGTGGTCGCAATAGCAACACCAACACCTGAATCTACAATTGCTTTGGTTGTGTAACCTTGATAGGTGATCGGAAGATAAGTATTACCTTCTTCACCTTCGCTCATGTCTCCTATTTTATCAAGAGGTATTTCTGGAACTTTTTGCTTAGAGCCTGCTTTTGGCATATTGGAATCAAGTTCTGGAACCTGATCCGTCACACGATTCCATAGCTTGGGTTTTGATTTGAGCAGCTCTTCCACAGTGAGATGACACTGAACCTTAGTGTTCTTCACGACATCAGTGTTTCTTGGACTGACTGAGTCTTCATTCCTTACCAATATTGTGGGAGCTCTGATATGAAGAGATTCAGATTCCCATGAGCTTGTGAATTGTGGCAACTCTTGTAAAGAATTAGATTGAAAATCTAATCTCTCATCCTCTTGTTGCTCTGTTTGGTCTCCATAAATAGATGGAATGTCTTGGGGAAATTGATCATGAAGATCATCAATCTCAAGAATAGGAGGGGGATTACCCTTCTCCTTGGCCCATTTCTCCTCTTGTATTTCCGGCAAGAACTCTTGAGAGTATTGCTGAATTGAAAGAGGTGTTCCAGCATCTATGGAATCAAGAACGTAAGCTTTTCTTGGTGGTAAGCTTTCTCTTTCAACAACTGGTTGAGCCTGTGGAGGTAAAGAAACCTGCGGCTTGTTTACCAACTGCTCTAATCTTTCTAGTAAGCCTTGGAAATGCAAATTTGGCTTGACAAAGTTTTTCTAATTGAACTTTTGACTAGTCTCAAGCATAGCTTGAGCTACTTCTACCATTTTCATGCACATTTTTGTTTGTTCAATCTCTAAGTCTTCTCTAGGGTAACTCTTGTCCAGGTTCGCAGCTGTTGGCCCTTCTTGAAGACAAGCCTGATAGGCCTTGAAAATCATGTCCAGGCCTTCTGGAGTTGGATATGCAAGAACAGACCCCTGATTGCGATCTATTTACAATGGGCGGTGGGGTGGAATGAGGTGGTGTGGATGGAGGTTCGGCATGAGAGGGGCCTTGAGATGCAATGTCTTCTATTTTTGTTTTGGTATCCCTTAGGCTTTCTTCTAGTTCGGATATCTTTTTGTTCCACTTGTGATTAACCTTCTCTCTGGTATCCTTCCATGTTCTTGGTTTCCTCTTACTAGACTCTCCTGAGTCACTTGGCTCTGGCTGCTTAGTCGGTTTATCCTATTTTAATGCTTGTGCCCTAGTAATTGCCTGTACGGGAGCCACGTTACTGCTACTTGAACTTGAATCTCTACCACATTGATGGGTGTAACCTTGGGTGCACTAGAGGGGTTTCTAGGACACTCTCTCGGGAGATGTTCCTTGCCGCACTCAGGACAAAAGCCTTGTATTGTGATGTTTTTTCCTTGTGCTGGAATGAGTGAATGGGGGCATTCACGAATGAAATGGTCACCCTAACATCTAAAACATGGTCCTCTAGGGGCTTGTGGTCTTACTTGTCTCAACTGGGGCCTAGGATTTGGATTCACATACATGACATTGAAGTATATGGCTCCCAATTTTGTTCCATCGGTGGTGTCTCATATTGATATGGAGAAGTCTCACTTTGCTCAGGTGACTCTATGTAATAAGCTTGTGAACTATCTTCATGGAAGTAGTCTAAACCTTGAGCGTGAGAGTCATTTTTTGAGACCAACGGGGTTAGTGGCACCAATGCTCTATTAGGGTTCTCCTCCACCATTGTATATTTAACTGGCATCACATTGGCAGGAGCTGGTGGTTGGTTTCCTAGGACTGGTTGTGGCCTATATTGTTGGTGCATTTTGCCCAAGCCTACATGCTTGATATGCTTGATATTATCCTCATTTGTAAGTCACATGAGTAGTCATGTGAACACCTCTTGTAAAAGAGTACATTTTATCTCTTGTAAATGGAAAAAGAAAAAAGTAAAAGGATGGCTTACCTCATCCATGATGTAAAAGCAAATTCGTGGCTCCAACTACCAAAATCACGAATTTTTGAGCTGAGGGAATCTCTCCTAACTTTGGGGATCACTTTTAGGTGGAGCCATTCGAATTCGAATTCAAAACTCCCTCCAAGAATAGCTATAAAAGGAGCAAGAAGGAAGAGGCGATTAGCAAGCCTTGTACGTGACCACTTCATGTCATTTTGTAGAGATTGAAGAGCTTACTCCATAGCTCTATCATTCTACTCCCATTGTGCAAAGATTCATTGCCAATGTGGTTGTAATCATATGTGAATCTATACATTTATTATCATCTACCTCTCTGTTTTGTTCTCTGCTATACTCACTCAGAGCAGTAACTTCAGAAGGTCATATCTCGAGTTTTACTGAACCTTTTTCAGTGTTTTAAAGTGCGTTGGATATCTCTCATAGTCTAGTTTCTACCTATAAATTTTCAAGGTCATTGGATTTATATTTTTGGAGATATCTGCATTTTACTGCTTACTGGTCTATCTCTGCAGAGCCCCGAGAATTGTGGGAATGTTCCAGAACTTGATGAAACTTGTTCTCAGTGCTCAGTCCATCATTTGAAGTGTTTTAACTTGGAATAGGAAGCTTGCTAAGTCTATTTGCTATGCCCAAAAGGAATTTTTCTAATTCCTTCCAGGTTGAGAGCACTGTTCATTTTTTCCAGCAGGTGTATGTCCAAAAATAGCAAGTTTTGGGAGCTAGTCATTTGGCAACTTGTCGGTCTTGACTTAAACTTTTGGGATACATGTTCCAAAGTACTTGGCTGATATTTTGGTGGATTTAGGAAGCTCAAAGGGTCTACTAATCAACTCTGAAGTCTCAGTTGGCTGGTGTGAAGCTGGTTGTAGCGGCACCTACTCATCTTTGGATTGCATCCACCATCTCTCTTCACAGTGGTATCAGAGCATAGTCAAGCAACATGGGAGATGGATTTCCATCAACAATTGACAAATTGGATCGAAACAACTACCCGGCATGGTCTCTAAGGATGGAGGCTTACCTTCAAGGGAGGAATCTATATGGATTCATATCCGGAGATGAAGCAATGCCAACCATGAGGAACAAAGGGCAACCATCACATGAAGAAGTGGAAGGACTTTCGAATTGGTGTTCGAAGGATGCACTTGCAAGGTCCTATATTCTAAACTCAATCTCTGATTTTCTTTTACCTCATGTCAAGGGATGCAAGACATCAAGAGAAACCTGGAATGCACTTGCTTCTTTCTTCTCTTCCAACACTCGAGCAAGGAAGAACCAATTGTGGATGGAGTTCACAACAATGAAGAAAAGCCCGAAGCAAAATGTGACTGATTATGTCACAAAGATGAAGGAGATTTCCGACCAACTTGGAAGCATTGGAGAGGTAATTGAAGAGGAGCAAATCATAAGACAAATCATGAATGGAATCAAAGCAGACGACAAGTGGGAGTCATTCACAACAGCCATGGATTTATACATGGATATGCATGTACCCGACCTCAACACACTCATGGGCCAACTCTTCACTCATGAAGCAAAGATTAGCAAAGGTGGTGAGTCCTCAAGAGGTAATCAAACTTCTGCCTTATATTCTGATAAAGCTAAGGTCAAGGACAAGTCAAAGAATAGGAAGAATGAAGATGAAGGAAGCTCTTTCCAAGCAAACTTTGCAGGTAGAGGAAGAGCTAGAGGAAGAGGCAGAGGTGGAAAGCAAGGCAGGGGGAGATTCCAATCATCTCAACCTTGCAACATATGTGGCTTATCTAACCATACTACTGAAGAATGTTTCAGGAATCCAAGGAACTCAAGAGGAAGAGGATTCAATAGAGGTGGCTATGGATCAAATAGAGGTAGGTACAATGGAGGCTACAACAACAACAACTACTACAACAACAATTACAACAACAACAACAACTATCAAAGTGGCCATAGAGGAAGAAGAGATTACAATAACTATGCAGAGGACCAAAGTCAAGAAGATTCATTATTGATTATGAATCTATCAACAAAGAAGGGTAAGGATGATGATCACATATTTTACATTGATTTGGGATGCTCGAACCATGTAGCAGGAAATGTGGCTTTACTTTCTGATTTGGAAGATCCTCATAACAAGCATGAAGTGCAGACAGGAGATGACACAAAGCACTCAGTGGAGAAGATAGGTAATGTGAAGACATCAGATGGGAATATGAACCTCTTAAGCAAAGTCTTGTATGTCCCTACAATTACCAAAAATTTAATAAGTGTTGGACAGATTGTTGAAAAAGGATTGCAGGTTAGATTCAATCGATTTGGAGCATATGTTGAAGACCCAAGGCAAGGCTTTCGAAGGATTGCCAAAGGAGAAAAGACAGGAAGGCTTTTCACTTTTGAAGTGGAAGATACAAAGAACATAGCTTTGTTTAGCTATGGATCTCAAACTCTAACAGAGTTGGAGATATGGCACAAAAGGCTTGCTCACATTGGTGAGAGGACACTCAAACAGATTTGCAGGGACCAAAGTGTAATTGGTTTGCCTAATATCACAAGGCAACACATGATTTATAAGTGTGAAGCTTGTCAACTCGGCAAGGCTCATAGACAACCTTTCAATAAGAAAGGATATATGTATCAAAATCCTTTGGATCTAGTGCACACGGATGTGTGGGGTCCAAGTAAGGAGCCATCTATATCAGGCTCAAGATATTATGTGTCTTTCATAGATGATTGTAGCAGGTGGACCATTCTGTTTTTCATGAAGCACAAGGATGAAGTGTTTAATTGCTTTAAGAAGTATATTGCTCTTGTTGAAAATCAAACAGGTAGGACTTTGAAAAGACTCAGATCAGATGGTGGAGGAGAATACTTCTCTTCTGAATTTGATGCCTTCTTGCATGAAAGAGGCATTAAAAGGGAAGTCACTACAAGGTATACACCTGAACTCAATGGTGTAGCAAAGAGGAGGAATAGAGCTATCGTTGAAGCTGCAAGGTCCATGCTCAATGAAAAGGGATTGCCGAACTACCTATGGGCAGAGGCTGTGTCGACAGCCACATATCTCATAAATAGACTTCCATCTAAGTCACTAGATGGAACCACTCCATATGAAGTGTGGAATGGAAGAAGACCTAGTCTAGAGCATTGTAAAATCTTTGGATGCTTAGCCTATGCTCACATTCCTTCTCAAGTAAGAGGGAAATTGGATCCCAAGGCAGAGAAGTGTGTATTCATTGGTTATGATCAAAACCAAAAAGGATATAGATTGTACAATCCAACCAATAAAGGATTTTCTGTGAGTAGAGATGTAATTTTTGATGAAAACAAATCATGGTTTGATGATGACAGGAAAGTGAAGCTGCCATATGACTTGGATGAAGATTTTCCATCACTTCAACCAAAGGAGCCAAAGCAGATTGAAGAAAGTGATTCGGAGATTGACCTAGAAGACTTGGAAAGACTAAAGCTATGGAAGAACAAAGGTAAAGCAAAGATGCAGGATGCTACATATGGACCCGAGAGCTCACATCAACCACTTAGAAGGTCTTCGAGGGAGAAGAAGAAACCAGAGAGGTTTGGTTATGACACTTCTTTGGTCACCAAGCACTCAATCTACATTGCAAAGGATTCAACCAATGAAGAACCTACCACATTCGAAGAAGCACAAAGCAAGAAAGCTTGGAGAGATGCAATGGATGAAGAAATGGAAGCCTTGAAGGAGAATGACACTTGGGAGCTTGTACCTAACAAGCCATCTATGAAGATAATCGGATCTCGATGGATATACAAAATCAAGAGGAATCCAGATGGAAGTATAAATAGACACAAAGCAAGGTTAGTTGCTAAAGGGTTTGCTCAAACCCATGGTATTGATTATGAGGAGACTTTCTCTCCTGTTGCAAAAATGCCTACAATTAGGGTTCTCATTAGTCTTGCTGCATCTAGAAATTGGAATCTTTATCAACTTGATGTAAAGAATGCCTTCTTGAATGGATGGATTTCTGAGGAAGTGCATATGGCACAACCTCCTGGATATGAGGATGCACATCATCCTAACTATGTATGCAAACTAAAGAAAGCTTTGTATGGATTGAAGCAAGCTCCAAGAGCTTGGAATTTCAGATTGGTTACTTATTTGCAGGACCAAGGATTCAAAGCTAGCAAGGCGGATACCTCTTTGTTCATAAAGAGGAATGGATCTGAAGTGATCTATTTATGTGTGTATGTTGATGATATTATTATCACAGGCAATGATCTTGAAGGAATCAAACAGGTAAAGAGTCAAATGAAGGAGGAGTTCAAAATAAGTGACCTCGGACCACTCACTTATTTTCTTGGATTGGAGTTGATCTACACAGATTCAGGTATATACATCACACAAAGGAAGTATGTCCATGACATGCTCGTCAAGTTCAAGATGGAAAATACAAAGTGTGCAGGTACACCTATGGAGCAAAATCATAAGCTTAGTGCTTATGAAGGAGAGCCAATTGAAGACATCACAAGCTATCAAAGCTTGGTTGGAAGTTTGAACTATGCAACACTCACAAGGGTGGATATATGCTATAGTGTTAGCATATTGAGTCAGTTTATGCATAAGCTGAGAAGACCACATATGGAAGCGGCCAAGCGAGTCCTCAAGTACCTAAAGGGGACCATGAATGAAGGTTTGTTTTATTCATTTACTTCAGATATTGAGCTAAAGGTCTACTCAGATGCAGATTGGGCCGGATCTAAAGATGATAGAAGAAGCACATCAGGGTATATATCATTTGCAGGTTCAAAAATCATTTCTTGGTCATCGAAGAAGCAACCAACCGTGGCATTATCTTCTACTGAAGCTGAATATAGAGGTTTGGCTAATGCAACTCAAGAAATCATGTGGTTAAAATCTTTGTACACAGATCTTGGACTTCATTCTTCAACACCTCACATTTTTGGTGACAACACAAGCTCACTACATCTAGCAGCTAATCCGGTATACCATGCTAGAACCAAGCATATTGAAGTCCACTACCATTATGTAAGGGAGAAGCTAATGAGCAAGGATATTCAACTATCCTACGTCTCTACAGATATGCAATGTGCAGACATGTTGACGAAAGCTCTTGATGGTACGAAATTAAGTAGATTCAAGTTGATGATTGGTTTGCAGGAAATCAAGGACAATTGAAGACTTATTTGGAGGCCAAGCATGTTAGGCTTGAGGGGGAGCTGTTGGTGCATTTTGCCCAAGCCTACATGCTTGATATGCTTGATATTATCCTCATTTGTAAGTCACATGAGTAGTCATGTGAACACCTCTTGTAAAAGAGTACATTTTATCTCTTGTAAATGGAAAAAGAAAAAAGTAAAAGGATGGCTTACCTCATCCATGATGTAAAAGCAAATTCGTGGCTCCAACTACCAAAATCACGAATTTTTGAGCTGAGGGAATCTCTCCTAACTTTGGGGATCACTTTTAGGTGGAGCCATTCGAATTCGAATTCAAAACTCCCTCCAAGAATAGCTATAAAAGGAGCAAGAAGGAAGAGGCGATTAGCAAGCCTTGTACGTGACCACTTCATGTCATTTTGTAGAGATTGAAGAGCTTACTCCATAGCTCTATCATTCTACTCCCATTGTGCAAAGATTCATTGCCAATGTGGTTGTAATCATATGTGAATCTATACATTTATTATCATCTACCTCTCTGTTTTGTTCTCTGCTATACTCACTCAGAGCAGTAACTTCAGAAGGTCATATCTCGAGTTTTACTGAACCTTTTTCAGTGTTTTAAAGTGCGTTGGATAGCTCTCACTGTCTAGTTTCTACCTATAAATTTTCAAGGTCATTGGATTTATACTTTTGGAGATATCTGCATTTTACTGCTTACTGGTCTATCTCTGCAGAGCCCCGAGAATTGTGGGAATGTTCCAGAACTTGATGAAACTTGTTCTCAGTGCTCAGTCCATCATTTGAAGTGTTTCAACTTGGAATAGGAAGCTTGCTAAGTCTATTTGCTATGCCCAAAAGGAATTTTTCTAATTCCTTCCAGGTTGAGAGCACTGTTCATTTTTTCCAGCAGGTGTATGTCCAAAAATAGCAAGTTTTGGGAGCTAGTCATTTGGCAACTTGTCGGTCTTGACTTAAACTTTTGGGATACATGTTCCAAAGTACTTGGCTGATATTTTGGTGGATTTAGGAAGCTCAAAGGGTCTACTAATCAACTCTGAAGTCTCAGTTGGCTGGTGTGAAGCTGGTTGTAGCGGCACCTACTCATCTTTGGATTGCATCCACCATCTCTCTTCACATATATGGTGCCTGATATTGCTGTTGTGGTCTATAATATGGCTATTGGTATTTATTCTGATACCTACCCTGCTGGTAAGGTTGCTGATAACTTGGTCTGACAGCCTGCCTATTGTATGGACAATCTTGAGCCGTATGATTTGTTTATTTTCTCTCAATGGTGCAATATAGAGCATTAGGGTTCCCTTGGGGTTGAGCCATCATCGCGCAAACATTAGCCATGTGGTCTCCTTCGCATGTATAGCATCACTTCAATGGGGTGACCCTTGGCATTGGTCTATTTTGAACTCCTAGTCCTTTGGCCACCTGCTCAGCTATTTCATCTATCTCAATGGAGGTTCTAGAGGTATGACTAGTAGAACTCTTAGAGTCCTTATAGAGTTTGGACAATTCTATCTCCTCACCCAAGTTGTCTTCTATATCTATGCACATCTGCACACACTCTTCTATGGATCTAGGCTCTTTCAAGTACACATATGATCTCAATTTTGTGCTCAGTAAGCCATCAAAAAACAAGGTGTGTACCGAAGGACAAACCTAGGGACTTGTGGAGAAAGAGACTATACCTCAATCCCCCTCAAGTACATATAGTGGGGATTCACGCTTTATTTATCAATCCGAGGAGTATCAAAACCTAGCTGAGTGTATGAAGACATGCATTCAAATGACGATCAATGCAAATAAGCTTCCCAAAGAGTGCAAACAAGGCTAAGACTATTCCAAACAAGCTTCAACTGTTAGTTATGGTGTCGTGATACTTGGAGCAATAGCCAACAGTAAATTGAGCTTTTGTCTCAGCTTCGAACTCCCAATATAGCAAATAGCATATGCATTTCGAAGCTCTCGAGAAGACGCATCCAATGGTGGTATTTTCACCCAATTATGACACTTCTACTTCAAGTTATGAGCAAAATACTGAGTCATAGGAATGACCTTCCTACACTTCAGCACTTCCTACACTTCACACACACCTTAAGCACAACAAACAAACACTTTCATGGATAGAAAACACTTCCTAACACTCTTTTCAAGCAACACACATGCACACAAGCTCACAAAGAAGATGATACAGAGAGGAGAAGACACAAATTCGAAATTCTGTGCTCTTGATTCTCACAATGGCAACAGGTCTTTGCAAAGAGTCACAAATTGACTTATATACATGTGCCCTAAAAATGGTCCTTTCACACAAGAGACCGGCACTTTATTCACTAAAAGGCTAATTTCCTACTAATTTACATGGGTAAGCTACTAATCTCCATGGGTATGCATCTAGAGGAGACCTCTAGTGCATTTACAATGGAAAATATGTTACAAAATGGTTATGATACAAAAATAGAGTGTCCAAATCGGAAAAATTTTGGGGCCCTTCTTTTTCTCTGCCTTTTGCTCTTCTTAGCTCTGCAACACTGTCCCCCTCTGTGTCTCTGTTGTCCCTTAACATGCTTTACTTCTTGTCTGTCGCTTGTTTTCCGCATGCATCTCTTGGTCAGATTTGCCTCTTTGTCAGACTGGCATTACGTTTTAATGGCCCTCTTCTTGATCCTTGTTTTACATCCTCTCGGCCTGATTCATTCGTTTTGCCTGTTCTTTTCTTTTCATCACCCACAACCTATGGAGATGGACAACCTGGGATTTGTAGTCTAGTTCGCCAATAACCTCTTTAATTCTAGGTTTCTATGTTAAGTCGGGCTGCCACGCACGCCACCAGTGGAAGGTATGAGGATTTGGTCCTTCAGTCTTCGATCTGGACCTTCCAAAGACCCAGATGTTGAAGGACCTTCTTGTGGTTCTGGAACCGTCGGATATCTTCTTGCACTTCTTCATGGATACTTCCTGGCCTTGATTCCTCCTTCCCTCCTACATGCTTTTCCTTGATGTGTGCCCTTGCGGGGCTCCGTGCAGAGATGGGTGTTGCACCCCTGCGGGGCTTCTTGCAGGGATATATCTTCAAATATGATCTTTTAGTGAAGCTTCTTTCTTTGTCTTCTTCTTTTCTTCTTTTTGGTGGACTCTCCCTCAACACTGCCCCCCTCCTGAACTCTATCGTCCCCGACAGGCTTTGGAAGTCGACGGGAGTATGTTCTGTACACTTTTTGCTCTGTTTCATTAAGCAGATTAGCTTCACATATCATGAGTTGCTTCCACTGTTCTGCTTTCACACCATCATGTGGTGGCCCTCTGTGGTCAGCGAAGAAGCTTAGCTCATATGCCACTAATCTGGCATTCAAGTTGGATGACATATTTAAAAAGATTTCTGAATCAATTTCAAAAAAAACTTTCAAAAAGGCTTCTTCGAATGTTTGCATATATATACTCGGTAAAAACATCAGCCTAGAATAATATGCCATTATTGTAGGTCGGCTAGGCATAACAGACAAATAAAAAATGAGGATATCTGTTCCTTGATTAATACCAATGAAATTCGAAAATGTATAAGCCGCGTGCTCGAACACCTTCAAAACTGTGAGTACCATGCTGAGAATTTTATTCATCATCTTGATAGTTAGGTCGGGTACTGTTGCATAACAATGCAGCCAAAATTCGATGGTTTTTACCATGTAGTCCTCTGTTGGTAGATAGTTATGAGGTGGACTTGGAAGTAACGGATAATTCAACCACTGTTTATTGATCACACCATTCTTTTGCATATCCAAAAATTCTCTAGTTTCTCTTGATGGAGAATGTTAATCTCCAAAAGAACAACTTACTCTTGTGATTAGAGCACCTCTATACCAAGAGTAAGTCAAACACTTCACTAATTTAGAGGATCAATTGCTAAATTATCAGAAATTAACACATCTGTGAAGAAAATGAAACACAGAAAAGTCTGCTGCAGAATTTCTTCACATTGACTTATCAAATGTGTAAAGTTTTTGATGAAACTTTGTACGAATCATCTCCTAGAGATTGCGCATCACCTCCAAGTTGAATTACTTCAAAAGCTTTAGTATAACTTGAGAAATTGTCTTCACAAGTTACCTATGTCTGAATCTGCACTTCTGAGAAGTCGATCTAGACACCTCTAACTTCTTAACTTTGGTTCTCACAATATCTAACCCGTTTTGCCAAATGCTTTTAGCCACGAGTAGATCACCTTCCAACTTAAAGATTAAGTGCTTGCTTGCACAAAACTTTAAACTATGGAGTGAGCACTGACCAAAAGATTAAACTCGAAATTTGCACCTGTTTCAGAGAACTGTAGACACTCAATACATATGAATGTTCCTACTCACAATTCTCCTAGCCTGTTTACAATTAGACTCTGAAATTCAGGTCACAGGCTCATTAACTAACAACTTAGATATCCTCAAAAGGATTTCATAATTGATCAAACACAGAAGGAGCAGACACGAAAAGATCGGGCGCAATATTTCTTCATTAACTCAGAAACTTACAACTGAGTGATGAGAGCTAACTCAAACTAATTTTTCTCTATCTCTTGACTCCTAACTTCCTCAATCTTGGCTTCTACATATGCTCTCATTTGCTCTCATACATGCCCCGACTTTTCTCAAGGTATTTATAGATAATTTGTACATAATTCTTACTGAACAAAATGATCTAAGTCATCTATGACTATGCTAATGTACATATGTGTACACTTCTCTTGTCCTCTGAATGTAATCTTCTTCCACATTTTAGGAATTGATTCTTCCTTCATCATTTGGTCTTCCAAGCCTTCAATTGATGATTGGTATGCACCAACAGCTCCCCCTCAATCATCAATTGAGGTCTTCTCTGTCTTCTTGATACTTGCCATGTCTTTGAACCTTTGTAACTTAGGTCCATCCAAACTCTTTGTCATTATATCTGCCACCTGTTCTTTTGTTGGAGTGTACATCACTTCAATCTCTTTATCTAGTACCTTTTCCCTCAAGAAATGATACTGTATCTCTATATGCTTAGTCCTGGCATGAAAAACAGGGTTAGCTGCCAAATACAAAGAACTCATATTGTCTCCAAAAATTATTGGAGTACTATGATCAGTCTCAAAACTTTTCATCAAGGTCTTCAACCATATCACTTCCTTTGCAGCTTCTACCATTCCCTTATATTCAGCTTCTGTGGATGATAAAGCAACTGTATGTTGCTTCTTTGAACACCAAGAAACTAGCTTGTCTCCAACATAACATAGATATCCATGAGTAGACCTTCTATCATCTGAGTCACCTGCCCAATCTGCATCACTAAACACTTTGATTCTTGTGTCAGAAGTGAAACCATAATACAAACCTTCACTTAGGGTTCCCTTAATATATCTGAGTACCCTTTGGGCTGCAATCCAATGAGTCTTCTTTGGACAATGCATGAATTGTGACAACACACCTACTGCATATGATAGATCTGGCCTTGTCAAGGTAGCATAGATTAAACTACCTACCAAACTCTGATATTTCTTCATATCATTGAACTCTTCACCTCCATACCTGCTTAATTTATGATTTACCTCCAATGGTGTAGTTGAGGTCCTGCAATCTTCCATGTTAAACTTGACTAGAAGATTTTTCAAGTATCTCTCTTGTGAAACATATATTCCATGTTGAGTATACACAATCTGCATTCCTAGAAAATAAGATAAGTTTCCCAAATCACTTATCTTAAACTCCTTCTCTATTTGCTTCTTGAGTTCATTGATTCCTTGAGCATCTGTTCCTGTAACAATAATATCATCAACATAAATGCACATGTAAATGTATCCATTTTCACTTGCCTTCACTAGCAAGCTACTATCTGCCTTTGATGCTTGAAAACCACATTCATTCAAGAACTTGACCAATCTGTAATTCCAAGCTCTTGGGGCTTGCTTCAACCCATATAAAGCTCTCTTGAGCTTACACACATAATCTGATCCAATTGATTCCATAAAGCCTTCTGGTTGCTCCATATATACTTCATCTGCAATGTAACCATTAAGAAATGCATTCTTCACATCCAATTGTGATAATTTCCATCCCTTGCAAGTAGCAATAGCAATCAATGTCCTAATTGTAGACATCTTAGCAACAGGACTAAAGGTTTCATCATAATCTACCCCATAAGTTTGGGCATAACCTTTAACCACAAGTCTAGCCTTATATCTAGACACCTTACCATCTGCAAACCTCTTTGTTTTATATACCCACTTGCATCCAATGACTTTCTGATTCTTTAGTCTTGGTACTAATTCCCAAGTTTCATTTTCAAGTAGAGCATCATACTCTTCTTGCATTGCCTTCTCCCAATTCTGTTTACCTTTGGCTTCTTCATAAGTGGTTGGATCTTCTTCTGTTTTCACAATGTAGGCATAATCTTTTGTTGTTAGGAAAGATGTATCATAACTATACCTTATAGGCTCTTTCCTTTCTCTTGTAGATCTCCTGATTTCTGCACTTCTCGAAGTTTCAGCCTCATTTGATTCTGGATCAAATCTTGGCCCTTCTTCTACATGATCCTGCACTCTACATCTAGAGTCAACTTCATCAACAATTTCTTCACAAACTTTTACCTTTGCCTTTCCCTTTCTTTGAATTTCTTCAACACCTGTATACTCATTTGGTGATCCTGTATACCACATGTTTTGCTCATCAAATGTCACATCTTTAGTAACAAGAAATTGCTTTGTGGATGGACTCCACAACCTGTAACCCATTTGTCTATCATCATATCCAATAAACACATACTTTTCTGCTTTTGGTTCTAGCTTATGTCTTAATTGTGAAGGAACATAAGCATATGCAATACATCCAAATACTTTACAATGATCAAGACTAGGCTTCTTACCCCACCATGCTTCATAAGGGGTTCCTCCATCCAAAGCTTTGCAAGGCAACCTATTCACAAGGTATGTTGCAGTGTTAATGGCCTCTGCCCATAAGTAATTTGGACAATTCTTTTCCTTCATCATGGCTCTTGCAAACTCTACAAGAGTCCTATTCCTCCTTTCTGCTACTCCATTCTGTTGAGGGGAGTACCTGCAAGTCACTTCTCTTTTGATACCTGCATTCCACAAATAATCATCAAACTCTTTTGAGAAATACTCTCCCCCTCCATCTGATCTTAACCTCTTTAGCTTTTGTCCTGTGATCCTTTCTGCATAAGCATGAAAGTGTTTGAATGTCTTAAAGACTTCTGATTTGTCCTTGATTACATACAAAGTAATCCACCTGGTTGCATCATCAACAAACAACACATAATATCTGGATCCATTTATGCTATAGTCCCTTGAGGGACCCCATACATCTGTATGAACCAATTCAAGCATATTTGAATACTTGTACCCTGATTTGTTATAAGAACTCTTATGTGCTTTACCTAATTGACAAGCTTCACACTTGTACACCATATGTTGCCCTTCAATGTTTGGCAATCCAAGCACCACCTGATTCTTTGACATCTCCTTTATAGCTCTCTCATTGAAATGACCTAGCCTTTTATGCCATAGGTCTAATTCAGATACCTTTTGACCTCCATAGGTAAACAATGCATGTCCCACATTACCTTGGACTTTGAGAGTAAACAATCTTCCTTCCTTTTTACCTGCAATTATGGTTCTATATCCCTGATTTGGATCTTGTACATAGACACCATCATTTGTGAATCTTACCTCATATCCTTTCTCCACAATTTGCCCTACACTTATCAAATTTTTAGGAATAGTAGGAACATAAAGTACCTTGCTCAGAAGTGTACTTCCATTCTTTGTCTTCACTGATCCAATGCTCTCCACTTTATGTTTGGTATTGTCACCTGTTTGAACTGTATGTCCATTCACCCTTGCTTCCATATCAGTCATCAAGGATAGATTCCCACTCAGATGGTTGCTGCACCCTCAGTCAATATAAAACACTCTTTGATCTTCTCCCATTGATTCATGAGTTGCATTCAAGATAAGAGTCATGTCATCCTTCTGATCTGATGCATAATTGTAATAATTATTGTTGTAGGACTGAGATTGGAAGTTTCTTCCACCTCCTCTACCATATGATGTCCTACCACCTCTTCCTCTGAAATTACCTCTTTGGTTTCTGCCTCCTCTACCTCTTTGACTATAATTCTGATTGTTGTATCCTCCACTTTGATTGTTATACCAACAATCGTTTGCCAAATGATTTGTTCTGCCACAAATCCAACAAGCTTTAGCATTATCTTTGTTCTTACCTCCTCTTCCTTTACCTCTGAAATTTGTCTTCCCTTTTTTGAAGTTGGCTTGATTTGAATTCTCTTCATCATCATTTGATTGCTTTCCCTTGCCATTCTTTTTCTTATCCTTAGAGTACATAGCTTGACTTGTACTTCTATCATTGTCTCCTTTAAGATCCTGCTCAAAGGTTAGCATATGTCCTAGCAATTGATTAAGGTCAGGAGTAAAGTGATCAAGTGACAATTCTATGGACAAGATAAAAGGCTTCCACTTCTCATCACCTCTTAGACCTGTAAGTATTTGTCTTACCAACTTTTCTTCTTCAATATCTTCATCCACTGCTCCCAAGCTATCTGCAATATCTTTCATCCTTGCCACATAATCTGAAATTGATTGTGAGCTCTTCTTCTTGAAAGTTGTGAACTCAGCCCATAGTGAGGACTTCCTTGACTTAGTTGTATTTTGGAAATGCTCTTCCAAGGCATTCCAAACATCTGTAGCACTTTCTAAACCTCTCATGTGAGGTAGAAGATAATCATTTACAGCCATGTAGATGATGCTCCTTGCTTGAGCATCCTTTCTCATCCAAGTCTTCAACATTGCAAGCTCTTCCCTAGTAGGAATACTTGGATCTGCAAATTCTGGTTTTTCTTCATCTCCTGTAATAAATGATATAAGATCTTTGCTCATGAGGTGTGCTTCCATCCTCATGGACCATGCTGGATAGTTCTCCCTATCTAGCTTATCAATCTGCAAGCTTTCTCCCATCTTGTATCCACCTGTGTATTGAAACTTCAAGCTTTACAAACAATGTATGTACCTTCACTTCGAATTGAACTCCTTTTGCCTTTCTTGATGTCAAATAATCTTCTCCTCGAGTTTTGACTCCAAGCTTTCATTTCTTAGTCCTTCAAGTGTTGAATTTCTTGAATCTGCAGCAGTCGGGATCCTCCTTTCTTCAAATTCATGTCTCCTGCTCTGATACCACTGATGGAGAATGTTAATCTCCAAAAGAACAACTTACTCTTGTGATTAGAGCACCTCTATACCAAGAGTAAGTCAAACACTTCACTAATTTAGAGGATCAATTGCTAAATTATCAGAAATTAACACATCTGTGAAGAAAATGAAACACAGAAAAGTCTGCTGCAGAATTTCTTCACATTGACTTATCAAATGTGTAAAGTTTTTTATGAAACTTTGTACGAATCATCTCCTAGAGATTGCGCATCACCTCCAAGTTGAATTACTTCAAAAGCTTTAGTATAACTTGAGAAATTGTCTTCACAAGTTACCTATGTCTGAATCTGCACTTCTGAGAAGTCGATCTAGACACCTCTAACTTCTTAACTTTGGTTCTCACAATATCTAACCCGTTTTGCCAAATGCTTTTAGCCACGAGTAGATCACCTTCCAACTTAAAGATTAAGTGCTTGCTTGCACAAAACTTTAAACTATGGAGTGAGCACTGACCAAAAGATTAAACTCGAAATTTGCGCCTGTTTCAGAGAACTGTAGACACTCAATACATATGAATGTTCCTACTCACAATTCTCCTAGCCTGTTTACAATTAGACTCTGAAATTCAGGTCACAGGCTCATTAACTAACAACTTAGATATCCTCAAAAGGATTTCATAATTGATCAAACACAGAAGGAGCAGACACGAAAAGATCGGGCGCAATATTTCTTCATTAACTCAGAAACTTACAACTGAGTGATGAGAGCTAACTCAAACTAATTTTTCTCTATCTCTTGACTCCTAACTTCCTCAATCTTGGCTTCTACATATGCTCTCATTTGCTCTCATACATGCCCCGACTTTTCTCAAGGTATTTATAGATAATTTGTACATAATTCTTACTGAACAAAATGATCTAAGTCATCTATGACTATGCTAATGTACATATGTGTACACTTCTCTTGTCCTCTGAATGTAATCTTCTTCCACATTTTAGGAATTGATTCTTCCTTCATCATTTGGTCTTCCAAGCCTTCAATTGATGATTGGTATGCACCAACATCTCTGCGACGGGGTGTTGGGCAAAATGAAGGATTTACCTGTAATAAGTATGGTGTTGCTTGCCCGTTGTGGTCACGATTTGAAGCCATTGCTTTCGGCATAAGATGTTTTGAAGAGGCTGAACCGCACCATTCGGGATGCTTCGCGATGTTATTTCTGGGAAAACCAAAGTCGAAAGGGAATTTTAGGTGTACTTTTCTATTGTGCCAACAAGAGGTCGTGCTATAGAGCAAGTCAAAGAATATTCATATTCATTAAAAGCATTGCTTGGAGGTCAACCTCATAACCTTTTGACATCGACATCTTCAAACATGATATCTGCTGATGAAGGATCCAACACATCTTCTGCTAAATTGAAACAAATACTTACTTTCTGGTGCCACAATGGCAACATTGCTTATTCAGGAAGGTGCATGCAAGAAAGGCGATCATATTGACACGTTGATCTTTCATTAAAAAGAACGAGAGGACATGGAGAGATGGCATCTGCTTGCGGATGGAAGATGGCTGAATGCGTGCGGAGGTCAATTAGATAGGGACCTTGATCGCGGAGTGCACGCTCTGAAACTATGGTTTATTTACGGGAATGCTCCGTGTTGTGGCGTACGAAAGCGACTTGCGAGCCATCTGGAGGAGTTCTATCCGTTCAATCCTGACAATTGTTTGTAACATGGTTCTGCAATTTTACAGTGCTAGAAATATTGTAATGATGCTGATTTTCTGATCATCTAACAATGCTCTGAAGGCAATATTCGGAGAGAGAAGACGTTGCATGATCTAATAAACATGACAGTGGAACTACTATCTGCAGGGAGGTTTTCTACTCCTATGCGTATGATGACAACGGCTATTCAGATTACCTCGTGATCATCTCTGATTATGTGTCCGACGAGGTCATGGATTCACTATAGAGCTGAGGATGTTTCTCACTATCATATATTAATGAAGAAAGTATGAACCGAGCGCTGAACTGGATGGATGCAGCTGATTATTAAGAGGCCTACAAACAAAGGAGGGACAGTTACATAAAGTGTACAGTCGAATGATGATGGCGATTCTTGACTCAATCTTAGGACCTTCTGACATAGTGTAACCACCATGGTTGAGATAAAATGTCATCTGACGAGCTACCAAGGTTGCTGTATCGATGTATCCGGTCATTTCTGTATGTGGCTCTTGCTTTCCTTTTGCTTTGCTGTACTTTTAAGTATGAAACAAGTGCATGTGAGCTATAATTGGGGGCCAAATATAGATATGGAGCTTGTGCCCTGATGCCTGAGATTCGAACCATGTAGCTGTTTCTGAAAGGAACTCTGTTTAAGTTTATTTATCGAACGATGTTTGTTACAGTGAACATGTGAACAATCATTGATATTAGCGGTATCAGAACTTAGTAGTCGTCTGTATTCATAGTTCATATCTTACACTTTGCATGTGGTTTTATATTATAATCATAGATGAAAAACATGTGCTCATACTTCGATGATAACAAAAAGGTCCTGCCTTGTTTTGTTGCTAGAGGTACGATGTTTTGTATCACGCCTCTTTCTCTATTTATCCTTATCTCTTATAACCTTACGAAGACATAACCAGTATATGCTGTTGGTCCACGTTGTTTCGTTTTAATGTAAATTTATGTAAATGTCATTTTCTGCGTTTATAGATGATATAATTTCGACAAACTGTGTATGATACAGTTTGTGCATCCCGAATGCAATTCGATAAAGAAGCAATTACAATGATGAACACTAAAGAACAACAATATCGTTTGTAAAATCTATTGGTCTGTACGATGTCCAGTCCGAAAGCTACTTTACATAAGCTCTATCTTCATTCGGAACAACACCCAAGGTATGAAACAGTTTCTGTGCTAGTCAACAGAACGCCATCTGATGACACATCAGGAACAATTCTTGTTAGGCCCCTAGCATTACAAGCCTGGTGGGTTTAGGTGTACCCTTTTTGTACCCAATTGCTTACCGGTCACGTCAGATGTTTTCCCAATGAAGAGGGAGGCTGAACAGGATGCAGCTCTTGAACAGATGGGATGTGCGTATTCATGCGAGATGCAACTTCCAAAGGTTTCAACTCCGGAAGAAAAGATGGAAGCTTTGGTGAAACGCATAGAGAGAGAAAAAGAGACCTGAGGATGAAAGTTTGAGTGCTTGAGTGTTGAGTTTGGCTAGGAATTTGATTTTACCAAAAATTGATTGAAAAGGAGGTTTTAGGCTTAGATCCAAGAATTTAATCATAACAAGCACAACTAAGACTCCTAAAGTGTGATAAATGGGGAAAAGAAAGGAGTAATGTTAGCCTATTGTAAGGAAATTTCTATGCTTTCTTCCTCCTTCCCACAAACCCCGCGACATACCTGGTGAACCCGACGTGAAAGGAGGGGGTGAGTGAGTTATAGAGCCACAAAGATTAGCATAATCAAAATGGAAGAGATCCTAGCTCAATTCCTACGATTTCGAGAAGAGGATAGGCGTCAAAAAGCCATCCAATCACTTCATGAACGTCTAGTCAATCGGTGTGGCTTTTTCAATGGAAAGAATGTCTCAAAGTTCTGCAAAGAATATGAACTCGAGGCCAAATATCTAGGTGTTGGATTAAGTCCGATGACGGAAAAAGAATTATGTGAAAACTTTATCTATGTGTCGAGATACGACATGCGAGACCAAATAATGCGAATAAATCAAACGACATGGTCCCAATACAAAGCGACACTCCTCAAGCAGTTTATGCTAGAGGATCTTGATAAAGTAACTCGTAGATCTTTCCTGAGGTGGGTTCATATGCCCAAAGACCAACCAATTCTTGAGATCAAAGAAGAGTTTGAGAGACAATATGATGATCTTTCTGAGCACGATAAGAGGTGCATAAGTCATGAAAGGGTTTCATTGTTTCTTCGAACAATCGATGTTAATGCCCGAGAGGAGTTAATTCCACTTCTACAAGATATAGACTCCGAATCAGGACTCACAGAGGATTGGATGCTCGTCCATGAAGCTGTGATGAAATACGTAAAGAAACAACAAACAATAGAGAAATTTTTAAATGATTGGAGAACAGATCTTCAAACAGATGAAAATTATAACCATGTTCCAAGCATTTTACCAATCGTGGATAATGTTCAAGTCCATGAGGTTGTAGAAACCCCATTTGGGCATGAAGTAGATATGCATGGGCTTGATATCCATAGTGATGATGGGAAATATGAAGAAACTTCTAAAAGTGCGATTGATGTAACCTCAAAGGTTACAAGATGCCAAGAGCCCCTCGATTTCTTTACAATGATTATATCTTTAGGTGCCATAAGTGGACAAAGCCCGAAGATGGGAGGATCAAAGGAGCAAGTGGAAGCTAATCAAAATCAAACCAAACTAAACCAACATCAAACCAAACAAACAACAAACATAAAACAAAACAAAACCCAACAAAACCCAACAAGTAAACAAGATGAAGCTTCCTCTACTCCGATAAACTCCTCACATCGAATAAAAGATAATCAAACAAATCAAGAAACATATCAAGATGCAAACAAAGAGATAGAGATATCTAGAAGGCTCATAGGTGACCAAATGGAGATAAAAGATGAGATACAAATAGAGAACCTAATAAATATGATTGAAGATCGAACTCGAGATGCATCCTTACATGATGACATCGGGCAAGATGTGGAGTATGATTGGATGTCACTTGATGGTGATGATCCTTTTCTAACACAAGATTCGGATAGAACTTCTGATCTAATGACTGAATTACATGAAAAAACTCCCATGGAACATGATGTTGAATCTAAGGACCTGTCAATAAAAGATCCGATGGGTAAGAAAATGGATATGCAGAAATCCACATTATACATGCATACAGAGATGCAAGAAAATGAACCTACTTATATGAAGGAGGACATGCAAATAATGAGTCCTCTAGAGATTGAAATGTGTGATGACGAAGATGAGTATGATGCTAATCTAGAGGATGTACAAATGATAAGTCCTCTAGATAGTGATGTGTATGGCAATGGTGATAAGCATGATCCTAATCCTACCGATAGTCTAGATCAAGATCAAGATACTGATATTCTTTTGAGCGATGTCACATTGGACAAAGATCCTACACATAAAAAAGAGGATAAGTTGGATGGAGTTCAAAATAATGATATGTATGGAAATGAAGCTACATTCTATGAAGAGAGAAATATGAATGAACATGAGGAGGATGGGAAAATACCATTGATCATTTCTCTAAATACTGATATGTATGTCAAAAATAATCATGTTGAGTTGAGTCCACACGTTGAAGAAATTGAGCATAAAGTGGCAGATGAAATGTTTATTGTGACATATGATAAATCTGATGCGTGTATAGCATTGAAGGATATCCAATGTAAAACTATTGAGTCAAACAATTGCAACGATGAAGCTCAAGTTGATTTGAATGCGTATGTTGAGATTCTCATACATGATGAGATTCTTGAGCAAGAATCAGTGATTGAAGAATCAATGCTTGAAGAAGGTGGACTAAGCACATCCTCAGAAGAGAACGAGCAAGAATCGATGGAGATGGATGTAGAATCTTGTGATGACATTTTGGATGAAGAAATTGAAGATCAAGATTTTCTTGATTATGAGGATATGGATTCCATTCACATTGAGGGAGAAATATTATGGGAACATAACAAAGACAATGATGAAGAGTTCCTGGAAAGACTAGAACAAGAAGCAGATACCATAATTAATGGGACTCAAGTAGAAAGGAATCGTGATAGATTGGAAGATAAAAATGATTATGTAATATCATCTGAGCATGATGCTCACTTCTACTTGATGAAGGAATTGAATGAATCTAATCAATACGTTTATTTCGATGAAGATGAAGAATATATTCGAAATGATGCAATTGAAGATATTTCCTCAAATGATCCCAAGCATGAAATGAATCAAAATCCATGCTTGCACGGAATTTTTAAAAATGATTTAAGCATATTAAAAATCAACACTCTATATTCATGTGTGTTTGACTCATCAAGAGTAACCTCACATGAGAAGATCATGAATAAAGGAGACTATGCCCAAACGATTGAAACATGGATGTTTGAATTTTCTAAAAGCTATGTATGCCAGTTGAGCCTACAAGGAATGGACGAGCAAATGAAATGGCTTGTCCACATATCTAACTTGTTTAAGAATGCTACCTTGATTGATGCAGTTCAGAGATGGCTTCTTTTCAAGCACAGTTTCTTTGGTGACCATATATCAAGGGAGATGGGTCTGAAGGGAAAAACCCTAATAAATGAGAATTAATAATATCAAAAGGAAATTTGTATATAAAAATGTATATATCTTGTGATTTTTGCTTTAATCTTAAGATAGATAGAAGAAACCAAATAAAACTAAAAATGCAAGAAATTAAAGTGGGAACACCTACGGTAATGAATGCATGTTGGATGAGTGGTTTGAAGTCAAAAATAATTCAAATAGAGATTTTAATGTTCAAATAAATGAAGTTTTTTTTAATATGTGATTCTTGAATGTGATGCTACTAATTTCTCTTATGTAGTTTTGAGAACAGGTGTTGATATGGAGTTGATCGAAGATCTAGAGTTTTGAGAGATTGTATAGAGGCAACCACATTCGAGTTGCATGCTTATGTTTTATTGCAAATGGTTTTTGAAGTTCTTTCATGGACTGCATATGTATATAATATCATTTTGATGTGATGTTTCTTATGATTTGTTTAGTTTCTATGAGTGCAGGAATGATCAAGCGAAGCCAATGGAGATGATGACTCAAGAACAAAGTCGTGAAAATCTTTTTCATTAGCTATCGTGCTTTAACCCTGATCTTTTCTTTGCACCATCTTTGAGATGCATTGCATGCCAAATATGCATGTAAAAATATATAGAAACCACGTCTTTGAAATTCCGTAGAAGCACGTCCATCTGCACAATTAGATAGGTAAATATCATTGAAAGATAATAAAGCAAGTTTTGAGTGATAAGAGAGAATAGTTCTGAGTAAGGGAGAGTGATTGCATTTGTAAGAGAGTAGAGTTGCGAGTGATGTGAGCGTTGTTTAGTTACCATAAAACCCTCGATTTTTCACACCATTTTGTTTCTCTTCATGCACCTAAAACATGCATAAATGAAATGTAAAGAGCACGAGTGATATTTTGGTTAAAACCCATAGTTGCACGAGTGATTGCACTTGTATTGAATTGTATATCCATGATGAAAATGTGAGTTCAATTTGAGTGTACATCCTCAACACCGAATTCCTAATACCTCCCTTATTTGCACCATGCTGTTTTTTTTTATGCACTTAGAGTATGCATATGTAGGGCTCATTACATGGCCGTGCATAGGCACATTTGTTTTATACCATGCACTTGATTTCACTCACATTTGGATTCTTGAAGACTTGCAGATACCGAGATTGATGGTGGTACATCCGGAGGATGTACAGGTTCAGAGGGGGTGGATGTGGTCACGATTTGAAGCCATTGCTTTCGGCATAAGATGTTTTGAAGAGGCTGAACCGCACCATTCGGGATGCTTCGCGATGTTATTTCTGGGAAAACCAAAGTCGAAAGGGAATTTTAGGTGCACTTTTCTATTGTGCCAACAAGAGGTCGTGCTATAGAGCAAGTCAAAGAATATTCATATTCATTAAAAGCATTGCTTGGAGGTCAACCTCATAACCTTTTGACATCGACATCTTCAAACATGATATCTGCTGATGAAGGATCCAGCACATCTTCTGCTAAATTGAAACAAATACTTACTTTCTGGTGCCACAATGGCAACATTGCTTATTCAGGAAGGTGCATGTAAGAAAGGCGATCATATTGACACGTTGATCTTTCATTAAAAAGAACGAGAGGACATGGAGAGATGGCATCTGCTTGCGGATGGAAGATGGCTGAATGCGTGCGGAGGTCAATTAGATAGGGACCTTGATCGCGGAGTGCACGCTCTGAAACTATGGTTTATTTACGGGAATGCTCCGTGTTGTGGCGTACGAAAGCGACTTGCGAGCCATCTGGAGGAGTTCTATCCGTTCAATCCTGACAATTGTTTGTAACATGGTTCTGCAATTTTACAGTGCTAGAAATATTGTAATGATGCTGATTTTCTGATCATCTAACAATGCTCTGAAGGCAATATTCGGAGAGAGAAGACGTTGCATGATCTAATAAACATGACAGTGGAACTACTATCTGCAGGGAGGTTTTCTACTCCTATGCGTATGATGACAACGGCTATTCAGATTACCTCGTGATCATCTCTGATTATGTGTCCGACGAGGTCATGGATTCACTATAGAGCTGAGGATGTTTCTCACTATCATATATTAATGAAGAAAGTATGAACCGAGCGCTGAACTGGATGGATGCAGCTGATTATTAAGAGGCCTACAAACAAAGGAGGGACAGTTACATAAAGTGTACAGTCGAATGATGATGGCGATTCTTGACTCAATCTTAGGACCTTCTGACATAGTGTAACCACCATGGTTGAGATAAAATGTCATCTGACGAGCTACCAAGGTTGCTGTATCGATGTATCCGATCATTTTTGTATGTGGCTCTTGCTTTCCTTTTGCTTTACTGTACTTTTAAGTATGAAACAAGTGCATGTGAGCTATAATTGGGGGCCAAATATAGATATGGAGCTTGTGCCCTGATGCCTGAGATTCGAACCATGTAGCTGTTTCTGAAAGGAACTCTGTTTAAGTTTATTTATCGAACGATGTTTGTTACAGTGAACATGTGAACAATCATTGATATTAGCGGTATCAGAACTTAGTAGTCGTCTGTATTCATAGTTCATATCTTACACTTTGCATGTGGTTTTATATTATAATCATAGATGAAAAACATGTGCTCATACTTCGATGATAACAAAAAGGTCCTGCCTTGTTTTGTTGCTAGAGGTACGATGTTTTGTATCACGCCTCTTTCTCTATTTATCCTTATCTCTTATAACCTTACGAAGACATAACCAGTATATGCTATTGGTCCACGTTGTTTCGTTTTAATGTAAATTTATGTAAATGTCATTTTCTGCGTTTATAGATGATATAATTTCGACAAACTGTGTATGATACAGTTTGTGCATCCCGAATGCAATTCGATAAAGAAGCAATTACAATGATGAACACTAAAGAACAACAATATCGTTTGTAAAATCTATTGGTCTGTACAATGTCCAGTCCGAAAGCTACTTTACATAAGCTCTATCTTCATTCGGAACAACACCCAAGGTATGAAACAGTTTCTGTGCTAGTCAACAGAACGCCATCTGATGACACATCAGGAACAATTCTTGTTAGGCCCCTAGCATTACAAGCCTGGTGGGTTTAGGTGTACCCTTTTTGTACCCAATTGCTTACCGGTCACGTCAGATGTTTTCCCAATGAAGAGGGAGGCTGAACAGGATGCAGCTCTTGAACAGATGGGATGTGCGTATTCATGCGAGATGCAACTTCCAAAGGTTTCAACTCCGGAAGAAAAGATGGAAGCTTTGGTGAAACGCATAGAGAGAGAAAAAGAGACCTGAGGATGAAAGTTTGAGTGCTTGAGTGTTGAGTTTGGCTAGGAATTTGATTTTACCAAAAATTGATTGAAAAGGAGGTTTTAGGCTTAGATCCAAGAATTTAATCATAACAAGCACAACTAAGACTCCTAAAGTGTGATAAATGGGGAAAAGAAAGGAGTAATGTTAGCCTATTGTAAGGAAATTTCTATGCTTTCTTCCTCCTTCCCACAAACCCCGCGACACCGTGCACCCGCAATGTAGGATTTTTGTCCAAAAATTTTTGTCCATACAGGCTGTGCAACTTCAAATTCTTCTTGAGTATAATTGAATGTGTCAACTTTAAAATGCAATTGCTCATCTGGACTTCTCTGTGTGATTTCTTTATGTATTGCCTTGTTTTCTCTTTCAATAATCTGTACGGAATGTTGAAAGGCTTCATTATGGTATCCAAGTCTTTGCCTTTTATTTTTGCTTCTTTCATTACTTTGATCACTTCATTTTCAAAATTCTCTGTCAATCGGGACACCAATAGTGCCCGTTCCTTCTTACCTATTTCTGGAGTATATGGCATTGGATTATCATCACATGGTTCCACCATCTGCTCTTTAATTGGATAATTATAGATCGGGGGAGATAGAGGACGTACCTCTACCTCGTCAGTAGGACTCTCTTGTATTGGCTCTACTGGTGTCCTGATTGGTACTTTCTCTTCTGCTTTAGTTTCTAATTGTGCGATGTGTTCAGTCTTCTCTTTAACTTCTTGCATAGCTGCCCAGAGTGCCTCTTTGGTAGCAAGTAACTCATTACCAATCTTTGCTACCTGATCCATGTTTTCACTGTAACTTATTGCAAGTTTTCCATTGGCCGTATTCAGTTGCTTTTTTAGCTCATTGGTTTCTTGAACGTACCTACGTTCCCATTCTTCTCTTAAGGCTTGCTCTTGCTTCAGCAAATCTGCATATTTCTCAATCTGATCTCTTAGTTCTTTCTGGTCAATAGTTGTAGTCTCTTGTTTTTCGAGAGGTTGGTCATACAGTAATGCCTTCATCAGTTCTTTATTGCGGCCGCGTAAGCTATTGTTTTCTTCCATGTATACTTTCAGTTGTGTTTCGAGCAGGTTGCTGCGAGCTTTCATCCTCTCTTTGTCTGCTTCGTTGGCTTCATGTTGTCTTTGTAAGTCTCTCAGTTGTGCCTGGAGTTGATGATGCTGCTTCATCAATGTATCACATTGTGCTTGGATAGCGAGTAACTCCATTCCTTTGGCTGAAATCTCTTGTTGGGCCTGGATGAGCTGTGCGGACAATTGCTCACTCATGATTTGAAATTGATTCTTTTCCCTCATGGCCTTATCATAATCCACATCCGTTTCCATCATTTGTTGTTGTGTATCCATGGCTGTTTGTATCAATTGCTTGACTACTGGTTTTAAGTGAGTAACATCAACGTTTAACCAGGTGGTAGGGATGCTAGGTTCTTCACTTGTTGTGACATCTTTTCCTTTTGCTACATGTAAAGTAGTATCATGGGGCTGCCGAATATGGAGTTGTATCCTTGGCTCAGCCTCCTTGTGGTCAATCATACCTTGAGGGGTATCATCAGGTACTTCAATCACAATTGGTTCCTTATTTTGTTGTAGGCCTGCTACCTGGTCCACCGGTGTTTGAATTTCCTCTTTGATAGGTGACACTGCATCTTTATTGGTTATTTGAGTTTCCTTTATGCTTATCTTGGAAGTATCATTCAGTTGAATAACGTGCATTGGTTCAGTGGATTCTTCTATGCTCTTTGCCTGTGCCTGTTGGTTGTCCGGCGTAACTTCGACCTGATTGATCTCTGTCCATTCTTCATTGTGTGTCTCTGTTCTTATGTCAGTATCCAATGTGTCTTTCTCGGGGCTAGATTCTTCATTATAGCTCAAATCTTCTAAGTCCAGTTCTTTGTATCTGGCAGTTTGTTCTGGAGTATGTTCTTTATCTTTTTGTTTCTTTTCTTGGCTTGCCTGTCTGTAATGATGACCTTGAACGTTTAAATTTACTTGCCCCCGCATATATTGATGCGTTTCTTCTAGGGCTACAGAGAGGTCTCTTTTTGTAATCGGTTGTTGTGTCATAGGGATCTTTGGCAATATATGTGTCCTCTTTGATTGTGGTGTCTCTTGAGCTTCTTCCTCTCTTATGCATTTAGTCCCTCTCATGGGTTTCTTTGAATTGGTTCCCACTTCTTCAATAGAGATAATTGTTTTCTTTTTCTTTGGAACCGTTGCAAACTTTGCATATTTTGCTAGCTCTGTTGAGGTTGGCATCAAGCATAAGTAGTTCTTCATGTCAAGTGCCTCATAAATGAGTAGGGTCAATGCCGAACGACCATTCAGAAACTTTTTCTGACCCCACTTTTTCTTCGCTTTGAATAGGCGATCCTGAATGTAAGGAGTCATATTTACTTTATTTCCTACTTGCCTCATAGCATGTGAGAGTAATTGCACAACAATTTTCTAAGGTGTTGTGTATCTATGCATACTCGGAAAGCAAAAATTTTGGTTCACTAAGAGAACAGAGTCTTCAATATCTGTTCTATTGATTTCCAAAAACGTTCTCTTTTTGGGATCGTGACATTCATCTTGACATTGGTTAGACCATCTTGGCTCCATCCAAAAGCTCTGTTGATTAGCTCATGAGTGAATTGAATTATTTTCCATGTACCAACTTTCTCAAGTACCCTTGCCTCTGGGACTGATGGTTTATTCGGTGCCGACTGGAGTGTATTCATCACTTGTGTACATCTCTGAAAATCAGGCAAATATATTGGAAGTCTCAGGAATGCATCAATTCTTGCTTGTGTCTAGACATCTGTCATGCGCGGTAATCCTTGTATGATAGTCTTGAAATATTGTGACATAATCAGAAAATAGTGATCCCTATCCATGATCTTGATGGTCGCCATGAAAATGAGTTCCGACACTGGTTGATCATCAAGAAACCAATGGTCTCTTGCTTTCGTGATTGATTCCAAGGGAAGAAGCAGGACCTCTTCCTCTTGCATAGCCTCAGAATTGGAAGATGCCATCTGCACTCAATATAGAGCAGTAATTAGTGGCAATTAGTATCAAGAATCATCCTTCACTTATCCTCATTGAATTTGGCAACTCTTCGAGTGGATTGTGTCGTCCCTTCCCCGTGGGTGTGAGAAAGGTAATACCTGGAATTTTTCATACTTTTCTATATTTTATGTTTTTGTCTGGAAGAAAACAATAAAGTTAGTTCATGACCGAAGCATTTATTGAATCTTGAGTTATTCTCTTAGATTATGTACAAGTGCTCTCCTATTCCCTAAGGGGGAAATGTGCTTCACTATCCTGAAGTAGAAGAAGAATGTGCCAAATGCTTGGCCTTGTATTGTGGCCCTATCATGCATACTTTGGGTTCTGGTAACTCCAAATGTGTGCAACTCAAATTACTTGGTTGATGCATACAAATTGTCTTGCCTTTCATCATCCAAATCTGCTTTACTCCCTTGGGATAGTCTGTATCCCTAGCATTCTTGTAGAATGTCGTACTTTTCATGTAGTAATTTTGCTACATCGTCTGTTCGAATCTTTGAGTGATTTTTGTTGCATGTCGAGTCTCCTGCTTTGTCTTGTATTGGTTTATCTTTGGTCGTTTTGCCTTTCGATCATACGTATTCTCCTTGTGCCTTGGCTCGTCCTTTTTGATGATTGTCACTCGGTCACATGACTTGGGAATCCATATTTGCGTTCGGGCCGGCGGCGGCTATCACCTTCTTCGGAATCCATACTCTAGCAATTCTTTGTGGAACTGAGTGTCCAATGTGACTTGCAATCTCATTCTGTTGTTGTTTCCGATGTCGAGAGCAGTCCTGTTGTTGAAGATATGCTGTAACTTGATCTTTTCTGATCCAAGCCCTTGTAGTGTAAGGAATAGGGTATATTCTAATGTGTGCAGTTGTTTGACAGTCACGCTGACTAGTCTCTCTTGTGCTTGGTTCCTTATTGAGGCTGTTATTGGGTAAGACATTAATCTGGTGATTTAGTGGATTAGAAGATTGTGTGCAATCGAGATTCGATGTATCCTCACATGAACTATTCGATGAAGGGAATTCCATAATGCAAGTGAACATAAATTCATCATCGAGTTCATTTGAGTGAGCTCTCAGGTCTATATCCTTGACTTTGATCGGTCGTTCATCTAACATGTTGAATACCTAACGATGTCCTATCTTGGCTGAGATGTATCCTAGGGCCAATTGAATAGTCACTTCATATTCATATATCCAATCTTGGCCTAACACGAGCTCTTCCGATAAGTCTTGATCATGACAAACCACGAGTTTTTGTTTCATCGTGTTGTTTCCGAGATGTAGAGGTAAGGTAATCTCACCTATACATTGAGTAATTTTTCCTCCTATTCCTATCAGTTGTGCCTTAGAAGGACATAATTCTTCCTTGAGTTTTTGGGTCAACGAATACTTGATACAACTTAAGGCTGCTCCTGTGTCCATGAGTGCATCCACTAAGTGATACTCTTTTGTTCCAGCACCCAAATTCAAATATGGTTGCGTCATTTGCTATCCGAGGTTTTCAGTGGCTCTGAAGTTAGCCATTGGGATGAGTTCTTCTCCTTGTCGATATCTGTCATCTCTCTCTCCCATCCACTCTTTTCGTTTCCTGATTCGCTCTAGTGCTTCTTGTCTAGCTTCTTCTCGTATTCTTTCTTCCTCTATGCGTCTATTCTTACCCATTATTAGTCGTGGCATTATCTCTTCAGTCAATGGCTCTAGATATTTTTTCACTCGACATCCACTGATATAGTTTGGCAATACTTCTCCATCTAGGGTTGCTAAGCTAATGGCTCCGCTGGTAGATATACGATTGATGATCAACGGGCCATATCCTCTTTTCTGCAATTTCTTTGCGTGTTGTTTCAAAGTATAAACAAAAAATAAATCTCCTTCCTTCAGTTTTTTGTCTTTAATATGAGCATCAAAATAGGCTTTCTGTCGCCTTTTAGCAGCATAGATCCCTGCTACTGCTTGTAACCTAGTTTCATGTAACTTTTCTATTTGATCCAATTGAGCTGATAGTTCATGTCCAGTCCACTCATAAGTTGTTGCTACTCTAAGAGTGGGTATTAAGAAATCAATTGGCAAAATTGCATAAATTGTACGTACACCAAGTTAAAAGGAGTAGTACCTATGGCTATTTTGTAGGCTACTCGGAATGCCCATAAAGCATGATGTAATTGTTTATCCCAATCCAATCTACCATTATTGACAATTTTTCTGAGAATTGTACACAAGATTTTATTTGAACTTTCGGCCTGTCCATTGGCTTATGGGTGATATGGGGCTGATTTCTTATGAATTACTAAGAATTCATTCAGTAGTGCTTCTATCACTTCATTCACAAAGTGTGTGCCTCTATCACTCACAGTTTCTATAGGCAATCCAAATCTAGTGAAGACATTCTCGAAGAGAAACTTGGCTGTAGTCCTCGCGTGGTGGCTCTCGCTTCAACCCATTTGGTCAAATAGTCTGTGGCTACGATTATGTACTCGGCATGGGATCCTTTAGCTGGTGGGCTAATAGTTCCTATGAAGTCTATTCCCCATTTAGTAAAGGCTCTGTGTTGCTCTAGCACAATGGTGAGAACCACGTTAAGAAGCTTCACCTCCTTAATTGTCAATCCGCGGAAGAGATAGGAGTGATATGAAGATCGTGAATGTGAGATGAAGTGAGAGTGAAGGTGAGAAGCACAAAGATGCACACACACATACACACACACTACGAAGAGACAAGCAAGACACAATGGAAGGTGAGAAATTAGCTCTATTACTCAAGAACACTATTACAAGCTCAAAAGAACTCTAACCTCAAACAAGCTAACACTAACTCCTCTCAAAAATGAGCTCTCTAGCTCTTTTTATAGTTTTTACAATAGTTTTGACCGGTTTCACACTTAGTGACCGGCATAGTTAAAAATTAGGTCCTAGATGCTATTTGGAAGGGTAAACGATGTCTAAAAATAACGAAAATTGGTACGCGCATTCTACCTAAGCTCCTTAAGCTCGAGGACTCCTCGACTTTCACAAAATGGAGCTATGGATTACAAAATGGGGTTTTCTATGTTACATATGTTACAATAGTGATAAAAATCACTGTTGGAGGTTTTTGGAAAGTATTTGAAAACATAATTATTTGAAAAACGATCCGACTGGCTCCGTGCTTTGTCATTACATGCTTCCATGTCGTTTGTGCCTCTGGCTGCTTCCAACACCCCCCTCCCTCTCGCTTCTGTCGTCCCTGACAGAACCTTGCTGTGAGGTCTGCCGGATATAGTTATGTAGGAGGTCTTGAGCGAGGGTGTGCTCGGAGATACGAATGCCTCGGGCCAGGTCGGCCTCGAGTTTCTCCCAGTTGATTGGTTGCGGTTCTTCCGGTGGCGGGAGCTGATAGTGTGTGGAATAGACCATTCGTTCACAGGCAAATAATTGTAATAAATGTGTAGGCCTGCTTATGAATACCTCTGAATGGTATTCCTAGAAGCCGGTTGTGAACATCTCTTCGAATGTCTGCTTGTAGCACGCCGGTAGGTACTTTATTCTGCAGTGCCAGGCATAACACACCCGTAGCGATGGCATTGTACTCATATCATATACCAGATCGAAATTGCCATGCTCAAAGCCCGAGGTGTTGACATGTGGTGCCTTGACACGTCGAAAGACTTTAAAAATCATTTGCATCATGTCAAAGATTTTGACAGTCATATGCGCCGCTATATCGTCCATATGCTTTAATCTAGGGAGCCAGTGGCGAATTGTAGCCATCATGTAGCCAACAGTTGGTAACTCGATGGGTGGCTTAAAATAGGGGTAATTCAACCAGTCTTGGCACTGCTTATTGTTTTGTACCTTAATAGCAAAGGCAGTCCAGGGGCGGCGTCGTGGCACTGGTCCCCAACACGGATTGTACTTCAAATGCAAAGGTGCCTTTATCCATGTACTCATCATCTCTGGATACTGCTGTAGTAAATCTTTTCGCCACTCTGGTTGATAGATCCTTCCTTTCTGTGCATCTAGTGGCAAATCAGCCGCCTCGAATTGAGTTGCATGCGATGGTTTCTTACCTGTCTCTTTCTCAATGGCTAACTGGTATTCGGCCATTAACATGAAATACGGTTTATACTGTAGCTCATGCCCAGATATGTATCGTCGCGGGGCCAAATGAGCAAAGAATGGAGACTGTAATATCTTTTCTTCTATCATCGCCATGGCATGTAATTGTGCCTCTACTCTCGCTGAGTGCGTTGTTCCAAGTTCCTCAATAGTTTTCATCCACGCGGGGGTCGGAAGTTCGTACGTCATCTGGCCCTCGGCCGTGACACGTCCGCCTGGGATGGGTTGTGGCTCGTATGCTTCTTCAAACGTTTCCTCCACCGGGATGGTGACCGTTTCTTCCTCAACTGGAAGCTCAGGTGGGGAATCTGGCCTTGGTGGCGCTTCATATACTGCAATCCGTGATTCAAGGGTCGATACCTGGGCCCGTAATGAGTTGAGTTCCTCTAGGAGGTCAGGAGAGGGGTCCACAGGTGTTGGTATGCCTTGATGTGCCAATTCTCGTAACTGGAGTAATTTGTGATCTTCTTTGAGTTTCTGTAACTCCTCGTTCATGCGGTCATATTCATCTAGTAATCTTACATGATCGTCTAGCAGCATTCTCATCGAGTCTGAAGGAATGGCTTTGAACCTGCTAGGACTGAGTGGTTGGTCTGGGTGGTCGAGCGCTACTTCTAAGTTTTCTCGGTTCTGATCCTATAAGCGCTGGTTTTCTTCCTTGGCGGCTACTAGGTGTCTTCGTAGTAAGCCCATGTTTCGTGCTAGCATTGCATTGCGGACTGTCTGGGCTCTTAATAAGTTATCCAGGTCAGCAGTTGCTTCCTTGGTCTTTTCTTCACTTTCTAGTTCCAATTTGTGATAAGCCTCGCGTAATTCCTGGTAGCGGGTGTTCAGAGAGGCATTCTCAATGGAAAATAAATCAAGCTGCAACTGTAAGTCATTGGTTGTCCTCTGCAGCTGCTGATAATTATCACCAAGAGATGTGAACTCATCTCTGGCTTGCGTCATACACATGAACATCTGTCGGAATGCATTATCTACAGTGGGTGATAGTATTAACGGGGTGTTAAATGAAGATGCAGTTGGTGTAGATGCAACGGGAACGGGGAATGGGGATGGGAAGGTGGATGATGTAGTGATTGTTGAAAATTGTGATGTGCCTAAAAATGTTTGTGCCGGGAGTGAAGGTAGTGATGGTGCAGTGGGTGGTGAGATGTCCATGTCAGTGGATGTATCTAGTGCGGTAACCGTGAATATGGGTGTGATCGTGGGTGCTCGTGCTGGTGTAAATACGGGATTTACAAAGGTTGAGGGGTAATTTACAGGGGGGCTGGCTGGAGCAGCTTGATGGAAAGGGGAAAGAGGGGTTACAGTGGGTCGGGGAGGCGAGACGGGGGAGAAGGTTAACGGCGGGGGGAATGGGAAGAGGGGTCGTGGAGTTGTGGGGAAAGCTGGAAAAGATTGATGAAGGAATGGGTTGGGTAGAAAGGTGGGTGTGGGAGGGGGTAGACTAGGGTTAATGGGTGCAGGAATTGTGGGGTGAGTGGTCGTAAAGGCGATTTTTGCAACACCACCGGCGAATGAAGATGTGGGTCTGGGGGAAGGAGGGTGAAGAGGGGAGGCTGGATGGACGGGTGATGAGAGAGGAGCGGTTGGGGTGGTCGGTACTTCAGAGACTACTGAGGTTTGTACAGCTGTAGCGCGGGGTGGGGAATCTACAAAGATGGTTTCTACTGCCAATGAACTTTCGGGAACGAGGCGTGCCTCCCTGGCTTGTTCTAAAGATTGTGCTCCGGTTGGTACACGAATGTATTCGCCGGGCTTTGAAAGTAGTCGTACTCTGCGGGGGTCAAACTGTGGTAGTGGCTTTCTTTGCAAGTACCTGAGTGCCTCGTTGGAGCCTACTGATTGGACTAATTCTTTGAATCCTTTGATGTATGCGTCTTCGAATCCGCCTGTGACAAGTTCTTGTTCTATTATTTTTTGGCTCTCTTCCTCTGTCAGCTTCTTGCGTGCCCAAACTTTTTCCATAGTTCTATACAACTTCTTGATAGCTAGTGTGTAAGCTGCTGCCTCGTAAGTTTCATCTTCATGGGTACTTGTATCGCCATGTGTGTCTGTTTGTTGGCCTTGGCCATCTGTCTGTTCCTGCTCTTGGGATTCATGTGTTCCCTGGCTAGCTTCGTCGTCACCTTCGTCGTCATCGGTTGCTGTTCTTTCGTCATCAGAGCTGGACACGATCTCTCCTTGTGGCTGATCCCTAGGTGTGGTAGGGTAGCTAGGCCTTTCAAATTCTTGAGAAAACATTTGTCCTTCTGAAAACTGGAACTCATTGGAGAATGCATCGGGCATCTCAAAATCAAAAGTTTGGTCCAGTGGCTCTGCTTGTCCTGGTTCTAAATGCGGTATTGGAAAAGAGAAAGCTTCCGCACTGATAGTGGTGGGAAGTTCAGCTGCTGTGGTGATAGGTTCTGTGGTTGTGGCTGCTTGGGGTGCGACAGTACTGGTGGTGCCCTCCGTTACCACTAGTCTAGATAACCTTATGCGAATAGGTTGTACTCTGGGAGTGGCTGTTGTTGGTGACTGCTCTGGAGATGGTTGTGGCGAGGGTGATTTTGGGACTTGTAGGCACGGGATAGTACCTCTCATCCGCTTTCCGGCTCTGCCTTTGCTAGACTTTCTAGCCTTCCTAGTGGTCCCTTTGAATGCTTTCAGTTCCTCACTGGTCATGGCGCGCTCAATTGGTAAGTCATACGCCAAGCACATATATATGATCCTGGTGAGGGCGCAGCACCCATTGATTACCTTCTTTCGCTCCCAACGATGTTGTGCCAAATAGAGCTAATCAATGATCCAGCTGGCTAGATCAACCGTTTGCGGTCCAATACATGCTAAGTATAATCCGAACCAGATTCTCTTGTGGGGCATGGTAAAACGATCCTGAGCTGGGAAAGCAAAGTGCTACATGCATATCCGTAATGGCTTGGAGAGCTCAGGTGTTATAGCAGAAATATCCTCCCACTTAGTTACGTCACCACGCTTCATCTGCTCTGGGACTAGCCGTTCTTTCTCCGTTGGAGTGTGTGTTCCATGAATCTTGATGGCCGCCCTGATTAAATCCTTCGAAAGATAAAATCTTTTGTAAGGTGGATCATCCACTAAAGAAGGCAAAATAAAGGTTCCTGGGATGTCCTTATTCTCTGAGGCCAGCAAAGTGGTGATTAAGTAATAACACCTATAAAAGTCAGGTTTGGGCAGAGGATCACTGAAATACTCCGTGAAGCCGGCTCTAGCCCAAACATGAGTTAAGTCCTGGGTGTTCTGTAGGCCTTCAAATTCTCTTGAGAAGAATTGATACTTGCCCCATGTGCGGTCATCAAATGTCATATTTGCTTCAAAAATGAAGTCAGCATCAGCTAATGGTCCTGCTAGGCCTTGGAACCAGTGAGAGTTACGGTGTATCTTCTCTGTGTATCCCATAGGTGGGTTATCAATTGGCATGGGTCCCGGAAATCCTTGGAACTCTGGCGGTGGAGCGGTCGGGTGGTATTCTGCTCGTAAAACATTGAGGGGCACCGCAGCGACGCTGGGGCCTGCTTTCGATGGTCCTGCTTCGGTTTGCATGATGACTGATGAGCTAATGGAAAAGATCTGCTACAAAAGATTAACACATTTGTATGGAAATTAATTATGATCCCATTAAGGTGAGACCGCAATCCCTTTCCATAACCGATGTGTAACCCGTGTAGCCAAGTGTCGTGAAGTGATTGATGCAATGATTATTTGCAAAACTAATGCAGGTCTCTAGACACCTACATGGTCAGATTATGCATACATTTCTTGATGATCCGTTATTATGCATGATGTGGGGTTTGGGTGTATGAATTTATACAAGGTTTGGTTGAAGGTGAATTAGTACAAGGGTGGAGTTTAAACGGGGTGGGAGAATTGTTAGATACGATGGTACAAGAAGACGTCTGGATACGTTTCGGTATCCATTTCCTAAGAGTCTTTGAGTGGGTGGTGTGTTTCTGCTGAGGGACAAAAAGCGGTATCGGGTTTGGTGGTATTGAAGGATGGAAAGATTTCTGAGGGGTATATATTACATGGCTAGAGGGTTGGGCTATAATACATGGTTTGGGTACCCAAATCTGCATGGGTGTGGGTCGATTGGTAAGATACTTCTTGGCGATCCAAATCTTTCGAGTATTTGTGCTTGTAGAAGAAGATCGAGGGGACTTTGGATGCTGACTCTGCTTCTGTTGAAACTTTGTCTTGCTCTCGTCTGCAGTGTTGCCAATAGCCTGTGGTTGTTGTCCTTTTGGCACCCATATTTGTTTCGTGCCACTTGTTCTGTGATGTTGATACTGCTGCTTTCTTTGCCTTGTCTGGTGATGTCGTCGGTCTGGGTTCCTCTGTTGTGGTTGACTCGTTCGTGGTTGGGTTTGAGAGGTCCATTGGACGCTCTGCTTTGGAAAAGAAGGGAGATCCAACACTTGCGTGACCTGCCCATTAAGAAGTGATTCGTTCTTTATCTTTAATCTAGGCCAGTCCGCAGCAAGTTTGGAAGGATGAGCACCGCAGGGTGTTGTGCTCATTTGGCCGCTGATGCAACCCACCTGACCGCTGATTGTGTTCAACTGCCCTAGCGGTTGGGTAGCTGCCCCTTCTAGTTTGCAGGAAGCCCCAGGGAAGATCTCCTGTCGTCCTTCTAATTGACAATTGTCCCTAGCCAAGCCCGAGTGGGTTGGAGTAGACGTAACGTGATTGTTCTGACCCAAGATCTTCCATCCTTTTGATTGACAATTGTCCCTAGCCAAGCCCCAGTGGGTTGGAGTAGACGTAACGTGACTGTTCTGACCCAAGATCTTCCGGTCTTCCATCGCATGCGTTTCATAGGGTCTAGGGTTACAAACCTCAATCGGAATGCCGTTAGGGAAGTCAAGCGGTATCACTCGCTTCTGTTCTAAGGTTCCAATCTGTAAGGAGCTTTGTCTAAGATTTAGGTCCACTGAGTGATCGTATAACCAATCTTGGCCAAGGATTAGGGATTCTATCAGGTCGTCATCATGGCACACTAGTAGCTTCGCTGTCATGGTCACATCCTTAATGAGGATAGGAAGGTCCACCTCACCCATGCAAGGGGTTTCCATGCCTCCTAGCCCTATGAGGTATGCCTCAATTGGCCGCATTTCTATTCCTGAATCCTTATAGTGGGACCATCTAATCGCACTAGTCGCAGCACCTGAGTCAATTAGAGCCCTGAGCTCTTGGCAAGGGTTGCCGTGCTCTAGCTTGACTGTAATGAATGGTCTCCTGTCCACTATACTAGGATGAGTGGTTGTCTTTACTTGACACATGGCCATGGGATATCTGGGTGTAGTTTCCGGATGGTTATAATGTTCTCTCCCTAGTCCTTGTCTTCTTAACTTCATGCGTTTAATGCGTTCTATTGCTTCTGCCTGAGCTTCCGCTCGTATTCTATTTTCTTCCTCCTTACGCTTCTTTGCCAACGTGAGTCGTCTAAGCATATCCTCAGTAAGAGGTTCCTGATATATCTTGACTCTACAGCCACTAATATAATTAGGCATTATATCTCCTTCTAAAGTGGCTAATTGTACTGCTCCACTTGTTGAGAGTCTGTTAATGATCATAGGTCCATAACCTCGCTTTTCTAACTTACGTGCGTGTTGCTTTAGCGTATATACTAGAACTAAATCTCCTTCTTTTAGGCCTTTATCTTTCACATGTGCATCAAAATATGCTTTCTGTCGCTTCTTCGCTGCATATATTCCTGCTGCTGCCTTTAGCTTGGTTTCTCCTAATCGTTCCAAGTCCATTATTCTCGCTGATAATTCATGGCCGGTCCACTGATGTTCTTGTGCAACCTTAAGGATCGGTATCAAGAAGTCCAAAGGAAGCACAGCATTCTGACCAAAAACCATCTGAAAGGGAGTTGCATTGAGTACGGTCTTGTAGGCCACTCGATATGCCCAAACAGCGTGGTGTAACTGTTTGTCCCAATCTGAACGTTTGTTGTTCACGAGTTTCGTCAGTACGTTACAAAGGATCTTATTAGTGCTTTCAGCCTGACCATTGGCCTGAGGATGATATGGTGCGGATTTCTTGTGAATCACCATAAAATCCTGTAACAAATATTCAATGACTTGGTTTAGAAAGTGAGTGCCTCGATCACTCACTAACTCTATAGGCAATCCATATCTTGTAAAGACATTCTCAAATAAGAATTTTGTAGTTGTGTGTGCATCATTCTTTTTCGTGGCTTTTGCCTCTACCCATTTTGTAAGATAATCTGTGGCAACAATAATGTATTCAGCATGTGTACCTTTTGCAGGGGGGTTAATGGGTCCTACAAAGTCTATACCCCACTTAGAAAATGCACGTCCGCCCATCATGGGTTTCAATGGCATTTCATCTCTGCGAGTAGGAAACTGAGTTCTTTGGCACACATCACATCTCTTGACATAGGTATGAGCATCCCTGTGAAGAGTGGGCCACCATAATCCTTCAAAGAGGATGGCTTTGATTATCCTATCGGGTCCAAAATGACCTCCTGCAACACCTTGGTGTGCAGTCTCTAGTATGCTCAGATAATCGCTCTCATGAACACATTGTCTTAGATATCCATCTCGTCCTCTTTTGTATAGGTTATCGCCAATAAGTGAATAATCTTAAGCTTCCTGCTCTAGACTGCGTTGTCGAGCTAAGGTCATTCCTTGAGGGAATGTGTTCGTCCTCAAGTATGTCACTAATTGTTCACTCCAGTCTGGTGCGAGAGACACGTGATATAGTGTAGCATGCTCTATTGGTGGTCTTTCACAACAAACGTGGCATTCTTTACACAACTTGTAGACATCTGCTTCCATCGTAGGCCAATATACTCCTAATCTATGCAGAGTCTGTAATGTTCGATGTTTTGAATGATGTTGCTTTAATGCACCTATGTGTGCTAATTGCAACCAATTCGCATGTTCTGATTCATCTACACAACAAGCAAGAATCTTTTGATTATCCTGTTTATATATGCTTCCTGCCATTATTTGGTATCTCTGAGACTTGGTAATCTCTCCCTCTTTGATCTTTATCCTAGGATTCTTGGGTCCGTATGTCAGAATAGGGACTATAGGTTTAGCCCATTCTGGTGCTATCTCAAGGTTAAACAAGTATGCATCTGGTAGATCATCCGCTACTCCTTGAGGAGCTTCTCCTGAGGTTAATCTCGAAAGGTGGTCAGCTCTAAGATGTGTCTTTCCTTTCCTGACTACGACTTCAAAATCATACTCCATGAGTAGTAGAAACCAACGTATCAATCGTCCTGTGTTACATGGCTTGTTGACTAAGTACAATAGTGCTTGATGATCTGTAAAGAACTTGAACTTGTTGGCCAACAAGTAGTGCCTAAACTTCTTTACTGCGTAGATCATCCCTAATCCTTCTCGTTCCGTCGTGGTGTAATTTCTTTCTGCTGCGTTTAATTGTCTGCTCGCTTAAGCTATGGGGAGATCTATGTTACCTTCATTCGTGGGTTGTGCTAACACGCATCCTATGGCATAATTGGATGCATCCACATGTACATGGAATGGCTTACTCCAATCTGGGGTAGTCAATATAGGTGCTGAGCACAAGCGTCGTTTAAGTTCATTGAATGAATTTTCACATTCATTTGTCCATTCAAAATTGGTTAAAAGAGAGTACAAAGGCTTGGCTATGATTGCATACATGTGTATGAATCTCCTATAGTAACTGCAATGGCCCATAAATGCTTGTACCTCTTTCACATTAGTTGGTCTAGGTAATTCTGCAATTACCTTCACCTATTCTTCGTCCGTAGAGATTCCATTTTTTGACACAATGTGTCCTAGAATTTTGCCTTGTCTGACCATGAAAACGCACTTTTCTGGGTTCAAACAAACCTGATATTCTCGACATTTGTCAAATATTTGTCTTAACTCTGGGATGTGTGTCTGTCTTACATTTGAATGAGCACATAAGTCATCGACATAAACTTCCAAACTCTTGCGTAAGAATTCCTTAAAAACATGACACATGAGTCGCTGGAAAGTGGCGGGTGCATTTGTTAAGCCAAATGGCATCACACGAAATGCAAATATGCCCCATTCAGTGGCAAATGCCGTCTTGTGTTGGTCCTCTAGAGCAATGGCTACTTGATTATAGCCTGAAAAACCATCAAGAAAGCTGTAAACTTCCTTGCCCGCAACTCTTTCCAATAGATGTTCCGTGATAGGAAGAGGATAACTGTCTCTAATCGTGGCGGCATTAACTTTTTTAAGGTTAATACACACACACAATTTTCCATTCTTCTTGGGCACAACCACAATGGGGGATACCCATTCGGTATGCTCAATTTCGTAAATGAATCCTGCTTCTATCAAGCGATCTATCTCCTCTTTAATCTTCGCAGCGTAGTTATCATTGTACGTGTAAGGTTTCTGTTTCGTAGGTTTTGCATCTGAAGTCATAGGGATTCTATGAGAGCATATATCTGGATCTACTCCTTTCAAATCTTTGTAACTCCACGCAAAAACATCTCTATATTCGCGCAATAGGGCAACTAGCTCTTCTTCTTCTTCCTTTGTCAAATCATGCCCTATGTATGTACATTTTTCTTCTTCTCCTTCTATAGCAACTATTATTTTCTTGGTTTTCTCTCGGTTATCATATACTTGTCCGTCATTCGCCTTTCTATTAGGCATTCGTACCATGATTCTTCTATCTTCGATTTCATATTTCTTGAAGTTCTCGGGTACTTCAAACAAAGATTCTTCTTTTTCTGACATGGTTTCTTTCTTCTTTCTTTTCTTGCCTTCACTCTTAGTAGTCACTTGAGTGGCTAACCTCACCTCATTCGTAATTTCCTCTTGTCTCTGAGTGTGAGTTTCTACCTCAAAAAAATATTCTTCCTGATGCAAATGGAGAGTCCATGATAATTGATTCTAAATCAAAATCGCTTGCATCCTCAAATGCATCAGTGTTCACACTCTTCTAAAATTGCATTGCCCATGATTGGCTCTATCGTGAAAACTGATATGTCATATCCATCCTCGTCATAGTGGGGTGTCCATTGTTCTTCATTGATGGCTACATCCATGGTTGCTAGGATTTCTGCCCAACCATGGGGTTCAAACTCTTCGTCAGGGAATACTACAGGTGCGTAGGCTGGGTCTTGAAGGGTTCGTGGATGTTGTTCTGCACCGAAGGTCCTGTTTTCTAACCTTTCTTCCTCTTGTTTGGCTACTTTACACATCCATAAATGGGTATCCTCATGCAACCAAGAAGGATCTGATTCTAATGAGTGCACGGATTCCGTCTCTACTGGTGTCTTATGGATGGTATTCCATTGTATTGGGGGTACATCTCGATGTGAATAGTCTTTAAGATTGACTTTGGTAGTCACTCCTAAATGTTGCAAGTACAAAGAATTAGTTCCCCAATCTTGTACAATTTGCAACTGACGCATGAATGGTCATCCCAATATCATCTCATAAGCATGGTTTTTTGCAAAGTCACAAATGGCGAAAGTATGCTCAAATTCTACACCACAAGTGGTGAGAGATATGCCTTCTAGTAAGCCTAATGGTTTTTCTATGTGTCCATCAGCCATTTGTAGCTTCATTCTGGTGGGTCTTAATGCTGGCTTACCCCAACGTTTCCATAAGGCGGTGGTAGCTATGGCTACGCCGGCTCCTGAATCTAGGATGGCTTTCGTGGTGTAGCCCTGATGGGTTATCGGAAGATAAGTGTCACCTTCCATTGTACTTTGGTATTCTTGATCACTTCCGTGTTTCTAGGGATTACTGATTCTTCATTCCTCACTATTATCGTGGGTGCTCTCATACTAATAGACTTTGCTTCCCAAGGTCCTGTGAACTGAGGTAATTCTTGTAACGAATTAGATTCAAATCTTGTGTGTTCACTCAGTTGTTCTTCCTCTACATCATCGTAAATGGAGGGAATGTCTTGGGGAAATTGTTCCTGCAAGTCGTCTATTTCTTGAATAGGAGGATGGGTTCCTTGTTCCTTTCTCCATTTCTCTTCTTGGATCTCTCTCAAAAATTCATGTGAGTACCTATGTATGGAAGACACATCGTCTTGACTTTCTGAGTTGGGTACTTCAGACAGGGATGGCGCATTCCTTTCCTGTGTCTCTGGGACAATAGGGTGCCTAGGTTGATCCTTTTTCTCTTTGCTCTCTATCAAGTATTCTAGCCTCTCCATTAGTCCTTGAAAGTGTAGTTCCGGTTTTGCCATGTTATTCCAATTAAGATATCTAGAGGCTTCGAACAAAGCTTGTGCTAGTTCTACCATCTTCATGCAAAGTTTAGTTCTCTCAATTTCTAGATCAGCTCGAGGATAGTTTTTACTCATTTCAGCTACCTGAGGTCCCTCTTTTAATCTAGCCTGATATGCCCGAAACATCATGTCTAGATTTTCTGGTATGGGTTCCGCTAAAACTGATCCTGATTTCTGAGCTGGATTCTCTTGATTCAATTCCTGTGAAGTCAATTCTTGGATTTTGGCTCTAGATTCCTTCAAACTTCCTTCCAACTCCGTTATCTTTTTACTCCACTTTCTCTTTATTCTTTCTCTAGAATCTTTCCAAGATTTTCTCTTTTTACTGCTAGATTCTGCAACTTCACTGGTTTTGGCTACTTTCTCTTGATTAAGCTGTTGGTTCTGTAAGAGCGCCTGGGCTCTTGTTATAGCTTGGATAGGCACGTATGTAGGGTTGGATCCATCTGCGTTATTTACAATACCTATCACGTTGATCGGTGTCACATTCGAAGCATTAACTGGATTCTTGGGGCAATCTTTGATTATGTGCTCTTTGCCACAATCAGCACAAAAGCCTTGGATATTATAGTACTGTGATTGTCCTGCTATCGGGGGATGTGGACAATCCTTTATGAAATGATCTCCTTGGCACCTAAAGCATGGTCCTCTAGGGCCCTGTGGTCTTTGTTGTCTCAATTGGGGCAGTGGATTTGGGTTTGTGTACATCACATTAGCATAGTCAGGCTCCCAACTAGGTTCCACTGGTGGACTATCATAATGATATGTCTCCACATGTTCTGGTGACTCTGTGTAATATGCGGGTGGACTATCTACATGTGTAGAGTCAAAACTGTTGGAGTGTGGGTCACTCTCTGTGATCAAAGGTGAAGAAGGCACTAAAACCCTACTTAGGTTCTCTTCTGTAGCAGCGTATTTGACTGAGATGACATTCGCTGGTGGGGGTGGCTGCTGAGCTAAGATAGGTTGAGGTCTCTGTTGAGCCTGGTATGGGTAGTTCTGAGGAGGCCTATAGTAATAAGGCTGAGCATTGTATTGGCCTTGATACCTACCTGGCTGCGGGTATGCTTGCGAATAGTTCTGTCTCACGGTTTGTTTGTTGTATGGGCAGTCCTGAGCCGTATTATTCGTGTATCTTCTTTCAATTGTACAATATTGGCCACTAGGGTTGGCTTGTGGTTGTGGTGCATTGGGACACACATTTGCCATATGGTCACCACCACAGGTGTAACAACGCTTGTTTGTTAGCACCCTAGGTTTACTAGAAACTCCTAGTTTCTGGGCCACTTTTTCTGCAAGGTCTTCTATTGAGCTAGATAATTTTGTGGATGCTAGAGATGAACAGTCTGAGTCCTTATAGACCTTTGAGAGTTCCAACTCGTCTCCTAAGTTGTCCTCAATGTCTATGCATATTCTCACACATTGCTCTAGCGTTCTGGGTTCTTTTAGGTACACATAGGAGCGTAGTTTAGAGCTCAACAAGCCATCTAGAAACAATGACACTTGCTTGGCTTGTGAGGGTAGCTCTTGCATTGGACATCGTTCAACATATTGTCTAAACCTACGTCCTGCCAGTCTTACGGTTTCCTGAGGCGTCTGTTTAAAGCTATGAATCAACGAAGACGTGTCATGTCTAGTCCCACTTTTAGAGAATTCGGTGATGAATGACTCTAAAAAGTGATGGATGTCTCTAAATTGCCTTTGTTGCAGAGGTTGGAACCAAGTTAAAGCTGTATTTTTCAACGTTAGTCCAAATGCGTTGTATTGCGTGAACATGTCTTCAACTTGTTTGGCTCTTAGTACTTGCTTGAATTCTACGACATGGTCATAGGGATCTCCTGTCCCATCAAAATAATTCTTCATGGATTTTACTAATTGAGTGGGTCTTAGTATTCTTGCGTGTTCGCGTGGTCTAGGTAGAGGAAAATCATCTCTACCACCTAGCATTCCATGATCTCTTTGTCTATCCGCTCTATTAGTGTTCGTGGTTGTTCTATCTCTCCCCATGGGATGATTAAAACTTACTTCGGGTCTTTCTTTATTTCCCTCTCTTTGATTTCCATGGGCTGATGATGTTCCTGCCCCTTGTTGACTTGTGTTCCTGTTCGTTCTAGATGGAGGGAATACCAATTCACCTCTCCATGTGTATGTGTTTTTAGCGCGGTCAGGTACCACAAAGACTCTTTCTGAAGTCTCATCCAGGTATACAACCTTTCCAGGTGTATCCGGGTCCTTGAACTCGTATATAGTGATGATACCTACCTCACTAAGTATTTCGGTCTTGTATCTCCAAAAGGCTTCATCAGTTTCTTTATTTACAAACAACTCTATGCTTCTGTTGTCCTGAGGGATCCAGTCTCGGATTAGTACTCGTGTTAGTACAGATTTCCCTCTAGGTGTTCTAGGCTCTTCTAATGGTTCTTTTCCTTGAGATTTTGTTTCCGTTTCTGGTTGAATCACGCCAAACTCGTCGGTATTGTTTGGCTGCGTACTTAAGATGTACATCGTTCCTTCCTTGTCTATGTATGCGTCTCTCTCGAATTTCACCACTGGACATTCCAATCCAATGGGTTGATCGGGGTTGTGCATTTGCACCACTTGCCTTCGCAAACCATCCTCATAGATGCGAGCACCTAATCGGTTGGTTCGGAGAAACTCTAGTTGCGTTCTATAGGGTCCTTCTGGTTTTTCTAAATAGGCTACATTTGACCCTACTTCTGGTCTTTCTGTGCTAATGGCCATTTCTGATTCGCTGGTATCTGAGCTCTCGTAGGGATAACTAGTGTTCAATTGTTGAGCCCACGATCGAGCAGTAGTTCTTACACTTGCCTCTGATGATCTAAGGCTTCGTCGGTCTGACTTGCCTATATGTTTGCCCGATCTAAGGTTCATTAATTTTCTTCCTTGCACACTCAGTACACGCTCAGATCGTCACAGATTCTTTGTTATTACTTTCTTGATTCTTTTTAGATTTCTTTAGATTCTTGTCTTAATGTATGCGTCAGGAATTCGACTTTCCGTTATAATTTTGAGTTCTCGTTCCGTCAGACTTATGTTCTTTCCTTTAGGTTTTCGTCACACCCTTTATTTTAGTCTTGGACTTGAAAGAATTAAATATCTTGAACTTGAGGCGTTCCTATCGGCTTTAATCTACAACACTACCATTTAGCCTAAGTTAAGAATTGACTGAGGGGGTTGAGTAATCTTCCAACCTCGAGTCAGCTTTTCTAGTTGCTTTGATGCCCAAGAAGCCGCGCTTCCCAAGCTTTATGCCCTTCACTGCCTTGCCTTGGTTGCCTTCGATTGCCCTTGCTAGACCTTTTCCAAGCTTTCCTGATGCTCTAGAGCTCTGTACCTGCAAGAAAACTCAAGAAAACCAAAGTACACACAAGCACAAAAGCTCTCTCTCACTCTCTCGCATGCACAAATGAGGGGAAATGAGGAGAATGGGTGGATATGGTGAATTTTTTGATTTTTTTGGAGATGAAGATGATGATGCGGTGATGAAGATGGAGTGTGGGGGAGGTGAAAAACACTAAAAACTAAGTTCACTCTCACTTCATCTCACATTCAGGATCTTCATATCACTCCTATCTCTTCTGCGGATTGACAATTAAGGAGGTGAAGCTTCTTAACGTGGTTCTCACCATTGTGCTAGAGGTGAGAAGCACAAAGATGCACACACACATACACACACACTACGAAGAGACAAGCAAGACACAATGGAAGGTGAGAAATTAGCTCTATTACTCAAGAACACTATTACAAGCTCAAAAGAACTCTAACCTCAAACAAGCTAACACTAACTCCTCTCAAAAATGAGCTCTCTAGCTCTTTTTATAGTTTTTAGACTAGTTTTGACCGGTTTCACACCTAGTGACCGGCATAGTTAAAAATTAGGTCCTAGATGCTATTTGGAAGGGTAAACGATGTCTAAAAATAACGAAAATTGCTACGCGCATTCTACCTAAGCTCCTCAAGCTCGAGGACTCCTCGGCTTGCACAAAATGGAGCTATGGATTACAAAATAGGGTTTTCTATGTTACATATGTTACAATAGTGATAAAAATCACTGTTGGAGGTTTTTGGAAAGTATTTGAAAACATAATTATTTGAAAAATGATTCGACTGGCTCCCTGCTTTGTCATTACATGCTTCCATGTCGTCTGTGCCTCTGGCTGCTTCCAACACTCTGGCACCCATCATTGGTTTCAATGGCATTTCATCTCTTCTAATTGGATATTTCGTTCGTTGACAGGTATCAAATCGTTGAACATATGTTGCTGCATCTTGATGTAGAGTTGGCCACCACATTTGTTGAGGGTTCAAAAGTTCAACACAACTCGAATGACATCCAAGAAAATCACACTTCTCACATTGTTCTTCATCTACAGAGACTCTACTAATAGTGAGATTAGTTTTCATCTGTGTCGTTGCACTTCTACTAAATCATAATACTTAACGTCACCAGAAATCACAATTTTGCGATGTAAAGAATCACACTCTACAGTTTCCATACACGTCTGTGTAGAAAATGTTTATCATTCGTACTTCACGTATTCGAAAAATGCATTTAGGAAAATTATGTCACAGGTTTCCAATTACTGAAAGTGTAACGTTGCCAAATACAAGAAGATGGTTCAGTGTTACATTCCTTATAAGGCAAACATCCTCACTACTTCAACTCACATGTTGCGCTCTTGTTTCTGCAGACCTCTCTTCATTTCTTTCTTCGAATCCCTTCAATTCTCGCACGCGCTCGATATAACTTCTTCATCTTCTGGCCCTGGAACTTCTAGATGCGGCATATGTAGCTTTTCTGAATGTAGAGCTTGTTCCACCGCAAATAATTGTAATAGATGAGATGGTTTGGGAATGAATATCTCTGAATGATATTCCCAGAACTCTGTGATAAACATTTCTTCAAACGTCTGTTTGAAGCATGCAGGGAGATACTTTATATGAGCATGCCACGCATATACGATGTTAATGGATGGTGTCGTGCTCATATCGTAGACAAGGTCCTGATTCCCTTCATTAAATCCGAGAGCTGAAAGATGAGGTTCTCTGATATTCTTAAATGTCCTGAATGTAACCAACATGAGCTCAAAAATTTTGAGGCACATCTGTGCCATGACATCTGGGACATTCTTGAACCTGACCCCCCAATGCCGAATCATCGAAATCATGTATGCTAATGTGGGTTGGCTTTTAGGTGGGGCTAAGTAGACATAATTGAGCCATTTTTCACATCCTTTGACTATCAGCACTGTTTTTGTGTACTCCGGCCAAGACCTTCTTCGAAAGACAGGGCAATAGTAGGGATTATACTGGATAGATAATGGCATGTTATTCCAAGTGCGTACCATCTCAGGGTAGGTTTCAAGCAGACGGATCCTCCAAGTAGGTTGGTGTATATTCCCATGCATGGCACTTGCAAGGATGTCATCCGGTGCAAACTGTGTCGCCGAGGTTGGTTCTTTTGTTGTGCGTTGCTTGATTTCAACATTGTAATCTGCCATTAATACACAAAATGGAACATACAGATCATCGGACGTGCCAATCCACCTGTGATGGGAGAGGTTTCTGAAGTAATCCAATTTTATGACTACTTCTTCCAGTCGTGACATAGATGCTATCTGTATTGCAACTCTCTCGTCATGGGTTGTAGCAACCTTCTCTAACCTTTGCATCCATTCAGGAGCTTCGATCTCAATTGTGTCCATTCCTTCTTCTGTTTGCTTACCTCCGGGTGTTGGCATGAGAACATATGGGTCTTCAAAAGTCTCCTCCACTTCAATTGGCACTAAGTCTTCAGGTTCCGGTTCCACCAGGGGAGAGGGTTGACGCTCGTATTGAAGAACTTTACTTCATAGTTCTTCTAGTTCTGCTCTGAGAGTCGCAACTTCTTCAGATGTGTCGGCTGCGGTTGTAACTTTGCTTGGTGACTCATGCTGAGTTTCCAGTTGCTTTAGTAGGTCATCTCTTTCTCTTTCTAATGCTGCGTGGGCTTCTAGGAGGTCGGCATGGGTTTCCAAGACGATTTGCATATTTTCAGATGGGATAGCCTTGAATTTCTCTCGTTCGATTTCCTGCGGTGAACCCTCCATTACTGCTTCCAGGTTTTCCTCGTTCTATTTCTGTAGTCGTTTGTTTTCTTCAAGTGCTGCGGACATGTGCTTCCGTAATAAGGCCAGGTTGCATGGAAGCTTGAGATTGTCCATTATCTGGGCATGTAACATATCATCAAGTTGTTGTTTTTCTTCAGCATCTGACTGGGGTGGATTGGCAACTAATTGATCATGTTGTGCTTGCAGTGTAGTATACTGTTGTTGTAATAGCCGCTTCTCCTTCTCTAAATCAATGAATTTTGCTTGAAGAGTTTCATGGTTTCTGAAGAGGTTTGTATGCTGGGTATCTAGGTGCTGGTAATGTTGTTGTAGTTGAGACATACATTGGTACATATTATTAAATACATTATTGACAGGGGTGGATGCGGGAAAGGTGTTGAATGCAGAAGGGAAGGGAAAAGGGAATGGGAGCGTATATGCTGTGCTTGAAAAGGGTGAAGTTGGTGGTGGGGGAATGGGAGATTGTGGACGTATGGGGGGAGGGAGAGGTGCGGAGGTGGGTGATATGTCCATGAAATCAAAAGTGGATGCAGTCGTGGGAGTGATTGTGAACGTGGGAATTGTGGGTGCGGTGATGTTGGTGAAGGTGTAAAGTGGTGTGTGTAGTTGTGAATATGAACCGCCAGGAAGTGTGATCGGGGGAACGGGGTTTTCCGTGGCTACAGTTAGAATTACAGAGTCAATGGTAGTGTAAACAAGAGAGGTGGTGATCAGTTGTGTAGGTTGTGTGGGTTGACTAACGGTCTATGCTTCGGTATGGGAAGTGGACCCTGAGGCGGTTACAGTAGTGGTTTCACTGGTTGTGGGAGGTGAAAGTGGTGGAGTTGGGGGGAGAGGGGGTAAGGGGGGTGACGGGGATGCACTGGATGTATGAGCTTCCTCAGTGTCATGAATGGTATGAGCTGTGCCCGTGGCTGTGGATGTGGTGCCCTGTGGTTCTGATACTAATACATTCATTTGTTTTCCTGATCGAGGGGGGCGTCTGTCGTATTGTCATTCCGATCTTCGTGAATATGCGAGAGCGGTATGCACCGTCTCAGGTACCCCCAACACATCAGCTATCATGTCAAGGGTTGCTTGGTATTGCTCGTCCACACCTTCCTCCTCAAGGATTTGGTTCATGAGGGCTTTTCCTGCTGCTAGGGACAGTTTGTGTTGTTCTTGAACTCGGTTGATGGTATCATACACCTTTTTCCATTGCTTCGTATAAGTTGGGGCACCATCAAGTTCTTGTAGAACTTCTTGCTCATATTCCTGCTCGTCTTCGTCAGACAGTCCTTCTCGTTCCTCCTCGTGCTCCTCTTCTTCATCAACATTCACTTCGACTACTTCTGGTTGGACTATGTGGGGTTGGTCTGTGACTGTCTCCTATCCGCTTGCCTGCTCTGCCTCCACTTCTAAATTCATAGCATTGATTATTCTGGCTACCTCCTCATCAGTTAGATCTTCCAATGTAAAGCCATGAGGAAACTCTAAGTTGGTTGGTATAGGTGGACACACCAGATTCGGTCCATCTGTGCTATGTCTTGGTAATCTGATAGTGAAGGGTTGCACATGCCTTGGAAGCTGTGGTGTTGTCTCTAGTGTCAGTGTCGCACCGCGGGCCTGTGCACAGGGCATCTGAACTCCGCCTCTCATTTTCTTGGATGGAGGCCCTGCAGTGGATAGTCTACATTGGAATTCTTGCACCCTGGTCCAAATAAGTGCCCTTTGAACTGGCACATCATATGCCAAGCATCTGTAAACAATCCTTGTGAGAGCACAACATCCATACAATATTGACTTTTGCTTCTTATACCACCGTTGATGAGCCAAGTGGATTTGGTCAATAATCCAGTGAGGCATGTTGATTGTCAAATCGAAGGCGTATGCTAAATATAGACTGAACCATATCTTCTTGGGTGGCATTGTGAACCTTTCTTGAGCGGGGAAAGCGAAATGCTGCATGCACATCCGAAGATGAATGGCAATAGTAGGTGTCATTGCCACCATGTCCTTGAGTTTTGTCAGATTCCTGTTCTTCATGTTGTCGGGGACCATAGTCTCTTTCTTGGTGGGAATGTGCATGCCTTTCATGTCGAGACCTTCCCTCACCAAGTTGTTCGTCAATTTGAACCGTTTCAGCTCATTGCCCCTTGTGAGAGATGGGAGGACAAAGGTGTTGTATCCCTTTTTCTCTTTGCTCGGAGTGAGGGTGCTAATCAAATACGAGCACCTTAGAAAGTCGGGCTTTGGCAATTGGGCTTTGAAGTAATCGTATAGTCCCGCCTTCTTCCATATAGGTTTCAGCCCTTCATTATTTTGAGGTCTCTCAAATTCCCTAGTGAAGAAGTGATACCTGCCCCAACGCCCATTGAATTCTATCTCTGCCTCCCACAGGTAAGTGCCTTCTCCAAGATGTCCTACCACATCACTGAACCAATGTGAGTTTTTGCTGACTAGCATTGTGTGCCCCTGTGGAGGATTCTGAACCGGTATGGCATGTAATGCTGTCAATTCCTCCTCAATGGGAAGACTTTCAATGTCCACGATTTGAGGGCTGGTGCCTGCCTGGGAGCTAGTTCCTGCCTCGGCCATATTGAGGAAACTGGTCACGAGTTCTGTGAGAATATACAAATGAATCTTAACATTGCAATTGGACACCAAGCGTTCATGTGTCCCCGTTAAACATTAACATGAATTTAGTGAGAGGTTAGTAGGTCAATAAGTGCTCAGTGATCGTGTATGTAGTTAGTGAATGGATAATCCTAAGCGCTAAATGGAAAAGTGCAGTGTAAGGGTGATGCAGTTAGTTAGTGGGAATGAATTTACAAATGGGGTCAGGGGGTTTGTTACATGCTTTGGGCTTCCAAACAAACTGATTGGCTGTTGGTCTTGATTTTGTGGAGACTCTGGAGGGCCTTATAAGAGTGTCCGCTTGGAGATGAGGCTTTTTAGGGACCCATTTACAAGTGATTCTGCTCGTGCTCATGGGCCAATGTGTGTTCGTGCATGTTGAATACAAATGGGTATCGGCTATGGGAGTGAGTGAACCATGTTGTACAGGGTGTGGTCTCGGTGTAGCTATTTGAGCCCGAAAGCAAGCCTTAGGCACCCAAATTTGTCTTGATTGTGGGCTAGCCTTCATCGACTTCTTGGGTACCCAAATAGACTTCACTTTCACAGAAGGATTTTTGGAGGACTTCTTATTAGTGTCGTGTCGTTGATCACTAATAGGAAGTTGGGCCAATTGTTGTGGCTTGACCGCCATAGGATGCTCGCTTTTCCGTACCCACACTTGTTTTGGGGGTTGAGACATCGTGCGTCGTATTTTCTTTGTGCCTCGAGCATAAGTCATCTGCTTCTACTGCATTTGATCCGCCTTTGGTTGCTGCATCCCTGTGGCTTTTGGAAAAGAAGGGAGTTCCGTTGTACCCTTAACTTCTTTGTTGAGACAATCATCCCTCTGCATCACATAGTTTTGGACAAGAATAGCATTGTCAACTTCATGTGTACCCCTGGAAGGACCAGGAGTTTGTGCCTTTCCTAGTTCCTTGAGTGCTTTCTTTTCTAGCTCAATTGTAATACGATTCTGATTTACCCAGACCTGAAGAAGTCCACTTCTTAGGTTTAGGTTGACTGCATGATCATAGATCCAGTCCTGACCCAAGACAAGAGCCTCAGTGAGGTCCTCATCTTGACACACTAGCACTTTAACTGTCACTAATTTATCTTGAATGTAGAGGGGGAGTGTTGGAAGTAGCCAGAGGCACAGACGACGCGGAAGCATGTAACAACAGAGCAGGAAGCCAGTCAAATCTTTTTTCAAAGAATCATGTTCTAAAAATACTTTTCAGAAACCTCCAACGGTGATTTTCATCACTATTGTAACATATGTAACATAGAAAGCCCCATTTTGTAACCCATAGCTCCATTTTGTGCAAGCCGAGGAGTCCTCGAGCTTGAGGAGCTTAGGTAGAACAAGCGTATCAATTTTCGTTATTTTTAGACATCGTTTACCCTTCCAAATAGCATCTAGGACCTAATTTTTAACTATGTCGGTCACTAGATGTGAAACCGATCAAAACTAGTCTAGAAACTATAAAAAGAGCTAGAGAGCTCATTTTTGAGGTTGGTTAGTGTTGGTTAGTGTTGGCTAGTGTGAGCTTAGAGTTCTTTTGAGCTTGTAATAGTGTTCTTGAGTAATAGAGCTAATTGCCCACCTTCCATTGTGTCTTGCTTGTCTCTTCGTAGTGTGTGTGTATGTGTGTGTGCATTTCTATGCTTCTCACCTTCACTCTCACTTCATCTCACATTCACGATCTTCATATCACTCCTATCTCTTCCGCGGATTGACATTAAGGAGGTGGAGCTTCTTAACGTGGTTCTCACCATTGTGCTAGAGCAACACCAAATTTGGCGCCGTTGCCAGGGATCGAGTCTAGGACGAATGTGTGATGGTAAGAGTATAGCAAGAAGTGGCGTTGGAAGGTAAAAATTTCAGTTTTGTTGTTGTTTTTACTTAGTTTTTAGTGTTTTTCACCTCCCCCACACTCCATCTTCATCACCGCATCATCATCTTCATCTCCAAAAAAATCAGAAAATTCACCATATCCACCCATTCTCCTCATTTCCCCTCATTTGTGCATGCGAGAGAGTGAGAGAGAGCTTTTGTGCTTGTGTGTGCTTTGGCTTTCTTGAGTTTTCTTGCAGGAACAGTACTCCAGTGCATCAGGAAGGCTGCAAAAAGGTAAGAAAATCACCTTCTGTCAGAAATTTCCGAGTGTGTCAGACCATCGCGATGGTCTGCAAACTTCGGAATTTGAGGTAAGCGACCACACAGGCGTGTAGGCGACCCTTGCGCTTCTACGAATCCACAGACGCATTACAGAAATTCTCAGTTTGGTGGACCATCGCGACGGTCTCAGACCATCGCAATTGTGTCACACCATCGCGATTGGCTCACGCCATCGCGACGGCTCGGTCGGACCATCGCGACGGTCTCACGCCATCGCGACGGTTCATTTGGACCATCGCGACGGTTCGCGGACCATCGCGACTGTTCGGTTGACCCCACACCATCGCGATTGGCTCACGCCATCACGCCGACGGTGCCACGTGGCAAGTTGGACCATTGCGACGGCTCGCACCCTTGCACCATCGCGACAACCCGAAATTTTGGACCATCGCGATTGGCTCACGCCATCGCGCCCAGACCATCGCGATTGGCTCAAGCCATCGCATCTGTGACCATCGTGACGGTTCACTTTGGACCATCGCGATTGTTCACGTTGACTGTTGACTGACGCCATCGCGATTGTCCACTTTCACGCCATCGCGATTGTGCACTTTCACGCCATCGCGACGGTTCACACTTCAGACCATCGCGACGGCTCGCACCTCACGCCATCGCGACGACACCCTTACACCATCGCGACAACCCAAATTTTTGACCATCGCGATTGTCTCACGCCATCGCATCTATGACCATCGCGACGGTTCACTTTGGACCATCGCGATTGTTCACGTTGACCGTTGATTGACGCCATCGCGATTGTCCACTTTCACGCCATCGCGACGGTTCACCCTCACGCCATCGCGACAGTCCCAGACCATCGCGATCATCTCAGACCATCGCGATTGTGCACCCCCATCGCAAAATTTAGGGTTTCATTTTTTGGCCAATTTTGGGGCTATTTTTGGGAAATTTTTGGGTGATTAGACTCATAGGAGACCCCTTAGCTCATATTTGGAGAAAAACTTGTTTGTCAGTTTTTACCCCCCAGGGCCTGAACAGTCATAACTTTTTCATCCGAAGTCCGTTTTTTGAGCTTAATAGCTCGTTAGAAAGCTCTTTACGAGTACTACGTGACCTCAACTATTTTTCTTAAAGGATACGTCTATTTTTAGATAAGCTATTTTGAGGTTGACCTAGTTTGGGACTAGGAAGCCAGGGGGCAAACATTGAAAAGTTGGGCAAAAGGGAAGGGACTTAAAAGGTGTATATACTCAAGTGCTTGATCATCCAACTGTGAATTGGTCTAATATTGGATCTTTCCAGGTCTAGCAAGGGCAATCAAAGGCAACCAAGGCAAGGCAGTGAAGGGCATAAAGCTTGGGAAGCGCGGCTTCTTGGGCATCAGAGCAACCAGAAAAGCTGACTTGAGGTTGGAAGATTACTTAACCCCCTCAGTCAATTCTTAGCTTAGGATAAACGTTAGCATTGTGGATTAAGACGATAGGAACACCTCAAGTTCAAGAGAGTTAAATTTATCAAGTCCAAGACTAAAGATAAAGGTGTGTGACACGAAAACCTAAAGGAAAGAACATAAGTCTGACGGAACGAGAACTCAAAGTACCACGGAAAGTCGAATTCTTGACGCATACATTAAGACAAGAATCTAAAGAAACCTAAAAAGAATAAAGAAAGTAATAACATAGAATCATTGACGATCTGAGCGTGTACTGAGTGTGCAAGGAAGAAAATTAATGAACCTTAGATCGGGCAAACATATAGGCAAGTCAGACCGGCGAAGCCTTAGATCATCAGAGGCAAGTGTAAGGACTACTGCACGATCGTGGGCTCAGCAATTGAACACTAGTTATCCCTACGAGAGCTCAGATACTAGCGAATCAGAAATGGCATTTAGCACAGAAAAACCAGAAGGAGGGTCGAATGTAGCCTATTTAGAAAAACCAGAAGGACCCTATAGAACACAACTAGAGTTTCTCCGAACCAACCGATTAGGTGCTCGCATCTATGAGGATGGTTTGCGAAGGCAAGTGGTGCAAATGCACAACCCCGATCAACCCATTGGATTGGAATGTCCAGTGGTGAAATTCAAGAGAGACGCGTACATAGACAAGGAAGGAACGATGTACATCTTAAGTACACAGCCAAACAATACGAATGAGTTTGGCGTGATTCAGCCAGAGACGGAAACAAAATCTCAAGGAAAAGAACCATTAGAAGAGCCTAGAATACCTAGAGGGAAATCTATACTGACACGAGTACTAATCCCGGAATGGATCCCTCAGGACAACAGAAGCATAGAGTTGTTTGTAAATAAAGAAACTGATGAAGCCTTTTGGAGATACAAGACCGAACTACTTAGTGAGGTAGGTATCATCACTATATACGAGTTCAAGGACCCGGATACACCTGGAAAGGTTGTATACCTGGATGAGACTTCAGAAAGAGTCTTTGTGGTACCTGACCGCGCTAAAAACACATACACATGGAGAGGTGAATTGGTATTCCCTCCATCTAGAACGAACATGAATACGAGTCAACAAGGGGCAGGAACATCCTTAGCCCATGGAAATCAAAGAGAGAGAAATAAAGAGAGACCGGAAGTAAGCTTTAATCACCCCATGGGGAGAGATAGAACAACCACGGACACTAATAGAGTAGATAGACAAAGAGATCATGGAATACCAGGTGGTAGAGATGATTTTCCTCTACCCAGACCACGTGAACACGCAAGAATATTGAGACCCACTCAATTAGTGAAATCCATGAAGAATTACTTTGATGGGACAGGAGATCCCTATGACCATGTTGCAGAATTCAAGCAAGTACTAAGAGCCGAACAAGTTGAAGACATGTTCACGCAATACAACGCATTTGGACTAACGTTAAAGAATACTTCTTTAACTTGGTTCCAACCTCTGCAACAAAGGCAATTTAGAGACATCCATCACTTTTTAGAGTCATTCATCACCGAATTCTCTAAAAGTGGGATTAGACATGACACGTCTTCGTTGATTCATAGCTTTAAACAGACTCCTCAGGAAACAGTCAGACTGGCAGGACGTAGGTTTAGACAATATGTTGAACGATATCCAATGCAAGAGCTACCCTCACAAGCCAAGCAAGTGTCATTGTTTCTAGATGGCTTGTTGAGCTCTAAACTACGCTCCTACGTGTACCTAAAAGAACCCAGAATGCTAGAGCAATGTGTAAGAATTTGTATAGACATTGAGGACAACTTAGGAGATGAGTTGGAACTCTCAAAGGTCTATAAGGACTCAGACTGTTCATCCATAGCATCCACAAAATTGTCTAGCTCAATAGAAGACCTAGCAGAAAAAGTGGCCCAGAAACTAGGAGTTTCTAGTAAACCTAGGGTGCTAATGAACAAGCGTTGTTACACCTGTGGTGGTGATCATATGGCAAATGTGTGCCCTAATGCACCACAACCACAAGCCAACCCTAGTGGCCAATACTGTACAATTGAGAGAAGATACACGAATCATACGGCTCAGGACTGCCCATACAACAAACAAACCGTCAGACAGAACTACCCACAAGCATACCCGCAGCCAGGTAGGTATCAAGGCCATTTCAATGCTCAGCCTTATTACTATAGGCCTCCTCAGAACTACCCATACCAGGCTCAACAGAGACCTCAACCTGTCTTAGCTCAGCAGCCACCCCCACCAGCGAATGTCATCTCAGTCAAATACGCTGCTGCAGAAGAGAATCTAAGTAGGGCCTTAGTGCATTCTTCACCTTTGATCACAAAGGGTGACCCGAACTCAAACAGTTTTGACTCCACTCATGTAGATAGTCCACCCGCATATTACACAGAGTCACCAGAACACGTAGAAACCTATCATTATGATAGTCCACCAGTGGAACCTAGTTGGGAGCCAGACTATGCTAATGTGATGTACACAAACCCAAATCCACGACCCCAATTGAGACAACAAAGACCACAGGGCCCTAGAGGACCATGCTTTAGGTGCCAAGGATATCATTTCATAAAGGATTGTCCACATCCCCCGATAGCAGGACAATCACAGTACTATAACATCCAAGGCTTTTGTGCTGATTGTGGCAAAGAGCACATAATCAAAGATTGTCCTAAAAATCCAGTTAACGCTTCGAATGTGACACCGATCAATGTGATAGGTATTGTAAATAACGCAGATGGATCCAACCCTACATACGTGCCTATCCAAGCTATAACAAGAGCCCAGGCGCTCTTACAGAACCAACAGCTTAATCAAGAGAAAGTAGCCAAAACCAGTGAAGTTGCAGAATCTAGCAGTAAAAAGACAAAATCTTGGAAAGATTCTAGAGAAAGAATAAAGAGAAAATGGAGTAAAAAGATAACTGAGTTGGAAGGAAGTTTGAAGGAATCTAGAGCCAAAATCCTAGAATTGACTTCACAAGACTTGAATCAATAGAATCCAGCTCAGAAATCAGGATCAGTTCTAGCGGAACCCATACCAGAAAATCTAGACATGATGTTTCCTGCATATCAGGCTAGATTAAAAGAGGGACCTCAGGTAGCTGAAATGAGCAAAAACTACCCTCGAGTTGATCTAGAAATTGAGAGAACTAAACTTTGCATGAAGATGGTAGAATTAGCACAAGCTTTGTTCGAAGCCTCTAGATATCTTAATTGGAATAACATGGCAAAACCGGAATTACATTTTCAAGGACTAATGGAGAGGCTAGAATACTTGATAGAGAGCAAAGAGAACAAAAATCAGCCTAGGAACCCTATTGTCCCAGAGACACAGGAAAGGAATGCACCATCCCTGTCTCAAGTACCCAACTCAGAAAGTCAAGACAATTTGTCTTCCATCCATAAATATTCACATGAATTTTTGAGAGAAATCCAAGAAGAGAAATGGAGAAAGGAACAAGGAACCCATCCTCCTATTCAAGAAATAGATGACTTGCAGGAACAATTTCCCCAAGACATCCCCTCTATTTACGATGAGGTAGAGGAGGAACAACTGAGTGAAAACACAAGATTTGGATCTAATTCTTTACAAGAATTACCTCAGTTCACAGGATCTTGGGAAGCAAAGTCTATTAGTATGAGAGCACCCACGATAATAGTGAGGAATGAAGAATCAGTAATCCCTAGAAACACGGAAGTGATCAAGAACACTAAAGTACAATGTAATCTCACTCTAGAGGAGTTGTTAAAGGTAAAACCAGAATTGTGGAAACATGTAGCAAATCAATTCCCCGAGCTTGCTACTACTCCCTCACAAATAGGATCACAAAATAAGGTACCAGAAATACCCGTAGAAAAGATTGGAGATGTAAGCAAAGGAGAGGAAGGTAACACTTATCTTCCGATAACCCATCAGGGCTACACCACGAAAGCCATCTTAGATTCAGGAGCCGGAGTGGCCATAGCTACCACCGCCTTATGGAAACGTTGGGGTAAGCCAGCATTGAGACCCACCAGGATGAAGCTACAAATGGCTGACGGACACATAGAAAAACCATTAGGCTTACTAGAAGGCATATCTCTCACCACTTGTGGCGTAGAATTTGAGCATACCTTTGCCATTTGTGACTTTGCAAAAAACCATGCTTACGAGATGATATTGGGACGACCATTCATGCGTCAGTTGCAAATTGTACAAGATTGGGGAACCAATTCTTTGTACTTGCAACATTTAGGAGTGACTACCAAAGTCAATCTTAAAGACTATTCACATCGAGATGTACCCCCAATACAATGGAATACCATCCATAAGACACCAGTAGAGACGGAATCCGTGCACTCATTAGAATCAGATCCTTCTTGGTTGCATGAGGATACTCATCTATGGATGTGTAAAGTTGCAAAACAAGAGGAAGAAAGATTAGAAGCAAGGACCTTAGGTGCAGAACAACATCCACGAACCCTTCAAGATCCAGCTTACGCACCTGTAGTATTCCCTGACGAAGAGTTTGAACCCCATGGTTGGGCAGAAATCCTAGCAACCATGGATGTAGCCATCAATGAAGAACAATGGACACCCCACTGTGACGAGGATGGCTATGATATCTCAGTTTTCACGATAGAGCCAATCATGTGCGATGCAATTTTAGAAGAGTGTGAACCTAACACTGATGCATTTGAGGATGCAAGTGATTTCGATTTAGAATCAATTATCATGGACCCACCCTTTGCATCAGAGGAAGAATATTTTTTCGAGGTAGAGACTCACACTTAGAGACACGAGGAAATTACGAATGAGGTGAGGTTAGCCACGGAAGTGACTAACAAGAGTGAAGGCAAGAAAAGAAAGAAGAAAGAAACCATGTCAGAAAAAGAAGAATCTTTATTTGAAGTACCCGAGAACTTCAAGAAATATGAAATCGAAGATAGAAGGATCATGGTACGAATGCCTAGTAGAAAGGCGAATGACGGACAAGTATATGATAACCGAGAGAAAACCAAGAAAATAATAGTAGCCATAGAAGGAGAAGAAGAAAAATGTACATACATAGGGCATGATTTGACGAAGGAAGAAGAAGAAGAATTAGTGGCCCTATTGCACGAATATAGAGATGTGTTTGCTTGGAGTTACAAAGATTTGAAAGGAGTAGACCCAGATATATGTTCTCATAGAATCCCTATGACTCCAGATGCAAAACCGACAAAACAGAAACCGTACACGTATAATGATAACTACACTGCGAAGATTAAAGAGGAGATAGATCGCTTGATAGAAGCAGGATTCATTTACGAAATTGAGCATACCGAATGGGTATCCCCCATTGTGGTTGTGCCCAAGAAGAATGGAAAATTGCGTGTGTGTATTAACCTTAAAAAAGTTGATGCCGCCACAATTAGAGACAGTTATCCTCTTCCTATCACGGAACACTTATTGGAAAGAGTTGCGGGCAAGGAAGTTTATAGCTTCCTTGATGGTTTCTCAGGCTATAATCAAGTAGCCATTGCTCCAGAAGATCAACATAAGACGGCTTTTGCCACTGAATGGGGCATGTTTGCATTTCGTGTAATGCCTTTTGGGCTAACAAATGCACCCGCCACTTTCCAGCGACTCATGTGTCATGTTTTTAAGGAATTCCTACGCAAGAGTTTGGAAGTATATGTCGATGACTTATGTGCACATTCAAATGTAAGACAGACACATATCCCAGAGTTAAGACAAATATTTGACAAAGGTCGAGAATATCAGGTTTGTTTGAACCCAGAAAAGTGCGTTTTCATGGTCAGACAGGGCAAAATTCTAGGACACATTGTGTCAAAAAATGGAATCTCTACGGATGAGGAAAAAGTGAAGGTAATTGCAGAATTACCTAGACCAACTAATGTGAAAGAGGTACATGCATTTATGGGCCATTGCGGTTATTATAGGAGATTCATACACATGTATGCAATAATAGCCAAGCCTTTGTACTCTCTTTTAACCAATTTTGAATGGACAGATGAATGCGAAAATTCATTCAATGAACTTAAACGACGCTTGTGCTCAGCACCTATATTGACTACACCAGATTGGAGTAAGCCATTCCATGTACATGTGGATGCATCCAATTATGCCATAGGATGTGTGTTAGCACAACCCACGAATGAAGGTAACATAGATCTCCCCATAGCTTACACTAGTAGACAATTGAACGCAGCAGAAAGAAATTACACCACGACCGAACGAGAAGGATTAGGGATGATCTACGCAGTAAAGAAGTTTAGGCACTACTTGTTGGCCAATAAGTTCAAGTTCTTTACAGATCATCAAGCCCTATTGTACTTAGTCAACAAACCATGTAACACAGGACGATTGATACGTTGGTTTCTATTACTCATGGAGTATGATTTTGAAGTCGTATTCAGGAAAGGAAAGACACATCTTAGAGCTGACCACCTTTCAAGATTAACCTCAGGAGAAGCTCCTCAAGGAGTAGTGGATGATCTACCAGACGCATACTTGTTTAACCTTGAGATAGCACCAGAATGGGCTAAGCCTTTAGTCCCTATTCTCACATATGGACCCAAGAATCCTAGGATAAAGATCAAAGAGGGAGAGATTACCAAGTCTCAGAGATACCAAATAATGGCAGGAAGCATATATAAACAGGATAATCAAAAGATTCTTGCTTGTTGTGTAGATGAATCAGAACATGCGAATTGGTTGCAATTAGCACACATAGGTGCATTAAAGCAACATCATTCAAAACATCGACCATTACAGACTCTGCATAGGCTAGGAGTATATTGGCCTTCGATGGAAGCAGATGTCTACAAGTTGTGTAAAGAATGCCATGTTTGTTGTGAAAGACCACCAGTAGAGCATGCTACATTGTTGCGAACATTTGTTTTATGTAGGGTACAAGTTTCAAATTATGTAAATACCTTTGGGAAGTCTTCAAATACTTCAAGAAGGCTCATATTATTCATAAAATGTAGCAAAAATACCACGTGAGTTCTAGAACATGGTGAGTCAAATTAGTGAGTCACAAGGGAGCTTCAGTGGTGTCCTAGTGGAAGGTCGATGTGGCTAGTTCTCAAAGTCCATCAATACTTTGCTTATTTGAGCACTTGAGTCATGTAATACCTCATCCAAGTGTCTACCACGAATTTAGATGTATTAGGAAGGTTTTAGATTATTTTCCCATGCTATAAAAAGAGGAGAAAAGTCGTGATCTTGTGGGATGTCCAAGAGAGTCATATGTGTATCTCTACACTGCTGTAGTTTTGTATGCAGAGATTGCAGAGCTTGTATCTTCCTCATTATATATCCAAATTACATGTTTGATAGCTCATTGGAAAGCTCTTACTGTCTACTTTTTACCTCTAAATTTGCATAATCATTGGATTTGTGAGCTGAGAGCAATACTCTCTGCAAGTAGTGTGTGTTCTCTGTTTTTTATCCCTGCTGAAGGTCTCCATTAAACCTCAAACTTGCAGAGGTCATATCTCCTTGTGTATGCATCCAAATCATGTGTTCTTTGGCTTGTTAGAAAGCTCTTTAAGTCTACTTGTATTCTGAAAAGTTTCAAAGTCATTAGAGTTGTGAGCTAAGAGCAGTAGTCTCTGCAAGTGATGTGTGTCCTCAGGTTCATCTCTGTTTCAAGGTCTCCATTAAAGCTGCATATTGCAGAGGTCATAGCTCATTGTGTATTTATCCATTTGAGGTGTTCTATATCTTGTTGGAAAGCTCTTAGAGTCTAGTTTATGTGTGTGAAACAGTTTTGGAAAATTCCAAGTGAGTAAAGAGCAATTTGCTCTGCAAGGAAATTGGTCTGTGCATACAAGTTTGTGAAAAAGTCAACTAGGTCCTGTTGGGTTTCACCTACTTCTAGCTGTACTTTGGAGATCAATAAACTCCAACATTGGTATCAGAGCAAGTACTTGGAGGCTTGGAGAAAATTATCATACCTTGACGAAGAATTTGAAGCTATCAAAGAAGCAGTTCATCATCAACACTACACAAAGGTAGAAGAAGATTGCAAGGAGGCATCTGAAGCAACATCCAAGCAAAGAAAGGTGCACATACCTCATTTACAAGGTAAATATTATATTTCTTCTCATCACACACATTGGAAAGGAGGCTTAAAGGAGGAAGCTTAGCATTTGTATTATGGGAGACCAACATGCACAAATAGAGAAGCTTGATAAGACCAATTATCAAGCATGGAAGTTTAGAATCACAGCATACTTGCAAGGTAGAGGCTTGTATGGTTTGATTGACGGCACAGATATCAAAACCACATTACCAGAGGACCCAAATCAGCAACAATTGAGGGAGTTTAGACTTTGGAATGAGAGAGACAAAAGGGTTATATTCATTTTATCACAAAATATTCAAGATTCAATGGTAGGACACATACAAGATCTAGACACAAGTAGAGATGTTTGGCTTGCATTGGAAAGGTTGTATGCTACAGGTACAAGAGCAAGGAAGATTCAACTCAAAAATGAGTTGAATAACATAAAGAAAGATACAAGGACATCGGTCAATGATTACATATTGAAAGTTAAAGAGATTGCAGATCAACTAGGATCAATTCAAGCTCATGTGGAGGACGACGACTTGGTTGCACATACTCTCAACGGACTCAAAGATGATGAGAGATGGAAACCCTTCATTACTTCAGTTTATGTCAGAGGAGAATTACCAGATTTTGATCAACTTATTGCCCTCATGGTCATGGAGGAGATGAATCTAAATGGTTCTACTTCAAATCAAAAAGGATCTCAAGGACAAGCTCTTTATGTAGGATCATCAAGAGGTGGAAACAGAGGTGGAAGAGGTTCAAATAGAGGTCGAGGAAGAAGGAGTGATGATCAAAGGACTTCAAGTGGCTTCTTCAACACAAGAGGAAGAGGAAGATCAAGCGCTAGAGGTACGAGAGGCTACTACAACTACAACCAAAGACAAAGGAGTGAAGATAATAAGAACAATTGCTATATATGTGGAAGGTATGGACACTATGCCAAAGATTGTTATCAAAATGAAAATAATCAAGGTGGTAATCGAAGAGGAGGCTATTCAAGAAGAGGTAAACAACAAGGAAATTATGCAGTTGAAGGTAAAAGTGATGATTATGATTCTCTTCTTATAATGAATGTAGAAACTAAGATGAATTGCAATAGCGATGTATGGTATGTAGATAGTGGTTGTTCTAATCACATGTCTCATGATGCTTCATGGTTTTCTAATATGCATAATCCATCATGTAAAGGTCATGTTGAAACAGGAGATGATACAACACATAAGATTATGCAGGTTGGAGATGTTGTTATGCAGGATAAGAGAAAGAAAAATTGCTTGAAGGATGTACTTTATGTGCCAACGATCACTAAGAATTTGATGTCGGTTGGTCAAATGGTAGAAAAAGGTCTACAAGTGAGATTTAATCATGTAGGTTTCTTCATTGAGGATCCAAAGCAAAGGAGGTTAATTGCTAGAGGTCAAAAACAAGGTAGATTGTTTACATTCAAGGTAAACCCAAATCATACAAACTATTTCTCTTATGGTATGCATCGAATAGCAGAGCTTGATCTATGGCACAAAAGGATTGGACACATGAATGTACACAGGTTAAAGGAGCTATCAAAGAAGAGGATTGTTGAAGGATTACCTGATCTTACTAAGCAACATATGGTGCATCTTTGTGAAGCATGTCAAATGGGTAAGCAGAGTAGACAACCTTTCAAGCATTCAAGCTATGTAAGTGATGGTTTGCTAGATCTCATACACACAGATGTGTGGGGACCTACTAAAGAGGCATCCTTGGTTCGTAATAAGTACTATGTATCATTCATTGACGATCATAGTAGAATGACATTTGTGTATTTTATTAAACATAAGAGTGAGGTCTTTGATTGTTTCAAGAAGTTCAAATCATATGTCGAAAAGCAAACAGGAAGGTATATTAAGAAGCTAAGATCCGATGGAGGAGGAGAGTATTTCTCTCAAGCTTTTACTGATTTTTTGTGTGATGAAGGTATCAAAAGAGAAGTTACATGCAGGTATATTCCACAACAAAATGGAGTCGCAGAAAGAAGAAACAGAATCATAGCAAAAGCATCTAGAAGCATGCTTAATGATATGTGTTTGCCTAATTATTTTTGGGTTGAAGCTGTTAACACAAGTGTTTACATCATGAATAGAGTTCCGACTGCTGGAGTTCATCATTTGACACCATATGAGGTATGGCATGGAAGGAAACCAAGTGTAAGTCATTTGAAAGTATTTGGTTGTGTATGTTATGTACATGTACCTAGTGAGGTGAGATCTAAACTTGATGCAAAATCAAAAAAATGTATATTTATTGGTTATGCAGATACTCAAAGAGGATATAGATGCTATAATCCTCATACCAATAAGGTTGTTGTGTCAAGAGATGTAAACTTTGATGAATCACTTTCATGGTATGCAGATAAGAATTGTTTGCAGGTCATGGATGAAAATGAAGAAGGTGTGGTTGAAGGAAATGAATGCATAGTTCAGCCATCAGGAAGTTTAAATGATGAAAGGAGTGGTTTAGATGAAGAAAGAGGATCACCTTTCAATGGAAGATTAAGGCAAGAGTCACCTCCAAGTGTTAAAAGTAAAGGTAAAATCAAACTTGTTGAAGTTAATGATGAAGGAGAGGAAATTAGTGATGTATGTGAGTATGGAGAATCATCAAAGGTTCCTAATAAGAAAGGAAGAGCATCTACATTGGAGGTAAGAAGAACTTCAAGAGTAAGTAAGCAACCTCAAAGGTATACTTATGAATCTTTCATGAATACTCATTATGCTTTTATGACAAAAGTTGAGCAGGAAAATGAACCCACATGTTATGATGAGGCCAAAGGAGATGAAAAGTGGGAGAAAGCAATGAGAGAAGAAATGGAAGCACTACAGGATAACAAGACTTGGAATTTAGTTCCAAGTACACCAAAGCAAAAGGTAATTGGTTGCAAGTGGGTTTTTAAGATTAAAAGAAATAGTGATGGTAGTGTGTCTAGATATAAGGCTAGACTTGTAGCAAAAGGATATAATCAAACTCAAGGTGTGGACTATGAGGAAACATTTAGTCCAGTAGCAAATATGGCAACGGTGAGAACTTTGTTGGCTTTAGCCGCAAGTAAAAGGTGGAATATATATCAACTCGATATAAAGAATGCCTTTCTTAATGGTGAGTTAAATGAAGAAGTGTATATGTCACAACCAAATGGTTATGTGGATGCAAAATGTCCTAATCATGTATGCAGGTTAAAGAAGGCATTGTATGGTCTTAAGAAGGCACCAAGGGCATGGAATGCAAGGTTGGTAAAGTATCTTATGCTGCAAGGATACACAGCGAGTCATGCTGATCCTGAAAGAACTTGGAGAAGCTTGTCGAAGGTAGAAAAGTGCGTTTCGAAGCGATGAAGTTTGGTCAAGCCAACCGGCACAAGACCAGCCCTTGAGATTTTGGAGACTCAAATATACCTTATAGGCATGCTATAAGTGCAAAGAAACACACTATGTACCTTGGAGCATCAAGGAGAATGAGTCGATACAAAACAGATAGGTTCGCGGGTCGACTAGCTCCAAAAACTTACAATCTATGGAAGAGACAATGAACTTCAAATGCTCATAGCGACCAGCGTGATTACAATTAGAAAAAATCCTTTTATGGGAGTGATACACATAGGGTTGAGTGTATGGAATGCACAAAATTATAAGGAATAAGCAAAATATGCTATAGGAATGAATGCGACATTCACCGGTGGTACTTCCTATTTTTCAGGAATACGCAGAGATTGACCCCAAGGTAGAAAAACTGAGATTTCTCCAAATCTGCTGAGCCAAATGCTTTGAAAATGTACAGGCAAAAACTAGACACTGATACCTTTCCAATGAGTCCTCTTGCACTCAATTTGGAGCTCTGAGGAGAGAGCAGCAGCCTCTGCAAGATTACTGTTGGCGAAGAAGATGATGCAGAAAATTGAAGGAGCAAGACAATGATGGTCACAAGTGTATGTATATTGCTTCCATGTAATGTACAAGTGATTTCAACTCCTTATATAGCCTCTAGGAGTGTTCCACGACTTTTACAACTTGAATTTGAATTCAAATGAAGGTGGGAATGGTTGTTGGAGGGAATCAATTCACTTCCCTACAATCTAGGAAAAGTGAAGATCTTGATTGATCTACTTTTATGTGATTGATTGCTTGATTGAATGCAACTTCAACCACCAAAATTTCGTGGGATTTTGGCCCTATATTTGTACCTTTACATGTGTACAACTCAAGGCTTTTACAACGGTAAATGAGCCATCAAAATATTCTCAAAAAGTACAATAAATGAGCATATGAAAAAGAACTCTCCAACGGATATTCTTTCGACGCGATAGCATTTGATGTAGATCAAATCCACCTCAAGCATAGTGTAAGCTTGATGTTACAACAGATCCTTCACTTTATGTAAAACATGTAGATGGCATGTGTGTCTATGTATGCATTTATGTGGATGACTTGTTGATTACAGGGAATGATGCAAAAGAAATTGATGAGATAAAAGGTAATTTGGGAAAGGAATTTAAAATTTCAGATCTTGGTTTGCTCAGATACTTTCTTGGGATTGAAATTGTGTATAGTGATGAAGGTATGTGGTTGATACAAAGAAAGTATATATGTGATATGCTGAAAAGGTTTGGTATGCAGGAATGTAAATTTGTTTCTACTCCAATGGAATGTAATGTAAAGCTGAGTGCAAAGGAAGGTGATGAGTTGCATGATATGAATGTATATAGATCCATGGTAGGATCTTTGATTTATGCAACAAAAACTAGACCTGATATATGTTATGTAGTGGGAGTATTGTCACAGTTTATGCATGAACCTAGAGTACCTCATATGCATGCAGCGAAAAGAGTGCTTAGGTATTTGAAAGGTACCATGAACGAAGGATTATTTTATAGTCATGATGCTGATCTAACTCTTAAAGTCTTTAGTGATGCAGATTGGGCTGGAAGCAAAGATGACAGAAGATCCACAAGTGGATATGTGGTAATAGCAGGAAACAAGACATTAACATGGAGTTCAAAGAAACAGCCTACAGTTGCTTTATCTTCTACAGAGGCTGAGTATAGAGGTTTAGCATTGGCTACTATTGAGGTTATGTGGTTTAAAAAGTTGTTTCATGACTTGAATGTGCAGGTTGATGTACCACTGATATATGGGGATAACTTGAGCAGCATTCATATGACCTCAAATCCTATTTTTCATGCTAGAACAAAGCATATAGAGGTTCACTATCATTATGTTCGAGAGAAGGCCATGAACAATGAAGTGCAGTTTTCTTTTGTTGGAACAAAGGATCAAGTTGCAGATATCTTCACCAAATCCTTGGATGGACCAAAGCTTCAAAGATTCAACTATATTCTTGGCATGAAGGAAATACCCTTTGAAACTTGAGGGGGAGAATGTTGCGAACATTTGTTTTATGTAGGGTACAAGTTTCAAATTATGTAAATACCTTTGGGAAGTCTTCAAATACTTCAAGAAGGCTCATATTATTCATAAAATGTAGCAAAAATACCACGTGAGTTCTAAAACATGGTGAGTCAAATTAGTGAGTCACAAGGGAGCTTCAGTGGTGTCCTAGTGGAAGGTCGATGTGGCTAGTTCTCAAAGTCCATCAATACTTTGCTTATTTGAGCACTTGAGTCATGTAATACCTCCATCCAAGTGTCTACCACGAATTTAGATGTATTAGGAAGGTTTTAGATTAGTTTCCCATGCTATAAAAAGAGGAGAAAAGTCGTGATCTTGTGGGATGTCCAAGAGAGTCATATGTGTATCTCTACACTGCTGAAGTTTTGTATGTAGAGATTGCAGAGCTTGTATCTTCCTCATTATATATCCAAATTACATGTTTGATAGCTCATTGGAAAGCTCTTACTGTCTACTTTCTACCTGTAAATTTTCATAATCATTGGATTTGTGAGCTGAGAGCAATACTCTCTGCAAGTAGTGTGTGTTCTCTGTTTTGTATCCCTACTGAAGGTCTCCATTAAACCTCAAACTTGCAGATGTCATATCTCCTTGTGTATGTATCCAAATCATAAGTTCTTTGGCTTGTTAGAAAGCTCTTTAAGTCTACTTGTATTCTGGAAAGTTTCAAAGTCATTGGAGTTGTGAGTTAAGAGCAGTAGTCTCTGCAAGTGATGTGTGTCCTCAGGTTCATCTCTGTTTCAAGGTCTCCATTAAAGCTGCATATTGCAGAGGTCATAACTCATTGTGTATTTATCCATTTGAGGTGTTCTATATCTTGTTGGAAAGCTCTTAGAGTCTTGTTTATGTGTGTGAAACAGTTTTGGAAAATTCCAAGTGAGTAAAGAGCAATTTTCTCTGCAAGGAAATTGGTCTGTGCATACAAGTTTGTGAAAAAGTCAACTAGGTCCTGTTGGGTTTCACCTACTTCTAGCTGTACTTTGGAGATCAATAAACTCCAACATACATTATATCACGTGTCTCTCACACCAGACTGGAGTGAACCGTTAGTGACATACTTGAGGACGAAGACATTCCCTCAAGGCATGACCTTAGCTCGTCAACGTAGTCTAGAGCAGGAAGCTCAAGATTATTCACTTATTGGCGATAACCTATACAAACGGGGACGAGATGGATATCTAAGACAATGTGTTCATGAGAGCGATTATTTGAGCATACTAGAGACTGCACACCAAGGTGTTGCAGGAGGTCATTTTGGACCCGATAGGATAATCAAAGCCATCCTCTTTGCAGGATTATGGTGGCCCACTCTTCACATGGATGCTCATACCTATGTAAAGAGATGTGATGTGTGCCAAAGAACTCAGTTTCCTACTCGCAGAGATGAAATGCCATTGAAACCCATGATGGGCGGACGTGCATTTTCTAAGTGAGGTATAGACTTTGTAGGACCCATTAACCCCCCTGCAAAAGGTACACATGCGGAATACATTATTGTTGCCACAGATTATCTTACGAAATGGGTAGAGGCAAAAGCCACGAAAAAGAATGATGCACACACAACTGCAAAATTCTTATTTGAGAATGTCTTTACAAGATATGGATTGCCTATAGAGTTAGTGAGCGATCGAGGCACTCACTTTCTAAACCAAGTCATTGAATATTTGTTACAGGATTTTATGGTGATTCACAAGAAATCCGCACCATATCATCCTCAGGCCAATGGTCAGGCTGAAAGCACTAATAAGATCCTTTGTAACGTACTGACGAAACTCGTGAACAACAAACGTTCAGATTGGGACAAACAGTTACACCACGCTATTTGGGCATATCGAGTGGCCTACAAGACCGTACTCAATGCAACTCCCTTTCAGATGGTTTTTGGTCAGAATGCTGTGCTTCCTTTGGACTTCTTGATACCGACCCTTAAGGTTGCACAAGAACACCAGTGGACCGGCCATGAATTATCAGCAAGAATAATGGACTTGGAACGATTAGGAGAAACCAGGCTAAAGGTGGCAGCAGTAATATATGCAGCGAAGAAGAGACAGAAAGCATATTTTGATGCACATGTGAAAGATAAAGGCCTAAAAGAAGGAGATTTAGTTCTAGTATATACGCTAAAGCAACACGCACGTAAGTTAGAAAAGCGAGGTTATGGACCTATGATCATTAACAGACTCTCAACAAGTGGAGCAGTACAATTAGCCACTTTAGAAGGAGATATAATGCCTAATTATATTAGTGGCTGTAGAGTCAAGCTATATCAGGAACCTCTTACTGAGGATATGCTTAGACGACTCACGTTGGCAAAGAAGCGTAAGGAGGAAGAAAATAGAATACGAGCGGAAGCTCAGGCAGAAGCAACACTACAGACGAGAACATGACAAAGTTTCAACAAAAGCAGAGTCAGCATCCAAAGTCCCCTCGATCTTCTTCTACAAGTACCAATACTCGACAGATTTGGATCGCCAAGAAATACCTTATCCATAAACCCACACCCATGCAGATTTGGGTACCCAAACAATGTATTATAGCCCAACCCTCAAGCCATGTAATATATACCCCTCAGAAATCTTTCCATCCTTCAATACCACCAAACCCGATACCACTTTTCGTCCCTCAGCAGAAACACACCACCCACTCAAAGACTCTTAGGAAATGGATACCGAAACGTATCCAAACGTCTTCTTGTACCCCATTATCTAACAACTCTCCCACCCCATTTAAACTCCACCCTTGTAATAATTCACCCTCAACCAAACCTTGTATAAATTCATACACCCAAACCCCACATCATGCATAATAAAAGCTCATCAAGAAATGTATGCATAATCTGAACCATATAGGTGTCTAGAGACCTGCATTAGCTCTGTAAAAAGATCATTGCATCAATCACTTCACGACACTTGGCTACACGGGTTACACATCGGTTATGGAAAGGGATTGCGGTCTCACCTTAATGGGATCATAATTAATTTCCATGCTAATGTGTTAATCTTTTGTAGCAGATCTTTTCCATTAGCTCATCAGTCATCATGCAAACCGAAGCAGGACCATCAGAAGCTGGCCCAAGCACACCAATGGCCAATATTGGAGAATTACTCACGGACTCTTATCCTACGATGCAACCACCAGAGTTTCAAGGTTTTCCAGGACCCATGCCAATCGACGATCCTCCTAGAGGATATACTGCGAAGATTCATCGTAATTCTCACTGGTTTCAAGGCCTAGCAGGACCATTAGCAGACGCTGATTTCATATTTGAGGCCAATTTGGCATTTGATCTTCGCACATGGGCCAAGTACCAGTTCTTTTCAAGAGAATTTGAAGGACTACAGAATACACAAGATATAACGCACGTTTGGGCACGAGCGGGATTTATAGAGTATTTTAGCGACCCTCTGCATAAGCCCAATTTTTACAGATGTTTTTACCTAGTAACCACCTTGACGGCTTCAGAGAACAAGGATCTACCCGGCACATTCATGTTACCATCCTTGGTAAATGATCCTCCATTTAGAAGGTTTTATTTGTCTAAAGATTTAATTCGCACAGCTCTGAAAATACATGGAACACACACTCCGACGGAGAGAGAACGGCTAGTCCCAGAGCAGATGAAACGTGGTGACGTAACTAAGTGGGAGGATATCTCTGCTATAACACCTGAGCTCTCTAAGCCATTACGGATATGCATGCAGCACTTTGCTTTCCCAGCTCAGGATCGTTTTACCATGCCTCACAAGAGAATCTGGTTTGGATTGTACTTAGCATGTACTGGACCGCAAACGGTTGATCTAGCCAGCTGGATAATTGATCAGCTCTATTTGGCACAACATAGGTGGGAGCGAAAGAAGGTAATCAATGGGTGCTGCACCCTCACCAGGATCATATATATGTGCTTGGCATACGACTTACCAGTGAGGAACTGAAAGCATTCAAAGGCACCACTAGGAAGGCTAGAAAGTCTAGCAAAGGCAGAGCCGGAAAGCGGATGAGAGGTACTATCCCGTGCCTACAAGTCCCAGAATCACCCTCGCCACAACCATCTCTAGAGCAGTCACCAAGAGCAGCCACTCCCACGGTACCACCAATTCGTATACGGTTATCAAGACTAGTTACGCCAGAGGGCACCACCAGTACTGTTGCACCCCAAGCAGCCACAACCACAGAACCTATCACCACAGCAGCTGAACTTCCCACCACTATTGGTGCGGAAGCTTTCTCTTTTCCAATACCCCATTTAGAACCAGGACAAGCAGAGCCACTGGACCAAACTTTTGATTTTGAGATGCCTGATGCATTCTCCAATGAGTTCCAGTTTTCAGAAGGACAATTGTTTTCTCAAGAATTTGAAAGGCCTAGCTACCCTACCACACCCAGCGATCAGCCACAAGGACAGATCGTGTCCAGCTCTGATGACGAAAGAACAGCCACCGATGACGACGAAGGAGACGACGAAGCTAGCCAGGGAACACAGGAATCCCAAGAGCATGAACCGACAGATGGCCAAGGCCAACAAACAGACACACATGGTGATACAAGTACCCATGAAGATGAAACTTACGAAGCAGCAGCTTACACACTCGCTATTAAGAAGCTGTATAGAACTATGGAAAAAGTTTGGGCACGCAAAAAACTGACAGAGGAAGAGAGTCAAACAATAATAGAACAAGAACTTGTCACAGGCGGATTCGAAGACGCATACATCAAAGGATTCAGAGAGTTAGTCAAATCAGTAGGCTCCAACGAAGCCCTCAAGTACTTGCAACGAAAGCCACTACCACAGTTTGACCCCCGCAGAGTACGACTACTCTCAAAGCCCGGCGAATACATTCGTGTACCAACAGGAGCACAGTCTTCTGAACAAGCCAGGGAGGCACGCCTCATCCCCAAAAGTTCGTTGGCTGTAGAAACCATCTTTGTAGATTCCCCACCCCGCGCTACAGCTGTACAAACCTCAGTAGTCACTGAAGTACCGACCACCCAAACCGCTCCTCTCTCACCGCCCGTCCATCCAGCCTCCCCTCTTCACCCTCCTTCCCCCAGACCAACATCTTCTATTGCCGGTGGCGTTGCAGAAATTGTCTTCACGACCACTCATCCCACAATTCCCGCACCCATTAGCCCTAGTCTACCCCCTCCCACACCCACCTTTCTATCCAACCCATTCCTTCATCAATCTCTTCCACCTTTCCCCACAACTCCAAGACCCCTTTTCCCATTCCCACCGCCATTAACCTTCTCCCCCGTCTCACCTCCCCGACCCACTATAACCCCTCTTTCCCCTTTCCACCAAGGTGCTCCAGCCAGCCCCCCTGTAAATTACCCCTCAACCTTTGTAAATCCCGTATTTACACCAGCACGAGTACCCACGATCACACCCATATTCACGGTCACCGCACTAGATACGTCCACTGACATGGACATCTCACCACCCACTGCACCATCACTCACTTCACTCACGGCACAAACATTTTTAGGCACATCACAATTTTCAACAATCACTACATCATCCACCTTCCCACCCCCATTCCCCATTCCCGTTGCATCTACACCAATTGCATCTTCATTTAGCACCCCATTAATACTATCACCCACTGTAGATAATGCATTTCGACAGATGTTCATGTGTATGACGCAAGTAAGAGATGAGTTCACATCTCTTGGTGATAATTATCAGCAGCTGTAGAGGACAACCAATGACTTACAGTCGCAGCTTAATTTATTGTCCATTGAGAATGCCTCTCTGAACACCTGATACCAGGAATTACGTGAGGCTTATCACAAATTGGAACTAGAAAGCAAAGAAAAGACCAAGGAAGCAATTGCTGACCTGGATAACTTATTAAGAGCCCAGACAGTCCGCAATGCAACGCTAACACGAAACATGGGCTTACTACGAAGACACCTAGCAGCCGCCAAGGAAGAAAACCAGCGCTTACAGGATCAGAACCGAGAAAACTTAGAAGCAGCGCTCGACCACCCAGACCAACCACTCAGTCCTAGCAGGTTCAAAGCCATTCCTTCAGACTCGATGAGGATGCTGCTAGACGATCATGTAAGATTACTAGATGAATACGACCGCATGAACGAGGAGTTACAGAAACTCAAAGAAGATCACAAATTACTCTAGTTACGAGAACCGGCACACCAAGACATACCAGCACCTGTGGATCCCTCTCCTGACATCTTAGAGGAACTCAACGCATTACGGGCCCAGATATCGAACCTTGAATCAAGGATTGCAGTATATGAAGCACCACCAAGGCCAGATTCCCCACCTGAGCTTCCAGCTGAGGAAGAAACGGTCACCATCCCGGTGGACGAAACGTTTGAAGAAGCGTATGAGCCACAACCCATCCCAGGCGGACGTGTCACGGCCCAAGGCCAGATGACGTACGAACTTCCGACCCCCGCGTGGATGAAGACTATTGAGGAACTTGGGACAACGCACTCAGCGAGAGTAGAGGCACAATTACATGCCATGGCGATGATAGAAGAAAGAATATTACAGTCTCCATTCTTTGCTCATTTGGCCCCGCGACGATACATATCTGGGCATGAGCTACAGTATAAACCGTATTTCATGTTAATGGCCGAATACCAATTAGCCATTGAGAAAGAGACAGGTAAGAAACCATCGCATGCAACTCAATTCGAGGCGGATGATTTGCCACTAGATGCACAACAAGGACGGATCTATCAACCAGAGTGGCAAAAAGATTTACTACAGCAGTATCCAGAGATGATGAGTACATGGGTAAAGGCACCTTTGCATTTGAAGTATAACCCGTGTTGGGGACCAGTACCACGACGCCGCTCCTGGACTACCTTTGCTATTAAGGTACAAAACAATAAGCAGTGCCAATACTGGTTGAATTACCCCTATTTTAAGCCACCCATTGAGTTACCAACTGTTGGCTACATGATGGCTACAATTCGCCACTGGCTCCCTAGATTAAAGCATATGGATGATATAGCGGCGCATATGACTGTCAAAATCTTTGACATGATGCAAATGATTTTTAAAGTCTTCCGACGCGTCAAGGCACCCCATGTCAACACCCCAGGCTTTGAGCATGGAAATTTTGACCTGGTATATGATATGAGTACAACGCCATCGCTACGGGTGTGTTATGCCTGGCAGTGCAGAATAAAGTACCTACCGGCGTGCTACAAGCAGACGTTCGAAGAGATGTTCACAACCGGCTTCTGGGAATACCATTCAGAGGTATTCATAAGCAGGCTTACACATTTATTACAATTATTTGCTTGTGAACGAATGGTCTATTCCACACACTATCAGCTCCCGCCACCGGAAGAACCACAACCAATCGACTGGGAGAAACTCGAGGCAGATCTGGCCCGAGGCATTCGTATCTCCGAGCACACCCTAGCTATAGACCTCCTACAGAACTATATCCGGTAGACCTCACAACAAGGTTCTGTCAGGGACGACAGAAGCGAGAGGGAGGGGGGTGTTGGAAGCAGCCAGAGGCACAGACGACGCGGAAGCATGTAACAACGGAGCAGGAAGCCAGTCAAATCTTTTTTCAAAGAATCATGTTCTAAAAATACTTTTCAGAAACCTCCAACAGTGATTTTCATCACTATTGTAACATATGTAACATAGAAAACCCCATTTTGTAACCCATAGCTCCATTTCGTGCAAGCCCAAGAGTCCTCGAGCTTGAGGAGCTTAGGTAGAACAAGCGTATCAATTTTCGTTATTTTTAGACATCGTTTACCCTTCCAAATAGCATCTAGGACCTAATTTTTAACTATGCCGGTCACTAGATGTGAAACCGGTCAAAACTAGTCTAGAAACTATAAAAAGAGCTAGAGAGCTCACTTTTGAGGTTGGTTAGTGTTGGTTAGTGTTGGCTAGTGTGAGCTTAGAGTTCTTTTGAGCTTGTAATAGTGTTCTTGAGTAATAGAGCTAATTGCCCACCTTCCATTGTGTCTTGCTTGTCTCTTCGTAGTGTGTGTGTATGTGTGTGTGCATTTCTATGCTTCTCACCTTCACTCTCACTTCATCTCACATTCACGATCTTCATATCACTCCTATCTCTTCCGCGGATTGACATTAAGGAGGTGGAGCTTCTTAACGTGGTTCTCACCATTGTGCTAGAGCAACAGGGAGTTCCACCTCGCCCATGCAAGGGGTTTCCACGCCTCCCAATCCTATGAGATACGCTTCTATAGGACTGATGTTTAATTTCAACTATTGACAGTAAGAAAGTTTAACCGCGCTAGTGGCTGCGCCTGAGTCAATTAAAGCCCGTACAGTCCTTGCACTCTTTCCTTGTCCTATCTCTAGGGTTACAAAAGGGCGTTGATCAATTATCCTATGAGAGCTAATACCTGAAACTTCACACATAGCCACATGATATCCTTGAGCTACATAGTCATCTATCCTAGGCTGATCTCTACCCTGCCTTCTCAACTTCATCCTTCGGATGCGTTCTAAAGCTTCTACTTGCGCCTCTTCTCGAATTCCCTTTTCTTCTTCCTTGCGTTTCTTGGCAGTGTTGAATCAATTTAGCATCTCTTCAATCAGGGGTTCCTGATATAACTTGACTCTGCATCCGCTAATGTAACTAGGAAGAACATTACCTTCTAGTTTAGCTAATTGAACTGCTCCACTCGTTGAGATCCTATTGATAATCATGGGTCCATAGCCTCTTTTCTCTAATTTGCGTGCATGTTGTTTCAGGGTATACACCAAAACTAAGTCTCCGGCCTTCAAGCCTTTATCCTTAACATGGGCATCAAAGTATGCTTTCTGTCGTTTCTTAGCTGCATATATCCCTGCAGCAGCCCTCAATCTTGTTTCTCCTAATCGTTCAAGGTCAAAGAGTCTAGAGGAGAGTTCATGACCCGTCCAATCGTGTTCATGTGCTACTCTCAATGTAGGTTCAAGAAGTCTAGTGGTAGCACAACATTTTGGCCAAATACCGTCTTGAAGGGTGTGGCTTGGACTACCGTTTTATAGGCAAATCGGTATGCCCAAACAACATGGTGTAGCTGTTTGTCCCAATCAGAGCGTTTATTATTCACTAATTTAGTGAGCACATTGCATAGAATCTTATTGGTGCTTTCAGCTTGCCCATTAGCTTGTGGGTGATAGGGGGCCGACTTCTTATGTACTACCAGGAATTCTTGGAGCAGATTTTCAATAACTTCATTCAACAAGTGAGTGCCTCTGTCACTAACTAGCTCTATTGGTAATCCATACCTAGTGAACACATTCTCAAATAAGAACTTGGCGGTTGTTTGGGCATCATTCTTAGTCGTGGCTTTCACTTCTACCCACTTGGTTAAATAGTCTGTGGCCATAATAATATACTCTACATGCGAACCCTTAGCTGGGGGATTAATAGGACCTACAAAGTCTATTCCCCACTTAGAGAATGCACGTCCACCCATCATAGGTTTCAGGGGCATCTCATCTTTGCGTATAGGATATTGAGTTCGTTGACAGACATCACACCTCTTCACATAGGTATGTGCATCCATGTGAAGGGTCGGCCACCAAAGACCTGCGAATAATATTGCCTTGATCACCCGATCAGGTCCGAAATGTCCTCCTGCTACACCTTGGTGAGCAGTTTCCAAGATCTTAAGATATTCGCTCTGATGGACACATAATCTAAGGTAACCATCTTTACCACGCTTGTATAGATTATGACCAATGAGTGAGTAGCCTAGGGCTTCTTGTTCTAGACTTCTTTGTCTGGCCAACGTCACATCTTGAGGGAATGTTTTCGTCCTCAAGAAGGCTACCAATGGTTCACTCCAATCTGGCACTATGGTCACTTGATAAAGAGTGGCATGATCCACGGGTGGTTTAGTGCAGCAGATCGGGCATTCTTTGCACAACTTATGGACATCAGCCTCCATAGTCGGCCAATGCACTCCAAATCTCCTTAGTGTCTGTAAAGTTCTTTGCCTCAAATGGTGTTGCTCTAATACACCTACATGTGCTGATTGCAACCATTTTGCGTACTCGTCCTCTTCCACACAACAAGCCAATATCCCTTGATCTGTCTATTTGTACATGCTTCCTGCCATGATATGGTACTTCTGGGCTTTTACTACCTCCGTGTCTTGAGTGTTTACGACTGGGTGGTTAGGCCCGTATGTCAATACTGGCACTAATGGCTTAGCCCACTGAGGTAGAACTTCCAAATTAAACAAGTAAGCATCACGAAGGTCATCTGATACTCCTTGTGGGGCTTCTCCAGATGTGAGCCTAGAGAGGTGGTCTGCTCTCAAGTGAGTCTTCCCTTTCCTCACCACAATTTCAAAGTCGTATTCCATTAGTAAGAGAAACCATCTTACTAATCTACCTGTATTGCATGGCTTTTTTACCAAGTACAACAGTGCTTGATGATCAGTAAAAAATTTAAACTTGTTTGCAAGCAAATAGTGTCTAAAATTTTTAACTGCATATACCATGCCTAATCCCTCTCGTTCAGTGGTGGCATAATTTTGTTCAGCTGCATTCAACTGTCTACTAGCATAGGTGATTGGAAGATCCATATTACCTTCACCCGTAGGTTGTGCAAGCACACATCCAATAGCATAATTGGATGCATCCACATGAACATGGAAGGGCTTATTCCAATCTGGTGTGGTCAAGATTGGTGCTGAACACAATCTCTTTTGAGCTCATTGAAAGATTCCTCACATTCATTAGTCCACTCAAAGTTGGTCAAAAGTCCGTACAGAGGTTTGGCAATGATGGCGTACATGTGTATAAAGCGTCGGTAATAGCCACAATGCCCCATGAAAGCTTGTACTTCCTTGACATTCTTTGGCGTAGGTAACTCTGATATGGCTCTTACTTTCTCTTAATCAGTGGATATGCCATTCTTTGACACTATGTGTCCTAGAATCTTGCCTTGCCTGACCATGAGAACACACTTTTCTGGGTTCAAGCAGACTTGATACTCTCGACATTTATCAAAGATTCGTCTGAGTTCAGGGATATGGGTTTGTCTAATGTTGGAATGAGCACAAAGATCATCCACATAGACCTCTAAGTTCTTCCTCAAGAACTCTTTAAATACATGGCACATCAGTCTCTGAAAGGTTGCAGGGGCATTGGTAAGCCCAAATGTCATTACCCTAAAGGCAAATATGCCCCATTCTGTGGCAAAAGCAGTCTTATGCTGGTCCTCGGGAGCAATGGCTACCTGATTGTAGCCAGAAAATCCGTCAAGAAAACTATATACTTCCTTGCCTGCTACTCTTTCTAAGAGATGTTCCGTGATAGGAAGCGGATAGTTATCTCAAATAGTGGCTGCATTAACCTTCTTCAAGTTAATGCACACATGTAGCTTTCCATTCTTCTTGGGCACCACTACAATGGGGGATACCCACTCAATGTGCTCAATCTCATAGATGAATCCAGCTTCCACCAGTCTATCTATCTCCTCTTTTATCTTAGCAGCATAATTATCATTATATGTGTATGGATTCTGCTTAGAGGGTTTCGCATTTGAGGTCATGGGAATCGTGTGCGAGCATATGTCTGGATCTACACCCTTCAAGTCTTTATAGCTCCAAGCAAACACATCTCTATACTCTCTTAGCAAGATTATCAACTCTTGCTCTTCTTCTTGCGTCAGGTCATGTCCTATGTACGTGCATCTTTCTTCTCCTTCTTCAATGGCTACAACCACTTTCTTGGTGGTTTCTTTGTTATCATAGGCGTCCCCTGATTGTGCCTCACGTTTTGGCATTCTTATCATGACTCTCCTATCGTCTATCTCATACTTTTTAAAATTTTCAGGGACCTCAAACAAAGATTCTTCCTCCTCCGGTGTGACTTCTCTCTTCTTCCTCTTCTTGCCTTCACTCTTGGCAGCCACTTGTGTGGTTAATCTCACATCATTTGTGAGCTCTTCATGTCTTTGAGGGTGAACTTCCACTTCATAGAAGTATTCCTCATCCGATGCAAAAGGTGGGTCCATGATGATTGACTCTAAGTCGGAGTCACTTGCATCCTCAAATGCATCAGGGCTAGGTTCGCACTCTTCTAAAACCGAATCTCCCATGATTGGCTCTATGGAGAAGACTGAAATGTCATAGCCATCCTCGTCACAGTGGGGTGTCCATTGTTCTTCATTGATGGCTACATCCATTTTTGCTAGAATTTTTGCCCAGCCGTGGGGTTCAAATTCTTCGTCAGGGAATACTACCGGTGCATAGGCTGGGTCTTGAATTGATCTATGTGTTTCCTTCGCACCTACCTCTCTAGATTTTTCTCTCTTCTCTTCTTCTACGGCTACTTTGCACATCCACAAATGGGTGTCTTCATGCATCCATGAGGATCCTGATCCTATGGAATGCACAGACTCCGTATCATCTTTGGCTCTATGGATGGGGTTCCACTGAATGGGGGGTACATCCCTATGAGAGTAGTCTTTGAGATTGACTTTGGTCGTAACACCTAAGTGTTGCAAATACAAGGAATTGGTTCCCCAATCCTGTACCACTTGCAACTACCGCATAAATGGTCTTCCCAAAATCATCTCATAGGCATGGTTCTTGCTAAAATCAGAGATAGCAAATGCATGCTCAAACTCTACACCACAAGTAGTGAGAGTTATTCCTTCAAGCAGTCCTAAGGGTCTTTCTATGTGACCATCAGCCATCTGCAATTTCATTCTCATTGGCCTAAGTGCTGGCTTGCCCCAACGCTTCCATAGGGAAGTGGTAGCAATTGCAACTCCTCCACCTGAGTGGAGAATTGCCTTGGTTGTGTATCCTTGATGGGTGATGGGAAGATAGGTGTTTCCTTCTTCACCTTCACTCATATCTCCTATCTTGTCTAGAGGAATTTCTGGCACTGTTCTATGTGATCCTACCTGGGAACGAGGTTTCACTACTTTTGGCACTTGATTGGCTACATGCTTCCATAACTCTGGCCTAACTTTGAGTAAATCTTCTAAAGTGAGGTTGCACTGCACTTTAGTGTTGTTTACTACCTCCGTATTCCTAGGTATGACTGAGTCTTCATTTCGTACCATGATCGTGGGGGCTCTCATACACGTGGACTTTGCCTCCCATGGGCGTGTGAAATGGGGTAGTTCTTGTATGGAATTGGATTCGAAGTCTAGTCTCTCTTGAGATTGAGTGCTCTCCTGCTCTTCATAAATGGATGGTATGTCTTGTGGGAATTGGTCATGTGCATCATCCACAAGTTCAATGGGAGGAGGGACTTCACTTTCTTTAGCCCATTTGTCTTCTTGAATCTCTCGTAGGAATTCTTGTGTGAACCGATTCATAGAAGAAGATGTGTCTGGCTCCGTGGAGTTAGGCACATAGGCTTCCTGGGCAGGAAGGCTTACTCTCTTAATTGCCTTGCCCTTACTTGGAGGGGTGGGTTCCTTTTCTGATTGTGCAATCAACCTCTCCAATCTTTCTAACAGTCCATCAAAGTGCAACTGCGTCTTAGCTCAACTAGAGATGTTAAAGAGGCGACTAGCTTCAAACATGGTTTGGGCCAATTCCACCATCTTAGCACAAATCTTGGTTCGTTCAAGCTCTAGTTCCGCTCTCGGGTAACACTTTTCATGATCTCTCACATTTGGTCCTTCTTGGATTCTGGCCTGATATGCCTTAAGCATCATATTTAGGTCCTCGGGAGTGGGATCTGCTAGTACTGATCCTACTCTAGGGGCTGGTGGGGTCGTATGAGGCAGGTTGGAAGGGGTTGGATTGGACGGAGATGGGAATGGTGGTGGTGGTGTAGTGTGAGAGGGAGTTTGAGATGTGAGTTCAATTATCCTGGCTTTCATTTCTCTTAGGCTTTCCTCGAGTTCACTCATTTTCTTAGCCCATTGCCTCTTCATTCTTTCTCTACTATCTCTCCATGCTCTAGTCCTCTTCTTGGTTATGCTCTCAGTTTCACTCGCCTCAGCATTTTTTTCCTGGCCTAAACTTTGGTTCTGCTGAAAGGCTTGAGCTCTAGTGACTACCTGTACTGGTGCAGTGGAAGTCACACTTCCTGTAGAGTCTACTACTAACCCAATAACATTGATAGGAGTTATTTTTGGCATATTATTGGGATTGTTTGGGCAATCTCGTAAGAGATGCTCCTTTCCACAATCTTAACAAAAGCCTTGTATTGTTACTGACTGGGGTTGTGTGGGTGCAGGCATGGGGCAATCACGAATGAGGTGATCTCCATGACATCTGTAGCATGGCCCTCTAGGGAATGGGGGTCTTACCTGCCTAGGTTGAGGTCTAGAGTTGGGGTTTGCGTACATGACATTTGTGTAATCTGACTCCCAACTAGGTTCACTCGATTCTTCACTATAGTAGAACTCACCATGTTCAGGAGACTGCATATAGTAAGCTTGTGGACTATCTATGTGAGTGGAATCAAAACTATGATCACTCGGGTCACTCTCTGAAAGCAATGGAGTCACTGGGACTATGGCTCTATTCAAATTTTCCTCAGCAACTGCATACTTTACAGGAATCACATTAGCTGGGGTTGGAGGTTGTTGAGCTCACACAGGTTGAGGCCTGCGTTGGTTTTGGTAGGGTTGTTGATAGGATTACTGTGGTCTACCATATTGTTGTGGAGGGTACTGGTTCTGGTATCTTCCCTGTTGTGGATAGGGCTGAGGGTAGGTTTTCGTAACTGCTTGCTTATTGTATGGGCAGTCTTGTGCTATGTGATTTGTGTATCTCTGTTCTATGGTGCAGTACTGGCTAGGGTTCACCTAGGGTTGAGCCATAATGGGACATACGTTCGCCATATGGTCACCTCCACAAGTATAGCACCGCTTAACTGGGGCAAACCTTGGGATTTGTTTGCTAGTGACACCTAGTTTTTGAGCTACTTTCTCCGCAAGTTCCTCAATTGATGTGGCTTGCGAGGAAGAGAGGCTAGAGGCACTATCAGAATCTTTGTAGATTTTGGAAAGCTCTAACTCCTCCCCTAGGTTGTCCTCGATGTCGATGCACATGTGTACACACTCTTCTATAGTCCTAGGGTCCTTCAAGTACACATATGACCTCAATTTGGTACTTAGCAATCCATCCAAGAATAAAGCCACTTGCTTGGCTGGAGTGGGTAACTCAGGGATAGGACATCTCTCTAGATATTGCCTAAACCTTCTTCCTGCAAGTCTAATTGTCTCTTGGGGGGTCTGCTTGAAGCTATGTATCAATGAGAAAGTATTATGACTTATCCCACTCTTAGAGAATTCAGTGATAAAAGCCTCTAAGAGTTGGTCTATGCTCCTGAACTGTCTCTCACTCAATGGTTAAAACCATGTAAGGGTTGTGTTCCTAAGGGTTAGACCAAAGGCATTATACTGCGTGAATAGGTCCTCAACTTGTTCAGCTCTCAATCCTTGCCTAAATTCGGCCACATGATTGTATGGGTCTCCTGTGCCATCGAAGTAGTTCTTCATGGACTTAACTAGCTGGGTCGGTCTCAAAGTCCTCGTGTGCTCTCTAGGTCTTGGTAGAGCAAATTCATCCGCATTCTTTTGGTTCCTTGGGGCTCTAAGTCCCTCAGGTTCCACTCTATGTGTTTCTTCTCATTCTTTCTCTTCCCACTGGGTTGGCAAAGCTTACCTCAGGTCTATCTCTATGTTTGTCTCTTTGAGCTCCATGAGCTTGGGATGTTCCAGCTCCTGGGTGACCAAAGGACACATTCGACCTTGGTTGGGGGAAAATAAATTCACCTTTCCAAGTGTAAGCATGCCTATCATGATGTGTAACCACAAAGATCCTCTCTGAAGCGTGATCTAAGTAGGTCACTCTGTCTGGGCTATCAGGATCTTTGAACTTATATATCATGATTGTTCCTATCTCATTTGGCTGATCAGATTTATACCTCCCAAAGGCTTCATGAGTCTCTCGGTTCAGGACTAGATCTATGCTCTTATTGTCTTGGGGAATCCACTCTAGCGTGATAATCCTAGTGAGAACAGATTTGCCTCGGGGGGTTCTAGGTTCCTCCCCCATGTTTCCTTGCTCCAGGTCATCTAAGTCCGTTTCTGGAATCATGTTTCTCAATTCGTCTATCCTCTCTGGATGATTGGTGACTACATATATGGTTCCTTCCTTGTCTAGGTATGCTCCATTTTCAAACTTGATAGCTGGGTGCTCTAGTCCAATGGATTGGTTAGGGTTTTTAATCTGGACCACAGATCTTCTTAGGTCGTCCTCATAGATGCAAGCACCTAATCGGTTGGTCCTAAGGTATTCGAGTTGCATCTTGTAAGGGCCTTCTACCCTGTGTAAATATGGCACTCCTGAACTTCTTGTAGGTCTCTCCATACCGTGGGACATCTCAGACTCGCTAGTCTCAGAGCTAGGGTAGTACGAATGATGGCTCAACTGCTGGGACCAAGACCTAGCAGTATGATTGACACTAGCCTTTGAAGATCTAAGACTTTGTCTATCTCTCCCTAGGTGTTGTCCTGATCTAAGGTTCATAAGCCTAGCTGAGTGATCCTAATTTTTACCCAAGGTACAACTTCGTTGCTGAGTTCTTTTGTATGAGTCACTTGATTCTTTTTTATGTTGATTCCTTTTTATGTTGATTCTTTTTTATGTTGATTCTTTTTTATGTTGATTATCACTTGAGCTTTCCCAACAAAACAAGAATCATAGCAATCGGATTTCGTATGAGGAAGATATAACAGTTCAAGGATCTAGGGTTAAAACAGGGTAAAACAGGTTATCAGGAGAACAAGATTTTCTCTCAAGTTACAAGTGTCGGGACCTCACAAATCACTATTTGCTTGATAAGTATGCCTAGAATTTTCCCCAAAATCAAGTAATATAAACCCTAGAAAATTGGCCAAAAAAGCCTGTCAATCGCGATCGACAAGTCTGTCAATCGCGATTGACAGAGGTGTCCGTCAGGGCCTGTCGGTCGCGATCGACACATCAGTCACGATTGACAGTGTCAATCGCGATCGACAGAGTCGGTCGTGGGTTTTGTCAATCGCAATCGACGGTGTCAATCGCGATCGACACTTTTTCCAGGATTTTCGTCATAATTTCAGTCGATCGGGGTTCTGTCCATCGCAATGGACATGTGGCAACACGAATTTTTTTGTCAATCATCAACTTTCAGTTGATTAAGATCGACAGTGTCAATCACGATTGACTGAATCCTACGCGGCAGTCGGTCGGTCGTGGGGTCTGTCGATCGCGATCAACACGTCTGTGGGTCGCGATTGATAGGTCTGTCGGTCACGATTGACAGGTCTGTCGAACGCGATTGACAGAGAAACTTGGAGTTTTTTTACTATGTTTAGTGATTTAGGATGTGCTCATCATGTGCATCATTATGGTGTGCTTTGTTTTACCAAATAGGCGATTTTTCTGTCGATCGCGATCGATAGAGGTCGACGACACAGAGACAGTTTCGAGCTTGTCCGTACCTGCACAGCCTGCTGGAGATGGTGGCATAGCCAGGTCCTACAAGAAAACTCAAGAAACATGCAAAAAGAGTGCACACAAATCATTCTCTCACTCTCTCTCACAAGTGGAATGAGGGAAATGGAAGGGAGAAGGTGATATGATGAAAAACTGAAATTTTTGCGATGATGGAGATGGAGGTGGGAGATGGTGAGGATAGGGATGGTGATGATGATGATGAAGTAAAAAAGAGGAAAATAAGAAAAAGTAAAGAAATTACCTACAACGCCAACGTCACAACTCTACGTCTTACCATCACACGCTCGTCCTCAAAGCTCGATCCCCGGCAACGGCGCCAAAATTTGGTGTAGCTCAATGATGAGTAGCAGCTCCTTTAATGTCAATCCGAGAAGACGTGAGGATGGTATGATGACCTCGAGCAAGTGAAGGCACAAGTGCGTGAGTGAGAAGCACACTAACATGCACACACATACACACACACGTGCACACAAGGTAAGACAAAGAGAGAAGCAATGGAGTTCTTTAGATTACTTCAAAAGTGCTCATACGAGTTCAAATCTATTACAATCTAACCTCAAAAATGAGCTCTCTAGCTCTATTTATAGTTTGTGACTAGTTTTTGGCCCTGTCCAGACCTAGTGTTCGGCCTAGTTAAAAATTAGGTTCTCTGGCTTAATTAAAGGTTCAAACGGAGTCTAAAAAATGTGAAAATTGATAGGTAGGTACTTCTAAAGCTCCTCAAGCTCAAGGACTCCTTGGCTTGCACAAAATGGAGCTACAAAAATATGAAACGATATTTACAATGGTTTTTAGTGATGAAAATCACTATTTTTGTAGGGATTTCTTCTAACAGTTTGACATACATTTCCTGGAGCTCCCTACTTGCTCCTTCTTCTTGTGTGCCCACCTCTTTGATATGCTTTAGCTTCATGAAAAAAATAATGGCCTGCTTGCCAGATCTTCGTTGACTACTCTGTCAGCTTGTGCCTTCTCTTCGCTCCGACTCCCTTCGTTGGCTTCCTTGTCTTGTGAGTCCTTCAGTTCCTTGACTGCTGCCAATAGGGGCCATAAAGTAGGACTGAAAATACCAGTTCCACGAGTGCGAATGTTCGAACTGCCACTGACAGCAATGGTGAACGTACTCACTAATGTACCACTTCATGCGACGCAATAATATTCTAGTATGGATCACCTTAAAAATCATCAACAGCCTGTCTCCCCGCATTTCCATAACCCACTTAAAAGATATTTGACACGTGCTTGAATAATCATGGAACTTAAAGCTAATACGCACTTCGAGAATACCAAACTGATATTTAAATTCCTCAACACTACTTTTTACAATGCAAAAACTTCTGACCACAAAATTCCGACTAACCTTACTTTGCAAGATAATAGCTAGTTGAGCACTATCTTTCTGTTCATGTCTCCCCTGATAGATCTGCTCCTTATACCTCTCGCACGCGCTCGATAAAACTTCTTCATCTTCTTATGACCTCCCCACGAACTTCGACATAACCGTCTATTAAAATCCGACTCACCAAAAATAGACATCCAACTAGATAATATCTAAGTTTAACAATCTTTTCATAATTCAAATTAATCATTTATCTTCCAGATTTCCCTGCCTTCAACAACATTCCAGCAAAGAGAATCATTTTTGTAGTTTTATCTGCATAGAAATGTCCTCCTGCAGCTCCTGTATGTGCCATCTCTAAGACAACAAGATACTCGTCTTCATGAATGCACATTCGTAAATGATTGTCTCTTCCTTGCTTAAAGAGTTATTGTAGCTCAGTGATGAGTAGCACCTCCTTTAATGTCAATCCGGGAAGACATGAGGATGGTATGAAGACCTTGAGCAAGTGAAGGCACAAATGTGTGAGTGCGAAGCACACTAATATGCACACACATACACACACACGCGCACACACAGCAAGAACAAAGAGAGTAAGACAATGGAATCACTTCTATTACAACAAAATTCTCATACAAGCTCAAAATTACAAGAAGCTAGCCCAAAAATGAGCTCTCTAGCTCTATTTATAGTTTTTGACTAGCTTTGGCCCTGTCCAGACCTAGTGTCCGGCCTAGTTAAAACTTAGGTTCCAGGGCTTATTTGAGGACTCAAACGAGATTTAAAAATTATGAAAACTGGGAGGCAACTACTTCTAAGGCTCCCCAAGCTCGAGGACTCCTCGACTTGTACAAAATGGAGCTACAGAAAGGTGAAACAATATTTACAAGGGTTTTTAGTGATGAGAATCACTTTTAACATGGTGTAAGGTTTGGAAAAATTTAATGGGTTGCCTTAGTGCTAGATCTACATGTATGCTCGTACTTGCTTCATCTGCCAACACTCTCCCCCCCCTAGGGTCTGTCGCCTCTGACAGACCTTTGCTCTTCGGTTTGGTCAATGTAGTTCTGGAGAATGTCGGTTGCCAAGTCATGTTCTTTGATCCATAGCCCTCTGATCAGGTCTCTCTGAAGGGCATCCCAATTGACTGGTCCCGGTATGTCCGGTTGTGGCGTTGTGTAGAGCTCTGAATGCATCGTTTGTCGCATGCGAAGAGTTGTAGCAAATGAGTGGGCCGTGGCGTGAACACCTCTGAGTCTACCTCCCAGAACCCCATGGTGAACATATCATCAAAAGTTTGCTTGTAGTAGGCAGGGAGATATCTGATTCGTGTGTGCCATGCATAAGCAACTCGTATGCTCGGGGTTGTGCTCATATCATATAGTAGGTCATAATTACCAGTAATGAACCCGGGAATCGGAGGTTGAATGTGACATACATTGCGAAAGGTTTTAAGCACTACCTGCATCATATCCAATATTTTGAGCATCATCTGGGTAGCTACGTCTGGCATGGGGTGGAGGCGTGGAAGCCAATGTCTGATAGTAGCCATCATATATGCTACTATAGGTGTGCCTGTTGGGGGTGCAATGGAGGGATAATTTAGCCATTGTTTACAATTTGCATTGTTCTGAACCTTGATGGCGAATGCTTTCCATGATCTCCTTCTTTGAACTGGCCCAAAACAAGGGTTATATTTTAAATGCATGGGAGCATGGTCCCATGTCCGTAGCATTTCCGGATATGTTTCCAGTAATTTCTACCTCCAGATAGGTTGGAATATGGCCCCCTTTTTGGCTGCCTCTAGGATATCCTCTGGTTCGAACTGAGTTGCGAAGGTGGGGTATTTGTTGGTGAGGCGTTTGATTTCAGCATTATAGTCAGCCAGCAGTACAAAATATGGTTTATACTGTAACTCTGAACTAGTTATCAGTCTTCTAGGGGCCAGATGTCTGAAGTATTCTGATTGAAGTATGGTTTCTTCAATGGTCTTCATGGCCAACATCTGGTTGGAAATACGTTCTTCATGAGTCCGCCCCATTTCTTCTACCTGTTTCATCCATGCCGATGGGGGTTCCTCATATGTATCCTGCCCCTCTTCAGTGATTCTGCCTCCTAGAAGAGGTTGTGGCTCATAATTATCTTCAAATGTGGTATTTTCCATGGCTGCTTCTAAATTCTCCTGGTTTTGTTGCTGTAGCCTTCTGTTTTCTTCTTGAGCCGCTGCTAAGTGGCGACGAAGTAGAGTCATGTTTCTTTGTAGTCTAGCATTGCGGCCCAACTGATCTCTGAGTTGTTCCTCCATAGCCTTACCTGTCTCCATATACTTGGCTTCCATCTCTGCATTCGATTGTTGGAGGATAGTCACTTCGTGTTGTAATGTTGTATTACTTAGCTCCAAGGCATTGACACGTGCCTGGAGTTGAGCCGAGAGGTTGCATAGCTCTGTGTTATTTTCTTCCAGTAACTTATATTCTTGCTTAAGTAGAGTGGCCGCTTCGAACATGGTGTCTAGTGCATTACTAAATGATGTGGATGCAGGGGTAGAGGTGGAAAATGCAAAGGGTCGGGAAATGGGGAAGGGAAAAGTGGATGATGTGCCTATGAGTGAAGTGAAATGTGATGATGTTGGAACAACCGTGGTGGTGGGTGCTCCTGTGGGTGGTGAAATGTCCATGGGCTCGGACGTGATAGTGTGTGAAGTGTGAATTGTGAACACGGGAATGGTAGGTGGTGTGTTAGTGATGGCCGTGAATGTGGGGGAGTTGGGTTGGGGAAGGGACTTTTTATTATAATTCTCAACTTGTTGGAGTATATTTACAAGGTTTGTCTAGAATGAAGGTTGGGTGATTTGGGTTGATTCCGAGGGGGTTAAAAGGGGTACAGTGGATAGGGGTTGGGAGGGAGGAAATGTATTGGTGGATGGAAATGGGTGTGTTAAGGTTTGGTTAGTGGCAAGTGGCTGTCCAAGGGCTGGGAGATATAAAGGGGGACCTATTATAGTTTGATCGGTGGCAGGATGACCTATATGGGGCTCATAAAATTGGGTGGAAGTGGTGGATGTAGGTAAAGGGAAGGATATATGAGTAGTGGTGTGTATAACGGTTTCATCATGGGTGGATACTGGTTGTTCAGGAAAACTAGTGGGGAAGGGTTCTAAGGGCTGGATGGGAGGTGATGGTGGAGATGGTATCTGTGTATTTACATCTGGTTCCTCACTGGGAGTTGGGCTGGCCATGTGAACATCTTCTGAAGTTGTGGTAGGCAGTGCGGTAGAGACTTCCATTTCAATCATTTTTCCCCGTCATGGTCTTGTATCGATCCTTCGTTGGTCATATGGAGGGGTATTACGATAGACCATGGTCCTCATGGCCTCCCCTATTCCGCATGTTTCCGCCAAGAGATTCAATGATTCTACGAAATGCGGGTCGACATTCTCCGCTTGCAGCATCTGGTTCACTAGTGCTCTATTTGCCTCTTCTGATAACTTGTGTCTTTTCAGTACCTGCTTGATTGTCTTGTAGAGCCATTTGAGTTGTGCCGTGTAGGCAGGAGCTTCCTCTTCACTCTCCTCTGGTTCATTTCCCCGTGCTTCTTCCTGATTCTGTGTGCTTTGAGCATGAGGATGTTGTGTCTCAGCTTCCCAATGTACCCTTCTTGCCTCACTCTGTGGGTGTTCTCTTTGGGATGATGATCCGGGACCGGCATTGTCAGAAAAACACTCACTATCGGATAAGTGGGCAGTCTGCAGGAAGTTTTCAAAGTCAAAATTTCGATCCTCTGCTAATGTAGCCATGGATGCAAACTCAGCATCGGTGGGTAGTGGAGGGGCAGATGGAGTGGGCTATACCCTATCCCCTGATTGTGTTCCTTGGACATGGATAGTGAACAGGTCGACTTGGGCCTCTTCTCTAGGGGAAGCTTCTGTTGTGGCCTCACGAGGGATCAGAACCTGTGAAAGTGATCCACGCATTCTTTTCGCAGGTTGAACCCCTGACTTCCGCCCCTTGAAGAATTCTAGTTGTGAGTATTTAAGGGCCCTTGCGATTGGCACATCATAGGCAAGGCATCTATAGACAATTCTTGTAATCGCACAGTAGCCATTTAAGGTATGCTTCCTCACGCCTTGCTTGCCTGCTTCATATAACTAGTCCAGAATCCATACGGACATTTTAATTGGCAAGCCTCTAGTCTCTACTAGGTATAATCCATACCATATTTTCTTATGAGGGGTGAAGCGGTCTTGAGCTGGAAATGCAAAGTGTTGAAGGCACATCCGCAGTGGTATGGCGATGTTGGGGGTGAGGGCACACATTTCTTTCAACTTCTTAATTTTGTTGTTCTTCATCGACTCTGGTATCAAGGGATCTCAATCGGAGGGTACATGGGTGCCATACATCTGAAGGGCTTCCCTGATTAAAGTAATATTCAATTCAAACTTCTTCATTTCTTCCTACTTTGATAGAGAGGGCACCAGGAATGTGCCTGAATGATCTTTATCTCCTGTCGGCTTCAGTGTGGCAATCAAGTAGTAGCACCTAAGAAAATCCGGTCTAGGCAAAGCTGCACTAAAGTAATCTTGCAATCCCGCTTTCTGCCAGATATCCTGAAGAGGAGCTGCATTCTGTAATGTTTCAAATTCTCTTGAGAAGAATTGGAATGTCCACCATACTCCTCCGAATTCCAACTTGGATTCCCAGATATGATCTGCGTCTCCCAAGTCTCCTGGCATCTCATTGAACCAATGAGAATGCCCCTTTACTCTTTCTGTTAGGCCACTTGGTGGATCCGGGATGGGAATTCTTCTCACGTTCAAAAACTCTTCAGGCCTAGCTGTTAGTGGAGCCTCCACAGGCATGGTATCCCAATTGCTTTGAGTGCTAGTGCCTACCTGAGAGCTCGTGCCTGCTGCTGCTACCATGGGAATCGGGTGCTTATCTGCTAGAAGAAGAAAGGCACATTAGTGTTGCATAGGAAACAGGATGTAATGGTGTTCCCTTCACAATACTAACATGACAATCCCAAAGGTTAGTGGTTAGAGGTGAAGTGTTTGTGATAGATGTGAGTGGTGATTAGAGGTCAGTGTCATCCTAGATGCATACTTTGGTTATGCAATGGACTCAGAATGCACCTATGTCAGAGTCGATAAATTTACAAAATTGGGTCAGGGGGTTTGATACACGGTTTAAGTCTCCAAACTTTGATAGAGGATTCGTAGCTCTTAGAGCTAAAGACAGGTAGCGATTTATGAACTAGAGTGTGATGGATTTGGGACCTTTTGGGCACCCATTTCCAGACATTCCTCGGTTGGACTGAGTGTGGGTCAGGGTGGTATTTAGGTAGAGTTCCTGTGTTGTTAGTCGAGAGGACTTGTGAGTGTTGAATTATGCCAATAACTAGAGTTTGAGCTATTTGGGCTTGTAAACAGGCCTTGGGCACCCATATGTGTCTAGCATTGGGGCTAGCCTTCATTAACCGCTTAGGGACCCAAATAGACGTGGTGCACCTAGGAGGTTGCCTAGGGTACTCCTTCACTTTTGTCCTTGATGGTGTGGCTTGTTTTTTGGCTCCTCGAGAACCTGCTATTAGAGTTTTGGGTTTTCCATCCTTGTGTATCCAGATTTGCTTCGCGTCATGAGGTACTCCATGTTGCACTGGTTGGCGCTCCTGCCTCTTGATCAACGGCCTCCTTCGTGTCGAGTGATGTTCGGTCTGGCTGTTTAGAATCTTCTTTGAATCAGCTGGGAAATCCTTATTGGCTCCTGTACCTTCCGTAAGATGGACACTCCTCTGCACCATAGAACTCTGGACAAGAACAGCATTGTTATCTTCATGTGGATTCCTGGAAAGACCAGGAGTTGATGCCTTTCCTACTGGTTTGAGTGCTTGATTTTCTAATTCAACCGTAAGATAGCTTTGGCCTACCCAAGCCTGAAGAATTCCACTTCTTAGGTTGAGGTTGACTGCGTGATCATAGATCCAGTCTTGGCCCAAGACAAGAGGTTCGGTAAGATCCTCGTCTTCACACACTAGCACTTTTGCTGGCATGAGGACCTCTTGAATGTAGAGGGGAAGTTCCACCTCTCCCATGCAAGGGGTTTCAACACCTCCTAATCCTATCAGATATGCTTCTAGGGGTTTTACCTCCAATTGCAGCTGCTGGCAGTAAGAAAGCCGGACTGCACTAGTGGTTGCACCTGAATCAATTAAAGCTCTTACGGTCCTTGTACTGTCTCCTTGTCCAACTTCTAGGGTCACAAAAGGTCGTCTATCCACTATCCTATGGGTACGTTCACCTGAAGCCTCACACATGGCCATGTGATAGCCTGGAGACTCTTGAGTGTCAATCATAGGCTGATCTCTCCCTTGCCTCCTCAATTTCATTCGTCGGATGTGCTCTAAGGCCTCTGCCTGTGCTTCTTCTCGAATTCGTTTTTCCTCCTCTTTACGTTTCTTGGCAGTGTTGAGCCGATTTAACATCTCTTCAGTCAGGGGTTCTTGGTATAACTTGACTCTACATCCGCTTATGTAGCTAGGGAGAATATCACCTTCCAAAGTGGCTAGTTGTACTACCCCACTAGTTGAAATCCTATTTATGATCATAGGTCCATAGCCTCTTTTCTCTAATTTTCGTGCATGCTGCTTCAATGTGTAGACTAAGACTAGGTCTCCTGCTTTCAAGCCTTTATCCTTCACATGTGTATCAAAATATGCCTTTTGCCTCTTCTTCGCTGCATAGATTCCTGCTGCAGCTCTCAATCGTGTCTCGCCTAGACGTTCAAGATCAAAGATTCGAGAGGAGAGTTCATGGCCTGTCTAGTCATGCTCTTGTGCTACTTTCAATGTAGGTATCAAAAAGTCCAAGGGTAGCACCGCATTCTGACCGAACACCATCTAAAAGGGTGTGGCTTGGAGTACCATTTTATAGGCCACTCGGTATGCCCAAACAGCATGGTGTAGCTGTTTGCCCCAATCAGAGCGTTTATTGTTCACTAATTTCGTCAGTACATTGCATAAGATCTTATTTGTACTCTCAGCCTGGCCATTAGCTTGGGGGTGATAGAGGGCAGACTTCTTATGTACTACCAAGAATTCTTGGAGCAGATGTTCAATAACTTCATTCAAGAAGTGAGTCCCTCTATCACTGACTAGCTCTATAGGTAATCCATACCTGGTGAACACATTCTCAAACAAGAACTTAGTAGTTGTTTGTGCATCGTTCTTTGTTGTGGCTTTTACCTCTACCCACTTAGTTAGATAGTCAGTGGCCACAATGATATACTCAGCATGTGAACCCTTAGCTGGGGGGTTAATAGGGCCTACAAAGTCTATTCCCCACTTAGAGAATGCACGTCCACCCATCATAGGTTTCAGTGGCATCTCATCTTTGCGTATAGGATACTGAGTTCTCTGACACACATCACACCGTTTCACATAGGCATGTGCATCCATGTGAAGGGTCGGCCACCAGAAGCCCGCAAATAGTATTGCCTTGATCACCCGATCTGTTCCAAAGTGTCCTCCTGCTACACCTTGGTGAGCAGTTTCCAAGATCTTTAGATATTCACTCTCATGAACACAAAGTCTTAGGTAACCATCTTTTCCACGCTTGTATAGATTATCACCAATGAGTGAGTAATCTAGGGCTTCTTGTTCTAGACTTCTTTGCCTCGTCATAGTCATGTCTGGAGGGAATGTTTTCGTCCTCAGGAAGGATACTAGGGGTTCACTCCAATCCGGCACTATGGACACTTGATAAAGAGTGGCATGTTCCACAGGTGGTTTAGTGCAGCAGATTGGGCATTCCTTGCACAACTTCTGGACATCAGCTTCCATAGTCGGCCAATGCACTCCTAGTCTCCCCAGGGTCTGTAGGGTTCGTTGTTTTGAGTAGTGTTGCTCTAATGCACCTACATGTGCTAATTGCAACCACTTAGCGTACTCATCCTCTTCTACAAAACAAGCCAAGATCCCTTGATCTGGTGCTTGTACATACTTCCAGCCATGATGTGGTACTTCTGGGCTTTTACTACCTCTCTATCTTGTGTGGCTATTATTGGGTGGTTAGGCCCGTATGTCAATACTGGCACTAATGGCTTAGCCCACTACGGCACCACTTCCAAATTAAACAAGTAAGCATCAGGTAAGTCATCTGATACTCCTTGTGGGCCCTCTCCAGATGTGAGCCTAGAGAGATGGTCTGCTCTCAAATGAGTCCTTCCTTTCCTCACTACTACCTCAAAGTCATATTCCATTAGTAAGAGAAACCATCTTACTAATCTGCCTGTATTACACGGCTTGTTTACTAGGTACAGTAGAGCTTGGTGATCAGTGAAAAATTTGAACTTATTTGCAAGCAAATAGTGTCTAAACTTTTTAACCGCGTACACCATGCCTAATCCTTCTCGTTCGGTGGTTGTATAGTTCCGTTCAGCAGCATTCAATTGTCTACTGGCATAGGCAATAGGGAGATCCATATTACCTTCACCCGTAGGTTGTGCAAGTACACATCCAATAGCATAATTGGAGGCATCCACATGAACATGAAATGGCTTGTTCCAATCTGGTGTGGTCAAGATTGGTGCTGAACATAATCTTCGTTTAAGCTCCTAGAAGGAATTCTCACATTCATCAGTCCACTCAAAGTTAGTTTGAATTCCGTACATGGGCTTTGCAATGACAGCATACATGTGAATGAACCGGCGGTAGTAACCACAATGCCCCATGAAAGCCTGTACTTCCTTGACATTCTTTGGCGTAGGTAGCTCCGCTATAGCTCTCACTTTCTCTTCATCAGTGGATATGCCATTCTTTGACACTGTGTCCTAGAATCTTGCCTTGCCTGACCATAAAAATGCACTTTTCTGGGTTCAGGCAGACTTGATATTCCCTACATTTATCAAAGATCTGTCTGAGTTCAGGTATATGGGTCTGTCTAATGTTGGAATGTGCGCACAGATCATCAACATAGACTTCCAAATTCTTCCTCAAGAACTCTTTAAATACGTGACACATCAATCTTTGAAAGGTAGCAGGTGCATTGGTAAGCCCGAATGGCATTACCCGAAAGGCAAATATGCCCTACTCTGTGGCAAAAGACGTCTTATGCTGATCCTCTGGAGCAATGGCTACTTGATTGTAGCCCGAGAACCCATCTAGGAAGCTGTACACTTTCTTGCCTGCTACCCTTTCTAATAGGTGCTCAGTGATAGGAAGCGGATAACTATCTCTGATAGTGGCTGCGTTAACCTTCTTCAAGTTAATGCATACTCGTAATTTGCTGTTCTTCTTGGGCACCACTACAATGGGGGATACCCATTCAGTGTGCTCAATTTCATAAATAAATCCGGCTTCTACCAAGCGGTCTATCTCCTCTTTAATCTTGGCGGCGTAGTTGTCATTGTATTTGTAGGGCTTCTGCTTAGAGGGTCTGGCATATGAGGTCATGGGGATTGTGTATGAGCATATGTCTGGGTCAACACCCTTCAGATCCTTGTAGCTCCAAGCGAATACATCTCTGTATTCTCTTAGCAAGGCTATCAATTCATGCTCTTCGTCTTTCGTCAGGTCATGGCCTATGTACGTGCATCTCTCCTCTCCTCCTTCCACAGCTACCACAATTTTCTTGGTGGTTTCTTTGTTATCATAGGCCTCCCCTGATTTTGCCTCTCGTTTAGGCATTCTGATCATGACTCTCCTGTCATCTATCTCATACTTCTTAAAATTTTTCGGAACCTCAAACAAAGATTCTTCCTCTTCTGGTGTGACTTCTCTCTTTTTTCTTTTCTTTCCTTCCTCCTTCAGGGTCACATGTGTGGCTAGCCTTACATCATTTGTAAGCTCTCCATGCCTCTGGGGTTGAAATTCTACTTCATAGAAGTATTCTTCATCTGATGCAAAGGGTGGGTCCATAATGATTGACTCTAGATCGGAGTCACTTGCATCCTCAAATGCATCAGGGCTAGGTTCACACTCTTCTAACACTGCCTCTCCCATGATTGGCTCTATGGAGAAGACTGAAATGTCATAGCCATCTTCATCATAGTGAGGTGTCCATTGTTCTTCATTGATGGCTACATCCATTGTTGCTAGGATTTCTGCCCAGCCGTGGGGTTCAAATTCCTCGTCAAGAAAGACTACAGGTGCATAGGCTGGGTCTTGAATTGATCTATGTGTTTCTTTTGCACCTACCTCTCTGGCTTTTTCTCTTTTCTCTTCTTCTACTGCCACTTTGCACATCCATAAGTGGGTGTCTTCATGCATCCATGAGGATCCTGATCCTATGCAATGCACAGATTCCATATCATCTTTGGCTCTATGGATGGGATTCCATTGGATAGGAGGGACATCTCTATGAGAGTAATCTTTGAGATTCACTTTGGTCGTAACACCTAAGTGTTGCACGTACAAGGAGTTGGTTCCCCAGTCCTGTACCACTTGCAACTGTCACATAAATGGTCTTCCCAAGATCATTTCATATGCATGATTTTTGCTAAAATCACATATAGCAAATGTATGCTCGAACTCGACACCACATGTAGTGAGAGTTATGCCTTCTAGCAATCCCAAGGGCCTCTCAATATGGCCATCGGCCATCTGCAGTTTGATTCTCGTCGGTCGGAGTGCTTGCTTGCCCCAACGCTTCCAGAGGGAAGTTGTAGCAATTGCAACTTCTGCACCTGAGTCCAAAATTGCCTTGGTTGTGTATCCTTGATGGGTAACTGGGAGATAGGTATTTCCTTCTTCTCCTTCACTCATGTCTCCTATCTTATCCAATGGTATTTCAGGCATTGTTCTATGAGATCCTACCCGGGAACGCGATTTCGCTATGTTTGGCAGTTGCTTGGCTACGTTTTTCCACACTTCTGGCTTAACTTTGAGTAGCTCTTCTAAAATAGCTCTTCTAAAGTGAGATTGCACTGCACCTTAGTGTTCTTTACTACCTCTGTATTCCTAGGTATGATTGAATCTTCGTTTCTTATCATGACTATGGGTGCTCTCAGGCAAGTAGACTTGGTTTCCCATGGGCCAGTGAAATGGGGTAATTCCTGGAGGGAGTTAAACTCGAAGTCTAACCTCTCTTGGTTTTTTGCATTCTCCTGCTCTCCATAAATGGAAGGAATATCTTGAGGGAATTGATCATGTGTGTCATCCACAAGTTCAATGGGAGGAGGGGCTTCACTTTCATTAGCCCATTTGTCTTCTTGAATCTCTCGTAGGAATTCTATAGTGAACCTATTCATAGAAGACAAGGTGTCTGGTTCAGTGGAATTGGGCACATAAGCTTCCTGTGGGGAATGGCTTATGTTTTTTCTTGCCTCATCTCTTTCTTGATTTTTTTCTTCCTTGGCAGATCTTGCAATTATGCTCTCTAACTTCTATAGGAGTCCACCCAAGTGCAATTGTGTCTTAGCTGAGCCGGAGTGGTTGAAAAGGCGACTGGCTTCAAACATGGTATGAGCCAATGCGACCATTTTCGCACACAGCTTGGTTCTCTCTATCTCTAGGTCAGCTCTAGGGTAGCACTTGTCATGATCCGCCACATTTGGCCCTTCTTGGATTCTGGCCTGATATGCTTTAAGCATCATATCTAGATCTTCAGGAGTGGGGTCGGCTAGGACTGATCCTACTCTGGGTGGTGGGTGGGTTAAGGGTGGTGTATTGAAAGGTTGGGGAATGGAAGAAGATGGATTGGTGGTTAAAGGGAAAGGTGGTGGAGGGGTGGTGTGAGAGTGGTTTTGAGATGCGAGTTCACTTATCTTTGCTTTGGTTTCTCTCAAGCTTGCTTCAAGTTCGCTCATTTTCTATGACCATTGTCTTTTCATTCTCTCCCGGCTATCTTTCCATGCTCTTGTCCTTTTCTTGGTTATACTCTCTGTCTCACTAACCTCAGCACTCTTTTCCTGCCCTACTCCTTGAGTTTGTTGCAAGGCTTGGGCTCTAGTGACCACATGCACTGGGCCTGTGGAAGTTATACTTCCCGTAGAGTCTACCACTAACCCAATGACGTTGATAGGAGTGATTTTAGGCATGCTATTTGGGTTCTTTGGGCAATCTCGTAAGAGATGCTCTTTTCTGCAGTCTTGATAGAAACCCTGAATTGTCACTGGTTGGGGTTGTGTAGAGGCAGGCAGTGGACAATCACGTATAAGGTGATCTCCCTGACATCTGAAGCATGGTCCTCTAGGGAATGGGGGTCGTACCTGCCTAGGTTGAGGTCTAGAGTTGGGGTTTGTGTACATGACATTAGCATACTCAAGCTCCCCACTATTTTCACTTGGATCCTCATAATAGTATGACTCGTTATGCTCTGGTGACTGCATGTAGTAAGCCTGTGGGCTATCAATATATGTGGAGTCAAAACTATGGTCACTTGGATCACTGTCTGATAGCATTGGGGTGACTAGGACTATGGCTCTGTTCGGATTTTCTTCAGCAGATGCATATTTCACTAGGATCACATTGGTTGGAGCAGGGGGTTGTTGCACTAGGACTGGTTGAGGTCTCTGCTGCCCTTGATAAAGTGGCTGATAAGGTTGCTGTGGTCTGTTGTATTGTTGTGGAGGGTACTGATTCTGGTATCTACCTTGTTGTGGATATGGCTGAGGGTAATTTTGCCTAACAGTTTGTTTGCTATATGGGCAGTCCTGTGCAGTGTGGTTGGTGTACCTTCGCTCTATGGTGCAGTACTGGCTACTAGGATTCACCTGGGGTTGGGCCATAATGGGACATAGATTTGCCATATGGTCACCTCCACAAGTGTAGCATCGCTTAACTGGGGCAAATCTTGGAATTTGTTTGCTAGAGACACCTAGTTTTTGAGCTACCTTCTCGGCAAGTTCCTCAATGGATGTGGACTGACCAGATGTGAGACTACTAGAGCTATTCGAATCCTTATAGATTTTTGATAGCTCTAACTCCTCGCCTAGATTATCCTCAATGTCTATGCACATGCGCACGCATTCTTCTATAGTTCTGGGGTCCTTTAAATACACATATGACCTAAGCTTGGTGCTCAACAAGCCATCTAAGAACAAAGCCACTTGCTTGGCTGGTGTGGGTAACTCAGGCATCGGGCACCTCTCTAGGTATTGCCTAAACCGTCTTCCTGCTAGTCTGACCGTCTCTTGAGGTGTTTGCTTGAAGCTATGAATTAGTGAGGAAGTGTTGTGTCGTATACCACTCTTAGAAAACTCAATGATAAATGCTTCTAGGAGTTGGTCTATGTTTCTGAAATGCCTCTCGTTCAGTGGCTGAAACCACGTGAGGGCAGTGTTCCTAAGGGTTAGACCAAAAGCATTATATTGTGTGAATAGATCATCTACCTGTTCAGCTTTCAAGACTTGCGTAAATTCTACCACATGGTCATAAGGGTCTCCAGTGCCATTGAAGTAATTCTTCATGGACTTCACCAGTTGAGTTGGCCTCAGGGTCCTAGTGTGTTCTCTCGGCCTTTGCAAAGGAAAATCATCAGCATTTCTTTGGTTCCTTGGGTCTCTAAATCTCTCGGTTTCTTCTCTATCCATCCTCGTTCTCCTTCTTTCCCTTCCCTGGGGGTTGCCAAAGCTTACTTCAGGTCTATCTCTACTTCTATCTCCTTGAGCTCCATGAGCCTGGGAGGTCCCGGCTCCTTGGTGACCATAGGACACATTAGACCGTGGTTGGGGAAAAATAAATTCACCCTTCCATGTGTAGGCATGTCTTCCATGCTCGGTGACCATGAAGATTCTCTCCGATGTATTGTCTAGGTATGCTACTTTGCCTGGGCTATCAGGGTCTTTAAACTCATAGATTGTGAGAGCACTCACTTCTTGAGGGTGAGCTGGTTTATATCTCCAAAATGCCTCATCGGTTTCTCGGTTGAAAAGCAAATCTATGCTTTTATTATCCTGTGGAATCCACTCTGGAGTCATGATTCTGGTCAAGATAGATTTACCACGGGGAGTTCTTGGCTCTCTCTCTAAATTCCCTTGCTCTATATCACCCATGTCGCTCTCCACAATCACATTTCCAAACTCATCAGTTCTATCAGGAAGAGTGGTGACTACATATATAGTCCCCTCTTTATCTAGGTATGCTCCATTCTCAAACTTGACTACCAGGTGTTCTAGTCCATGGGTTTGATCGGGGTTCTTAGTCTAGACCACAGATCTTCTCAGTCCGTCTTCGTAGATGCGAGCACCTAGACGATTAGTCTTGATGTATTCAAATTGAGTCTTGTAAGGTCCTTCTGGCTTTTCTAGATAAGCCACCCCTGAACTACCTATTGGTCTCTCCATGTGATAGGACATTTCAGAATCACTTGTTTCTGATCGTGGAGTGTATGGGTAATCACTCAACTGCTGGGCCCAAGACTTAGCAGTATGATTGACACTAGCTTCAGAAGATCTGAGGCTTTGTCTGTCTCAGCCTAAGTGTCTGCCTGACCTAAGGTTCATATGCCTGGTTTATGTACCCCCTTTGGTCCCAAGTACACTCTCGTTGCAGGTTATTTTGCACCAATCACTTTGTTCTTTTTAGTTGATTATTATGTTTATGAACTTGTCTGATATCTCGGCGTTCGGAATACTTAAGTGAATTTCGCACTTGATAATTGATCGATTCAAATTTACTTTTTTTCCTTAGGGTTTTCACACTTAAGTCCTACTTAATGCTTGCACTTGGTTGATTAGTTCTCTTAGACTTATTTTGTGCCTGACGTTTACCTAATTAATTACCACACCTAAGTCGTACTTAGCCTAGGCTAGGAATTGACAAAGGAGGGTTGAGAGAACTCCCAACCTCAATACTCTGGTTGCTCAGACTTCTACACCAGCCCAGGAAGCCTTCTCCCAAGCTTGGTACTCACCCTTGCTAGCCTGCCTTGGAATACCTTGAGTGCACGAAATGTTCCTGCAAAATTTCACAAGTTAATATAGCTCATTTACCACAATGAATTGAAAGACACACATCAGCAATTATGGACCCCCCCTTGGAGTAACTCACTGCTCCCCCAAAATCTTATGACCACCTAGTTCCACCTAATGGTCAACTTAGAAATACATGTTCTAAAACTCCGTGTATGATTCTTACAAAAACCAGTTTCAAGGTCCACGTAGAATTCTCAACAAGCTTTCCAACGAGACCAAAATCTCATCAATCGGAGTTCGTATGGTGAAGTTATGACCAATCAGGCACTTAGGGGTCAAAACAGGCTCTCAGGGTTCAAGAGATCCCTCTCTGGTTTCTAGGTCTTTTGCCCACTCCTAAGGCTCTAATGTTATCCCAATGTGTCTAAAATTAAGCCCAAATATACCTCAATTCACTCAAAAATTCACTCAAAAAGTCACTCAAAAATTTTCATGTGTTAAGGCCATGTATCGCGATAGGTTGGGTCGGTGTGTCGCGATAGGTCGAGGTGTCGCGATAGGTCGGGGTGTCGCGATACTTGGGAGTGTCACGATACTTGGGAGTGTCACGATACTTGGGAGTGTCGTGATAGGTCGGGGTGTCCCGATACTTGGGTGTGTCGTGATAGGTCGAGGTGTCCCGATACTTGGGAGTGTCGTGATACTCGGGAGTGTCGCGATACTTGGGAGTGTCGCGATACTCCGAGGTGTCGCGATAGGTCGGGAGTGTCGCAATACTTCGAGGTGTCACGATAGGTGGGGTCGGTGTGTCGCGATACTCCGAGGTGTCGCGATAGGTCCGGGGTAGCGCGATACTTCGAGGTGTCGCGATAGGTCGGGGGTATCGCGATACTTTGAGGTGTCGCGATACTTCGAGGTGTCGCGATAATTTGTGGGTATCGCGATACTTCGAGGTGTCACGATAGGTCGGGTTATGGTGAATTTTGATGTTCTGTCTAGTGATCCTAGGAGCTCTAGGCCTGCGTAGTGTCGTGGTGCACTCAGAATCGTGATCGGGTGAAGTTTTCGGAGTGTCGCGATAGCTTGAGCTCGACGCCTCGGGGCTTGCGCAGACAAAATCCGTACCTGCTGAGCTTGCTGGAGATGATGATGGAGCTGTAACCTGCAAGAAACATGCAAAAAAACACACACAAGCAAGAACACACACTCGCTCTCTCTCAAACTCGCACAAAGCAAATGAGGAAATGGTTTGGAAATGAGAATATAAGGTGGAGAAGGAGATGAAGGTGGAGATGAAGATGGATATGGAGATGGAGAAAAATCAGAAATTTACCTACTACTTACCATTCCAACGCATCCTCTCTACGTCTTACCATCACACGCTCGTCCTCAAAGCTCGAATCCCCGGCAACGGCCCCAAAATTTGGTGTAGCTCAGTGATGAGTAGCACCTCCTTTAATGTCAATCCGGGAAGACATGAGGATGGTATGAAGACCTTGAGCAAGTGAAGGCACAAATGTGTGAGTGTGAAGCACACTAACATGCACACACACACGCGCACACACAGCAAGAACAAAGAGAGTAAGACAATGGAATCACTTCTATTGCAACAAAATTCTCATACAAGCTCAAAATTACAAGAAGCTAGCCCAAAAATGAGATCTCTAGCTCTATTTATAGTTTTTGACTAGCTTTGGCACTATCCAGACCTAGTGTCCGACCTAGTTAAAAATTAGGTTCCAGGGCTTATTTGAGGACTCAAACGAGATTTAAAAATTATGAAAATTGGCCGGCAACTACTTCTAAGGCTCCCCAAGCTCGAGGACTCATCGGCTTGTACAAAATGGAGCTACAAAAAGGTGAAACAATATTTACAAGGGTTTTTAGTGATGAGAATCACTTTTAACATGGTGTAAGGTTTGGAAAAATTTAATGGGTTGCCTTAGTGCTAGATCTGCATGTATGCTCGTACTTGCTTCATCTGCCAACAATTATTTTCCTATAAGAGCAAATTCCTTGCTTTGTTCTATGAGCGCACGTTTCCTTGCTAGAGTGGTTCCTTCCGGGTATTCTTGGGTCTTCAAGAATTTCACCAGAGGCATGCTCCACCTTGGGGCTACTGTGGAATAGCATAACGTAGAGTTCTCTTCTAGATTTCGTTCTTGACAAGTTGGGTAGGCTGATACATAGTTATGTATCCCTCTGCATGGTTGGCCAATATATGCCTAATCTCTTCAGTGTTTGCCATGTTCCATTCGCATTTAAATGAGTTTTCTATTGATTCACATGTGCCTTTTGAAGCCACATTTCTTGTTCCTCTTCTTCCACGCATCTCATGAGTAATCCACTTGAGTCTTGATGATATAAGCTTCCAGCAATGATATGAAGGTTATTGGTCTTCCATAGATCTTGGTTCCGATTTAGTGTGATCCCATGTTTAGGCCCATATGTGAGTATAGGGATCCATTTTTCTGCCCATTGGGGACATACTTCGAGATTAAATAGATATGTGTCTGGCAGATCATCCGGTACTCCTATGGGTGGTTCTCCATGTGTCATTCTTGATAAGTGATCTGCTCTAATGTGGGTATTTCCTTTCTTGACTACTACTTCAAAATCAAATTCCATCAACAATAGAAACCAGCATACTAGTCGTCCCGTATTACAAGGCTTATTGACTAAGTACAGTAAAGCTTGATGATCGATGAAGAATTTGAATTTATTTGCCAATAAGTAGTGTCGAAACTTCTTCACTGTGTACATCATCCCTAAACCCTCTCTCTCAGTCGTGGTATAGTTGCACTCCGCTTGATTCAGTTGTCTACTAGCATAGGCTATAGGGTGCTCTAACTTCCCTGTGTCCGCGGGTTGAGCTAAGATGCAACCAATGGCAAACTTGGAAGCATCCACGTGAATGTGAAATGGTTTATTCCAATTTGGTACTCCAAGGATTGGTGATGAACTCAATCGACTCTTTAATTTGTTAAAGGCCTTTTCACATTCTTCTATCCAATTAAACTGAGATAATAATGCATAAAGAGGTGTAGCAATTATGGCATACATATGTATAAATCTTCGGTAGTATCCGCAATGTCCCATAAATGCTTGTACTTCTTTCACAGTCTTTGGTCTCGGTAAATCCAGAATCACTTTGATTTTGTCTTCATCAGTTGAGATTCCATTCTTAGAGACAATATGTCCTAATATCTTTCCTTGTCGAAGCATGAAGACGCACTTTTCGGGATTGAGGCATACTCTATATCATCTGCATTTGACAAAGATCTTTCCTAGTTCAGGGATATGTTCTGATTGTATAGCCGAATAAGTACATAAATCATCCATGTATACCTCCATACTCTTTCTCAGGAACTCCTTAAATACATGGCACATCAATCTTTGGAATGTGGTTGGGGCATTGGTTAGACCAAAATGCATAACCCTAAAAGCGTATACTCCCCACTCAGTTGCAAAGGCTATTTTATGTTGGTCCTCACGAGAACCTGATTATACCCTGAAAAGCCATCCAAGAAACTATAAACTTCCTTTCCTGCCACTCTTTCCAAAAGATGATCCGTGATGGGTAATGGGTAACTATCTCTTATGGTGGCAACATTTACCTTTTTCAAATTAATGCATACCCTTAACTTGCCATTCTTCTTTGGCACGACCACCAAAGGTGACACCCATTCTGTGTGTTTGATCTCATAAATGAACCTAGCATCTAGCAACTTATCGATCTCTTCCTTGATTTTTGCTGAGTAAACATTGTTATATGTGTACGGTCTTTGTTTGGAAGGTTTGGCTTCTGATGTCATAGGGATTCTATGGGCACAAATAGATGGATCTACTCCCTTCAAAACCTTATATGTCCAAGCAAAGACATCCCTGTATTCTCGTATGAGTCCTATCAACTCTTGCTCTTCTTCCAATGAGACATCTTGACCTATAAAAGTACATCGTTCTTCTCCTTCCTCTAAGGCTACTACTATTTTTTTGGTCTGTTCTTTGTTGTCATATGCTATTCCTGGCTGAGCTTCTCGTTTTGGCATTTGAATATCAATTTTCCTCTCTTCTACTTCATATCTTTTGAAGTGTGTAGTCACCTCAAATTGATCTTGTGGTTTATTTTCTCCATCTTCTTGTTCTTTTTCTAACCCAGACTCTTCTTCCTGCGTCCTTTCTTGATCTATTTCATTAGCTATGACACTTACTTCTTGATTTCCACTTTCTGTTTCCATATGTTCATGTTCCATTTCAATGCTCTCATAGTCCTCCTTCCATTCTTTTTCAATTACTTCTCCTTCTTCAGCATCTTGAAGAACTACCACGTATAGACTAACATCATATCCTTCCTCGTCAATGCATTCGTTCATGGTTATCACTTCTTCGTTTACACATACATCGAGAGTAGCTAAAATCTCCATCCAACCATGAGGTTCGAATTCTTCATCTAGGAATATTTGAGGCATGTAAGCTGGATCTTGTACAGACCTAGCAATTCCTTGCCTTTGCTGCCATCCTTTCCTCCTATCCTCTTCCTTTTTTGCAGTTTGGCATATCCATAGATGAGTGTCTTTGTTCATCCACGATTGGTCACTTGAACTTATACTGTGAATTGACTGGTCGTCTCCCTCCTTATGAATCTGATTCCATTGCAAGGGGGGAACATCTTGATACGTGTATGTGTGGAGATTTATTTTCATTGTAGTTCGTTCATGCTGTAAGTATGCCGCATCTTTTCCCCAATCTTGCACTACCTTTAGTTGTCTCATGAAGGGTCTTCCAAGTATCATTTCATGTAGCGATTCCTACTCCAGCTCCAGAATCTAACATGGCTTTAGTGGTGTAACCCCTATAGGTAATTGGAAGGCAAGTGTTTCCTTCATCTCCTTCGCTAAAATCTCCAACCTTATCGACTCGGATTTTGACTGTTGTCACTTCATCAGGCATCTCCTTTTCTTTTGGCTTGGTCTCCAATTGACTGGTTAATTTCTCCTTCAAATGTGGTTTGACCTTCAAAAGTGCTTCTAATTTCAGCGTGCAAGGGATTTTCACCTTCCTAAGGTGTTGTATGATGTCCAATGTTTGGATTGATGGGTTCAGCTCCTTTTTCCTTATTGTGGGGATGCAGTATAATTCCGAATTGTGTTCGTATTCTCCGATGTCATTTGGCAAAACCTTTACATTGTTATTCTCCTTGTCGCTCTTGTCAAATTGTACTAATTCTTCTGAATTCAGTTCCAGTATTGATTGTTCCAATTCACCTTCTACTTCTAGCTCTTCAAAGGCTGGTTCAATTCCTTCCACTTTCTTCCATCTGTCTTCTTGGACTCTTGCCCACAAGTCTTTAGGCCATTCCCCATCTACTTCGGGAACAACGGATCCTTCTCTTTTATCTTCACAATAATTTCCATTACATGTCTCAACTTCCTTTCCTTTCTCAGGATCATTAGGGATGACACACTCTTGGAATTCTTTTTCGGGAATTCGTGAATTTGCTAGTTGAAGAACAGGTTTTTCTAAGGTCTGTTGAGCTACTTCAATTAATTTCTTGCATATCTCCAACCTTTCCTTCTCTAAGTCACCTTTAGGATATTCTTTTTCATGTTGTTCAATGGTAGGTCCTACTCTTATTCGTGCCTTGTATGCCTCAATCCACATGGCTAATTCTTCAGGCATGGGGTTTGCTAAAACTGATCCTACCTCTTCTTTTTTATATTTTCCCTTCTGATTTTCTCCTTCAAGTTTCTGTTTTTCTTCTTGACCCCTTTCATTCTTTTCATTCTCCTTCTTTTGTTGTAATTTCTTTTCCTTCATCCTGTCTCTACGATTCTTCCATCTTTGTGTTCGTTTACTTGTAATACTTTTTCTAGGTTCTTCAGAGTCTTCAACTATTTGGGTTTTAGGTATATTCATTTCTCTGTCGCCTAGATCATTCTCTCCAATTTTTTCTGGTGTCTCTCTAGCTTTTTCTCTTGTTATTGCTTTCAATGGTACAGTGTACTCCTTATCACTCCCTGACGACTCTATCACTTCTATCACATTGATTTGCACGTTAGAGTTAACTTTGTTGGGGTTCTTGGGGCAATCTCTGAAAAGGTGTTCTTTACCACAATCACTACAATATCCTTCCTAGATTCGCTATGGTGGGAGTGGGTTTGGTAGTGTGCATTCTCTGATATAGTGATCACCACCGCATCTATAAAATGGTCCTCTAGGTACAGGTGGTCTGTTCATAGGTCGGAGGGGTATGGGTGCTCTAGGAGCAATATACATCAATGACATGTAATCATGCTCATATCCATAGGAACTATCTGGTATTTCCATGCCATATGTATATGGTTTGTATATTTTTCCATATTCTATCATAGGGCTCTCATAAGTGGAATAGTTTCCTTGACTATGGTCATAGGATGAGTCATGTGGTTCATTACTAGTCAAAGGTGTGGCTGGAACTATTGCTCTCTCTAAGTTTTCTTCAGGTTGAACCATTTTCACTGGGACAAGATTCTGAGGATGGGGCGGTTGTTGCCCTAACACCGGTTGTGGTTGAGTGTAACTTTGATAAGCATAAGGTCGTGGTAATGGTGCCTGATGCTGATATGTGGGATATCTAAAGGCTTCTCCTCCTTGATCTCTCTGAGCGTATCCATAAGGTCTCTCTGGCAGTTGTGCTGGTCTTGATTCCGATTGTAAGGACAATTTTCTGTGCTGTGATTTGTGTACTTTTGTTCCATGCTGCAATATTGTAGAGGCCTTGGGATGGGTGGTCTAGTGTAAGCATAAGCAGGTGGTGGGACTATTCCCCTAGTGCACATATGAGCAGGATGATCACCTCCACAATGCATACATCTTCTAAGCATGGGTACTCTCATTGAGTTGTTGGGGTAGTTCCTCTGTCCTTGAGCGTTCAGTTTATTTGCTATTAAGTCGGCTATTTCCTCCACATTGTTCTTAGGGTTTGATGTACTGCTGACGGAATCTTCATTTCTTACGCTACCTTGAGGTATTTTCATATCTTCTGCTAGGTTTTCCTCTAGATCAATACATTCTTTCATACACTCTTGCAAAGTTTGAACTCTTTTCACATATACCAATGATCTTAATGATCCATTCACTAACCCTTCCAAAAATGATGACACCATTTTGTTTTGAGTGGGTATCTCTTCAACTGGGCATCTATCCACATACTGCTTAAATCTTCTTGCGGCCAATCTCACTAATTCTGTCGAGGCTTGCTTAAAGCTATGGATCAATGATGACGAGTTGTTTATCCCAGACTTGGTGAATTCTTCAGTCATTTCTTGATAGACTTGTTCCATGTTTTGAAAATTATTAGGATTTAATGGCTGGAACCATGCTAAAGCTATGTCTGTTAGAGTTAGACCAAAGGATTCATATTGGATCAAGAAATCTTCCACTTGTTCGACTCTGATAACTTGCTTGAATTCAGCTATATGATTGTAAGGTTCACTAGAGCCATCATAATGGTTTCTCATGCATTTGGCAACTTAAATAGGTCTTAATCTTCTTCCTGCTTCAGGTGGTCTAGGCATCACAGGGAAAACTAGTCTTCCTATAGGAATACCTGGTCCCCTTACTACACATGGTCTATCTGGGATTGGAGCTCTATTCCTTGGTTCAATAGGTGGTTGTGGCCGATAATTAGGGTTATTTGCCAGCATAGCAAACTGCACATGTGGTATGACAGGTACATGTGTTTGTTGAGTCTATCCAGAATGCTGATATGAATTATCTTGAAAGGTTCCTTGAGGGTTCTGAGAAGTAGTCGCTTGATCCCTAGGAGGGAACACTTGAATGTTCTGATATTTCAACCTTGCTCTTTCTAACTCCATTAGAGGCAAGTACCTCCTTTGGTTTTTGTCCAAATATGTGATGATGGTGGGGAATTCAGGATCTTGTAACTCGTAGACAGTAACTGGGTTAGGGGCTACTTCCCATAATGAAGAATGGGCTCTGAGGAGATGCTCCATTCCATTGATCAAATACACATCCATTAAGGAGTCATCTTGGGGAACTAGGTCTCCTCTCCAAACCCTAGCAACAGTAGATCTCCCTCTAGGGGTGGTCACTTGCTCTTCATGTCCCTCTTCATTAAGGTTATTAGCATCACCTTCTTCCCCTTGTTCATTGATGCTTTCAGGGTGTTCCGTAACAACATATTAAATCTCTCTTTTGTCCATATAAAACCCTCTTGCATACTTAACTGCTGGCTTAGGTACTATGTAATCAGGTATCGCTGAAAAAATCACAATATATGATACACGATATCTGCTTAGTATCACGAGTGTTTCTCAGCGATACACGATATTTGACAACTTCAAGTATCGCGATACTCGACCATAGGAGTTCACGATATCCAGGTATCGCGATACCTCAACCGCGGGAGAACACGATACTTGGCCTTTTTCCAATTTTTTGCAAGTGTTTTTTGGATTTTGAGTGCATGTGATTGTTCCTAGAGTTTAGCTACCCTCTCCTCTTAGCCTGTATCAGGAAAATAATCCTTCTCTACCCCAGGATGGCCTTCATGATACTTACCGCAGATCGTTTTCTTACACTAATCGATATTTGAAAGAACTTCCAGCGATGCAGGGATGCACTCACCTTATTAAGACCCTCCAGCTCCTTCTCCCACCTGTGCTCCCTCTCCTTGATCCACACACCTTGCTTCGAGCTCACGCGATATCTGGCTTGCAATCTCTCTCTTTCTCACTACTTGCTTGGAGACAAGTGAAGTTTTGAAGACAAATCTTTAGATTTTTATACTTTTGAAAAATTCTTCCTAACTAAAAAGATTAATAGGCATAAAGGATGAATGCTACTCTAACTTCCTAACCTACTCCCTTCCTCCTCCTACTCTACTCACTCCACTCACTTCCCTAGACTATTAACTCACTACACAGACTTCAAGAGTGAGAAGTAGTAAGTGCAGATGAGTGTGACTTACCAAAGAAGAGAATTTCACAACTTCTCTACTCGCTTCAATGCTACGAGCTACTTACCATCACACGGATGCCTCGGTTTGATTCGACATTCCCCGGCAACGACGCCAAAAACGTGTGTACCTAAGGACAAACCTAGGGACTTGTGGAGAAAGAGACTATACCTCCATCCCACTCAAGTGCATATAGTAGGGATTCACGCTTTATTTATCAATCCGAGAAGTATCAAAACCTAGCCGAGTGTATGAAGACATGCATTCAAATGATGATCAATGCAAATGAGCTTCCCAAAGAGTGCAAACAAGGCTAAGACTATTCCAAACAAGCTTCAACTGTCAGTTATGGTGTCGCGATACTTGGAGTAGCAGCCAAGAGTAAATTGAGCTTTTCTCTCAGCTCTTAACTCTGAATATAGGAAATAGGATATGCGTTTCGAAGCTCTTGAGAAGATGCATCCAATGGTTGTATTTTCACCCAATTCTAACACTTCTACTTCAAGTTATGAGCAAAATACTGAGTCATGGGAATGACCTTCATACACTTCAGCACTTCCTACACTTCACACACACCTTAACCACAACAAACAAACACTTTCATGGATAGACAACACTTCCTAACACTCTTTTCAAGCAACACACATGCACACAAGCTCACAAAGAAGATGATATAGAAAGGAGAAGACACAAATTCGAAATTCTGTGCTCTTGATTCTCACAATGGCAAAAAGTCTTTTCAAAGAGTCACAAATTGACTTATATACGTGTGCCCTAAAAATGGTCCTTTCACACAAGAGACCGGCACTTTATTCACTAAAAGGCTAATTTCCTACTAATTTACATGGGTAAGCTACTAATCTCCATGGGTATGCATCTAGAGGAGTCCTCTAGTGCATTTACAACGAAAAATATGTTACAAAATAGTTATGATACAAAAATAGAGTGTCCAAATCGGAAAACTTTTGGGGCCCTTCTTTTTCTTTGCCTTTCGCTCTTCTTAGCTCTGCAACACAAGGCCACTTGTTTGGCTGGTGTGGGCGATTCCGGTATAGGGCATCTTTCCAAGTACTATCTAAACTTGCTTCCTGTAAGTCGCACTCTTTCTTGGAGTGTCTGCTTAAAGCTGTGGATCAAGGATGATGTGTTATGCCTTATACCACTCTTGGAAAATTCTACAATGAATTCTTCTAGCAGTTGACCTCGATAGTTGCGACTATTCAGGGGCTAAAACCAAGCTAAGGCAGTACCCTTAAGAGTCAAACCAAATGCCTCGAACTGGGTGAACAAGTCCTCAACCTGTTCAACTCTTAACACATGTTTGAACTCAGCCACTGTGGAACGGGAATCAAGCAAGAAAAGAAGAAGAAGAAGATCAAAGTAAAAAACGACTCAATAAAGAATGAAGATCATAACACCAGAAGAACCACCGTCTGCCCAAAGCCCCGTAGGGGCACGCATCAGGCAACAACGCGAATCATCTAGGTCCTGAGAATTGGAATTAAAGATGAATCAGAACCAGGACATTTCATGGGAAGGACGGACCAGGGCCAGGAACTATACATGAAGAAGTGCAAGACAATATTTGGTAGGTAATAATCCTTCCGCTGATAGCGTGCGTTGTCAACAAAGTAAACAGGCTCAGAACAATACAACCGGGTCAGATGTCTGCAACCAGGACAAATCAGAAGACCAAAAGCTAGAAAGAGGTGACTAAGGACAACACATTCCTAGTCACTGGTGGCATGCGTGGCAGCCCGACTGGATGCAGCAACCTAGATTTGTGATGTACGGGATATCAAGGGGAAAAAAGAAGCAAAGGACTTACATCGGATAAAATAACAAATTTTCTGATAGTCCTTGCTGCCGCTTCGACCACTGGGTGCGTGCATTCAGACCTCTTAAACAAGCTGAATACAAGAAGTAAAGCCTGTCAAGGGACGACAGAGACAAAGAGGGGGAGAGTGTTGTAGAGCAGAGAAGCACAAAAGAAGAGCCCCAAAATTTTCAAATTGATGGGCATATTTTTCTTCTTCAAAGTCCTAGAGAATTCCCTCAAGCCATGTAAATGCACTAGAGGAGTCCTCTAGTTGCATAATCCCAATTTGTTGTAAAATATCCCTTGTAAATTAGTAGAAAATTCACTTTTTTAGTAATAAAGTGCCGGTCTCTTGTGTGAAAGGACCAAACTTAGGGCACATGTATATAAGTCCCTTGGTGACTCTTTGTAGAGACTTTTTGCCATTGTGAAGAAGGAGCTCTCCAAAATTTCGAATTTGCCTCTTTTTTGCAGATTTCCATCTTCTCTTGGATCTTGTATGTGTGTGTAATGCTTGGAATGTGTGTGTAGGACTGTTGTCTACCCCTCCCCACTGTTTTTGAGCTACTGTGGTGTGTGTGTGAGCTTGTAGGAGTTGTGGCGTGAGTGTGGGTGTTTTCTGCCATTCACTATTTTGGTCATAACTTGAAGCAAAAATGTTAGAATCGAGTGAAACCACTTCCAATAGATGCGTTTTGTCGAGAGCTTCGAAAGGAGTACCCTACTGACTATATTTGGAGCTTGGAGCTGGGAGAAATCCTTGATTTACTGAAAACTACTATAAGAGGTATCGCGGCAGACACTTTCAGTCTTTCAGTGAGTTTGAGAGGTGGATTAGTCTTTTCTCATACATTTCAGCTAAACCACTTCATATTCCATCATGTGTGCACATGTCCTCATACACTTGGTTAGGTCGTTCGATCGGATTGACATTTAGATGTGTGTTAATTTCCCACTATACGCACTTGTGTTGCAATAGAGGTAGAGTCTCATTGGCACGAGTCCTTGAGTCTTCTTGACTTGAGTACACACGTTTTTGGCGCCGTTGCCGGGGAACACTCAGCCAAGGTGCCTTCGTGATGGTTATAGATTGAGTGTGATAGAATCGTACTTGTAGAAGTGAATTCGTTTTGTGGCAAGTAGTCAATCACTTCAGCACTTGTTATTTCACATCCCCAAGGTGTGTGTAATGAGTTTTTAGGTTTAGGGTTAGTAGGAAGGGAGAGAAGGAGGAGTTAGGGTTAGGTAATAAGGAGAGGAGAAGTGAGGAGAAGTGAAGTAGGAGTAGGCCAAGACCACTAAAAAAGCCCAAAAATTTGCCCAAAATTAGTAATGTTTAGTTTCTATCACAGAAAGTATAAAAACCAAAAAATTTGACTCATTTGACACTTCACTGTGTTCCGGTATCGCCTGCGAGCAGCGGTCGGTATCGCGTGTGAAGTATCGTGCAATTTAGGCCTTTAAAACTAGAACTTGAGCTCAATGTGCAAGCTAGACAGTACTAAGGTAAGATTCCACAAAGTATTTTGAACAAAAACACACTAGAAGTGCACAAACGCGTGATTAAATGCATGCGCGGTATCGCGGGGGGAAGACAGTTGATTTTTTGAACTTCATTGAAGGGGACAGTGGGCTAGGAGTGAAGAGGTGTGTGAGAAGAGCAAGGGCGTGCTAAATTTTTTGATTTGTGAGACATTTTGGCTTGAGTATCACGATCGGTTGAGTTTTGGTATCGCGATACCAAAATTCCCTTGTATCGCGATACTCGCCGAAGTGTCGTATCGTCGAGTACGAGTCTTGGTATCACGATACCACTTTGGTATCGTATTGCCAAGTTGGTATCACGATCACACTTCACCCAGTAGTATCGTATCATTGCCTATTGTGGTATCATATCGTCCACAGGCCAGTTTCGTATCGTGATACCATTTTCAGTATCGTATCGCCTCGGTTCTCAGGTATCGTATCATGAGGACCTTGGTATCATATCGCTAATCCCTGAAGTATTGTATCGCCCAGTTCCTAGTGTAGTATCACGATATCATACTAGTATCGTATCGTGCAAGTTGGTGGTATCGTATTGCCACTTGTCTTGGTATCGTATCGTCTCATTGTCTTGAGTCATATCGCGATACCAAGTTGGTATCTTATCGACCCTTGCAACTAGTATCGTATCGCGTGAGCAATCTGGTATCGTATCGCAGGGCTTCCAGTATTGTATCGTGCAAAAAACTAGAACTTGAGCTCAAGGTGCAAGCTAGACAGTACTAAGGTAAGATTCCACAAAGTATTTTGAACAAAAACACACTAGAAGTGCACAAACGCGTGATTAAATGCATGCGCGGTATCGCGGGGGGAAGACAGTTGATTTTTTGAACTTCATTGAAGGGGACAGTGGGCTAGGAGTGAAGAGGTGTGTGAGAAGAGCAAGGGGGTGCTAAATTTTTTGATTTGTGAGACATTTTGGCTTGAGTATCACGATCGGTTGAGTTTTGGTATCGCGATACCAAAATTCCCTTGTATCGCGATACTCGCCGAAGTATCGTATCGTCGAGTACGAGTCTTGGTATCACGATACCACTTTGGTATCGTATTGCCAAGTTGGTATCGCGATCACACTTCACCCAGTAGTATCGTATCATTGCCTATTGTGGTATCATATCGTCCACAGGCCAGTTTCGTATCGCGATACCATTTTCAGTATCGTATCACCTCGGTTCTCAGGTATCGTATCGTGAGGACCTTGGTATCATATCGCTAATCCCTGAAGTATCGTATCGCCCAGTTCCTAGTGTAGTATCACGATATCATACTAGTATCGTATTGTGCAAGTTGGTGGTATTGTATTGCCACTTGTCTTGGTATCGTATCGTCTCATTGTCTTGAGTCATATCGCGATACCAAGTTGGTATCGTAACGACCCTTGCAACTAGTATCGTATCGCGTGAGCAATCTGGTATCGTATCGCAGGGCTTCCAGTATTGTATCGTGCAAAAAAGGTGGTATCGTATTGTGACCAAAATCAATATCGTATCGTCTCGGTGCTCAGGTATCGTATCGCGAGGATTCTTGGTATCGTATCGTGGCAATAGTTCAGTATCGTATCGCCTGCTACAGCAAGTATCGTATCGTGTAGATTTTAGGTATCGTATCATGGCCAGATCGGTATCGCCCAGTGCAATATCGCCTGGAAGTGGTATCGTCCAGAGTGGTTGAAGCATTTTGTCAGGAAACTTGGGGCATTGGAAGAGTCACTCAAGGAGAGTCTCAGAGACTTAGAGAGTCTTAGGAGGGTGAATGAACTTGAGGTCAGGGAGAGTGCTAAGTAGCCGAAGAAGTGTCATATCTTTTGTGGGAAGTGCTGCCCAGGTTAGTCACCACTCTGCGTATTCAGATACCTCTAGTGACTCAAAGGAGGAAATACCCATGGCTTCGGAAAACATGCAGGGTCCAACTCCAAGTAGAAATTTCATGACTACTGTAGAGGGAGATTACCGTACTTCTTGCAGTATGTGTCTACCAATGCCTAGGAGATTCCCATCTACCTGGATGGCTTAAATAGATCTGTGGCTAGGATGGTAACTTCCATGAATGCCATGATCGTGCCCAGACCTGCTGTCAAGTTCGAGGGAGGAGCATACATAGACAAGATTGGTCACATCTACATCGTAACTGAATTTCTTGAGATGATCAATGAAAGGGGAGAGTTAGTGGAACCAGAAAACTCCGGAAGAACAAACCTTGAGGAGCTAGTGACTACCCCTAGAGGCAGATCCCAAGTATCACGAGTTTTGAGAGGAGACTTGATACCTCAAGACGACTACTTATTGGAAGTTTATATGATCCATGGATCAGACTTATTGCTTCAAACAGACTTACTGGCTCCAGGGAGAGAAGAAAGCCCCATGACATTTTATGAGCTGAAGGATCCAGAAGATGAAACTAGACTCACATACTTGGAAAAAAATCAGAGGAGATATTGGTAATGAGTGCCTTAGACAGGGCTCGGCTGAGATACATGGGTGTGCTTGTATTCCCTCAGAGAGATCAGGCAACTACTTTGCAGAACCCCTTTGGAAATCAACAAGAGACAGAACACACCATGTCAGGACAAACCAGCCAACAAAGTGTGCCAAACCGTACTCATGTGCAATTTGCAACTCCAGGAGTGCAAACACACAATCAGACCCACGCAGGGGTAGGTAATCAGTACCGACCACCCGTAAGATCATGACCACCAGTAGGAGGGTAGCCAAGAATGCCCCCAGTTAGACCAACAATCCCTATCTTCCCTGTAATGCCGAGACCACCAGAATCAATGAGAAGACTGAGACCTATCCAAGTGGCCAAGTGTGTAAGAAATCATTATGATGGATTGGGAGAACCCTACGATCACATTGCTGAGTTTAAACAAGTTCTAAGGGCAGAACAAGTAGACGACTTCTTTGTGCAGTATGAGTCTTTTGGACTCACCCTCACAGGAACGGCTCTAACTTGGTTCCAGCCATTAGACCCTAATCAATTTGGAAACATGGAATAATTCTTTCAAGAATTCATTGGAGAATTCACGAAGAGAGGGATTAAACACAATTCTGCGTCTTTAATCCATAGTTTTAAATAGAACCCTCATGAAACAGTGAAAACAACAGCCAGGAGATTCAATCAGTATGTGGATAGATGCCCCTTGGCTGAGAGACCCACTCAGCAAAAAATGATTTCATTATTTTTGGATGGACTCACAAACGGAACCCTAAGAACGCTAGTGTACGTGAAAAGACTACAAACTCTGAGTGAATGCCTGCAAGAATGCATTGATTTAGAAGATAACCTAGCTGAGGACCTCAAGAGTACACCCAGTCCCACTAAATCAGAAGACTCGTGAAGTACCATTACCTCCAATTCCAGTAATATGGAAGAATTAGCGGAAGTATTAGCAAAAAAACTAGGAGTCCAGGGACAAAGTACTTATCAACACCCAGCACAAAGAGTGCCTATGCTACGAAGATGTAGTCTATGTGGAGGAGATCACCCCACACACATGTGTGTGCGAGGAGGAACCGACGCACATCAAACATACCCATACAACAGACAGCACCAACCAGGAAATGCTTTGTACTGCCACATAAAACAAAAGTACACTAATCAAACCACTGAAAATTGTCCATTCAATAGACAGGCATGACCATTCCAACCACCTCAGTATCGACCATATGGATATCCAGCTAGAGAAGAAGGCAGAGAGATTCCCAGATACAATCCCTATCCAACACCAACAGGAGTACCAAGACCGTATGAACAAGCACTGTATCCACCACCACAACCAGTGCTAGGGCCACAACTGTCTCAATCTCAATAGGTAGTACCTGTGAAGTATGCCCAGCCCGAAGAGAATTTGGAGAGAGCCATAGTGCCAGCATCATCTACAATCAATGAGGAATCCGCGAACCCTGAATATGAGCTGCCACCAGGAGATTACTACCCATATGAAGCCAATATGTTAGATTACGAACCAACCTATGATTCGGCTTATTATGGATATGGAAACTATGACCCAAACTATGGCACTGAGGTTGCAACTCTAATGTATACTGCTCCTAAAGCACAACCACCCATGAGACCAACCATTAGACCACCTGTACCAAGAGGACCTTGTTATAGGTGCGGAGGAGACCATTTTATTAGAGAATGCCCTCAACCTTACAATCCACCACCACCCAGGACTTGGGAAGGATATTGCAACGATTGCAGAAAGGAACATCTTTTCAGGGATTGCCCTAAGAATCCAACCAAAGTCCAAGACACTGCACCAATCAATGTAATTGAAGTAATAGAAGGATCTGGAAGTGATAAGGAATATATTGTGCCATTGAAAGCCATTACAAGAGCTCAGATAAGGCAACAAAAAGGGAAACAACCAGAACAGGAACAAGAGAGTGATAAAGCCATAAGTCCTAAAGTTCAGGTAGTTGAAGATTCTCAGGATCCACGCGAGAGTACCCAGAACACCAAAGCACAAAAATTGAAGGAAAGAAGAGAAAAACTCAAAAATAAATGGGCGAAAGATGAGAGTCAAAAAAGTAAAAAACAAACCCGAAACAAAAGGGAACATAAAGAACAAAGGATCCGAGAGGAGATCCCGGTGTCACCACTTATCCAAGGGAAAGAGAAACCAGGATCAGTTCTAGCTGACCCGAAACCAGACGACTTAGACATGTGGCTGAAAGCTTACCAAGCTAGAATTAAGACTGGGCCGAATATAGAGCAACACGAAAAACTTTACCCACAAGGGGAGCTATAAAAGGAAAGACTAGCGATATGTAGGAAACTTATAGAGGTAGCACAAGCAACCCTAGAAAAGACTATCCTAGTTCTGCCAGAGACAAGGATAACAGATGATCAATACGAAGAATGTGTCCAATCCAAAGGTAAAGAACTTAGAAGGAAGGAAGACATAGATGAACAAATGAAAATTCAAGATGAACCTGTGTCAATAATACCGGACTTAGAGTCAGAATGGCCGAAGGAATTATGGAATAGACTTCGAGAAGAACAATGAAGAAAAAGGGGTATCGAAGCCTCCTTTTGAGGAAATGGATGTGGAAGTTTATCAACCAAATACCAACCTGGAGGAAGTCTATGAAGAAGTATCAAGACTCGATAGAAATAGAGAGGAAACCCTGAGCATTTCAACATTGCCTAATTACATGGGAGAATATGAAAAGGAGTCTATAATAATACGAGCACCCACAGTACATGGGAAAGAAAAAAGAAACTCAGAAAAAAATTCACACAATCTAACGGAACTAAAGAAAACAAAAGTACAATGCAAATTGACTGTGGAAGAGTTACTTCAACTTAAGCCTCAATTATGGAGACAATTATCGAGCCAATTAGAATTAGGGCAAGAGAAAGAAGAAAAGGAAGGAAAGGGAAAAGAGAACACATCTAAAATACAAATCCGAGTTGATAAAGTGGGAGAGTTTAGTGAAGGAGACGAAGGCAATACATGTCTGCCTGTCACTTACAATGGGTACATGACCAAGGCTATACTAGACACGGGAGCCGGGGTAGGAATTGCCACCAAGGAAATTTGGGAGAAATGGGGAAAACCTGCCTTATGACCCACACGCATGAAGCTCCAATTAGCAGACGGTCATGTGGAGAAACCCTTAGGAATATTGGAAAGAATCAAATTAAGCACATGTGGAGTAGAATTTGAACACACATTAGCCATTTGTAAGTTCGAAAAAGCTAACAACTACGAAATGATATTAGGGCGACCCTTTATGAGACAAATGCGGGTAGTGCAAGATTGGGGAAGAGATTCATTGTACCTACAACATCAAGGAAATACGACCAAGATAAACTTGCATACATTTGCTTATCGAGATGTCCCTCCACTGCAGTGGAATCCCATACACAAGGAGGAAGACGACCTATCCATGCATAGTGCTGGATCGAGCGATCAATCTTGGATGCACAAGGATGCTCAGTTATGGATGTGCAAAGATGCCAAGAAGGAGGAGAGTAAAAGGCAAATGTGGCCGATAGGATATCCTAACTATCGACCAGTAGAGGACCCATGGTACATGCCTCAAATCTTTCCAGATGAGACCTTTGAACCGCATGGATGGATGGAAATTCTAGCAACCTTAGATGTGTGCGTGAATGAGGAAGTTTTGACAATGAACGAGTGCATAGATGAGGAAGGTTATGATGTAAATCTTTATATGGTTGTCCTTCAAGAAGTAGATGAAGAGGAAATCGTGGAAAAAGAATGGAAAGAGGAATATGAGAGTATAGAAATGGAACTAGAATTCGATTCCGAAGAAAGCTACCTGGACACCATTCGAAACAGAGAAAAACAGGAACCTACCAAAATCTTAGCAATCGAAGCTACTCCCATGGTACAAAAGCAAGCAAAAGACATGAGTAAAAGGGGACCTGATCCAGATTCGTTTGAAGTTCCTGAACATTTTAAAAGATATGAAGTAGAAGAGAGAAAGGTAGCCATTCAAATGCCTAAACAAGAGGCTAGAGATGGAGAAGCATACGACAACAAAGAACAAACAAAAAAAATTGTTGTAACCGTGGAAGACGGAGAAGAGCGATGTACCTACATAGGCAAAGATGTATCAGAGGAGGAGGAAGAAGAACTCATACAGCTGATCCAAGAATATCGAGACGTGTTCGCATGGACATATAAGGATCTCAAGGGTGTAGAACCCAATATTTTTTCTCATCGAATACCAATGGTTGCAGATGCAAAACCCTTGAAACAACACCCTTATACGTATAATGAGGTGTATGCAGCAAAAATTAAGGAATAAATTGACAAGTTACTAGCTGCAGGATTCATATATGAGATAGAACACACCGAGTGGGTATCGCCTTTAGTAGTTGTGCCTAAGAAAAATGGAAAATTGAGAGTGTGCATTAACTTGAAAAAGGTCAATGCAGCCACCATACGTGATAGCTACCCATTACCCATTACGGACCATCTATTGGAAAGAGTAGCAGGAAAGGAAGTCTATAGCTTCTTAGATGGATTCTCCGGATACAACCAAGTAGCTATTGCTACTAAGGATCAACATAAGACCGCCTTGACCGAATGGGGAGTCTATGCTTTCAGAGTGATGCCTTTTGGACTCACTAATGCACTTGCTACATTCCAACGATTGATGTGTCATGTTTTCAAGGAATTCTTGAAAAAGAGCATGGAAGTGTATGTAGATGATCTATGTACATACTCGAATCAAAGACGAGATCACATTCTAGAGTTGAGAAAAATATTCAATAAATGCCGCCAGTATCTAGTTTGCCTAAACCCAGAAAAATGTGTCTTCATGGTGAGACAAGGGAAGATCTTAGGACACATAGTCTCAAGAAATGGAATATCCACGGATGAGGACAAGATCAAGGTCATCTTAGAGCTTCCTAGACCACAGAATGTGAAAGAGGTACAAGCCTTTATGGGACATTGTGGATATTACCGTTGGTTTATTCACATGTATGCCATAATAGCCAAACCCCTGTATGGTCTCTTAACTCAATTCACTTGGACTGAAGAGTGCGAGAAAGCATTCAATGAGTTAAAAAAGAGACTTAGCACAGCCCCAATTCTGAAAACGCCTAATTGGAACAAGCCCTTTCATATTCATGTTGATGCTTCTAATTATGCAACCGAATGTATCTTAGCCCAACCGGCTGATGAAGGAAAGCTAGATCATCCAATTGCCTATGCAAGTAGGCAACTGAATCAAGCTGAAAGAAATTATACAACAACCGAGCGAGAAGGATTAAGAATGGTCTATGCAGTTAAGAAATTCAGACACTATCTGTTAGCCAACAAATTTAAGTTCTTCATAGACCATCAGGCCCTACTGTACTTAGTTAATAAACCTTGTAACATGGGCAGATTAGTAAGATGGTTCTTGCTGTTAATGGAGTTCGACTTCGAAGTGATAGTAAAAAAGGGAAACACACATGTAAGAGCAGACCACCTTTCTAGGTTGACCCACGTAGAACCGCCAAGTGGAGTACCCGATGATCTGCCAGATACTTACTTGTTCAATTTGGAAGTATGTCCAAAGTGGGCAGAGAAATTAATTCCTATACTCACCCATGGCCCACAACACTCAATCAATAAGAATAGCAAAAAGGAAATTCTTCAATCAAGAAATTTGCACATTATTGCTGGAAGTGTGTACTATAAGGAACCCAATGGAGTGTTGCTAAGATGTGTCGAGGAGCATGAAGGAGATTATCTACCCATATTAGAGATGGCACATGCAGGTGCTGCGGGAGGTCATTTTTCAGCTGAGAGAACTGTCAAAATGATCCTCTACGCCGGCTTGTGGTGGCCAACTCTACATATGGATGCAGAGACTTATCTACGAAGCTGTGAAACGTGCCAAAGGGCTAAATACCCAATTCGGAGAGATGACATGCCATTAAGACATATGGTGTGTGCGAGAGCATTTTCCAAATGGGGTATCGACTTCATAGGACCCATCAACCCACCAGCCAAAGCATCCCATGCTGAGTACATCATAGTAGCCACAGATTATTTAACCAAATGGGTAGAAGCAAAAGCTACGAGAAAAAACGATGCTCAAACCACTGCTAAATTCCTTTTTGAGAATAGAAGCAAAATCAGCCCCATACCATCCCCAAGCCAATGGTCAAGGGGAAAGTTCCAACAAGGTGTTATGTACTGTATTGACAAAGATTGTCAATAATGGGAGGTCGGATTGGGACAAACAATTGCATCATGCAATTTGGGCCTTCCGAGTAGCATACAAGACTGCCATTGGAACTACCCCATTCAATTTAGTGTATGGGTAGAATGCAATTTTGCGATTGATTTTTTAATCCCAACATTGAGAGTAGCCCAACAGTATGAATGGAATGGACATGAGTTATCCCAACAACTCGACCAAATTGAGAAGTTACATGAAACTAGGTTACAAGCAGTGGTAGGAATCTATGCAACTAAAAGAAGACAAAAGGCATATTATGATGCACATATAGGACTTAAAGAGGGAGACTTAGTTTTCGTATACACCTTAAAGCAACATGCCAAGAAGTTACAAAAACGTGGATATGGACCTCTGATCATCAATAGAATCTCTACTAGTGGAGCGGTTAATCTAGCCACTCTAGATGGAGATATTCTTCCTAACTACATAAGTGGATGCAGAGTCAAACGATTCATGGAGCCATTGACGGATCAAATGTTAGCACGTCTAGTAGGTGCTCAAAATAGGAAGAAAGAGGAAGAACAGATTAGAGAGGAGGCCCGACAAGAAGACCTAGAACGCATTAAGAAACAAAAAGAATGGATAAGACAACGAGATGAATGCTATCTCCAAGGAGAAGAGCCTATCCCAATGGCCAACTACCAAGTCCATGACTCGGACACTACTAAGTCATACATATCACAACCTTACTTGAACCTAGGGATCGGCAAGACAGAATACAAATTGATAGATGCATTGATAGACTCAGGAGCAGGACTTAGTTGCATACGTAATACGGTCATAAAAGATCTGCAAATGATTATGAGTCCCACGAAAGCCCAGTTGAGAGGAATTGGAGGTCAAACCCTAGAATGCATTGGAACAATGATAGTGTCTCTCCACCTAGGAAATTCTTCCATGGAACAACGAGTATTAGTGTGCAGAGATGAGGATTTAATAGAAGATTTGATCCTAGAACAAGATTGGATCATTGAGAATGAAGTCAGTATCAACCTAGCTCAAAGATACATTTCATCCAAGATAGGGCACAAAGAAATTTTTAGTCTATTAGGAGATAAGCCCTTATCCCAACCCACCACCATCGAGAGTTCAGGGAAATGCACGGAAAAGCTACTCAAACATGATTCCAGTCCAACCATTTCAGAAACCAAGCTAGAAGAAGTAGAAAATTCAAACCCTGAAATCTCCAAGGTAGAAGGAGAATCACTCCATCCAGTTGAGGAACAGCTAGCCACTAAGGAAACCAACTCTCATATAGCTTCTCAACAAGCCAAAAGACCACCAATAGGGAATTCCCCACTCAGATACTTACAGCAAGGAATGGTCAAATACCAATGGGTACGTAAAGATCAGAAGGAGGAAGAGCAGACGTCAACATCAACTCATAAGGAGAAAATAGAAATGAAGAAGTCAGCTTCACCAAAGTCCAAACCAAAAGGACTCTTGCAAGTATGGCTCCCTAAGCCTTTGATTGAAGCTCAGAGAGCAAAACATCAGATATGGATTCCCAAGAAGATAATACAGGCAGCCAAGCTGGAGATAAGCACTCAGGAGGAAGCATTACGGTGGAAAAGGCGAGTGACGAAGCCAAAACACAGTCATCCGAGAAACAAAAAGGGAAACACTTTTGTCCCTAGGACTTTAGAGGAAACAAAACAAACAAAGAAAGTCCAAGGAATCAAAGGAAGAAATCGACCTATTCAAGCACCCATGCAATGGATTTGGAAACCCAAGCGACTGCAAGGGATGGACCATCGAAACAATGGATACGCCAATTGCACTCATGAAGGAACGAATGCACCTAAAGTATGCATAGTAGGGCCACATTACAAGGCCACGCATTCGGCACAGGATGTACCTGATAGAATTAGTGGTGCACATTCTCCAATGGAGATTAGATCATAGCTTCAACTCTCTTAGGAATGGACATGCTATGTACATAAATAAATGCTTCGGCTATACTAACGCTTGTTTTTCTTTCAAGACAAGAAATAAAAAGAGGTGGTAAGAGATCTCACTTATAAAACCATGGGAAACGGAGTGATGGAATGACAATAATCACTACAATGCACTACATAGCTTCATGCTTTCCTTTGAAGCTAATGCACTTTTCCTTACAAGTGCAGATGGCTTCTGAAGATTTTGAACCAACAGTACAGGAGGAAGTATTGGAATTTCCACTCCAGAGTATCACCAAGGCAAAGGGACACTGGTTTCGAGAAGATCAACCAGCGGGGGAATATCTCTTCCTGGCGATGATCAAAATTATGGATACCGACCATCAATTTCTAATCATGTCCCAGGATTTTTGAGTACTACATGAACTCCCGTCTATCGTAGACACTATGAAGAAAGCAGGCATACATAAATATTTTGAACTGCCAATCTATAAGCCCGACTTTCAAAGATGCACACAGGTCATGAATACCCTACAGCCAGCACTACATGATCCCTTGGTGCTTGAGGCTAGAGTGATGGATAAAATAGGTGAATGGGTAGTCATCCAAGTTACGCATGACTTGATTAACGAAGCCTTTGGATGGGAAAAGGATGGCACTACCATGGTAAAAGAAGAAAGCTGAGGTGCAAAGACCAGGACATTTACAGACATCAACCGGGTAGACATAGAGGAGGAAGTAAGGCTTATTCACCAACACTTCTGCTTCCCGAATATGCATAGGTACACGGCCCGTCAAAAGATTATTGTTCAACTACTCTCACACACCACTAAGCAGATTGGAAATCAAATTAATCTGACTCCGTACATACAAGAAAGGTTATTCGAGGCAAAAAAGCAATGGAATAATAAGAAGTTCCTCAACGGCAGTGTGGCTCTAACTATCTTGATTTATCATGCTTTGGGCATCAGAGAGCACCTGCAAGAAATGCCATCATCAACGGCCCTAGCAAAGTATGCCAAAGTTGCCACTGTTCCTAAAAAGAAAAGAGGAGTCAAAATTGTAGAAGAAGCAGAAACTAGCTCTCAACCCAGAATGAGAGGCACAAAGAGACTAAGGGAAGTCAAGCAAATGGAAGATGAAGCTCCAGCCACAAAAAGGACACATGTACTGCCGAAAACAACAATTGAAGAGCAAAGGCCGATTACAGAGGAAGACTTAACTAGGGCCATGGAAGAGACGCACCAATATATAGAAGGACAAGTCAATTTACCGGTGCAAGGCCACCATTATCAATAGACCCAACAAGATACGGAAGCGAAAAGAAAACTAACCAAAGTCCATCGGTACAGGGAAATAGGGCTGGACGATTCAAGCTCATCCTCAGATGCACAAGAAGAACCAGAAAACTCACTATTAAACGTGGATATTCAAAGTGAGTCAAAGGATGGACAATGGGTAGAGTTGAATGAAGTTAACTACAATGAAGAAGCAGAAGGCCTAAAGACGGATGCCCACACTATGCATACTAATAAGAACACCACAAGTCAGGAAGCTGACCAGGAAGGTACGCATGTGATAAAACTTAATGAGACTTCCACTATTCGTATCAAGGAGGCCACACCACCTCGCGAAATGTCCATAAAGATACCAAAGAAAGAGCCTCAGGAAGAGGAAATAGAAGACGAAGAACCCTTCACTTCAATAAGGGTTGTGGCAGAACCCTCCCCCATGGATGTCACATTTCAAGGGAGTGCCACAAAAGCTCTTGATTTAGATGAACAAGAAAAAGTACAAAACATAAAATTACAAGTTACACAACCACAATGAAACCATCCATGTGGAGCAGGGAAAAGATGTGCAATCCGGCGAAGCTCCAAGCATACCTAGGACGTGGTTAAATGTCGACATAGCTCAGCTCAAGCCAATAGTACAAGATATGATCAGAACCCGCACTAGACACACAACAGTTAATGCTTGAGGCTGATGAAGACTATGATCAAGCGATGTAGGACACGCATGCGCTTAAAGAAAAGAATAACAGTCTTTCAACAGAATTAAAATCCGCTAGAGAACAAGTACAAATCAAACACAATGAAGTTCAAGAATTCAAGCAACAGTGTCAAACTCTAACCATGGAAAATGAACGGTTAAAGGAACAACTACAGGTATTAACAAAGAAATTAGAAACTAACGAGACTGAGAAGGCACGCATGAATGCAAGGAGAAAAATATTGGAATCTCAACTCAAGGTATACATGGAGGAAGCAGAAAACCTACGAAACCGCAACAAAGAGCTCATGACAGCTCTTCTAAGTGATCAGCCAATCGAAGCTCACGAAAGCTCAGAAACAATGTTAAAAAATTGGAAGAAAAGCTAAATAAGTATGAAAATCAGCTCAAGCAGGAGCAGGCAGTCATAGCAGAGTGGGAAAAGAAATACATGGAGGACACAGCTGCCCTAAGAACTAAATGTAAAAAAGCTGAAAATTGTTATCTCCTGCAATGTAAAGAAGACACCGATCATTTAGACATAGTTGCTCAAGAACTTCTCAAACACAAGGATACCATTGCACAAGCTACTGAAGAAATAAAGCAGAAAGATGAATTGATCAAACAGCTTCAAGAGCAATTAGCTCAGCAATCAATTGAGGGGACACCAGTAGTTCCACACTCCGTAGAGGCTACTATGGAGACTGAGAACTGAATCGATCGGAAAAGGCACTATTGGTGTCCCAACTTACGGCTGAATTGAAGATCAAATCATCCAAGTAATGAAGGAAGCTAAGATAGAAAGCAAAAATTTGGAGTAGATTTTGAAGCCTTTCAGTGTACCCTATGGCCTGCTGAAAGAACAAACATGACAATATATAAAGACTACGACAAATAAAGATCCAGACTACAATCTCCACTTCAGCCAAGATACATTCAAGTATACCCAAGAAGAATTTGAGAAGGCTGATCCCATTTGGAGACGCAAAATTTTGGAAAAGAATCCAACACTCCGGGTATAGTGGGAGGCATCACCATATATGCTTCAGGTAAATCCATCTTGTTGCCTAGTACCCCGCAGATGCTCCTGGTCGCAATTTTAGGAAGGACAGCGCCAGGGAAGCATTAATAATTAGTGGCTGAATTACCCATTGTTACCTAGTCCGCCTCATAATTACCTTCCAACGAAAGAGTATATGGTAAAAACAATGGAATTTTGGATTGCCAGATACGCTACGGTACCAAACTTAGTAGTTAAAATGACCATTAAAATCTTCAGTATGCTACTAACAGTAATCAAAGTCTTCCAGCATGCAAAATATACTTTTTTGAATTTCATCGGCATTATGCAAGGATCTGAAGCACTCATTTTTTATCTATCTACTATTCCAAGCCGTTTAACACTTATGGCATATTATTCTCGAATTATGTTCTTGCCATCAACATATATGCAAACTTTCGAAGAAGCATTTTTCACTGGCTTCTTTGAAATCGATTCAGAAATTTTCGTCAAAATGACTTCGAACCTGAATGCACGTCTGGTCGTTTATGAGACGAGTTTTTTTGCGAATCATCGACAAGCACCAGAGGATGGAGTGAAGTCAACACAATGGAAGGAATTTATGATATGTCATGCTAATCTTCTGAACCAAAGAGAGCAAGCAGCCATACAGACCTATACACGTCACCACAAAAAGCCTGTCAGGGACGACAGAGTTCAGGAGGAGGGACGTGTGGAAGGGGAATCAAGCAAGAAAAGAAGAAGAAGAAGATCAAAGTAAAAAACGACTCAATAAAGAATGAAGATAATAACACTAGAAGAACCACCCTCTGCCCAAAGCCCCACAGGGGCACACATCAGGCAACAACGTGAATCATCCAGGTCCTGAGAATTGGAATTAAAGATCAATCAGAACTAGGACATTTCATGGGAAGGACGGACCAGGCCCAAGAACTTTACATGAAGAAGTGCAAGACAATATTTGGCAGGTAATAATCCTTCCGCTGATAGCGTGCATTGTCAATAAAGTAAACAGGCTCAGAACAATACAACCGGGTCAGATGTGTGCAACCAAGACAAATCAGAAGACCAAAAGCTAGAAAGAGGTGACTAAGGACAACACATTCCTAGTCACTGGTGGCGTGCATGGCAGCCCGACTGGATGCAGCAACCCAGATTTGTGATGTACGGGATATCAAGGGGAAAAAATAAGCAAAGGACTTACATCGGATAAAATAACAAATTCTCTGACAGTCCTTGCTGCGGCTTCGACCGCTGGGTGCATGTATTCAGACCTCTTAAACAAGCTGAATACAAGAAGTAAAGCATGTCAAGGGACGACAGAGACAAAGAGGGGGAGAGTGTTGCAGAGCAGAGAAGCACAAAAGAAGAGCTCCAAAATTTTCAAATTGATGGGCATATTTTTCTTCTTCAAAGTCCTAGAGAATTCCCTCAAGCCATGTAAATGCACTAGAGGAGTCCTCTAGTTGCATAATCCCAATTTGTTGTAAAATATCCCTTGTAAATTAGTAGGAAATTCACTTTTTTAGTAATAAAGTGCCGGTCTCTTGTGTGAAAGGACAAACTTAGGGCACATGTATATAAGTCACTTGGTGACTCTTTGTAGAGACTTTTTGCCATTGTGAAGAAGGAGCTCTCCAAAATTTCGAAGTTGCCTTTTTCTTGCAGATTTCCATCTTCTCTTGGATCTTGTATGTGTGTGTAATGCTTGGAATGTGTGTGTAGGACTGTTGTCTACCCCTCCCCACTGTTTTTGAGCTACTGTGGTGTGTGTGTGAGCTTGTAGGAGTTGTGGCGTGAGTGTGGGTGTTTTCCACCATTCACTATTTTGGTCATAACTTGAAGCAGAGTTGTCAAAATCAAGTGAAATCACTTCCAATAGATGCGTCTTGTCAAGAGCTTCGAAAGGAGTACCTTATTGACTATATTCAGAGCTTGGAGCTGGGAGAAATACTTGATTTACTAAAAACTGCTATAAGAGGTATCGCGGTAGACACTTTCAGTCTTTCAGTGAGTTTGAGAGGTGGATTAGTCTTTTCTCATACATTTCAGCTAAACCACTTCATATTCCATCATGTGTGCACATGTCCTCATACACTTGGTTAGGTCGTTTGATCGGATTGACATTTAGATGTGTGTTAATTTCCCACTATACGCACTTGTGTTGCAATAGAGGTACAGTCTCATTGGCACGAGTCCTTGAGTCTTCTTGACTTGAGTACACACATTTTTTAGCAGATGTCTACAATGAATTCTTCTAGCAGTTGACCTATCTCTCGATAGTTACGACTATTCAGGGGCTAAAACCAAGCTAAGGCAGTACCCTTAAGAGTCAAACCAAATGCCTCGAACTGGGTGAACAAGTCCTCAACCTGTTCAACTCTTAACACTTGTTTGAACTCGGCCACATGATCATAAGGATCTCCTGACCCATCAAAATAGTTCTTCATTGTCTTAACCACTTGAGAGGGTCTAAGAGTTCTTGAGTGCTCTCGTGGTCTAGGCAATGGGAAATCATGTTCGTCTCTTTGATGCCGATATACACAATGTCTCTCTCTTTCAGGTCTTTCATTTTCAATTCCTGATCGATCTCTACCCACTGTGTGTGCAAAGCTTACCTCAGGTCTTTCTCTGGTTCTTTCCCTCTAGGTTTCATGAGCCTTGGATGATCTTGCTCCTTGGAGGCCTTGGGAAACATTCGATCTTGATGGAGGGAAAATTGACTCACCCTGCCAAGTGTATGCATGCCTATCCTGCTCTGTCACCAAGAACATTTTCTCAGATGTGTGATCTAGATAGACAACTTTCCCTGGTGTCTCCGGATCCTTGAACTCATAGATGGTGATTATAGGGCTCGGTTGATCTCGCTTAAATCTCCAAAAGGCTTCCTCAGTTTCTCTATTCAAGAATAGCTCTATGCTTTTGTTGTCTTGGGAAATCCATTTCGGAGTGATCACTCAGGGTAAAACTGACTTACCTCTAGGGGTCTTGGTTTCTCCTCCTAGGCCCCCTTGCTCTAGGTCTCCTATCTCATTCTCAGGAATAACATTTCCAAACTCATCTGTCCTATCTGGGAGGTTGGTTACCACATACATGGTTCCTCCCTTATCAATGTATGAACCTTGTTCGAACTTGACCACTAGGTGTTCTAGTCCAAAGGGTTGATCTGGATTTTTGAGTTGGACCACTGATCGTCTCAGGCCATCCTCATAGATGCGAGCACCTAATTGGTTAGTCCTGATGTATTCCAATTGTGTCTTATAGGGACCTTCTGGTGTCTGTAAATAGGAAGTACCTGAGCTACACGTGGGTCTTTCCATGTTGAAAGACATTGCTGAGTCACTTGTTTCGGAACTTAGCACGTAGGAATAACCACTTCGTTGTTGTGCCCAAGACTTAGCAGTATGGTTGACACTAGCCTCAGATGATCTAATGCTTTGCCTATCCTTGCCTAAGTGTCTGCCACATCTCAAGTTCATAAGCTTTGTCTACAAGTCCAAAATTTTCCCTTGTATTGTTCAAAATCCTTTGGAACTCCTTGGTTTCCTAGTCCACCAGAGGGTCAACTTCAAAATACTATATCTAATAATCCCCACGAGCTTTCCAACAAACCCAAAATCACTGCAAACGGATTTCGTATGAGGAAGTTATGCCAATTCAGGGTTCTGGGGGTTAAAACAGGGAAACAGGACCTCTCTGGGATTACTGCAGAACAGGTGATACACGATACTTAGCAAGTATCGCGATACTTGGAAGGAGACGATACACGATACTTGCCTTGCCATGATACACGATATCTCAACTAAACGATACACGACACTTGACATAGGAGTAGGTCCACGATACTCGATATCCGACAGATGTCGCGAGAAGAATCTCACGATACACGATATGCGCTAGGTGTCGTAAGTAAAATTCAATGATACACGATATTGCACAAGTATTGCTAGAGCCAAGTCAACGATACTCGATATCTGTGAGGTATCATGAAAAGTTCAGCGATACACGATATGGAACAAGTATCGGGAAAAGAAATTCACGATACACGATATTCAACAAATGTCGCAGAAAACTTTGACGATACTCGATATTCAACCAAGAAAAATCCCACGATATTCGATACTTGACAAATATTGCTTTCAGAGCTCCACGATACACGATATCTCCCAGGTATCGCGGAAGAAACTTTCACGATATACGATATGTGACAAGTATCGCAAGAACTTCCTCAACGATACTCGATATCTCACAAGCCTAAGTATCACGATACTCGACCACAGGAATTCACGATATCCAGATATCGCGATACTCAACCACAGGAGAACAAATTTTTGAAAATATGAGTACCTTGTGTCGTCCTTGTCACTCCTATGTGTCTGTAGATGCCAAATCTCCCTTCAAACCCACGATATTGCACTCACGATACTTGGCGTAGGTTATGTCACGTCCGGGATAGATCACTCCGATTTTCGGCTATTTTGTATTTCTTCAACACTTCAATTCTGCACCCTCTCTAAGGCTCTTTCTCACAACCACAAGTAAAAAGTGAGGTGAATGTACTCTACTGAGAAGATGAAGGTGCGTGGAGATGGTGATGATGATGAAGATGAAGGAGAAGAAAAACTCAAAAATTGAACTGAAAATGGTGATTTTTTTACCTTCCAACATCGCTACTCTACGTCTTACCATCACACCCTCGTCCTCCAAGCTCTCTCCCTGGCAACAGCGCCAAATTTGGTGTCACTCTAGCACAATGGCAAGTACCAATGTGAGGAGCTTCACCTCATAAATGTCAATCCACGGAGACGTGAGGACCTGTATGAAGACCAGGAGCAAGTGAGGTGCACAAGTGCGTGAGTGAAAGCATACGAGCATGCACACACATACACACACACGCACACAAGGTAAGAGCAAAGAGTGGAACAATGGAAAGATTCGATTACAAAAGAGCTCTCTTACAAAGCTGAAATCTACAATAAGCCAACCCCCAAAAATGAGCTCTCCAGCCCCTGTCCAGACCTGGTGTCAGACCTAGTTAAAAAATAGGTTCCAGGGCTTATTTGGGGGCTTCAACGGAGTTTAAAAATTATGAAAATTGGTAGGATGATAGTTCTTATACTCCTCAAGCTCGAGGGCTCTTTGGCTTGAACAAAATTGAGTTACAAAAATGGAAAATGGTATTTACAATGATTTTTAGTGATAAAAATCACTATTTTTATAGGGATTTCTTCTGAAAATTTGACAGGTGCCTCTTGGAGCTCCCTACTTGGTCCTTCTTCTTGTGTGTCCACTTCCTTGATGCGCTTCCATGCTTTGTCCTTGACCTTGAACTTCAACACTAAGTATCATACTATTTATCTATTTTTTTATATATTTGTTTATTTATTTATTTATCTATTTATATATCAATCTATCTACCTATATATTTATATATATCCACCTCTCAATCTATTCATTTATATATCCATTGAATTGTTCATCTGACTATCTACTCATTTATTTATCTATATATTGATCCATCTATCTATATTTATATATCCATCCATGCATTTAGTCATCTATCTATGTATCCATCTATCTAACTATTCAATTATGTATCCATTCAATTATTTATATATCTATAATATATTTATTTATATATAGATCTATCCATCTATATTTATCTATATATTCATCTATCTATCCATGCACTTATTTGTCTATCTATGTATCCATCTATCTATCTCACCTATTGATATATCTATTTATATGTCTACTTGAAGATGTATTTAAGTATCTATCATTTTATTTACTAGTCTTATTTTTTATTATTGCATTTATGAATAAAAAAGTGTCTAAAGATTTAATATTATTCAAAATTTTAATTTTATATGATAGTCTATTTGTTGTATTTGCACATATAGTAGGTAAAATAAATAAGCACTAGTGGGAGTTTTTATAAAATTTTGTCATAGATGTATGGAATGCGAGAATATGAGATCACATTAGCAATGGATGTATCAAATTACAAAGAGTTAATTGAAAAAGTATAGAACAACATATATTAAAATCAAAGATAAATTTGGAAGCGTATTAGGAGAAGCACAAGTGCTAGGTGAACAAATGAGCAAAGAGTTCACTCACATTTTTGGACAAATAGTCAAAGTGGCAGAATCCTTGGCATTAAATATCGCAACAAAGCCATGATTTATAGAAATCAAATTTGTTGATTAACACTACCAAACGATGGAGAGGAAAGAGAGTGTGACTAAATACTACCCAAGGAATGAAGGTATAGGTTTGGGTTGTTGTCAAATCGTGCAAAAGTTTGTAATCAAGGACACAAAGGCCCTCTTCCTTGAAAGCGAACACATATTTTGCTACCTAGAGAAGAACATAAACTTATTCATGGTTTATCATCATAGGAAGCAGAGTTATACAATGAAGTATTAGAAATTCCATGTTTATGAAGAAAAAATGATGATCAACGAAAGATAATTAATAATTTAGAAAACGAAAGATAATTGATAATTTAGAAAATCAAGTGAAAAATTTACAAATATCTCTTAATACATATGAGAACATATATGGAAGACTATCAAAGGAATCATCATCTTTTGATCCATTCACTATCAATGAGTAATTCAATCAGCAAAATATTGAATAGAAAAGGTGCTTTTTGGAATATTTAGAATCATTGCTTTATGATAAAGACATCGTTTTTGCAATTGAATCTAATTAAAGTATTTGAAGTATATCATTTTTTTCATTCTGAATATCGTCATATATTATAGGTACCATGTCCTCTATTTCTGCCATATTTGAGCCATCATTGTGATCTACATCTAATTCATGATTACTCCATGAATCATTTTGTTGTGCAACTGTAGAAGCTGTCTTGGTTGGAGCATGTAACAAATGCATATTACAAAAAACATATACCAAATCATTGGCACATGATACACTTAAGCGATTTATTCATTTTGAATGAAGAAAATCATATGCACTCCTATTACGTTCACAACTACTACCTGAAGCTATTACTGAAAGCACTCTCATAGCTATATACTACAACTCCACTGTTTCACCTCCATAATCTTTCCACCATACATGAGGTGGATGCTTTTGAATCGCTTCAATGTGCCATAGATCTCCAAAACGTCTTTCTCGATTTGCATAAGCTACCCTATGATGGAATGCATGTCGACCATCTATGCCCAGAAGTAATAATTGACATGTGGTTGTGAAATTTTCCATGAATTCTTTGTTTGACACTTGACGATTGAGTTGAAATGTTGGATCCATGTTGAACGATATTCCATGTAAATGAGTATGCATTTCCGTCCATCGTTTCTTTGCTAACGATATGATCTATGTTTTTTCTTGTGATAAAAAGTGATTAAAGTCTTTCACTTGCTGCATAGATTCTGACATAATCCAATAAACTTTCCTATCACAAACTTATCGATATCAACAATTAATAAAAGTTCCACAAAAGTTTTAGTGATACCAACAAATTTTTCAAGATTATGCCAAAACTTTTGTGACTGTATCATAGACATAGACTTTGAAGCCACAACTCAATAAGAAGGATACTTCTCTAGCCATGTTTCCCATCTTCGATCCACAATCATTTCTACAAGTGCTGGCTTGAATTCCAATAATCCATTGAGAACAATATAATTTGTTGCAAATCAAGTAGCACAAACGATATGAAGTGCTTTATTGGGAGATTTTGAACGAAAGATCAAATATAAAGATTGATGCTCTTGGATAAATTTGACCACATAATTTGCATCTAATATTTCTTTTTAATGAAAAATAGTAGTGGTTTGTTGAATTATTTTGCGAGTAATTTGGAGATATAGGTTGCATCTCCAAGAGGTCTCGCTAATTTGTTGAACCAATGGGAGTGGGGGTTAACCCTTGTTGTTTGACTTGCAAGAGGGTCCTAAATTGGAATGGATCGCAATTGCGTGAATTTTGGTGGCATTTTTGTCTAAGATTCGGAGATGAGAAAATTATTGATGTCCACAGGCTGGGAATTAGGACCTCCTTCATCCATGGCTCACCAATCTAGATGTTGATATATTTAGGTAGTGATGTCTGTGAACACACTAGGACTGTCGGGGCACTTTTTTTTCCCTCTTTAGGAGGTTTTTTTCCTAGCTTGTATATACGCCTATGGCCCTCATGGGTTACTTATCTTTGTACATTCTAGTGGTAGTACATTCAGTATTGTGTGCTATGCTCCAAGCTTCTTCTTCTTCCTTGCTCTATTCGTGTGCTTTCGTAGATGTCTAACTCCAACAATTGGTATCAGAGCAGGTCCTCGCTTCATCTAGGGCATCCTCAACACCCCTCTCGTCACATTCTCAAAATCCCATAAAATTTGGTGAGCAATTCAAAGTGATTAGGAGATCAAAACAACTTTGCTATTTGTCGAAATCGCGATATGAGCTCGTTTTGGCCTCCAAATGCACTCCAAGCCTACTATAGGTCTAGCAGAACTTGTCAGGGTACTTTTGCTCAACTTTTCCAGATACAATCAATTTTCTGCATCAAGGTATTTTATTTAGTGGCCATGGCTGAAAGTAGTGATGTATTTCATATGTTGGTTGTTGAGGATAAGTTGGACGATACCAATTACCCATTGTGGGCTTATATGATGCAACATGTATTGGTTGCAAAAGGACTGTGGAACATTGTGCATGGTGTTGAAAAACGTCATATTACACTTGCAAATACATGCACTGAAGCTGATGTAGATTGAAGATGCTGATATTCTTCAGATTCCTGTTCATGTTACGATTTTTGTTGCACCTATTGCAGAGCAAATTCGTTGGGATGGTAGAGATGCTCAGGCACATGCATTGATAGCCTTGTCTCTCAAACGTGCCATTATTCCTCACATTTGCTCTTGCAGAACAGCTAAGGATGCTTGGGATACACTTACCACATTGTACTAGGCTAGGAATGAGGCTCCTGTTGGTTACCTCTAAAACAATTTGGAGCATGAGGATATGAATGAAGGTGATTCTATAGACAATTTTCTAACAAAGATCAAATACTTGACACAAGAGTTGATTTCTGCTGATGAGGTTATACCAAATAGCTCACTTGTGTAGACCATTATGAATGGTCTTTCTAATTCATATCAGAGTTTTTCTTCTACTCTTCGTTTGATGATGAAAGGCAATCCAAATGCCTTGACATTTGAGGAGTTAGTCCCTGTTATATTGCGGGAAGATCAGTCTAAGCAGAACAGGTCCATTATGCATGTTGTAGATCAAGCTTTCCTAGCTAGTCAAAAGGGCAAAGGTAAATGGAGCTCATCTACTAGTAAGCAGAAATTTGCAAATGCTGCACATTTGAAGAAGGAAGACAAGCATGAGAAGAAATTAGAAAAGCAAAAATTCTTTTGTAAGTACTATAAAGGAAACGATCATATCATAAAGAACTATCCAAAACTGGCTGCAAAAGAGGCAAAGAAAAAATAGGCTGGAATGGTTGTTGTAGAGGCCTCCACATAAAAAATAGAGTCTGCAAATCTTGTGCAGAATGAGAATGGGTGTTTACTACTGTTTGCAGTTTTGACCCATCTTCTCATGAGCTGTGTATGTCTGCAGTAGACTCAAATGTTTGGTATTTTGATAGTGGGGCAACCAAACATATTACCTCACAACGTAGTTTCTTCACTTCACTTGAGCCTATCCCCATAGGGAATACTGTCACATGCGCCATTCAATCCTCTTATCCTATCATGGGAGTTTGTAAGATCATTCTGACTACTACTGATGGTAGTTCTTTCACTTTGTAAGATGCTTTATTTGTGCCAGGGATCAAGAAAAATCTGTTATCAATTTTTGCATTAGCCAAGATTGGCTTGGTTGTGAAATTTGTTGATGACAAATGTACAGTTCATGATCTTTCAAATGGCGACATGATTATTGCTTTTGGCATTTTATGTTGTGGGCTCTATAAGCTCATAGACTATGAAAAATCTTTGAATGATTCAGCATGTTGAATACATGATTCTCAAGCTATGTCACATGCAAAGCTTTCGCATGCACACTTTGGACATCTAAATTTTGCTAGTTTGCTACGCCTGCAGAAATCTAAAATGGTGTCCTCTTTTCCCAAACTTGAGGCACCCGAAAAACATGTTTGTGAAGGCTGTATTTTGGGCAAAATACAACATTCCTCCTTACCAAAAGATGGTTCAGTTTGCAACTTATTCAGAGTGATGTCTATGGTCCTCTGCAAACACCCTCTTTTGGAAAGTATCTTTACGTTGTGACTTTCATTGATGATTTTTCCAGGCATGCATGGGTATATCCATTGAAAGCAAAGTCCGAAGTGTTCATGTGCTTCAAACACTTTTTGGTTTTGGCTAAAAATATGTGAACACGTAAAATGGGCACGATTTGGTCTAATCGAGGGGGGGAATATATCTCTTTAGAATTTAATGCATTTCTAGCTAAACATGAGATTAAACATTAGTGTACAGTGCCGTATACACCTCAACAGAATGGAGTTGCTGAACAGAAGAACAGGTTACTCATGGAGATGGCGAGGTGTATGGTCAAGAGTTCTTCTTTACCACATAGTTTCTAGCTTGAGGTTGGCATGTGTGTAGCATATGTACTTAAGAGATGTGCCACTAAAGCACTGCATTCTATCACTCCATATGAGGCTCCACATGGTTGCAAGCCATCTGTTGCTCATTTGCATGTTTTTGGTTGTCTCACATATGCATTAGTGCATGAACAACATCATAGGAAATTGGAGATAAAGCAATAAAATGTATTTTTGTTGGTAACAGTTCTGAAAGCAAAGCCTATCATCTGTATTATCCACAGGCTAAACAAATTTTGGTTAGCCATGATATTGTTTTTGTGAAAAATGCTATTCAACCTTTACTTTCATGTACGAAAGAGACATATGTTAGCTCCAAAGACATGTATGATACTTTGCTACCTCTTTTTATATGTGGATAGTCTAGTGTTGGTCCTAATGAGGCAACTTCTCAGCCTTTACATGTTTCATGTGATGATGCAGATCATTCTATTTCTAATGCAGATTTACATGATGCACTTGTTGATGCTAGAGCTGATATTGAGGAGGCAAAAGCTATGCCAAAATGGCTAGTGCAAACTTTGTGTTGGTTGGAATGTACATCAGTTGGACATTAAAACAACATTTCTGAATGGTGACTTTCATGAAGAAGTGTATGTTTTTCAACCCTGTGGCTTTGTGCAAAAAGGGCATGAAAACCATGTGTGTAGGTTAAAGAAGGCATTATATGGTTTAAAGCAAGCACCATGTGTATGGTATGAAAAGATAAATGCCTATCTGATTGCACATGGTTTTGAGAATAGTCCAACTAAAAGCACCTTATACGTGAAGCATTATAATGATGCATCTCTAATCATTGTTGTGTATGTTGATGACATGCTGCTCACTGGTCCTCATGAGAATCATATTACTTATTTTAAGGCTGATTTGCATGCCTCATTTGAGATGTCTCATTTGGGGCATTTGCATCATTATTTGGGCATTCAAATTATGCAAGTTGATGGTGGAATGGCTTTGTGTCAAAGGCAATATATTGACACATTATTGCAGTGTTTTGGCCTTGAAGACTACAAACCTATTGCCACTCCTATGGAGATAGGTTTACAATTGAGGCTTCATGATGTTGGAGATGCATTTGATGTTGTTCTCTATTAGCACGTTGTTGGATGATTGATTTACTTATGCATTACTCGGCCAGATATTCAATTTGTTGTCTCACAGATGAGTAGGTTTATGCATTGCCTAGGAGTTAAGCATTGGCACGCACTTAAGCGCATCTTTCACTACTTGAGTGGTACCTAGCTACTTGGATTGTTTTATCTCGGGGGGGATCACTACCACTATATTTACATGCTTTTTCTGACTCTGACTGGGCTAGTTGCTATGACACTCGTGTGTCCACTAGTGGTTTTTGCTTCATGCTTGGTAGGTCATGCATATCTTGGTTGAGCAAGAAGCAACCTATTGTGGCCACTTCCAGTTGTAAGGTTGAGTATAGGGTAGCTTTCATAGTGATTATTGAGCGTGTTGGCTCAAACACTTATGGCTAATTTGGGTGTTGGTCAGTCTTCTGCCACCACCATCTTCACTGACAGTTAGAGTGCGTTGGAAGTTGCAAGGAACCCTGTGTTCCATGCTTGCACTAAGCACATTGAGGTGCACTGTCATTATATCATGGAGAGGTTCTCTGCTGGAGAGATCAATTTGGCATGTGTACCCACATAGGAGAACATTGCAGACCTTTTCACAAAGGCTCTGCCTAGGGAGAAGTTTGAAGCTTTCCGCAAATTTTTGGGTTTACTTCCTTTTGTGGATTGATTCCACATACCTCGGCACTTCCTTATCCATGAGTGCTAGCTCCTTGTTCACGGCATCACTCCTAGGGGGGATTTGTTGATATATTCAGGTAGTGATGTGTTTGAACACACTAGGACCACCGGGGCACTTTTTTTCCTCTTTAGGAGATTCCCCCCCCCCCTTGTATATACACCTGTAGCCCTAATGGGTTACTTATCTTTGTACATTCTAGTGGTAATACATTCAGTATTGTGTGTTGTGCCCCAAGCTTTGGCTTCTTCCTTGTGTTGTTTACGTGCTTTCGCAAACATCTAACTCCAACAATAGACAACTTTCTTTGTTGATCTACTAGAATAAGAAGAACCATGTTAGTATTTTCTAAGAAACTTGATGAGGCCTTGTTCCCTTTAGAATACCAACATGTTTCCCTTGAGCCTTGTGTGTAAAGTTAGTTATTATGTGAGTAAAGGGTGCATGAAGTAGTGGGATTATGACTTAGTGTCAAGCCTAGGTGCATACTTGGATAATGCATTAACTCAGCATGCTCCTAGTAGTGTACAAGTATATTACATGGTTGGTTTAGGTGGTAATTTACAATGTTTGATTTTCAAGAATTCCCTTATGGGATTACATGTTTGGCTCTTCATTTCATACATGATGTTTGATGATGAGTTGACTTGGTTATAAGAATTTTTAGGTACCCATTTCCAAGTTGTGCTAGGAATGACTTTACGGGATGGTTTATTTACAATCACTTTTTGTGTGTTTTTTGGGGTTTGGAGATTGGTTATGACCTACTAGAAGCTAAGCGCTCATGTGTAGATATTTGAGCTCGTAAGCAAGCCTTAGGCACCCAAATTTATCCATGATTGTGGTGAGCCTTCATGAACTGATTTGGTACCTAAATACTGAGTATTCTTTGTGATAGAGATCTTTGTTGTTCAACTACATTTCACCTTGTCTTTCTTATCTTTTGTTTTGGTAGTGGTTGTGATACGAAATGGTCAATTGGGTGATCACCCTTTTGGCCCCATATTTGGTTCATGCCAAGAATAGCTTCTTTGCTAGATTTTGTATGTCTACTTGATACATCTATCTTTTTGTGTTACTTGGCTTGCCTCTTTGGTTGAACTATTGCGATCACATTCATCTTTGCATGCTAGCATCTTCTAAACAAGATGCATAAACATAAGGGACATCTTTTGCACTATGTATGCATGTCTATGACATATACATGGGTTCATGGGATAACAGAGAGATCAATTTTATTTAAAGTTAAAGCTTAAGATAGCAAATGACTTCTTCACATGGAATCAAAGAATAAAAGAATAATGGTTATTAAGGCAAATGGCATTAATAACCATTAAACTCTTATATGCTGGATTAACTCAAAAAGCCAAAATCTTAAGCTTAGATTTCCTTTGATGATTTTCAAGTTCGTAAAACCCATGAAAATCACTTAATCAATAAGTCAAAAATGTTTCTTCTCTTATTAAACAAAAAATAAAAAGTGTACGAAACGCTATGTCATGAGTTAGTCTTCAAAGATGACGAAAGATGTGATATTTTTTAAGCATTTGTTTCCCTCAAATGGTTCTTGCTTTTTGTGTGTAGTATGGACCATTCAAAACTTAACATGAGAATGGATTTCGAAGCAAAAAGTTGTGGGGAAACTCTTTAAAAGCAATCGAACTATGTGGAAGAACACAAATGATTCAAAGATACCCTAGGCCGGCCATACTACTAAGGTACTAATTCTCAAAATGTTCATTGATGTTACCATTTTCTTCAAGATAAATTAATTTTTTTCAAGTGAATATTCTCTTTGAGGTAGATGCCTAACTACGTCAATAGATGATATCTAGTTTGAAAAAAAAACTAGATCTATTATCAGATGACATAAGAATGCTCCTTTATACTAAAACCAAACAAACAAATAATTCAAGGAATAGCCAATATTCATTAAAGAAGAAAAATATTCTCAAGTACAAATAAGGTTTGGTAAGGATAAAACTTACAAGTCCACCAAAGCATTTTAATTTATGCTTTTGAAAATTCTACTTGATGGGCCTAAATGGAAAAAAATTCTCCTTAAGATGGTTTCAAATCCAATGAAAAATCCCATTCATGTGGTGTACAAGGCTACCATAGGTCCACACCCTTCAACCTCATTTACGAAATAATGTCATTCTTCCGAGTGACATCCTAGCAGCAATGTTAAGGTTGATTATTAGTATATTGACCATGAACCATCCCTATTATTGGATGAACTTAAGAAATTACAAGAGACCTATCTTAATGCAATTAAAAGCATTTATTATGCAAAGAAGTTAGAGAAGGCCTACTATGATGCTACATGAAATATAAAAACCTACAAGTAGGTGATTTTGTACTAGTTTACACCCTAAATCAACATGCCAATAAGCTCTAGAAGATAGTATTGAGCCACTCATCATCAATCATGTGTCCCCAAGCATTGTTTGTTTGGCTACTTTAGATGTATATATCTTTCCAAACTACGTTATATTAGCGGTTGAAGAGTGTGGTTTTATTAGGAACCTCCCATATGTGAAATGCTTACAAGACTCCAAAAGTTAGAGAATAGAAGAATAGAGGCCAAAATAATAGATAAGGGGCATGATGAGAAGCACTCAAATGAATATTCAACAAAAACGGATATGATAACTAGATGAATGACCAAGAATTGGAATGTATGATAAAGTCTATCTAGTTAGCACCCATAGTTTGTGTGGACCACATGCTAGTACATGCCCATTCATCAAGATCCAAGTCAGATTTCACACTAAAAATGTCTTCAAATCACTAATAGATATAGGAATTTCATGCCACACAATTAAGAAATCCATAGTTTCCAAATGGTTGTCTCTTTCTCAACATACACATGCTCACTATTTGGTGTCAGTGGCACTCAAATCCCATATGTAAGGACGATTGGAATTTGTATATTCATTGATTACTACCTGATATGAACATACTTTATGTTTTATTGCAATGATGAGCTTCCTGAAGACATCTTCTAGGGCAAGAATGGTTGAGTGAACATGTAACTATGATTGACATGGCACAATGAACATTGACTATTCAAGCTGCAAGACCACCATCATGGGTCATCTCAAAGAAGATGCACACAATATCACACCTACCCAGTAGGAGAAAGATGAATAATCTATAGAGTTCCTTACTCAATCATCTCTTGAAACTCCTCCTAGCTCTTCACACCTCAATGAATCCATGAGGAAGCTATCACTAGGAATAATGGAATAGAATATTGATCTCTTTAAACATATCATTCCCATCCAATTAGTTGGCAATGATATATGTTGTGATGTAGAAGATCCTAGTTTGAATGTAGATATTGACTATGTGGACCACAAGTACCACTCATTAGATGAGTCTGACATGCATCATCAACCAACTACTCAAGTAGTCAAAATTAGTAGAAACATTTGCCTAGCACATGTTGATATATTTTGGTAGTGATGAGTGTGAATGCACATAGGACCACCTCCAACTTTTTTCCCTCTTTAGGAGGTTTTCTTCCTTGCATAGTACATACACATATAACCCTAATGGATCACTTATCTTTTGTATAATCAATTAATACATTTAGTATTGTGTTGCGCTCCAAACTTATTCTTATTCTTCTTCCTTGTGTTGTTCATTTTCTTTTGGGGACCTCAAACTCCAACAATCGGTATCAGAGTAGGCAGATGCTTCATGTAGAGCATCATTGACACCCCTCTAGTCACAATCTCAAAATTTCACGAAAATTGGTGAGCATACTCGGGGTGATAAGAGTTTCAAAACAACCTTGTTATGTGGCATCAAATCTTTGAAATGAGCTCATTTCGGCCTCTGAATGCACTATCATAGCGATTTTGTAGGCAATTTAATACTTTTATGACAAACATATACACAAGTTTCATCTCGAAATCTACTAAAAGTCTAGCAAAGCTCAACAAGGTGTTTTTGTTCAACTTTTTGAGGTACAATCATTTTTCTACATCAAGGTATTTGGTAACTCCCCATGGCTGAAAACAATGATGTATTTTGTATGTTGGTTGTTGAGGATAAGTTGGATGGTAATAATTACCCATTGTGAGCATATATGATGTGTCATGTCTTGGTAGAAAAAGGGTTGTGGAATATTGTGCAGGGTGCTAGATTGCATTATTCAATATTTGGTAATTTGATTATTCATTAATAATTACAAAATTTTTATGATAGAACCTTATTATTTGGCCAAATTATTTAGTGCCACCTCAGCTTATTTGAAAAATATTTTTCACATGCTAATTCGGTGGTTTTTTTTATCGCAACATTTTTCAATCTAAAAGCTTTTGATGAAAAAGGTTTTTGATCGAAAAAGCTTCACTCGAAATTTTTCTCAATAAAAAAATATACATTCAAATAGTTTTTAATAAAAATGTAACCTATTAGTGTATGTCATTAGAGTTATTTTTAGTTTTGCAAACTTACAGTTTCATACAAAGAGGTATAAACACTTTTTCAAAATATTTAATATTCGAGGATTTAAAAAATAAGGAAAAATATTGATTTTTTTTTTTATTGTTTGACTCAACATTGATTCTTAATTCACAATAGTATGTGTATGTGTATGCATATGTGCATGTATGATTGTGAGTGGAAATATATTGTGATTGTTGGAACCAACATTGATTCTTACTTCGCAATAGTATGTGTATGTGTATATGTGTGTATGATAATTGTGAGTTAAAATCTATTGTGATTGTTTAACTCAACATTGATTCTTACTTCACAATAGTATGTGTATATGTATATGCATGTATGATTCTAAATTAAAAACCATTTTCATGTGTTCGAAAATTTTTTATCTTCTATTTTATAATTCAAGGGCTTGAGAATGTGTTGATAAGTCAAGTGGAGCTTTCTAAGTTGATAGATGGCTTTGTCTTATAAACTTATAAATACCTTCTCAGATCCCTTGAATTATAAAGGACCCAGGAAAGTTTTCATGTAATTGAGTGAAGCATTATATGCTAGATCCTTTTCATGATGGAATTTTTATGTGTATGTGCCTGTATGATTGTGAATTAAAATCTATTTTGATTGTTTGACTCAACTATGTGTATGTGTATGTGCATGTAAGATAGTGAGTTCAAATCTATTGTGATTGTTTGAATCAACATTGATTCTTACTTCACAATAGTATGTGTATGTATATGTGAGTGTTTGATTATGACTACATATCTATTGTGATTGTTTGACTCAATGTTGATTCTTACTTCACAATAGCATGTGTATGTGTATATGCATGTATGATTGTGAATTAAAATCTATTGTGATTGTCTGACTCAACAATGATTCTTACTTCACATAATTTGTGTAAGTGTATGTGTGTGTATGATTTTGAATAAAAATCTATTGTGATAGTCCTACACAACATTGATTCTTACTTCACAATAGTATGTTTACAATACTATGTGTAAGTGTATGTGTATGTATGATTATGAATTAAAATCTATTGTGATTCTCTCACTCAACATTGATTCTTACTTCACAATAGTATTTGTAAGTGTATGTGCATGTATGATTATGAGTGAAAATATATTGTGATTGTCTAATCAACATTAATTCTTACTTCATAGTAATATGTGCATGTGTATATGCATGCATGATTATGATTTAAAATCTATTGTGTTTGTGTGATTTACAACATTGATAAAAAAGATTGATTATATGAATAGGTACAAATATAAACAAATAGGTAGATAAATACATAGTTCAATAGATTTAAAAACTTTAAGAGAGAGATTTCGAATAGTTTGTATATATATTAAGATATATATTTAGTGTAATGTATATCTTATTTGACATTGATTTATGCTTTTTTTGTAGATATAAAGTGATTGTCTTCATTAAAGCAAGCATTATGGGGAAGATAAAAGAATGTTTATATGTGATTATTCATCAAGCGGGTAAAACGGTCGCCACAATACAATGAAAATATTGTGGACATCATTATGTAGGTAATGCAACTCGGATAAAAGAGCATCTTTTTAGTATAGGTAATAATGTTTTAGAATGCTCTAATCCAGATAGTGATATATGGGTATATTTTGCAAGTTATGTAAACAAATGTAAATCCCAAGGTATCACATAAAAAAGATTTATAACCATGAATAGTTCACAATACTTTCAAAGTAGTCAAACTATAAAGCAAGAATGAGTAGATGCAACAATGACAATAGAGGATGCTCGTGATATTTCTACTCAAGTATCACAAACTATTTTTGAGAATAATCAAGATATGTCTAATCCATTTCTCCATATATGTTAAGAAAGAGTCAACCAGGTCAAAAATGGTGGATCTAATAATGTGTCACCTAATATTGTTCATAATAAATCACAGAACTCAATAAACGTAGCTTTTGAAAAACAAGATTATCTTGAGCTTCATCTTAAATGGACTCAAGCATTTTTAGCATGTGGAATTCCTTTCACTGGTATTCATAATCTTATTTTCAAAGATGTTTTAATGTCAACTACACAGAAAAGGATTTACCATGCCAAATTACAATAAAATGCAAATAGAATATATAGATAAAGTGGCAAATAATATTCAAGCTAATTTAAACAAACAGTGCTCGATTATGTACCCATGTATGGATGCACAATAGCACTAGATGGATGGATAAGTTGTCCAGAGAAGCCATTGATTAATTTCAAGGTAAATAGTGAGTCGTAACAAATGAGAACTATGTCATAAAAAGAGAACACCCTCGTCAAAAATCAAGCAAATTGCATCTTATGTTTGAAAACCCTTTATACCAGCATACACATATTTCAAAAATCAAGTGAAAACATGTGATTTTTTGACATTTTTTGTCATTTCTTCAAAAAAAAAGAGCTCAAAATGTGGCCAAAATTTCACTTGATTTAACATTGACATGTCCAAAATCTAAATTAAAAATATAAAAGTGATAAAAAAGCTTATACAAAAATTAAACATTGAACATGTTTTCAATGGTGGATATTGGATAGTTATTCCAAACTACTATGGAACATGGTTTCGTTAAGCCAACTACTTCGGAGCATTTATATAAGTACTAAAAATGTTATGGATTTTCAACTCAACTCACAACTTTCTTGATCTATGTCTACACCCCCATCAACTGATGCACTCGATTCAATCTGAGACTGTTGAGAGCTCTCTTCTTCTTCTTCTATATCCACAAGAGCTCTATCTTCATCCAAGTAAATATCAAATTCTACAACATCATGCACGGATCTTCTTGTTTTCCTATTATTAGCTATACCACATACATCTGGAAGCTTTTGCTTTATCATATTGATGGTTGCTTTCCTCAAGTGCCCTGTTTTTGTCAAGGCAAAATCATAAACAAGAATATCTACATCATCCATTTTAAGAGTGGATGTGCTTCGAATATTCTTTTTCTTTTTTGAGCCTATTTGTTTGGTGTCACATACCATTTCTAAGTTATATTTACCTGTGAATGCATTACTACTTTTAGTGTAATACCAATGAACTATCAAAGCCTCTATTCTTCTTTGATCAATATCTTTACTGACCTCTAAAACTTTCTCAATCCAAAATGTTCTAGTAGCCTCATCACCATCAGCAAGGACTGCAATAAGTGTTCCAACATTTATATCTTTTAAATTTCCTTGCCATCTTGCTTCGGCCTATGTTGTCATCCTTGGGTGTGCATAATAATTCCTTTCTGGTGGATGTATAAAACTTTGAAGTGCATCTGCATTACATGCTTGGACCACATTCACTAAACTTTGTGTACAAAAATCCCATGTGAATGGAACATCAATTGGCCAATGACTTGCAATTGTATTCTTTATAATCTCTTCTTGATGATTGAAAAAGTCATCCCACCAAGATACATCTTGATCTCCAACATATTTTTTTGCATGCTCAATATATCTCTTCTTTTCAATAAGTACATGCATCCACCTTTTACTTTGATCAACCACGTTTCCACATCTTTCCGTATTGTTTTTATCTTCATATGGTTTTTGTTCTGCACCATACACAGACAAATTAGGCACTTGCAACAAGAATCTGCATCCATCTTTAGGCTCCCACATAAGAGAACATGAATATTGCTTTGCAAATAAAAGGGTTATTTCATCAACCCTCCTCATCAAGAATACATGGTTGAAACTAATATTGTGCAATGGAACCAAAACCTTAGCACTGTTATCAAGGCCTACTGAGCAAAAGTGCTTAAAGTTGTAAATCTGTGTAAGGTGTTGAACTTCACGTTTCGGAGTATATGCTTCTGAAATCAACTCAGATAATATTGGAAGAGTAAAAGAATTATTACATGCCAACCTCTTAGAGAACGTACTGAACATTTGATGAATGTGATCATGAGTGTCCCCAACCAAAAGGAAATTTGCCTTAACCTCCTGAAACACTTTTCTATCAACAAACATGTATAAATATCCAAAAACTATGGAATTTTTATTCTCTCTTGCAATATTATCAAGCTACAAATACAGAGTTGGTGGCAAAAGATCCTTCCATGATTGCAACACCTGATGAATGACAACAACTGTAAGGTTTGGATCATTATGCACATTCGGATATGTGAAGAAAACGTTGGACTTTACAGTTCCATTGTATACCAAAGCACCAACCAAATGCATTTGCACAAGGACTTCATCTCCGATGTCCTTAGGGACGCAATAAAAGTGGGGTAAACATATTTTTTTAATCCATATCATCAATCAACAAACACATATAATGCTCCGGATTTCTGAGTCCTTTACTTCGATGATGAATTGCTTTCTTTCTTTCTAAAGCTTGACTCTCACGATGGTTCCTAAGAAAGATTTTAAAATTATCTTTTTCTTGTGGTGTTGTAGCCCCCTTTTCTATGTTCTTCAAAGTGGTGCAAACTAAACAGTCACCCATTCTAACTTTACAAGGAATAGTCAAATCATTAAACTCCTCCTTCTATAATGGAGTAAAGTGATGATACAACACATACTTCTCATTTCTACTTTCCATATCTTCTTTATATACTTGAAATATTTCTCGATGAGTAAAGTTATCTAACAAGTATAACCTTCCAATTGTAGGCATAACCTCACAATGCAAGCTAAAATAGTTCATCATCCAATTCATTGCATGAAGTCCAATAGATCCTTTGGTCCCAACATGATATGTATCCAAAACAAGATATCCATTCATAAGCCCTTGTTGAGCCTTATGTATTCTAAAATTTCCCACACCCATTGCAATTTTAAATGAAGTCCTACAACACTGCATCCCTTGACTAAAGTAATATTCAAAAGAAAAATGTGTTATTGACATTTTATCCTCAATCATTTGCATGTGAGAAACAAGGTATATATCCTGCCTTTCACTATCTAAATGGAGGAATTTCTCTCTTAGGTGCTCTAGTTTCTTGATTCCTCAGTTATACAAACATTTCAAACCACAATGCTTCACAATATCCAATGAAATTTGTCTATGTGAATTAAGAAATTAAATCCTTTTTGACTTACTTCACGAGATTTCTCTTAAAATGTTGATTGAGCATGCTTTTTCTTTCTTTCTCTTTGCTAACGTCCTTTGCTCCACATGCACTCAAATCAAAAGGAAGATCAATGGATGGATAAGAAGGGAGATCAAGAGGTGCATTTAGTTGAGAAACATTCCATTGGGAATCTAACCTAAATGACTCAACCAAAAACATAGAATCAACACATTCTAAGCCATGGACATCACTGGTGAGGAAAGGATCAACTAAAAACAACGAATTTGGAATTCTATCAAGGTGACTAGAGGAAGCTGATGCCTAGGCATCTAGTGAAAAGATGGAGCTCATCTTCACTTACTTCAAAGAGAATGGAAGATGGGATACCTTTTTTAACAGTCGAAGTATCAAGTGAAAGTGTCACATCAAGTAGATATGAAGATAGATTGTGCAAATTATTATGGTTAGATATGAATATTAAGAAAAACTACAATATGATCACACATCATTAACAATGTGATTTATTTTGATCAAGTTTGACCTGGCAAAGTTTTGAGATACATAATCAAATTTTTTGATACATAATAAAATTTTTTGATACATAATAAAGTTTTGAGATACATAATAAAGTAAGGTATGTCTAATTATGAAGATACTATAAAGTTTTGTGATATTATACATTGGAATAAAAAGGAACCATTTCTTTTCCTTATCCACTCTGTTGACCTCCCAAAAGAAGGAAACAAGAATGTGAAGAAAAGAGAGCCCAGTCCTCCCCTATCCAACTCTGTTGACTGTCTTAAAATTGGTGAGCACAAAGAAAATATTTGATGACAAAGTGTTAAATTAAATTCCTTGAGAGACACAACTAACTTTTTGATTTCTTTTGGGCCTTTATTTCTTTGTGATCTCAAATGTTCTTGCATATACTATTTAATGTATTTCCTCATAATCTGAATCCACTTCCAAGTTGGCAATTCAAAGTCTCTAAGTCATTTCCTATAAAAAAAGAAAAACACCAACACTGCACACTAATTAATAGAGATCCACAAAAAATCATTCATTTCATCATCACAAAAAGATAGAACATTTCACACCACACATCACATGCTCTCACCACTCCCATTTTCAAAGACTTGTTTTGTGCCCATCACAGTGAAGCAAGGTCCTTTTTTTTTTATTTTCTTAGTGCATAAAGATTTTGGGAAAATGTTGATAGAAAAAATAAATCAGAGTAAAAAAAATAAAAAGATGAATAAAAATAAATAAATACAACAAGAATATAACTCACACACTCCTATTCCTTGCTTTGTGCTTCAAAGACAAAAATAAGACATTTATATACATGTCCACACACACGCGCGCACACACACACACACACACACACACACACACACATATATATATATATATATATATATATATATATATATATATATATATATATATATATATATATATATATATATATATATATATATATATATATATATATATATACACACACACAGAGACATACACACACACACACACACACACATATATATATATATATATATATATATATATATATATATATATATATATATATATATATATATATATATATATATATATATATATATATATATATATATATATATATATATATATATATATATATATATATGTGTGTGTGTGTGTGTGTGTGTGTGTGTATGCATATATATACCCCATCTTTCTTTTGATTCATTGTAAGAGTATTCTCTAGAATTTCTATATTCTCTAGAATTTCTTCCTCTCTTGGCGTTTTTACTAATGTAAAAAGAGCTTTTTCTAGTGCATGGGTGATTGAACATCTCATGCCTAGTGAATGCATGACCTTGTATTATAGCCCTACTATGCATACTTGGATCATGAGATAATCTTTATGGTGCAAAAGGAGGGTATTAAGTAGATCATTTAAGTGGTTTTATGATGTTGAGACTTTATCTTGATTTTTTGCCAATAAAACATTAATTTGAGTTCCTTTGTACTAAATTGCAGTTACTGGTAGGTGATCTCAATTTTCCTTCTCTTCCTTTTCACAAATCATTTGATTTATCTCTTTGTGTCTCCTAAATATTTCTTTAGCTTCTTCTTGAGCTTCTTGTATTATCTATTTCTAGTCTTCTTTTCATCTCTATGATGTTTGTAATATTCTCCATACTTGAATTGTTAAGGGTTCCATGTATCTCTTTATCTTGCATCCACTCGCATAGTTTGGCATTACTTATCCATGTATATTTGTCAATTGCATAGCTCCACTAGAGTTGGTCCTATGAAGAATGTATGGAACATGTATGGAATACTATGTTCTTGAAGAAGAACAAGGCACTTATTTAAAGAAGGCACATCTTTTGAGTCCATGTTTTCATGCTTCAAAGATTATCAACTTAAATAATTTAGCAAGGATGGGAGCTCATTGGCCAACTAAAGAAAAAGATGTGGAAGTTTGTATAGCTCAGTGTGAGAAATGTCAAATAAATCATCAAAGAGAGTTGGTAACTTTGTTTTGGTTTCAAGAGAATGCTAAGTGGAGTACTCATATTATGGAACAACTAAAGCAAGATAATCTCAATAGTTCAAAAGAAGAAAATTCAAACACAAGTACAGGAACTAAGTAAAGATTTTGTACTCATAAAAGATCAATTAGACAAGAAATGTATGGATGGATGCTTAAGAATATGTGTCCCTCAAAACAAATATTTAGAAATGTTAGAGATGGCTCATTTAGGTGTAGCAAGAGTTCACCTTTTTGGTGAGAGAACTGCCAAATTTATCCTATATTAGGATTTCTACCTTATTTCTAGATGCAAACAAATAAATTCCCCTTAAGCCTTTGATATCTCCAAGAGTCTTTAGCAAATGGGGATTGGACTTCATTGGACCTATACATCCACCAGCTAAAAGCTCACATGCAGAATATATTTTAGTGGCAACAAACTATTTGTCCAAATGGGTTGTAGCCAAATCCACTATGAAAAATGATGCTCATACAATTGAAAAATTCTTATATGAGTACATTATCACTAGACATGGATTACCAATTGAGTTGGTAAGTGATAGGGGGAATCATTTCTTGAATCAAGTGATTGAACCCGTGACATATCAATTTATGATCAGAGATAGGAAATTTGCACCATATCACCCTCAAGTCAATGGTCTTGAAGAAAAAACCAACAAAGTGTTATGCATTGTGCTCTTCAAACTAGTGAATACCAAAAGCACAGATTGGGATATGCAACTGAATCATGTCTTATGGACATATAGAGTAGCATATAATACCTCAATTGGAACTACTCCTTTCAATTTTGTTTATGATCAAAATGCAGTTCTACTTATGGAATTCCTTATATCTACTTTGAGGATAGGGAACCAACTACATTGGACTAGACATGAACTATTTGATAGAATGTTGGATTTGGAACAATTGGGAACTTCTAGAATGCAAAAAATTATGAGTATCCATGGAGATAAAAAAAGACAAAAATGTTACCATGACATACACATCAAGGGAAAAGATTCACAAGAAGGAGACTAGTCTTGGCATATACCTCAATGGATATATAGTAGGAAATTGGAATAAAAAAGGACATGGACCATATATCATTCATAGGATTAGTCCTAGGGGAGCAATATAACTGGCAAATTTGGAGGGGAAAATCATGCCAAATTATGTGAGTGGACTTATATTAAAAGATATATGAAACCCTTAACAATTTAGGAGTGGAGAACAATACAACAAACACACAAAAGAAAACAAGAAGAAGAAAAAGATAAGACAAGAGGATCATAAAGAAGCTAAAGATAGGATTACGAAATGCAAGGAAGCAAGGGAATTAATGGTGTCTGATACAAAGTCTAAAAGAAAAAATATACATCTACCAATCATTGCTATGCATTATAAGGAGATGCAAATTAGGGTTTTACTGGACACAAGATATCAAGTAAACTTAATTAGTTCAAAAATACTCAATCACTTCAAGAGAAGGAGAAAACAAAGTACAACATTAATTAGAATATTGATGGACAAACACTTCCAACATTATCAACCCAAAAAATTGTTCTTAAGGTAGGACAAGAAGAGTCCATAGTAGAATTTGAATAATGTTCTAATGAATTAATGCTTGAAAAAGTAATATTAGGTCATTCTTTGGTGAAAGTGAAAAAAGTATCCATTGACTTTGATAAACTGATGATTCATATAAAAGTTGACAATAGAAAAATGAAGATATTGTTTGTAAGTGATGATGTGCAAAATCAAAAGGAAGCATACACTATCTACAGATGGAAACTTTCAAATTTCCATTAGAAGAAAACTCAATAGATCTGAAGCAAAGCATGAAGAAGGAATCAATATAGGATCCTATAAAGGTGTCATATGATTGTAAAGAAAATTCAAGAAGAATATGGCAAGTACATATCTTCCATCATGATCATATGAGGATCAAACAAATATGGAGACCAAAAGAAAGGCTACTAAACCAAAACACAAGAATGAAGCAGATTTAGAGGCCCAAACAATCAACAATCAAAGAGAATCAAGAAAATTAATCAAGCATACATGAGAGCAAAACAATCAAACAAGATGAAAAACAAAAGGACAAAGCAAGTTGGTATGCGAGAAAAAAGACAACAATGAACATGCAAAACACAATTAAAAAACAACATGAAAAAATGAACAATCAAAGAAAACCTCATCATCAACAAGCTACTTAAGTACATAACTTAAGACCTCAAGTTTGCACCATAAAAAGGATTCATTATCAAAATATGCATGTGTAGGGCTACACTACAAAGTTGTGCATTCACTAGGCACAAGAGAGTTAAACCCACGCACATGAAAAATCTCTTTTCATTTTAGTAGAAAGAACTAGGAGGGGAAGACAAATCAGAGGAAATAATTGGACTTCCTAGGACATCTCATTTTTTACTTTTTGATTTTTCATCAATATTAACAAAAAGAGCAGAAAAGAGATTAAAAAGAAAAATTTTTATACTTCTAAAGTATGTACCTAAATACTCTTTCTTTTCTAAAGCACAAAGCAAGACATATAAGTGTGTGTGAGTAGTATTTTTGAGATGTCAATTATTTCCACTTTTTTCTTTTTCCTTACTATTCAATGAGAATAGTCATGTGTATGTCTATCTTTTTGGTATTCTACCCTCAAAATTGTTCCAATTGCAATAGAAAAATCTTGCTACAAGTGTGATGAGCACGAGTTCTTGGAAAATGTAGTAATATTAGCATGTAATGTTGAGTGGTGTAAATTGTTTTTTCTTCTGGTGATTGATGCATGTCAATTAGGAAAACAAAGCAGATTACCATTCAAGAAGGGAGCACATGTGAGCAATGAAGTGTTGAATCTCATACACATAGAGCCATCCATTGGAGGTAATAGATATTTTGTCACAATTATAGATGATCATTCAAATTTTTTTTGATGTATTGCATGAAGTCAAAGTCTGAGGTGTTTTACCACTTCAAGAGGTTCAAAAACCTTGTGGAGAAGGAAACATGGAAGTATATAAAGGCTCTGATATTAGATGGAGGGGGCGAGTATTTTTCAAATGAATTTTCAGATTTTCTACATGAACATGGAATCCAAAAGCAATTTACTTGCAGGTATACACCTCAAGAAAATTTGGTGGCAGAGAGGAAGAACACACACACACACAATCACACACACACGCACACACACACACACACATATATATATATATATATATATATATATATATATATATATATATACAGAGAGAGAGAGAGAGCAAAAGTGGCTAGAGCTTTGTTAAATGAAATAAATGTTCCTAATTCTTATTGGGCTGATGTACCAAATACAACCATATACATTATGAATAGGTTTCCAACCTCAAAAGTACATGTAGTTGCACCTTATGAAGCTTGGTGTGGTAAGAAACCCAACCTTTCACATCTCAAAGTATTTGGTTGTGTGTGTTATATTCACATACCTCAAGAATTGAGACACAAGTTAGACCTTGCTGGAACATCAAGCTTGTAGTATGCTTGAGGTGGATATGATCTTCATCAAATTTATCATTTTGATGGTGCCATTTATGTACCTTGAAGAATAGCACTCATGTGCACATTATCCTTTTGTATTAATTGGTTGATCACTTATGATCATTTCTTATAAGGTTCAAGGTATTTACCTTTGTAAAAGGAAAGATTAAAAGGCCTAAAATCCATGAGTTAGAAGTCGTTGAGATTGATTCTCAATAAATCAATCAAGAAGTAGATATGACTTCAACTTTCTCTTTTCCTAGATTGTAGGAAAATATTCCAATCAAGCTAGACTACCAAACCTGCCTAATTTCAAAATTGAATTCATGAAGAAAAGGCATGGATAGATGCTCAAGGGTCTATATAAAGAATCCAAAACATTTGTACATCAAGTAGAGTGTTTATTCGAAACAATACATATACTCTTTGAACATTGCTTGGTGCCACTTCTATTCTTTGCTCCTTCTTCCTCAGACTCAGTCAACTTGCAGAGACTAATGCTCTCTCTACAGAGCTCCAAATCAAGTGTTTAATCATTCATTGGAAAGGTATAAATATATACTGACATGTACATACTTTCAAGTCATTTGCTTCAATAGTTTCAAAGAAATCTAAGTTGTACTGTCTCGTGGTCATTGTCTACACATCCCTAAAAAATCAGGATGACGTCCAATCAGTGTTGGTGATTTCTCTTTCATTGGTTGATATAAATTGAAGATTTTTTTGCATTTTAGCAAGCCAATACTATGTATGACACTCCTTCAAGAGGAATTTTTCCAATTGTAACTGTGCGGGTTGCTCTCAGTGTTTGAAGTCATAACTTCCATCCATTTTTAGATGGTTTTTGTGAGCTACTCAAGGTGCAAGTTATCTATCTTGCATCAACTTGGTCTTGTTGATGTTCTGAAGTACCTACTGAGTTTTATTGCACTAGTCAAAAGTGTACAAGGTATACGTTACATATCCAAAGATCTAGACAAACTTCACCACTTGACAACTTAACTTTCCAAGCCTCTCCAAGCTTCTCCAACTTCTTTCAGTGGTATCAAAGCAACTTCAAGATGGGAGATGGCTTTCCATCAATGATTGAGAAGCTTGAAAGAAAGAATTATCCTTCTTAGAAAATCAAAATGGAGGCTTATTTGCAAGGATGAAATCTATATGGGATTGTATCAGGTAATGAAGCAATGACTATTCCAAGATCCAAAGGAGGACCTATTCAAGAGGAAACAGATAAGCTTACACTTTGGTGTGCAAGGGATGCTCAAGCAAGGTCATACATACTTAACTCTATCTCTAATTTTATATTACCACATATTAGAGGATTCAAGACATCTCAAGAGACTTGGGATGCCATAGAGACTTTCTTTTTCTGCTAGTACAAACACAAGGAAGAACTATATTTGGAATGAGTTGAATCATATGAAGAAGACTCCAAAACAAACCATCACTAAGTTTGTTACAAAGGTCAAGGAGGTTGCTGATCAAATGGCATCCATTGGAGAGCTAATTGAAGAAGAGGCCATCATGAGACAAATTCTTAATGGGATTAGAGGTGACAAGCAATAGCAATCTTTCACCTCAGCTTATGATCTCATCATGGATGTGCAAACACTAGAGTTCAAAATCTTTCTTGACAACTCTTCAATCAAGAGGCCAACAATAGAATAAAGGAAGGCAACTACTATCATGATAATTCAACTAGTGCTCTATATGCAAATAAGAAGGACAAGAAGTTGAAAGGCAAGAGAAAGGAAGAAGATGAAGAGGAGACTTCCCAAGCCAACGCAGGTAAGAGCAAGTGGAAAGGGAAGAAGAAAGGACCAAAGCATAAAAAGAACAAAGGCCATCATGTTGAACCTTGTGCCATTTGTGATAAGACCAACCACACTACTCAAAATTGTTGGTTCAATGGGAAGAACAGAAAGGAAGTGGAAGAGGTGGATATGGCAGTAATAGAGGCAGAGGTGGACACAACTTCAAAAATAACAATAGATGGCATAAAAAAAGGGACTACAACAATTATTTTAAAGAGAAACAACATGAAGACTCATTGCCTTTGATGAATCTAAGCGACAAGGAAGGTAAAGAAGATGATCATTTACTCTACATTGATTTAGGATGTTCAAATCATGTTGTAGGCAACATAGCTCTCTTATTTGACTTGGAAATCCAAAGCATAGACATGAAGTTCAAATAAGGGATGACACAAAGCATAGTGTGGAGAAGATTGGTAATGTCAAAGCTACCAAGGGCAGAACAAATATTCTCAACAAGGTACTCTTTGTTCCCACTATCACAAAGAACCTAATAAGTGTAGCCCAAATAGTTAAGAATGGCTTGCAAGTTAGGTTCACACAACATGGAAATTTTGTTGAATATCCATGTCAAGGCTTCAAGAAGATAGCCAGAGGTGAGAAGCATGGTAGGCTCTTTACTTTTGAAGTAGAAGAAACCCAAAACATAGCTCTATTTAACTTTGGGTCTCAAACTTTAGGTGAGTTACAAGTGTGGCATAAGAGGCTAGCTCATGTGAATGAAAGAACCTTAAAGGATATATATAGGGATCAAAGTGTTATTGGATTTCCAAACATATCAAAGCAACACATGATCAATAGATGTGATGCATGTCAGATTGGGAAGGCACAAAGACAACCATTCAACCCTAAAGGCACATTCACAACAACTTATTGGACTTAGTACATAAAGACTTATGGGGGCCAAGTCAAGAAACTTCATTGGTAGAATCAAGGTATTATGTCTCATTTATTGATGACCATAGTAGATGGACTATTATATAAATTTATCAAGAGTAAGAATGAAGTGTTTGATTGCTTCAAAAAGTATCTAGCACATGTGGAGAACCTTACAGGTAGATCACTGAAGAAGCTCATATCTGATGGAGGAGGAGAATACTTATCCAAAGGGTTTGATGATTTGTTGTAGGATAAAGGTATCAAGAGGGAAGTGAATTCCAAGTACTCTCCTCAATTGAATGCAATTGTAGAGAGAAGAAACAAGACATTGGTTGGATCAATAAGAACAATGCTTGACAACAAGAGGTTTCCACATTATCTATAGGCAAAGGCTATTTCAATTGCTATGTACTTGTCAATAGAATAGCATCCAAATCACTTCAAGGTATGACTCCTTATGAAGCATGGTATGGCAAAAAACCTAGTCTTGGACATTGCAAGGTGTTTGGTTGTTTAGCTTATGTTCATGTACCATCACAAATAAGAGGTAAGCTAGATGAAAGGGATACAAAGGTAGTGTTATTGACAAGATGAAAGGGAAAAGGATTACAAGATATGGAAGTAAAGAGGCAAAGCAAAGATGCAAGAGCTGGAGAATGCTCCAAGCAAGAACCTAAAAGGTTAACAAGGGAGAAAAGACAACCAAAAAGGTATGGATATGATTCCACATTTGTTACAAATCATTCAATCTACTTGGCAAAGGACTCAATTTTAGAGGAACCCTCAACCTATGATGAGACAAAGGGAAAACCTTATTGGGAAAAGAACAATGATGAGTGATTTGGAGATGTCCTTTAGCATGGAAAGACTCGCAGGTAGTTCAGGGCTATCCTACTTACAAACTCCTAAAGGTCCCTATAAGACTCAATTAGAGTACATATGAACCAATCGATTAGATGCTTGCATCTATGACCAATGGATGTAAAAATGAGGAAGATTCTTCCTCATTAATATACGTAATCTATATAACTTTTTGAGAATTTTTAGAGCTCTCAAGTGAGTAGAAAATTAGATTAGAAGCTTAGACGACCTATTTTCAAGTGTGAAAGAGGACACTATATACATTAATGAATCATTTTTAGGAGATGATCACTTTTTATTGAAGTGATTAATGAGAACTTGAGAGCTCTTGTCCACCTTCTCTAAATGTCTTGCTTTAGCTTTCATGATGATTTATTGATCAATTGCTAAGTGTTTATCATGGATAAGTCTTGTTGATGAGTCATTGTTTGAGTATTTAATGCTAGTCTAAGTCTAATTCATCATCATGAGTCTCTACAATCTTGCAAAGTGTTGTTCAAGTTGAATTCCTATTTTCATCAAAATTGTGATTGTCTCATCTCTATAATACATGTACTAAAATTAAGTTTGGATGTTACTAATGTCTCCTTCATGAAAAATGGTACATTTTAGGCATAATAATCATTAAAAAAACTTTCTCCTAGCTCTACGTATAAGAAAACCTAGTATTTTCTATAAAAAGTGTGAAATCTCTGTTGAAACTAATAGGGGTTGTGGTCTTAGAATACTTCCTCGATTGAAAATTTAAAATGTTTAAAGTTGTCGTTTGCTTTATACTAAAATGATTGGAGAGGCCAACTTCGAAGTACAACAAACATTTTTGGTGTCCTTGCCTAGGAAGTAAGCAAAGATGTCAACAATTGGAGATTTGGACCTTTGCTGATCTTCTATGTTAATGGTAACAAACACTTTTAGAAATTCATTTTGAATCATGGTGTGCAAAGTTGAAGAGGTGAGTGTGTTTATCTTTGAAGAAGATTACTTAATTCATTTTGTTTAGGAGGATAGGTAAAGAGTTGCATGTTGTTCTCTACTCTAAAATTAAAAAATCTTCATCTTGCTTTATTAGCCTTTAACTTCATTTACATGAAACTCTAGATAAATTGTTCACTTTTTGTTTGGGGGAACAATAAAAAAATATAAAATAGATTAAAAAAATGAAAAAGAAAACCAAGGGAACTGAGGGAAAACAAAGGGATAACATCAATAAATCAGCAAGTAGTCAAAAGATCCAAGAAAATGAAAAAAAAGTTAGAAGGAATATCTTTGTTACATTATTTTTTGAGAAAAAAATCCTATTCTTTTGGTTTTGGAGGAGAAAAAAGTGGAAAAGTGGTGTTGGAATTCAAGGAGTTGGTGAAAAAATTTGCAAAAACAAAGGTGAAACCCAAAATCATGATTTTTTGCAACAAATCACGATTTTCTATTAATGCTAAGATCATTCAAATTTTGGGTAAATTGAATTTTTTTTTATTGCAAAGTAAGGAGAAGATAACATTAAGTTCAAATCAAAAGGAAAACCTGAAATTTCATAACATGAAGTGAAAATCACGAATGCGAGCAAGAGCTACAAAAGAAGCACTTTTGAAAAAATTCAATTCGATTGTGAGAGTGAGAGAAAGAGCAGCAGAATCCTCTTTTGCAAACAAACTATTGCTACCAGCTGGGAGTTATCCAAACCAAGGTAAAAAAAACATTTTTGGATTATAAAATATGTTTGGTCAAATACGTTTTTGCAAAAGAAAAGGATTGAAACCAGTTTTTATAGAATCATGGTTTTTAGACAAATGCATTTGCATGATGAAGATATAAATTTTTGATAAACTTTCTTTTATTTCATGGCATTATTTTTAAAAGGTGCTCATAAAAAAAACACGATTGTGAGTTGAAAAAACACGATTTTGAGTCATAAAATTGTGATTTTTATTAGAGAATTGTGATTTGTCAAAATCACATTTTTTGTTGAAAATCGTGATTTTGAGGTCCAAAATTTCATAATTTTGACCTTAGAACTGTGAAAATTCAGGATTGTGTGCAAAGACAATTGTGAGCATAAAAACATGATTTTGAGTTACAAAATCATGATTTTGAACAGAGAATTGTAATTTCTCAAAATCGTGAGTTTTAGCTGAAAAAGACAATTCCCTTGTTTGTTATACTTTGGAGTTGTCCTCTTGAATCATCATAGTATAAAGGATTAGCATAAACAACACCTTTAATATGTCAATCCGAGAAGTATACTAAGACCACAACCCCTTCTAGTACTAATGGGATCCAAGATATAGCAAGAAAAGACCATATTATCTGAGATTTTCTTGAAGAAGGAGTTTTTGGGGATCTCACGACTCTAAGATCACCCCTTGATGGCCGTTACGGCAAAGGCTTGAACCTTGTCAAGTCTACGGAAATTGTTGCGCCACCGAAAAGATGCTAAGCTTGAGCAATATTAGAACACCTCTATAATCAGCAGTAGCTTAGCAAGGTTTTTGCTACTTAACCATATAAGACTGCGTTTTGAATTTACTGAAAAATTCACTGGAACTTCACCGGACTGCCACCAGACTGTCACTGTAATTATACCGGAATCAACTCCTATTCTATTTGTAATTACTTCAAGTGAGTATACAAGAAGTAAGGAAGTGATGCGTGAACTTCCTTCACTGCGAGAACACTTCCTGAAGTTTAAGAAAAAACTTCTCCGGTTCAGAATGTCTCTTTTTGGTTAGACTTTGTACTGTGTGTACATATCCATTTCACCGAAATCCTTGACGAACTGATAGTAGAGATGTCTAGCTATAAGATAAGCTATCTCTCATACAAAACTCTTAATTTACTCTGCGAGATATACTTCGTTGTTCTACCGGAAAACATGTTTTCTGAGAAAACTGTAACTGACCGAAACATTCGTTTACTGAGATAGTACCAAGGGACACGTTTACTAACGAACTGTAACTGTTAACGGTTAACGAACTTTCTACCGTAACACGAAAATACACAGAGTTCTTCACATACGAACAGTGCGCACAAACTTCCACATGAAACATGTGTTTTCTATTAGAGAAGATGCGTACAAATTAGCTTGGCCTCTTCTTGCTCAAGCTATGGAAACTCCCCTATACTGAGTAGTTTCTTCTACCATCTCTCTCAGATGAATACCTGACATTTTAGGTTTTTGTTATTCATCTGTACATACGCCATCTCTGGCGTCTTCTGAGAACTTCTCTTTCTCTCTTCATTCTCTGTACATACGCGATCTCTGGCGTCTTCTCACTTTCTCATTCTCTCTGTTCTCTCCTATATTTTTGACTTCTGTATGTGCTCTATTTATACTGCGTGCTCTTCTCACGCACGTTCTAGCTCGCACTTCCCTCTCATTATTCTTATGCACGTTCTCTCTGTATATACAATTTGATTCGATGTAACGATTCTTAACAAATTCTGATTCTGGAAGATTCTGCGCTGTACATTGCGATCGTGAATTTGACCCTTCAATAAGGCTTTGATTTTCTGGATACTTTGATTCTGCTTTTCGTTATCTTTCTTTGTTTGTACGTCAAATTCGTGAGTGATTCTTCAATAGCTCCCCCTCAATCACTATTTTGACTCTTCCTGTCTTCATATATTTTTCTTTCTTTTATACCTGCCATTTCTTTGAATCTGCTTGTCTTTGTTCCATCCAAGCTCTTTGTCAAAATATCTGCAATCTGATCTTTTGTCGGAGTGTATATTATTTCTATCTCTTTCTCCATTACCTTTTCCCTCAGGAAATGATACTGAATTTCTATGTGCTTTGTTCTTGCATGAAATACTGGATTTGCTGCGAGATACAGCGAGCTCATATTGTCTCCATGTATGATAGGTATACCTTGATCAATACCCATGCTTTTGAACAAGGTCTGCATCCATATCACTTCTTTAGCTGCTTCTACTAGTCCTTTGTATTCTGCTTCTGTCGACGATAAAGCCATTGTGTGTTCTTTCTTCGAACACCAGCTTACTAGCTTATCTCCTAGGTATATCATATACCCATGTGTTGATCTTCTATCATCTTGGCTTCCTGCCCAATCTGAGTCACTATATGCTCTCAGTTTTATATTTGACGTAAAAGGATAATATAATCCTTCCTTTATAGTTCTTTTTATATATCTAAGAACTCTCTGTCCTGCAACCCAATGTTGATCCTTCGGACAATGCATAAACTGTGAGAGAACTCCCACTGCATAGCTAAGATTCGGTCGTGTTAGTGTAGCATAGATTAAGCTTCCTACTAACGACTGATACTTTCTCATATCTTTAAACTCTGCACCATTGTATTTGCTGAGTTTATGATTTGCTTCAAGCGGTGTTGAAGCTTCTCTGCAATTCTCCATATTAAACTTCTTCAGTAAGTTTAGGAGATACCTTTCTTGCGTAACATATACACCATGATCTGTGTATGTGATTTCCATTCCTAGAAAGTATGACAACTTTCCTAGGTCATTGATCTGAAACTCCTTTTCGAGTAATCTCTTTACTTCTTTAATTCCTTCATCTGAAGTACCTGTGATTATGATGTCATCTACATAAATGCAAATGTAGATCATACCTTCTTCTGTTCTCTTAATAAGTAGACTTGCATCTGCTTTTGAACTTTGGTATCCAAGTTCATTGAGATATTTCACAAGCCTGTAATTCCAAGCTCTTGGAGCTTGCTTCAGTCCGTAAAGTGCTTTTCTTAATCTGCAAACAAAATTTGGGTATCTGGAACTTACAAACCCTTCCAGTTGTTCCATGTAGACTTCATCTGATATGTATCCATTCAGAAATGCGTTCTTTATATCTAGCTGACTTAGCTTCCATCCTTTTGATGCTGCTATAGCAATCACTGTCCTTATGGTTGACATCTTTGCCACTGGACTAAACGTCTCATCGTAATCTATGCCATGCGTCTGAGCATAGCCCTTGATAACCAGTCTAGCTTTGTGTCTGGCTATCCTTCCATCTGCAAGCTTCTTAACTTTGAAAACCCGTTTATTTCCGATTACTTTCTTACCATTTGGTTTAGGAACAAGCTCCCATGTCTTGTTCTCTTCTAGTGCGCTGAACTCTTCTTCCATTGCTTCTTCCCATTGCTTCTTGCCTTTAGCTTCATCATAGTTCTACGGTTCTTCATCATCTTTGACCATATATGCGTAATTTTTCTGAGTTATATACGAGGTATCATAAGAATACCTTTTTGGTTGTCTTCTATTCCTGTTTGACCTTCTTGGTTCAAACTCTTCATGTGTATCTGAATACATTTCTTCATCAAATCCTTGTTCATCTTCATTTCTCATACCTAATCCGATCCTGGACGTACTTGCCTGCATATGATCTTCATCTCTGTTCACCTGCACAATTGATTTCCCTTTCTCTTTTCTTCTTACTTCTTCTCCAAATTCTTCCGTTGTATGATTTTGATCTGTATACCAGCTTTTCTGTTCATCAAATGTAACATCTCTGGAAACAGTAAACTGTTTTATTAGAGGACTCCATAACCTATAACCCATCTGCTTTTCATCGTATCCAACGAACACATATTTCTCTGCTTTTGGTTCGAGCTTATATCTGAGTTGTGACGATACATAAGCATAAGCTACTGATCCAAACAATTTACAATGATCAAGTGTTGGCTTCTTTCCCCACCAGGCTTCATATGGGGTCATTCCTTCTAATGCCGTACATGGTAATCTGTTTACTAAGTATGTAGCTGTATTTACAGCTTCAGCCCAAAGATAATTTGGACAATCCTTTTCCTTTAGCATAGCTCGTGCAAACTCAAGTAGAGTTCGGTTCCTTCTTTCTGCTACACCATTTTGTTGTGGTGTATACCTACAGGTTATTTCTCTCTTAATACCTGCATTCCAAAGATAATCATTGAACTCTCGGGAGAAGTATTCTCCCCCTCCATCAGACCTCAGTCTCTTCAGCTTTCGACCTGTGAGTCTTTCAGCATATGCATGAAAATGCCTGAAAGCCCCAAACACTTCTGATTTCTCTTTCAAAACATAAAGAGTTATCCATCTTGTAGCATCATCAATGAAAAGAACATAATACCTCGATCCGCTGATTGATCCTTCTTTTGTTGGACCCCATACATCTGTATGAATGAGTTCGAGTACTCCATCATGTTTGAATCCTTTCTTCTGAAAAGGTAACATGTGGGCTTTTCCCATCTGACATGCTTCGCACTTGTGAATCATATGTTGATTCTGTACATTCGGTAATCCCAGTACTGACTGATTCGCTATCATAGCTTTAATTCCTTTTTCATTGAAATGACCCAATCTCTTATGCCAGAGATCAAGTTCTGTAATCACCTTTTCACCATGTGTGAGCAACGCTTGGCCGATGTTCCCTTGTACTCTTAAAGTAAAGAGTCTACCTTCTTTCTTACTAGAGACAATCTGATTATATCCATTCTCGGGATCTTCTACAAATACACCTTCATTTGTAAATCTGACCTGAAAACCTTTCTCAACTATCTGTCCTACACTAATTAAATTTTTCGGTATTGTCGGAATATACAAAACATTGGTTAACAAATCTGCTCCACTTTTACATTTCACTTTTCCAATTGAATGTACAATATGCCTCGTATTGTCACCTGTTTGAACAGTATGACTGGAACTACCTTTTTCCATTTCTGACAACAGTTCTATATTTCCTGACAAGTGATTAGAACATCCAGAATCAATGTAAAATACCTTTAGGTCTTAGTTATCTGATGTGCTGATTGAGTTCATCATCAATGATGTATGACTTTCATTCTGAGTATCATTTGCGTAGTTGTTGTAGGTGGTATTGTAGGATTGATTCTGTCCCCAGCTTCTTGCTCCTCCTCTACCATAGCTTCCTCTTTGATTTTGTCTTCCTCTTTGAAAATTACTCTGATATCCTCCGCTTCTGCCTCTACTATTACTGTTCTGATTTTGATTTGATCCTTGTTGATTGTGCCAGCAATCATGAGCCAAATTATTACTTAGTCCAAAGATCCAGCAAGCCTTCTTGTTGTTATTCTGCCGGTGCCTTTACCTCTTGCATAATAAGCTTGAGAACTCGACTCTTCTTCATCTTTTGACTTGCCTTTATCTTTCTTCTTGTTCTTCATGTACATTGCAGAACTTTGTCCTTTATCTGCATCTCCTTTCAGGTCTTGCTCATATGTGAGCATCAATCCAAGCAACTGATCTAAATCTGGTACAAAATGATTTAGAGATAGTTCAGTCGAGAGTACGAAAGGTTTCCACCTTTCATCTCCTCTCAAACCTGTTAGCAGTTGCGCTATCAATCTGTGATCTTTGACATCTTCATTTATGGATCCAAGACTATCTACTAGATCCTTCATCTTAGTGACATAGTCACTAATGCTTTGACTCGACTTCTTTTTGAATGTTGTGAATTCGGACCATAGGCTAGCCTTCCTAGCTTTCGTAGTATTTTGGAAATGATCTTCCAACGCACTCCATATGTCCTCCGCTTTCTCCAGACCTCTAATGTGCGGTAGTAGATGATCTGTAACGGTATTATAGATGTAAGCTCTTGCCATTGCATCTTTCTTCTGCCACAACTTCAAGGCTTCTAATTCTTCTTTTTTCAGTTGACTATCATCTTCAAAAGTCGACTTCTTTTCTTCTCACATACATCATTAAGTCCTTACTCATAAGTAAGGCTTCCATGCGCATTACCCATGCGGGATAATTATCTTTGTCCAATTTATCAATTTGGACATGATCTGCCATGATCTGCCATGATCTTCTTGTTTCTGTTACTTCCAGTGCACTTTTGAGAATCTTTCTGCTCTTCAGAATCTTTCTCATTCTGGTCCCACTTGTTGTGGTTAACTGACTCTGACACCAATGATGGTGGATAACTTTGGCTCTGATACCAATTATGGTGGATAACTTTGGCTCTCATACCAATTATGGTGGATAACTTTGGCTCTGATACCAATTGTTGGGGATCTCACGACTCTGAGATCACCCCTTGATGGCCGTTACGGCAAAGGCTTGAACCTTGTCAAGTCTGCGGAAATTGCAGCGCCACCGAAAAGATGCTAAGCTAGAGCGATATTAGAACACCTCTATAATCAGCAGTAGCTTAGCAAGGTTTCTGCTACTTAACCATATAAGACTGCGTTTTGAATTTACTGAAAAATTCACTAGAACTTCACCGGACTATCACCAGACTGTCACCGTAATTATACCGGAATCAACTCCTATTCTATTTGTAATTACTTCAAGTGAGTATACAAGAAGTAAGGAAGTGATGCGTGAACTTCCTTCACTGAGAGAACACTTCCTGAAGTTTAAGAAAAAACTTCTCCAGTTCAGAATGTCTCTTTTCGGTTAGACTTTGTACTGTGTGTACATATCCATTTCACCGAAATCCTTGACGAACTGATAGTAGAGATGTCTAGCTATAAGATAAGCTATCTCTCATACAAAACTCTTAATTTACTCTGCGAGATATACTTCGTTGTTCTACCAAAAAACACGTTTTTTGAGAAAATTGTAACTGACCGAAACATTCGTTTACTGAGATAGTACCAAGGGACACGTTTACTAACAAACTTTAACTAATAACGGTTAACGAACTTTCTACCGTAACACGAAAATACACAGAGTTCTTCACATACGAACAGTGCGCACAAACTTCCACATGAAACATGTGTTTTCTATTAGAGAAGATGTGTACAAATTAGCTTGGCCTCTTCTTGCTCAAGCTATGGAAACTCTCCTATACTGAGTAGTTTCTTCTACCATCTCTCTCAGATGAATACCTGACATTTTAGGTTTCTGTTATTCATCTATACATACACGATCTCTGGCGTCTTCTGAGAACTTCTCTTTCTCTCTAAAAATAACTAAGTTTGAGAGCTCCAAAAATCCTCTAAAAATACATAACATCTAATGGACCATGAGGAAGACTCTACCTCATTTTTACATCATTCTGATAATCATATGTACAAAAATTGTATGTTTTACAAAATCCTTTTGACTTCAAAAAATACATTCTAACATTTCTTCCCCTCCTAGAAGAAGGGACCAGGAGAGACAAGAAAAGGAGGAAAATATCATCATAGATCAGGGTGTAGATCGGAAAGAACAAGAGAAGGTGGAGTAGGAAGAGCAAAAGATTAGTTTTGAAGATATCAAAGGTGATCAAGAAGAGGAACAGACAAAAGATAATGAGTCATAGGAAAAAGAAGAAGAAGGATATCAAAATGAAGAGAAGCAGTTGAGCTGAAGCAACTGGAAATAAGAATAGGATTGGAAATAATTCCAAAAGATATAAGAAAAGCATGTCAAGCTATCATGGAAAATATAGAGAACTTTAGACCATCAAGTCGTAATATGATCTTATCAGGTATGGAGGCTGAATCAGAGTTCATAAAAGGTAGTAAAGTCATAGAGGAATAAAAGAAGGAGAAATATAGAATGGAGGAGAAAATTAAGAAGACATAGGGAAAGAATGAGCAACGGATAGACAAAATTTTAGTTTGGACACTCAGGATGTACAGAATAAGAACACGATAGAGTTTTTAGAGGAAAAATGTAAAAAGAGAGAGAGGGATGGGAAAAACAAAAAAGAAGCATTACTCAAAGAACTAGAGGACTAGAAGAATCAAGTGGAGAAATAGGTACAAAAGGAAAAGGAGCTGGCAAAACAACTACAAAAGAAACAAGAAGAGGAAGTGGTCAGAGAAACAACAAGAATGTCTCCTCCACCTGAGGAACATTTCGTGACTCCTGAAGAAGAAAGACCAGCAGAAGAATACTCATAAGAATTTGTTCATCAACTATTGACAAGTAGAGAAGCTAGGATGGATTATATCTAGAAGATGCATGATGACTATGAAAATCAGACAATACAGTTTGCATTAGAGAATGGTGTAAACCCAAATCAACACCATTGGGCTGCTGATGGGTTGGGTATTCCCTTTTGCATAATTTTGGAAAGTATAAAGAATTATCAAACTGCAAGAGTAGGGATACCACCCAAAAATTTCTTGGAATATGAAGGAGATATTAATGTGACCAAAGAATTATTTGAGAAAGAAAAACCTGCCTGGATAAACAAATGGCTTGATGTCCATAAGGAGTGCAAGAAGATTTGGAAGGAAGCTCCTCTACATAAAAAGATAAATCCAACATACTGCCCTATTGTAAGAAGAAGGGATTGTCCTGACTATTGGAAAAGGAGAAATGAAGGTTTAGTTCTAGCTAGGTGGATTAATTTTCTCAAGATAGCAGGACCTAAGAAAGGAACATGGCCAACCAAGAACTATATGGTGGATACAGCTGAAGCAATGTTAGCCTCATATAAGGATGTAAATAACCCTGCTTGTATATTAATAACAAGAATAATGAGGATGATCCTCACTTGTATAGAAACATTTACAGATACAAATGTCAAGACCTTGAATTACATAGGGTTTAATTCACCCACAAATGCTCTTCTTTTTTTATCTAAGTGAAACTCCTAATAGGATATGCCTCATGGTTTACTACAGAAAGATAGTATTTTTAGGCAGTCATTACGTACAAATGTTTGAAGATGCTTTTGACTATGGGTTTTTAGAAAGGGAGTTAGAAATTTTTAGTACACTCTTAGTAATTACAAAGTCAAGACTTACAACATATGAAGGGGCTTATATTGAATATGTCAAGAAGGATGTCATTGATACACTAGAAGCAGCAGTTAAGAAAAGCCTTATTCGAGATGGTCAACATTTTAAATGTAATTGAAAGAAAGAGTCATGACCTCCTTGCTCAAGTGTATCAAAGAAAGAAGAAAGACTAAAGAAGTTGCACTCTACAGGAATAACTTTTTGTCAAAGATGCCCATTGTATATTTGTTTTGCCCCTTTTTTACAGTAAATATATGTTGACTGATGATGCCCAAGGCTCCTTTGAGTTCTTTTGATATCTTGGCACTTTCTGATAGTCCCTCATCAGCATCTGACTCCAGCTCATGAACTTTCTCTATAGTTTCACTGTCAAGGAACTAATGCCCTCTAGATAAGGACACTGAATCCACTTCCAAATTAGCATAGGCAACTCCTTGGTATTCAACGTCTTGTAAGTGTGAAAAAATAAAAAACACACCCACTCCAACACAATGAGTCTCTTGATCCAAAAACCTAGAAAAAAGAGAATTCAAGATTTCTCATAACTCAAATAAGTGATCATTAAAGTGAAGTAAGATTTCTCGTCTAGGTACTTTTGGGAAGAAATGAAAAATAAACTCAGACAAATCATCATAAAGAAAAGAAAAAATCATGTTAATATATATATATATATATATATATATATATATATATATATATATATATATATATATATATATATATATATATATATATATATATATATATATATATATATATATATATATATATATATATATATATATATAATGAAATAAATTAAAACTAACATTCTACACTACCCAACCCTAGATCTTGCTTTGTGCTTGAGAAAATGATTTGAGCTTATCAGGTTAAAAATTCAAAAAGAGTGAAAAGATCAAATTTATCATGAATTTTTTTTCCTATTTTTACTTTTTTTTTGCCTTTTGCTTGAATGATTTCTTCTAGCATTGGTCATATGCCCACATACGAGGGTAATTCTGTATGAGGGTAATCCTCTTCCCCTCCTACTCTTTTTTCCATGAAAAAGAGTTTTGATATGTTCGTGGGTGATCTCTTTTGTGCCTAGTGAATGCACGACTTTGTAATGCAGCCCTATACATGCATACTTTGGAAATGCATTCCTCTTCATGGTGCAAATATGGGGTCTTAAGCATTACACTTAAGTAGTTACTTTATGTTGAGGTTTTTCTAGTCCTATTCTTGTGTGCTTCCAATGCTTTTGGTCTCTTGGAAATTATACTGTCCTTCTGTGTATTTGTTACTTGCTTCATTTTTCTAACCCAACATGTTTTCACATTTGACTTTGTTTCCATATTGTTGTTGGAATTCCTAAATTTCCAATTTTCATGTTGCTTCTGAACAAAATGAGTCTGTTTTTCTTTAGGTCTCCATATCCCCTTCCCTTTTAGATTATGATTGGTCTGAAGAGGTTTTGGTATCCATACCAATTTTTCTTTGAATTGTGAAACCATTCTCTCCTTCTAACTCTGCCTTTGATGAGAAATACATAGATTCTTCTGTTGGAATTTTCTTATTTCCACTGTATTCTACTGACTTTGTTTCCTCATCTGATTACTGCTACGTGCTCTATTGAGTATATCCTTTTTTTATGAAAACTCTTCTTTTACAGAGAAAGTAAATTTCTCCATTTCCATTCTACACGTTTCTTCACTAAATTCGTGGAAATCATGACTAACAAACAAGATTTTTATTCTTTTATTGGACCAATTCAAATGGAGTACCATCCTTGCAAAATCAATTGATACCTTGTTATCTCTTATCCAAGTTTTCCCTAAAATCAATTGTTCAGACATTATTTCATCTAGCCATTCCTCACACTCTACCTCCACTTGTTCCTGTTCAATTTGCAATATGATACTTTGTGTAGAGAGAGTTTGAACTATTTGCCCATCTAATGCTCTTATTAGGGTTTTTCTTTGTTTTCTTTTTTCATTGATTTTTTTCAATAATTTAGTACTTATTAGATTCATTTGAGATCCTGAATCTAATAAAACCCTAATTTTTTCTCCTTTAAAAGTCAAATATACAATTGGAAAATAATCTCTTGTTTTTCCTGTCTGTTTTTCACATTTCAACACTTCTCTTATATTCTTGTATTTCCTCATTCTTTCCTTAGCTTCTAGTTGAGCTTCCCACCTCATCTTATTATCCTCCTATTTCGTGTGTTGAGCTTGCGGTAGTCTCCTCCAGTCTTCAATGGACAAAGGTTGGTTATACCTTCATATTCTATAGCCACTTATGAAGTTTGGCATGATTTTTGCATCTAAATTTGCCAACTGCACTGCTCCACTGTGACTAATCTAATGGATATTATAAGGATCGTGTCCTCTTTTTTGCAGTTTTCTATTGTATTCTTTAAGCGTATATGCTAATCCTAAATCTCCCTCGTGCAAGTCCTTATCTCTGATGTGAACATCATGATATTCTTTTTGCCTTTTTTTATCTGCATATATACTCATAACTACTTGCAACCTTGAAGCTCCTAAACTTTCCAACTCCAGAACTCTATTGGATAATTCATGTCTTGTCCATTCTAATTGATTCCCTACTCTCTGTGTAGGTATTAGAAATTCTAGTGGTAACACTGCATTCTGACCGACCATACACCAAATTAAATGGAGTTGTTCCTATTGCAGTCTTACATGCCACTCTATAAGCCCATAGGACATGATGAAGTTGAAGATCCCAATCCATTCTTTTTGGATTCACCAATTTTGATAGCAGATTGCACAAAACTTTATTTGTGCTTTCTACTAAACCATTGGATTGAGGATGATAGGGTGCTGATTTTCTATGAACAATCATAAAATGATCAATCAAATTCTCCATAACGTGATTAAGGAAATGAGAGCCCCTATCACTCACCAACTCATTAGGTAATCCAAATCTGGTGATTATATTCTCATAAATAAATTTGGTAGTTGTTTGAGCATCATGTTTTCTTGCTTAGCTTCAGCCCATTTGGTGAGATAATCAGTGGCTACAATGATATATTTTACATGAGAGCTTCTAGTTGGTGGGCGTATTGGTCCAATAAAGTCTAATTCCCATCTTGTAGAGATCAAAGGTATCAAAGGCATATCATCCTTCCTTCTAGGTTTCCTTGCTTTTTGAAATATATCAGATCTTTTGACAAATGTTTTTGCATCTGGAAAAGGAGTTGGCCACCATAAACTTGAGTAAAGTATCAGTTTGGCAGTTCTCTCACCTGAAAAGTGACCTCTTGCTAATCTTGAATGTGCCATCTCCAAGATTTCCAAATACTTCTCTTCAAGAACACAGATTCTTAGGTATCCATCTATTCCTTTCCTATATGGTTATTCCCCTATTAATTGATATTCTTGGCTAAGCTCCTTCATATTTCTAGAATTTGCATTTTGCACATGATACTTATGCTCTTTTGGTTGTTTAAGTTCCTCAATTATATATTCACTCCACTTAGGATTTTTCTTGAACCAATACAGAGTGGCCAAATCAATAATGTTTTTGCTTTGTCACTTTTGGCATTGTGTAATGTATCTCTCTACATCATGTTCTTTGGTTGGCTAGTGTACTCACATTCTAGATAAATTATTTACAGTTACAATCTTGGAAGCATGAACACATGGATTCCAAAAATGTGCTCTCTGTAAATAATTTCTTTGTTCTTCCTCTCGGGTACAATATTCCAACACACCAATATGATTTACATGGTATAAATGTCTAGCCAACAACACAAAGGTTCTACTCTATAATAGCAGATGTGTTTTACTACAAATATTTTTACATGGTCCAATTGTAAGAAGTGGCACCAAAGACATTGCCCAATCAGGTACCCTTTCTAGTTTGTATAGATAAGCATCTGGAAAGTCATCATTAATGGGAAGTGTTTGTTTTTTTGTTTGAATCCTATATAAATGGTCTGCTCTCAAATGAACTTTCCCCTTTGTGACCACAACTTCAAACTCAAACTCCATTAAGAGTAAGAACCATCTCACAATTCTTCTAGTATGACAAGGTTTGTTTACCAAGTATAACAATGCTTGGTGATCCACAAAAAACTTAAACTTGTAGGCTAACATATAATTTCTATATTTTTTTATTGCAAACACCATTCCTAATCCTTATCTTTTAGTAGTGGTATAGTTCCTTTCTGCTTGATTTAATTGCCTACCGGCATAAGAAATATGAAAATCTAATTTACTTCCTTCAATAGGTTGTGCCAGGACACATCCTAGAGAAAAATTGGAAGCATCCACATGGACATGAAAGATTTGATCCCATTGTGGTGTTCTCAGAATAGGTGTTATCACCAAACAAGTTTTTAAAGTTTTAAAGGCTTCGTCACATTCTTGGGTCCATTCAAATTTGGTTATTGGAGCATGTAAAGGTTTAGCAATATCTGCAAACGTATGTATAAATTTTGTGTAATAACCATAGTGACCCATAAAATTTTGAAGTTCTTTTACATTGGTTGGCTTGGGAAGATCCACTATTGCTTTGATTTTTCCTTCATTGGTAGAGATCCCATTCTTAGAGACTATGTGTCCTAACATTCTGCCTTGTGTGACAAAGAGCACACATTTCTCAAGGTTAAGGCACACTCTACAAATTCTAGATTTTATGAATATATTCTCCAAGTCTTGTAGATTATTTTATCTTTTATTTGAGAAAGTACAAAGATCATCTACATAGATTTCCATCATGCTTCTTAGAAAATCTTTGAACACATGACACATTAGTCTTTGGAATGTGGCTGGTGCATTGGTTAAACCAAATGGCATAACCCTAAATGCATAAATGCCCATTTTACTACAAAAGCTATCTTGTGTTGATCTTGTATTGCAATAAGGACTTGGTTATATCTTGAAAATTCATCCAAGAAACTATAGAACTCTTTGCCATAACTATCCCTTATAGTTGTAGCATTAACTTTCTTCAAGTTAATACAAACCCTAAGTTTACTATTTTTTTTTGGAACCACAAGGATAGGAGAAATCCACTCAGTATACTCAATTTCATAAATGAAATTGGTAGCCAACAACTTGTCAATTTCCTCTTTTATGTTTGCAGAGTATTTATCATTGAAGGTGTAGTGTCTTTGCTTAGTAGGCTTTGCATCTGGAGCAATGGGTATCTTATGTTCAAAAATCTTAGGATATATGCCCTTCACATCTTTATAACTGTAAGCAAACACATACTATTGGTAGTGGTCAGGGCAGTCAAGGACTTACGAGACAAGGAAGCCAATGCAGAGAATCAGAGCAAAGAGAAGGGCCAAGTAGGCAAAGCAATCAACGGAGATCTAGCAAATAGGCCTATCATTTTTCATGAATCTGAAGGTCAAGTACAAAGCACAGGAGCACATCAAAGAGGTGGACACACAAGAAGAAGGAGCAAGTAGGGAGCTCCATGAAGTGTATGTCAAATTTTCAGAAGAAATCCCTACAAAAATACTGATTTTCATCACTAAAAGCTATTGTAAATACCATTTCATATTTTTGTAGCTCCATTTTGTGAAAGCCAAAGAGTCCTTGAGCTTGAGGAGCATTAGAAGTACGTGTCTATCAATTTTCATATTTTTTAGACTCCATTTGAGCCCTCAAATAGGCCCCAGAACCTAATTTTTAACTAGGCCGGACACTAGGTCTGGACATGGCCAAAGCTAGTCAAAAACTATAAATAGAGCTAGAGAGCTCATTTTTGAGGTTAGCTTGTGGTAGAATTGAACTTGTATGAGACTTTTTGAGTAATCTAAAGAACTCCATTGTTTCTCTCTTTGTCTTGCCGTGTGTGCACGTGTGTGTATGTGTGTGCATGTTTCTGTGTTTCTCACTCACACATTTGTGCCATCACTTGTTCGAGGTCTTCATACCATCCTCACATCTTCCCAGATTGACATTAAAGGAGGTGCTACTCATCACTGAGCGACACCAAATTTTGGCGTCGTTGCCGGGGATCGAGCTTTAAGGATGAGCGTGTGATGGTAAGACGTAGAGTTGTGACATTGGCGTTGTAGGTAATTTCTTTACTTCTCCTTATTTTTCTCTTTCTTACTTCACCATCACCACCACCATTATCATCCTCACCATCTCCCACCACCATCTCCATCATCGTGAAAAATTTCAGTTTTTGGTCATATCACCTTCTCCCTTCCATTTTCCTTATTTCACTTGTGAGAGAGAGCGAGAGAGCGATTTGTGTCCACTGTTTTTGCATGTTTCTTGAGTGTTCTTGCAGGTTTTGGCTGTACCATCATCTCCAGCAGGCCATTAAGGTACGAAAAAGATCTGCACATTCTCTAGGGCGTCGACCTCTGTGTTGGCAGTAGTCAGAGGCATAGAAGACGCGGAAGCATTTGAAGACAGAGCATAACAAAGAAGCAGGGAGTCAATCAAATCATTTTTTCAAACAAATATGTTTTATATTACTTTTTCAAACACTCAACAGTGATTTTCATCACTTTTGTACCATTATGTAACATAGACAAACCCTTTTTGTAACTTATAGCTCCATTTTGTGCAAGCCGAGGAGTCCTCAAACTTGAGGAGCTTAGGTAGAACGAGCACACCAATTTTGATTATTTTTAGATACCGTTTAACCTTTCAAATAGCACATAGAACCTATTTTTTAACTATGCCAGACACTAGATGTGAAACCGGTCAAAACTAGTCTAGAATCTATAAAAAGAGCTAGAGAGCTCATTTTTGAGGTTGGCTAGTGTGAGCTTAGAGCTATTTTGAGTTTGTAATTGAGATCTTGAGCAATAGAGTTGATTTCCTACCTTCCATTGTGTCTTGCTTGTCTCTTCGTTGTGTGTGTATGTGTGTGTGCATCTCTATGCTTCTCACCTTCACTCTCACTTCATCTCACATTCACGATCTTCATATCACTCCTATCTCTTCCACGGATTGACATTAAGGAGGTGGAGCTTCTTAACGTGGTTCTCACCATTGTGCTAGAGCAACACCAAATTTGGCGTTGTTGCCAGGGATCGAGTCTAGGACGAATGTGTGATGGTAAGAGTATAGCAAGAAGTGGTGTTGGAAGGTGAAAATTTCAGTTTTTGTTGTTGTTTTTAGTTAGTTTTTAGTGTTTTTCACCTCCCCACACTCCATCTTCATCACTGCATCATCATCTTCCACTCCAAGAAAAATCAGAAAATTCACCATATCCACCCATTCTCCTCATTTCCCCTTATTTGTGTATGCGAGAGAGAGAGAGAGAGCTTTTGTGCTTGCATGTGCTATTGTGTTTTTGAGTTTTCTTGCAGGTACAGTGCTCCAGTGCATCAGGAAAGCTTACAAAAGGTAAAATTTCACTTTCTGTAAGAAATCTGCCGTGTGTGTCAGACCATCGCGATGGTCTATCAACTTCAACATTTTTGGTAAGCGAGTCACCACCTATAGAGGACGCTTGCGCCTATAGGAATCCATACTTGCATTTCAAAAATTCATACTTTGGTGGACCATCGCGATTGGCTCATGCCATCACAAACGTGTCACACCATCGCGATTGGCTCACGCCATCGCGATTGGCTCACGCCATCGCGATGGCTCGGCCGGACCATCACGACGGTCTCATGCCATCGTGACGGTTCAAAATTTGAACCATCGTGACGGTCCCTGACCATCGCGACAATCCCATCGACCCCACGCCATCGCGATTGGCTCATGCAATCGTGCCGATGCTGCCACGTGGCAAGCTAGACCATTGCGATGAGACCCTCAGACCATCGCGACACCTTGACAGTTGAACCATCGCGATTGGCTCAAGGCATCGTGCCTCGTGACCATCGCTACGGGCTCACGCCATCGTGATTGTCCCGTTGATCGTTGATTGATGCCATCGCGTTTGCTCGCCGATTAAACCATTGTGATGGTTTGTTTACACCATCGCGATTGTTCACTTCACGCCATCGTGATTGTTCACTTCACACCATCGCGACAGTTCGCTCCATCGGATCATCACGATTGTGCCACGCCATCGCGACGGTTCACCTAGACCATCGCGACGGTCCAGACCATTGCGATTGTCTCAGACCATCGCGATTGTCCACCCCAAACGCAATTTTTACGGTTTGATTTTTTGATCAATTTTGGGGCTATTTTTGGCAAATTTTTGGGTGATTGCACTCATAGGAGACCCCTTAGCTCATATTTGGAGAAAAACCTGTTTGTCAGTTTTTACCCCTGAGGGCTTGAATGCTCATAGCTTTTTCATCCGAAGTCCGTTTTTTGAGCTTTATAGCTCGTTAGAAAGCTCTCTACGAGTACTACGTGACCTTAAAAAGAAGTGTTTTTTAGAGAGGTTAATTTGAGGTTAACATTGTTGGGATTAGGAAAGCCAGGGGCAGCATAAAAATTTTGGGTAAAAGGAAAGGGACCTTTAAAGGTGTATATATTCAAATGCTTGATCATCCATTTGAGAATTGGTCTAATAGTGGGATTTTACAGGTCTAGCAAGGGCAATCAAGGGCAAACAAGGCAAGTTAGTGAAGAATGCAGGGCTTGGGAAGCGCGGCTTCTTGGGCATCAGAGCAACCAAAGGAGTTGACTTGAGGTTCGAAGATTACTCAACCCCCTCAGTCAATTCTTGGCTTAGGCTAAACATTAGCATTGTGGAGTGTATTAACGACGATAGGAATGCATCAAGTTCAAGAGATTTAATTTTAAAGTACAAGACTAAAGTAAAGGTGTGTGATACGAAAAACTAAAGAAAAAGAACTTAAGTCTGACAGAACGAGAACTCAAAAGTACCATGGAAAGTCGATTCCTGACGCATACATCTAGACAAGAACTTAAAGACATTTAAAAAGAAACAAGCAAATCAATAACAAGGAACCATTGATGATCAGAGAGTCCCGCGAAGTAAATTCATGAACCTTAGATCGGGCAAGCATATAGGTAAGTCAAATCGACGAAGCCTTAGATCATCAGAAGCAAGTGTAGGAACTACTACACATTCGTGGACTCAACAATTGAATAATAGTTATCCCTACGAGTTGAGCTCAGATACGAGTGAATCGGAAATGGCATTTAGCACGGAAAGACCAGAAGGAGGGTCAAATGTAGCATACTTAGAAAGGCCCGAAGGACCCTACAGAACTCAATTAGAATTTCTCCGAACCAACCGCTTAGGTGCTCGCATCTATGAGGATGGTTTGCGAAGACAAGTGGTGTAAATGCACAATCCTGATCAACCCATTGGATTGGAATGTCCAGTGGTGAAATTTGAGAGAGACGCATACATAGACAAAGAAGGAACGATGTACATCATAAGTACTCAACCAAACAATACCAATGAGTTTGGTGTAATTCAGTTAGAGATGGATGCAAAAGCCCAAGGAAAAGAACCATTAGAAGAACCTAGGACACCTAGAGGGAAATCTATACTGACACATGTACTAGTTCCAGATTGGACCCCTCAGGATAACAGAAGCATATAATTATTCGTAAACAAAGAAACAGACGAAGCATTTCGGAGATACAGAATGGAACAACCTAGTGAGGTAGGCTCCATCATAATCTACGAATTTAAGGACCCGGATACACCTGGCAACGTAGTATACTTGGATGAAACTTCAGAAAGAGTATTTGTGGTACCTGACCACGCAAGAAACACATATACATGGAGAGGTGATTTGGTCTCCCCTCCATCTCGAGCAAACGTAAACGCAAGCCAACAAGGGGCAAGAACATCCTCCGCCCATGTTAATCAAAGAGAGAAAAACAAAGAAAGACCGGAAGTAAGTTTCAATCATCCCATAGGGAGAGATAGAACCACCATAGACACGGACAGAGTGGAAAGACAAAGAATGCCAGGTGGTAGAGATGATTTTCCTCTACCCAGACCACGTGAACACGCAAGAATATTAAGACCCACTCAGTTAGTAAAGTCCATGAAAAAATATTTTGATGGGACAGGAGATCCCTATGACCATGTTGTGGAATTTAAGCAAGTTCTAAGGGCAGAGCAAGTCGAAGATATGTTCAGGCAATATAATGCATTTGGACTAATGTTAAAGAATATAGCTTTAACTTGGTTCCAACCATTGCAACAAAGGCAATTTAGAGACATCCATCACTTTTTAGAGTCATTCATCACGGAATTCTCTAAAAGTGGAATAAGGCATGACACATCTTTGTTGATTCATAGTTTCAAGAAACAGTTAGACTGGCGAGACGTAGGTTTAGACAATATGTGGAGAGATGTCCTATGCAAGAGTTACCCTCCCAGGCCAAGCAAGTATCGTTGTTTTTAGATGGCCTATTGAGCTCTAAACTACGCTCCTATGTATACTTGAAGGAACTCAGAACGCTAGAGCAGTGTGTAAGAATTTGCATTGACATTGAAGATAACTTAGGAGACGAGTTGGAGCTCTCGAAGGTCTATGAGGATTCAGATTGTTCATCTCTAGCATCTTCAAAATTGTCTAGCTCGATAGAAGACCTAGCAGAAAAAGTGGCCCAGAAACTAGGAGTTTCTAGTAAACAGATGCCTAGGTTAGCAACAAATAAGCGTTGCTACACTTGTGGAGGTGATCATATGGCAAATGTGTGTCGCAATGCAACACAACCGCAAGCCAACCCTAGTGGACAATACTGTATGATTGAGAGACGATACACGAATCACACGGCTCAAGACTGCCCCTATAACAGATAAGTAGTGAGACAGAACTAGCCGCAAGCATATGCACAGCCAGGTAGGTATCAAGTTCAATACAATACTCAGCCTCATTACTATAGGCCTCCTCAGAACTACCCTTATCAGGCTCAACAGAGACCTCAACCTGTCTTAGCTCAGCAGCCACCCCCACCATCTAATGTCATGTCAGTTAAATACGCTGCTGCAGAAGAGAACCTTAGTAGGGCTTTAGTGCCTTCTTCACCTTTGATCACAGAAAGTGACCCGAACTCAAATAGTTTTGACTCTACTCACGTAGATAGTCCACCCGCTTATTACACAGAGTCAGCGGAACATGTGGAAACATATCAGTATGATAGTCCACCATTGGAACCCAGTTGGGAGCCCGACTATGCTAATGTGATGTATACCAACCCTAATCTACTGCCCCAATTAAAACAGCAAAGACCACATGACCCTAGAGGACCATGCTTTAGGTGCCAAGGAGATCATTTCATAAAGGATTTTCCACATCCTCCGATAGCCGGACAATCGCAACATTATATACAAGGCTTTTGTGCCGACTGTGGTAAAGAACATGTCATAAAAGATTGTCCTAAGAACCCTAGGAATGCTTCAAATGTGACACCCATTAATGTAATAGGTATTGTGAACAATGCTGATGGATCCAACCCTACATACGTGCCTATCCAAGCTATAACAAGAGCCCAGGCGCTCTTACAGAACCAATAGCTTAATCAGGAGAAAAGAACTGGAACTAGTGAAGTTGGAGAGTCTAGCAGTAAAAAGGCAAAATCTTGGAAGGATTCTAGGGAAAGAATCAAGCGAAAGTGGAGTAAAAGGATAACTGAGTTGGAAGGAAGTCTCAAGGAATCTAGAGACAAAATCCTAGAATTGACTTCACAAGAATTGAATCAAGAGAACCTAGCTAAGAGATTAGGATCAGTTTTAGGGGAACCCATACCAGAAAACCTAGACATGATGTTTCGTGCATATCAGGCTAGATTAAAAGAAGGACCCTAGATAGCTGAAATGAGCAAGAATCTAGAAATTGAGAGAACTCAACTATGCAAGAAGATGGTAGAACTAGCACAAGCAATGTTCGAAGCCTCTAGATATCTAAATTGGAATAACATGGCAAAACTGGAGTTACACTTTCAAGGATTAATGGAGAGGCTAGAATACTTGATTGATAGCAAGGAGAAAAAGGATCGGCAGAGGAACCCTATTGTCCCAGAGACACAGGAAAGGAATGCACCATCCCTGTCTCAAGTACTAGATACAGAGGGTGAAGACAACTTGTCTTCCATACATAGATACTCATATGAATTTCTGAGAGAAATCCAAGAAGAGAAGTGGAGAAAAGAACAAGGAACTCATCCTCCTATTCAAGAAATAGATGACTTGCAGGAGCAATTTCCCCAAGACATTCCCTCTATTTACAATGATGTCGAGGAAGAGCAAGTGAGTGAACACACAGGTTTTGAATCCAACTCTTTGCAAGAATTACCTCAGTTCACAGGACCTTGGGAAGCAAAGTCTATTAGTATGAGATCACCCACGATAATAGTGAGGAATGAAGAATCAGTAATCCCTAGAAACACGAAAGTGATCAAGAACACTAAATTACAATGTCACCTCACTCTAGAGGAGTTGTTAAAGGTTAAACCAAAACTGTGGAAGCATGTAGCAAATCAATTCCCTGAGCTTGCTACTACTCCTTCTCAGATAGGAACACACAAGAAGGTACCATAGATACCCTTAGAAAGAATCGGAGATGTAAGCGAAGGAGAAGAAGGTAACACTTATCTTCTAATAACCCATCAAGGATACACCACAAAAGCCATCTTAGATTCAGGAGCCCGAGTAGCCATCGCTACCACCGCTTTATGGAAACGTTGGGGTAAGCCAGCGCTAAGACCTACCAGGATGAAGCTAAAAATGGTTGATGGACATATAGAGAAACCATTAGGCTTATTAGAAGGCATATCTCTCACCACTTATGGTGTGGAATTTGAGCACACTTTCGCCATTTGTGATTTTGCAAAAAATCATGCTTACGAGATGATTTTAGGACGACCATTCATGCATCAGTTGTAAATCGTACAAGATTGGGGAACTAATTCTTTGTACTTGCAACATTTAGGAGTGAGTACCAAAGTCAATCTTAAAGACTATTCACATCGAGATGTGCCCCCAATACAATGGAACACCATCCATAAGACACAGGCAGAAACGAAATCAGTACACTCATTGGAATCAGATCCTTCATGGTTACACGAGGACACTCGTCTATGGATGTGTAAAGTAGCAAAACAAGAGGAAGAACGGTTAGAAGCCAGGAGTTTAGGTTCAGAACAACATCCACGAACCCTTCAAGACCCAGCTTACACACCTATAGTATTTCCAGATAAAGAATTCAAGCCCCATGGTTGGGCAGAAATCCTAGCAACCATGGATGTAGCCATCTATGAAGAACAATGGACACCCCACTCTGACGAGGATGGCTATGACATTTTGGTCTTCACGATAGAGCCAATCATGTGTGACTCGATTATCGAAGAATGTGAACCTGACACTGATGCATTTGAGGATGCGAGTGACTTCGATCTAGATTCAATTATTATGGAACCACCCTTTGCATCAGACAAAGAATATTTCTACAAAGTAGAAACTCACCATCAGAGACACGAAGAAATTATGAATGAGGTGAGATTAACCACACACGTGACCACTAAGAGTGAAGCTAAGAAAAGAAAGAAGAAAGAAACCATGTCAGAAGAAGAAGAATCGTTATTCGAAGTTCCGAAGAACTTCAAGAAGTATGAAATAGAAGATAGACGAATCATGGTACGAATGCCTAACAGAAAAGCTGATGTTGGAGAAGTATATGACAATCGAGAGAAAACAAAAAAAATTATAGTCACCATGGAAGGAGAAGAAGAGAAATGTACCTACATAGGGCATGATTTGACGACTGAAGAAGAAGAAGAATTAGTGGCCCTATTGCGCGAATATAGAGATGTGTTCACATGGAGTTACAAAGACTTGAAAGGAGTAGATCCAGATATATGTTCTCATAGAATCCCTATGACTCCAGATGCAAAACCTACGAAACAGAAACCATACACCTACAATGATAACTACGTTGCAAAGATTAAAGAAGAAATAGATCGTTTGATAGAAGTAGGATTCATTTACGAAATTGAGCATACCGAATGGGTATCCCCCATTGTGGTTGTGCCCAAGAAAAATGGAAAATTGTGTGTGTGTATTAACCTTAAAAAAGTTAATGCACCATAGTTGAACGCAACAGAAAGAAATTACACCACTACGAAACGAGAAGGATTAGGAATGATCTATGCGGTAAAGAAATTCAGACATTATTTGTTGGCAAACAAGTTCAAATTCTTTACAGATCATCAAGCATTACTGTATTTAGTCAACAAGCCTTGTAACACGGGAAGATTGATCTTGGTTTCTATTACTCATGGAGTATGACTTTGAAGTAGTAGTCAGGAAAAGAAAGACACATCTTAGAGCTGACCACCTTTCAAGACTAACTTCAGGAGAAGCTCCTCAAGGAATAGCAGATGAATTACCAGATGCATACTTGTTTAACCTTGAGATAGCACCAGAATGGGCTAAGCCTATTGTCCCTATTCTCACATATGGACCCAAGAATCCTAGGATAAGAATCAAGGAAGGAGAGATTACCAAGTCTCAGAGATATCAAATCATAGCAGGAAGTATATATAAATAGGATAATCAAAAGATTTTTGCTTGTTGTGTAGATGAATCAGAACATGCAAATTGGTTGCAATTAGCACATGTAGGTACATTAAAGCAACATCATTCAAAACATCGTACTTTGCAGACTTTGCATAGACTAGGAGTATATTGGCCTTCGATGGAAGCATATGTCTACAAGTTGTGTAAAGAATGCCCTGTTTCTTGTGAAAGACCACCAGTAGAACATGCTACATCATATCACATGTCTCTCACAACAGACTGGAGTGAACCTTTAGTGACGTACTTGAGGACGAAAACACTCCCTCAAGGAAATACCTTAGCACGACAATGCAATCTAGAGCAGGAAGCTCAAGACTATTCACTTATTGGCGACAATCTTTATAAACAAAGACGAGATGGATACTTAAGACAATGTGTTCATGAAAGGAGGTGGTTTTAGTTAATCAACATTGGAACTTGGCCAACTTGAGAGAGCACTTACTTATCATGGGATATGATGATCTTCATGATTTCAAATTTCGAATACGAGGGAACAAGGTAAGAGTTGTATTCCATATATACATATAGATATATATATATATATATATATATTATTCTATCACTATTGTTGATGATTTGAAAATGTTTTACTCTTTTATGAATTGTCCACAGATTGGAAAGAGATTGGAAGACAAAATCAAGGTTCTTGCAGATTGGAGCATGGATGGAACTGAAATTTCATTTTCATAACTCTTTTTTGTAAAGATACTGTGAAACCTGTAAACAAACCTATTTTTGCAATGAAAAAATTTTCACATTTGCTTCAAGGATATTTTGGCCACATTCTACTTGTATCTGTACATTCCCAACGTTTTTCTTGAAAGAGCATTCTTATTGTTTATTTTCTTTGATGTGATCCCAAATGTCAAAGTTTTCCTTTCCAAGACTCTTATGTTTTAATTTAAGGAAAAGTCACTTCTATGAAAAAGTGGGACCCATCACTTAAAAATTCTAGAAAAGTTATAAATAGGAGTCCTCTCTCCTCATTTCTCACTTTTGCAACTACATTGAGTGTTATAGCAGTCTGCATTTGCAAGCTATGGCTTCCACCTCTGTACCTACTAAGAGTGCACGCCACAAGTTTCTAGAATTTTTGGAGGATTCAGATTATAAAGGTCAACATGACCTATATGATCTTCTCTCCAAGGTTCCTGACCTCCATGGAACCGTGCAAATGAATGCCGATGCTTTGGAGGAGCTACTTGAATATATGCAAGTTCATATATTGCGTTTCTCCATCAAAATACCACCATATGATGGAACTTGGGTTCCATGTGACCTTCTCACCTACATTCACAAAGGTGATGAGGCATTTGCAAAAGGATTGAAATGGTTCCAGGTAATTGTAGAGGAAGCAGGGCACCTTCTTGATGAAACTGTGCCACTTATAAGGAAATTGAATAGGAAACGCAAGATGGGTGCAAAATATCTTTCATTCATTGCTGCCACCATTTTCTTTGTGAATGAGGAACCATAACCAATTCCTCATGAGATCCCTCATCTTCTTACAGGTGGTTTTGTAGAGGATAAAAAGGAACCACCTCAAGAACCCTTGAATCTCCTATTAGAGAGAGAAGCTATTGAGAAAACTTATCCTCTTGGTGTGGATGATAAGTTGAAAGAAGTGCCTAAGCCATCCACCTCTTCGGAGCGAGAAGCAACTATTCCAAAGGTGGAGATTGAAACTTTTTCAGTGGTTCTTATCGAGGGACAAGAATATTTGTTTTTACATGATGTAGAGAAGGCATTTGGGCTATGGCTGGATGAATGCCTAAGTTTGTTTTGTACTTTGTCAGAGTATCCTTTGGATAGTACCTCTAACTTGTTAGAGAAAAAGTGTTTGCCATTTGGTGACTCAGTGGCCGACACAATAAAATTGGTTTGCAATGACATACTCACAAGTGAACATCAACATATCACAAAAGAATAGTAATGCACAAGAAAGGATATTGGAATCAAAAGTTCCCGCCTCACCAGTAATCGAGCAGAGTGGGATGTCCCACTCCAGCATTAATTTACAATTTCAAGAGAGAGGAGAAGAAGTAGAGTTCAAGATGTAAGTATCTTCAATTCATGTCATTCATTCTAACAAACACATGCAGCTACTAATCATAAAACTTTGTGCAGGAGGTGATTGAAGTCGACAAGTTTGCAGCAAGGAGTGGAGGTGATCGAGTGGCTCGTGGAGGTGGCTCATCCCTTGCAAACTACATTGGGAAACTTCCCAAAGAACATTTTGTAATTATCCATAAAGAGTTCAGTCCGCAGGGCCACTTCATGACATGGTGTCTAAAGGCCTTAAGTAAATTGCTTTGTTTATCAACCATTACACAGGGGAGTAATTGTATCTTTTTAGTTAAGAAATCCCTTGTAACTACAACCTTAGGTTCCAACTTCCGTGGAAAGGTCTTAGGTCAAATAGGTATATCTCTAGGTCTAGGAGTTAGAAATGTTGATGAAATAGCAAACTCAATTTTGACTTACACCCTACCCATGGCTTTGGAGTGTCGAAAGAGAGTCATTGAGAAACTCAAAGCCAATTGATGTAAACAATTGAATTAATATCAAATTTTCACTTTGGTTTATTTACAATTGTCTCAAGTATTTCTTTTTGAGTATATTATCTAAAATTCTTTTGGACCTACATGTGATGTATTGAGGTCATGTAGGGCATTGGGAGGATCTTAAGTTTCATTCTTTTGGACCTTCTTTCTCTCATTTAAGGTCATGTAGGGCTTTGGGAGGCCAAATAAAGCCCTGCCACAGAAACGCGGGAGAAGGCCCTGCAAAACGTTTGCAGGGCCTTCTCCCGCGTTTCTGTGGCAGGGCTTTATTTGGCCTCCCAAAGCCCTACATGACCTTAAATGAGAGACATTTCACTAGATGGATATTATCAAGAATGTAAATGCCCTAGGCGACCTTACATGAGACTGAAACTTCACATCAAGACCTTACATCAAGAATGCAAGTGTTCTAAGTTTCAAAATGCTATGCTCATATGTTTCAAAGGTATTTGGAGGTCAAAATTTGTTCATATTAACTACTCATGAACTAGCTTTACTACTCATGATCCTTCTTTCATATTTCAAAGGTCTTGTAGCGCATTGGGAGGCCAAATAAAGCCCTACCACAGAAACACGGGAGAAGGCCCTGCAAACGTTTTGCAGGGCCTTCTCCCGCGTTTCTGTGGTAGGGCTTTATTTGGCCTCCCAATGCCCTACATGCCCTACATGACCTTAAATTATAAAGAAATTTCACTAGATGGATATTATCACTAGATCAAAATGACAAGATAAGAAAACAATCACTGATATATGAGAAATTGTCACAAGAAAACACATGGAAATGTAAAATGACTGCTCATGTTTCATTCTAAATAATGAGATTATAAAGGGAATAGAGGAAAAGTGCTAATGTTTCATTGAAAATGGCAATATTTTACAAAAAATCTCTTGTCCGTAGAGATCAGTTACAAAACTTAGCTACGATCACCCCTAATTCTCCTAGCTAACTGTATGTCCTTCGGTTGTATAGTGACTCGCTTAGCATGGATGGCGCACAGGTTGGAATCCTCTAGCATTGATATAAAAAATGCTTCAGCTGCCTCTTGTAAAGCTTCTAAAGCTAGAGCTTGGATCCTTAGCCTTGCACAATACCTTTGTAACTCTTCTTTGACCACCCTTGCAAAGGGTCTTCTAGGTATGAGAAGCTCAGCTGTCTTTTGATAGTGCCTTATCTCTGCAAATGCCTTCGTATATCTTCTTCTTCGTTGTGGTGCTCTAGCTTGTGGTGGTCGTGGTCTTCGTTGGACATTTTCTTGTGGTCTTGGTTGGGGTGGTCTACGACGAGGTTGAAAGACTTTCTTCTTCCGTTGCACGCGTCTTGAGCTTTCTCCTTGTTCAGGATGTTGTTGCTGGCTTTGCTCCCTCTCTTGAACATTGGGTATGGCCCCCTGATTTGATGGTAGTGTCTTTCCCGCTACAATAACCCTATGATTTGTAGGTATTTCCTCGTTACTGATGGAGAGTGTTAATCTCCAAAAGAATAACCTACTCTTATGATTAGAGCACCTCTATACCAAGAGTAAGTCAAAATCTTCACCAAATTAGAGGTTCAATCTCCAAATTATCAAAAGTTGAAAAATTCTGTGAAGAAGATAAAACACAGAAAGTCTGCTGCACAATTTCTTCTCATTGACCTATCAAACATGTAAAGTTTTCTATGAAATTTTGTATGGAGTGTCGCCTAGAAGTTGCGCATCTCCTCCAAGTTAAAATTCTTCAAAAGGTTTAGTATAACTTGAGAAATCAACTTCACAAGTTACCTATGTCTAAATCTGCACTTCTGAGAAGTCGATTTTGACACCCCCAACTTCTAACACATAGTTCTATCAATCTCGAACCCGTTTAAACAAATGCTTGTAGATACAAGCAGCTTACCTTCTAACTTAAAGATTAAGTGCTTGCTTGCACAAAACTTTAAACTGTGGAGTGAGAACTGACCAAAAAATCAAGATCAAAATTTGCGCCTGTGTCAGAGAACTGTGAACACTCATCACATATGAATGTTCCTATTAACAATTCTCCTAGCCTGTTTACAATTAGACTATGAAACTCAAGTCATAGATTCATTAACTATGAGCTTAGATATCCTCAAAAGGATTTCACAAATGATCTAACACAGACGGAGCAGACACAGAAACATCGGGCGCAATATTTCTTTGATTCCTCAGAAAATTACAGTTGAGTGATAAGAGGAAAACTCAACTAACATTTCACATGTCTCATGACATCTAACTTCTTCTTTCTTGACTTCTATATTCACTCATCTATTCTTTCATATGCTCTCATATCACGCCTCGACATTTTCAAGGTATTTATAGAGAAATTTGTACAAGTCTATAGATCTAAGTGAACTATTATTATACTAATGTACATAAGTGTACATTCCTCATATCCTCTGAATGTATCCTTCTTCCAAGCTTCAAGAATTGAATCTTCCTTCATTCTTTAATCTTCCAAACATTCAATTGGTGATTGGGCTGCACCAACAGCTCCCCCTCAATCATCAATTGAGGTTTCTCTTATCTTCTTTATGCCTGCCATGTCTTTAAACTTCTGTAACTTTGGTCCATCCAAACTCTTTGTAAGCATATCAGCTATCTGATCTTTAGTTGAAGTATGTATGACTTCAATCTCCTTATCCATCACTTTCTCTCTTAGAAAGTGATACTGAATCTCAATGTTTTTGGTCCTGGCATGAAAAACAGGATTAGCAGCTAAATACAATGAACTCATGTTATCTCCATATATAATTGGTATCCCATGCACAATGTCAAAACTCTTCATCAAGGTCTTGAGCCAAATCACTTCCTTTGCAGCTTCAACCATGCCTTTATATTCAGCTTCTGTAGAAGACAAAGCAACTGTATGTTGCTTCTTGGAACACCATGAGATAAGTTTATCTCCCACATAACACATGTATCCATAAGTTGACCTTCTATCATCTGGATTACTGCCCAATCTGCATCACTATAAATTTTGATATTTGTATCTGATGTAAACCCATAATACAAACCTTCATTGAGTGTACCCTTAATGTACCTCAACACTCTTTGTCCTGCAATCCAATGTTCTTTCCTTGGGCAATGCATGAATTGAGACAAAACCCCTACTGCATATGATAAATCAGGTCTAGTTAAAGTAGCATAGATAAGACTACCAACCAAACTCTGATATTGTCTCATGTCCTTGAATTCTTCACCTCCAAATTTACTCAATTTGTGATTCACCTCCATGGGTGTAGGTGCTACCCTGCAATCATCCATTTTAAACTTGATTAACAAGTTCTTCAAATACCTTTCTTGGGTCACAAATACTCCATGTTGAGTATATGTAATCTCCATGCCCAAGAAGTATGACAAGTCTCCCAAGTCGCTTATTTTGAACTCTTTTTCCATTTGCTTCTTGAGTCTTTGTATTCCTTCTTCATCTGTACCTGTAAGGATTATATCATCAACATATATGCACATGTATATGAAACCATTATCACTTGCTTTGACAAGCAAGCTACTATCTGCTTTAGACACCTGAAATCCAAGTTCTTTCAAGAACTTTACAAGTCTATAATTCCATGCCCTTGGGGTCTGCTTTAAGCCATACAAAGCTCTCTTGAGCTTGCACACATGATCTGGATACCTTTTATCTCTAAACCCTTGAGGTTGCTCCATGAACACATCATCTGAAATATAACCGTTCAAAAAAGCATTTTTCACATCAAGTTGACATAACTTCCAACCTTTACATGCAGCAATAGCTATAAGTGTCCTAATGGTTGTCATCTTTGCCACAGGACTATAAGTCTCATCATAGTCAACACCATATGTCTGAGCAAACCCTTTGACAACAAGTCTAGCTTTGTACCTAGACACACTTCCATCTGCAAATCTTTTTGTCTTATAAACCCACTTGCATCCAATAATTTTTTGACTATTTGGTTTAGGAATCAAATCCCAAGTTTGATTTTCCAATAGTGCATCATATTCTTCCTGCATAGATTTCTCCCATTTTTCCTTACCTTTTGCCTCTTCATATGTAGAAGGGTCTTCATCTGCTTTAATCATGTAAGCATAATCTTTGGTAGCCAAAAATGAAGTATCATAGCTATACCTTGTAGGTTGCCATTTGTTCCTTGTAGACCTCCTAAGTTCTCCACTTCTTGAGGTTTCTGATTCTTCATATTCAGGATCAAATCTTGGTGTTTCTTCCACTTCAACCTGCACTTCATTATTTTCTTCTTCATCAATTATTTGAACCTTTGACTTACCTTTCCTTTGGCTCACTTCTTCTTCATCATCTGTATTAATATTGATAGTACCTGCATACCAAGTACCTTGCTCATCAAATGTAACATCTTTTGATACAAGAAAATGTTTTGTGGATGGATTCCACAACCTGTATCCCATCTGCTTATCATCATAACCAATAAAAACATATTTTTCAGCTTTAGGTTCCAATTTGTGCCTTAATTGTGATGGCACATATGCATAGGCCAAACATCCAAAAACTCTGCAATGATCCAAGGTAGGTCTCTTACCCCACCAAGCCTCATATGGTGTCATACCCTGCAAGGCTTTACATGGTAACCTATTGACCAAATAAGTAGCTGTATTTACAGCCTCAGTCCACAAATAATTAGGGCAATTTTTCTCCTTCATCATGGATCTTACAAACTCAACAAGTGTTCTATTTCTCCTTTCTGCTACACCATTTTGTTGAGGAGAGTACCTGCAAGTAACTTCCCTTTTTATACCTGCATTCCACAAGTAATCACTGAACTCATTAGAGAAATACTCTCCCCCTCCATCTGACCTTAGTCTCTTCAATTTATGTCCTGTAATTCTTTCTGCATATGCATGATATTGTTTAAATGTATTAAACACTTCTGATTTATCTTTGATCACATAAATAGTGATCCATCTAGTAGCATCATCAACATAAATCACATAATACCTTGACCCATTTATACTGAAATCCTTTGATGGTCCCCACACATCTGTGTGTACCAATTCAAGCTTCTCTGAGTACATAAAACCATGCTTGGAATAGGAATGCTTATGAGCTTTACCTAATTGACATGCCTCACATTTGTATGTCATATGTTGACCTGCAACATTAGGCAATCCAAGCACTGAACCATTGTTAATCATGTCTTTAATACCTCTTTCATTGAAATGTCCAAGCCTCTTGTGCCAAAGATCTAACTCAGAGATCTTATGTCCCCCATATGTGAACATAGCATGACCAATATTGCCTTGAATCTTCAATGTAAATAATCTTCCTTCTTTCTTCCCTGAAACAATCTGTTTATACCCTTGACTAGGGTCTTCCACATATACTCCATCATTAGTGAACCTTACTTCATATCCCTTTTCAACAATTTGTCCTACACTTATCAAATTCTTAGGAATTGTAGGAACATACAGAACCTTACTCAATAAGGTACTACCATCCTTAGCCTTCACTGATCCAATTGACTTCACATTGTGCTTTGTGTTGTCACCTGTTTGAACAACATGATTAGATACCTGATTCTCCAAATCAGTCATCAAGGCTATATTACCACTCAGGTGATTGCTACACCCTGAATCAATGTAGAAGACTCTTTGATCTTCATTCTGCCTTTCACAAGTTGCATTCATTATCAATGTTGAATCTTCCCTTTGATCTGAAGCATAATTGTAGTAGGTGTTGTTATATTGTTGACTTTGGAAACCTCTACCTGCATTTCTTCCAAAGTAACCCCTACTACCTCTGCCTCTGAAATTACCTCTTTGATTTCTGCCACCTCTTCCTCTTGCATTATAGTTTTGACTATATCCATTATTACTCTGAGTATTGTGCCAACAATCATTAGCTAAGTGATTTGTCTTACCACAAATCCAGCAAGCTTTGCCTCCATCTTTGTTGTTCCTGCCTCTTCCTCTCCCTTTGCCACCTCCTCTTCCTCTTAGGAAGTTGGCTTGACTAGTTGTTCCTTCATCTTCATTTGCTTGTTGCTTTTCTTCGCTATTCTTCTTCTTGTCCTTTGAGTACATTGCATGACCTCCACTCTTGTCACCATCTCCTTTAACATCCTGCTCAAATGTTAGCATATGACCTAGCAACTGATTTAAATCAGGAGTGAAATGATCAAGTGATAATTCTGTAGACAAAATGAATGGCTTCCATTTGTCATCACCTCTTAAACCTGTAAGAATTTGCCTTACCAATTTATCCTCCTCAATGTCTTCATCCACAGCTCCTAAAGCATCTGCAATATCTTTCATTCTTGTCACATAGTCTGAAATAGATTGAGAAGACTTCTTCTTAAAGGTGGTAAACTCTGCCCATAAGGATGCCTTCCTTGACTTAGTAGTATTCTGGAAATGCTCCTCCAAAGCATTCCAAATATTAGTTGCACTTTCAAGACCTCGAATATGAGGTAACAAGTAATCATTGACTGCCATATAAATAATGCTCCTAGCTTGAGCATCTTTCTTCATCCAATTTTTCAAATCTGCTAACTCTTTCCTAGTTGGAACACTAGGATCTCTGAACTGTGGCTTCTCTTCTTCTCCTGTGATGTAAGCTATTAAATCTTTGCTCATAAGATGAGCTTCCATCCTCATTGACCATGCAGGATAATTTTCCCTATCCAATTTCTCTATCTGAAGAGAATCTCCCATCTTTCTTCTACCTGTGTATTGAAATCTTCAAGCTTTATGAATAATATATGTACCTTTACTCCAAATTAGAATCCTTTTGTCTTTCTTGATGTCGTATGGTCTTATCCTCAAACTTTGCCTTCAAGCTTTCACCTTTTAGTTCTTCAGTTGTTGAATTTCTTGAATCTGCAGCAGTCGGGATCCTCCTTTCCTTGATTTTGATGTTTCCTGCTCTGATACCACTGATGGAGAGTGTTAATCTCCAAAAGAATAACCTACTCTTATGATTAGAGCACCTCTATACCAAGAGTAAGTCAAAATCTTCACCAAATTAGAGGTTCAATCTCCAAATTATCAAAAGTTGAAAAATTCTATGAAGAAGATAAAACACAGAAAGTTTGCTGCACAATTTCTTCTCATGGACCTATCAAACATGTAATGTTTTCTATGAAATTTTGTATGGAGTGTCGCCTAGAAGTTGCGCATCTCCTCCAAGTTAAAATTCTTCAAAAGGTTTAGTATAACTTGAGAAATCAACTTCACAAGTTACCTATGTCTAAATCTGCACTTCTGAGAAGTCGATTTTGACACCCCTAACTTCTAACACATAGTTCTATCAATCTCGAACCCGTTTAAACAAATGCTTGTAGATACAAGCAGCTTACCTTCTAACTTAAAGATTAAGTGCTTGCTTGCACAAAACTTTAAACTGTGGAGTGAGAACTGACCAAAAAATCAAGATCAAAATTTGCGCCTGTTTTAGAGAACTGTGAACACTCATCAAATATGAATGTTCCTATTAACAATTCTCCTAGCCTGTTTACAATTAGACTATGAAATTCAAGTCATAGATTCATTAACTATGAGCTTAGATATTGTCAAAAGGATTTCACAAATGATCTAACACAGACGGAGCAGACACAGAAACATCGGGCGCAATATTTCTTCGATTACTCAGAAAATTATAGTTGAGTGATGAGAGGAAAACTCAACTAACATTTCACATGTCTCATGACATCTAACTTCTTCTTTCTTGACTTCTATATTCACTCATCTATTCTTTCATATGCTCTCATATCACGCCTCGACATTTTCAAGGTATTTATAGAGAAATTTGTACAAGTCTATAGATCTAAGTGAACTATTATTATACTAATGTACATAAGTGTACATTCCTCATATCCTCTGAATGTATCCTTCTTCCAAGCTTCAAGAATTGAATCTTCCTTCCTTCTTTAATCTTCCAAACATTCAATTGGTGATTGGTTTGCACCAACAGTTACCCCATGGTGGCAATGTTTGAATCTCATCACTTGATTGTGAACATTGTTGAGACACATCCTCATGCGATTCATCAAATCATCATCAGAAACTACCTATCTATGAGTACGCTCCTTCACCCTTGTCTTTGTTGGTCTCTTTGGTGATGGAGGCTCATCATATGATGATGGTGGTGATTGGGGTTGATTTACAGCCTCTTCCCTGGATTGCCAATGTTCCACTTGTTCATGCAACTGTTCACTCCAAGAGGTATGGCCACCACCTGTTTCGCGATGGGATGCAGAGTGCGAGACACTATGTCGCCGTTTGTGGTGATTCATCCATGGTGGCTTCTGAGTGCCTTGCACATAGGTAGGAAAGTTAATGGGATCCTTCCTTGTAGTTTGCTTTGTTCGTGCCATCCTCTATAGTGCTAGAATGTTGAAATGAGACAATGAGTCTCCTTTTATAATGTTTCACTTAAAAAGGTTCTGTTCACATATGAATGGACAAAAAATAGTTTAAAAATTAAAAATTACCTAAAAAAATTGCAAACAAGAGATTAGTGTGTAGCAAACCTTATGAATTATTCAGAAAATGCCATGAATGTATTAAATGACTTCACTTCCATGATGAACCCTGTCGTGTTCTTGTAGCCCACCATTGAGCATGACATAAAGGTCCCCATGATGACTTCCATTTTTCACTAGCTAAGTTGTGTTGATTAAATCTTGCAAGTTTTGCAACTTTCGACTCCTTGGCTCGTTCCATTGCATATGTCCTTGAAAATGTAGTATGATAAAACCAATTAAACATCTCTTCCATATAGTTTGATTGCATTGCACCACCACCATGTCGTGTGTTCTTGAAGTAAACACCTCTAGCCTTGTAATGTGACTTCTCCATGCCTTGTGTACTAAAAATCTCCAATGAACCATATCGATGCATAAAAAATGCTCCATGTGCAAATAAAATATGCTGAAATGATATAAGTACATATAACACAATCTTATCAACAAGAAAATTGAAAAAATAAGAAAACTTACAATGTAATGTGTAATATTGCTCTCTCCCCAAGATAGGATGAAACACTTTGCAAACTCCATTAATGTAACTTGAAACAACTGACGGTCATTTTTGTTGGAGCTATTAAGACTCATTAAGCCTACCAACTTATCTAAGCATGACCAAACCTTCTTTCGCCTATTACTAAGGTCAATTTGAGAATCATTATCAGTGGTGAGCATGCACAAGTCTTTCCATAGCTCCATGCATTCATTTTTCTTAGGGCTTACACCTCTTCTGAAAAGTTTTCTTGCCTTCTTCCCTCTCATTGACACTTGTTGCAAACTATTTTGCGATTCACCAGGTTTTTTGACAACTAGAGTTACATTACCACCATGACAACCAATCGAATTAAGCAACTCTTCCAATTTTTTGATTGCTTGTACAGATTTATCAATTGGCTTCATGGAAAATGCATATTCTATGTGGAGCTTCAATATTCTATCAAATATTCTCATGAAAGCATGCAATGTGCAAAAGTGAACATTAACTAATGGAAATGGAGTAATGGGATTCCAATCTTTATCTAATGTGTCACGATTAGGTATTTCTAACATTGGACACCTTAACAAAGGTCTATCCCATTCCGTGGAAGTAGGTGCATCTATGTATTCATCTAAGCTAGATAGTACTTTTTGTTGTCCCTTTGTTACTTTGTAGCCTCGAGTACAAAATGGACATGGATAATGAGCAGGTGCACCTTGCTTGCAACCTAACATGCATTTGATAGTTTTTAAATCCCCACCCAAGTGCCAATCTATCTCAAAATCACCAAAGTTTTCTATGTGGAGCTTTGCACCATGAATTTGAGAAATTATTACTTTAGTGATCCATGGGGTCCTACTAAAAATCCATGAAAGAACATCATTGGATTCTTTAGGTACTTCAATAGCACCTAACCACCATATTTCTTTCTCGGATTGAACACTATATGTAAACTTAGAGCTAGAGTTACTACTTTCATTAGATATGGCATTTCTCATAGCTTCATTCATGATGTCAAACTCAATCTCTCCATTCGTCGTCCCTTTATGATCTGGCATTCATCTAACTTCAATATAAACTGTAATTTGGTATTACAATCTGCATAAATTAGCAAAATTTTTATAACATCAAAATACGATGTATATCAAGGTAACAATAGTGCACATACCTAGTATAGTAGATTTGTAAAATCGAACCATTGCCTGTTGAAGCCTCTCCAAATCCATGAATCGAACCATTGCCTGTTGAAGCCTCTCCAAATATGTTTTTGTACTTTGTGTAAGGAAATCCATTTCCAACTGTGCTTTTCAACTCTTTTTTGGATGTAGATAAATGATAAATAGACATAGGCATAATATCCTCTATATATAAGTAGTTTCCAAGAATACTAGTTATATCTTCATTGGACATTGACTTCTTTAGTGATACCTTGTAAGGAGATGGAAACATATTCTGCAAAATACCTTCTCTTTCTAATGAATGCTTCAAAAGGTTGTACAATGCACTGTATCCTTTAGTACTAATTCCTGCTTCATCACATACCATCTGCACGTCTCTAGGAGTGATAATATCTTGTAACTTTTTTGTGAAATCTTTAATCACTTGCTTCTTGATAAGGTTTCCTATCCGTGACTCCAAAATACTAACCACCTGCTTGTTGGTCAAAAAAGAATTTCATCATTTGAATTGATCCTCTGTTGTTGATGATGCACTAACATCTTCAACGAATGACCTACATAACAAGAATATATATATATATATATATATATATATATATATATATGTCTTCCAAAAAGAGAAACAAATACAAGCCAAACCTTATCGCAAAAACTCATCGTTTGCGTGCTCCACCACCAATTGAAAGAGAGTCAAAGGATGTTAATGATCGTCTCCTACGTCGCATCTCAAGTGGAGTCTCTCTCAAGTGTTGGACAATATTTTTTAATTTCTCAATTGTTCTCTCCTTTTCTTCAATATGCTTTTCAAGCTCTGCAAGTTTTTCTTGTAAAGATATGATTATGCTTTCAAAAGTGACCAACCTTGTATGATTTAGTTGATATTGTTGAATCCAATACTTAGTAATGACAGTTGAATGTGTAGATAATCATTGACAATAACCTAAGAGCCCAGCTTTACCAGCACTGATGAACTGAAGTAAAGTTGAGAGGTTATGGAATGTTGGATGGTAAGAAGACATTGGATCAGGAGGGTATAATGAACTATGAGTCCAAAGATCAATATTCTTTTCTCCAGCTTCATGACGCTCATTTTGAGAGTTCACATCATCGTTGCACTGTGTATTTGGAGCAAACTCTCTGGGCATACGAACATGGATACTTGTTGATGCTGGGGCATGAGGACGTCCTAATGTGAGGTTTGTAATAGGTGTCAACACCATCTTTTCCAACAATTAAACAATACTGAGAAAGAGACCAGAAATTTGTTTGGAAGAGATGCTAGAGCATGATTTTCTCAGGAAAAGTTTGTTTTCTTGGATGTGGATGGGTCACAGTGTGTTTTTCCACTGAGAATAGCCAAAAATGTTGAAATTTTGAAAAAGTCATTTTTTGGGTGAAGAGTAGTTACGGATTTGATGATGTGGCACTCTACTTTTGGAGGGATATTTAAAAATATTACTTTTCCAAAAGGAAAATTAAAAACTAAACTAAAAAAAAGTCACTTCTGACATATATATTAAAAAATGAGCCCTTTCAAGTAAATAAACACTGAAATTGAGACTTAAAAAAAAAAATCATTTTTTTATTCCCATACATGCTCGAGTTTGATGATGTGGAAAGTAGATTCTCTTTCTCTCTCTCTAATAGAAGAGAGAGAGGAGTCTAGTAAGCCTTAAAAAAATCCTACTCCATCCTACTAAAAAGTGCCCTATTAAATGCACTTTGTCCCCTTAGACAACAGCAGAATTAGGCTTAATCCCTAAAAATTAGGAATCCTTACAAGGCCCATGCAGGCTTCACCTTTTTTCCTAATGAGTAGTCAGAGGCATAGAAGACACGGAAGCATGTGAAGACACAGCATAATGAAGAAGCAGGGAGTTGATCGAATCATTTTTTCAAACAAATATGTTTTATATTACTTTTTCAAACACTCAACAGTGATTTTCATCACTTTTGTACCGTATATAACATACACAAACCCTTTTTGTAATTTATAGCTCCATTTTGTGCAAGCCGGGAGTCCTTGAGCTTGATGAGCTTAGGTAGAACGAGCATACCAATTTTGGTTATTTTTAGATACCGTTTACCCTTTCAAATAGCACATAGAACCTATTTTTTAACTATGCCAGACACTAGATGTGAAACCGGTCAAAACTAGTCTAGAATCTATAAAAAGAGCTAGAGAGCTCATTTTTGAGGTTGGCTAGTGTGAGCTTAGAGCTATTTTGAGTTTGTAATTGAGATCTTGAGCAATAGAGTTGATTTTCTAACTTCCATTGTGTCTTGCTTGTCTCTTCGTTGTGTGTGTGTATGTGTGTGTGCATCTCTATGCTTCTCACCTTCACTCTCACTTCATCTCACATTCAAGATCTTCGTATCACTCCTATCTCTTCCGCGGATTCACATTAAGGAGGTGGAGCTTCTTAACGTGGTTCTCACCATTGTGCTAGAGCAACACTGATTGACAGAAAAATCGCTCCTTATGGTAAAACAAAGTGGACTACTATGACACGCATCTTGAGAACATTCCAAATCACTTTTCAAAACTAAAAAATTATGTGTTTTTCTGTCAATCATGAGCGACACTGTCGATCATGATCGATAGCCACGATTGACAGAAGATGACCGATAGACCCTATCAATCGCAATTGACACCATCGATCGCAATCGACAACCACGACTAACACCTTTGTCAGTCGTGATCGACACCGTCGATCGCGATCGATTGAAATTTCACAAAACCAAAATTCACGTGCCCACGTGTTCATCACTACGGACACAACCCCGATTGACTGAAATTATGGCAAAAATTATGGAAAAAGTGTCGATTGTGATTGACACCATCAATCGCGACTGACAAACCCCACAACCGATTCTGTCAATCGCGATTGACACCATCAATCACGACTGACGTGTCGATCGCGACTGGTAGGCCCCGATGGACACCTCAGTCAATCGCAATTGACAAACCTGTCAATCGCGAGTGACAGCTATTTTCTATCAAATTTTTAGGGTTTTTTATTTGAAGATTTTGGGCTAATTTTGGGCATGAATATTGGGCTATAAGACACATAGGGAGGCCATAAGCAAATAGTTTGAGAAGACCCTGTTTGAACCCTCTTTTAACCCAAGAACCCTGAACAGTCATAACTTCCTCATACGAAATCCGTGCCGAGTGATCTTGGGTTCGTTGGAAAGCTCGTGGATTATTAGATAGGGTATTTTGACATTGACCATAACCCTGGGTAGGAAAATTGAGTGTACACTAGGATTGTTTTCCATAAAGGCAAAGGGCACTTTGGTATGTGAGTTACATGAATGAAAGTGGTCTGTTGTGTCAATTGAATTTAAAACTTGAGCTAACCTTGGGACTCCTTGTCAATTACTAGCATATGCTAAGTGCGAGTAGTGCTAGAAGTAAGTCAAGGTGATGATAGGTATCTATCAAGTTGAAGACTACCTAAGCACTCAAGTTCAAGCTGAAACATAATCTCCTTGTGATCGATAACTTAAAGGAAAGAAATTAATGTGGGACGATCAACTTAAAGTGCAAAAAATCACTCAAAGTATTCCTGACAATGTGATATTAGACAAGAGCATAAAACACAATAATCAACTAAAAAAGAACCAAGTGAGTGATATAAATTGATCTACAATGAGGTTGTACTTGGAAAATTGGGATTGTTCACTAAGGCATATGAACCTTAGATCAGGACAACACCTAGGAAGAGATAGACAAAGCCTTAGGTCTTTAGAGGCTAGTGTCAATCACAGTGCTAGGTCTTGGGCCCAATAGTTTAGCAAGTATTCACACTACCCTAGCTTTGAAACTAGCGAATCAGAGATGTCTCAAGGCATGGAGCGACCCACGGGAAGCTCAGGTGTGGCTTACTTACAAAAGGTTGAAGTTCCTTACAAGACGTAGTTGGAATACCTTAGGACCAATCGAATAGGTGCTTGCATCTATGAGGATGACCTAAGAAGATCCGTGGTCCAGATCAAAAACCAAGATCAGCCCATTGGACTAGAACATCCAGTAGTGAAGTTTGAAAATGGTGCATACCTAGACAAAGAAGGAACCATGTACGTAGTCACCAATCACCCAGATAGGACATACGAATTTGGTAATGTGATTCCAGAAACGGACATAGGTGACATAGAGCAATGGAACATAGAAAGAGAGCCCATAACCCCTCGAGGTAAATCAATTCTAAGGAGAATCCTTAATCCCAAGTGGGTTCCCCAGGACAATAAGAGCATAAACCTGCTATTAAACGGAGAGACCGATGAAGCCTTTTGGAGATATAAGCCTGATCAGCCGAATGAGGTAGGAATGATCACAATCTATGAGTTTAAAGATCCTGATAGCCCAAGAAAAATGACCTACCTAGACAATACTTCAGAGAGGATCATTGTGGTCACGTAGCATGGTAGGCATGCATACACTTGCAAGGGAGAATTTATTTTTCCCCAACCAAGATCTAATGTCTCTTATGGCCACCAAGGAGCCGGAACATCCCAAACTCATGGAGCTCAAAGGGACAAGAGTAGAGATAGACCTGAAGTAAGTTTTGCTAATCCCTTCGGAAGAGAAAGGATGAGAACAAAGACGGATAGAGTGGAAATTGAGAGACCTAGAGCCCCAAGAAACCAAAGAAATGCTGATGATTTTCCTTTGCCAAGGCTTAGAGAACACACTAGAACCTTGAGGCCCACCCAGTTATGAAGAATTACTTCGATGGCACTAGAGACCCATATGATCATGTGGCCGAGTTTAGGCAAGTCTTGAGAGCTAAACAAGTTGAGGACCTATTTACACAGTACAATGATTTTGGTCTAACCCTTAGGAACACATCCCTTACATGGTTTCAACCACTAAATGAGAGACAGTTCAGGATCATAGACCAACTTCTAGAGGCTTTCATCACTGAATTCTCCAAGAGTGGCATAAGGGATAATACTTCCTCACTGATTCACAGCTTTAAGCGGACACCTCAAGAGGCCGTTAGACTTGCAGGAAGAAGATTTAGGCAATATGTAGAGAGATGTCCTGTCCCTGAGTTACCCACACCAGCCAAACAAGTGGCTTTATTCCTAGATGGACTGCTAAGTACCAAATTGAGATCATATGTGTACTTGAAGGACCCAAGAACCATAGAAGAGTGTGTACGCATGTGCATTGACATTGAGGATAACCTAGGGGAGGAATTAGAGCTTTCAAAGATCTACAAAGATTCAGATAGTTCTACTAGCCTCACTTCCATGCAATCCACATCTATTGAGGATCTTGCAGAGAAGGTAGCTAAGAAATTAGGAGTATCAAGCAAAAAAATACTAAGCTTCGCCCCATTGAAAAGATGCTATACTTGTGGAGGTGACCATATGGCACACGTATGTCCCATTATGGCTCAACCCCAAGTGAATCCTAGTAGCCAATACTGCACCATAGAACGGAGATACACTAATCACACCACACAAGATTGCCCATACAATAAGCAAGCAGTTAGGCAACCATACCCACAACCATATCCACAACAAGGAAGATACCAGAACCAGTACCCACCACAACAATATGGCAGACCCCAGCAACCTTATCAGCAACCCTACCAAAACCAACAAAGGCCTCAGCTTGTGTTAGCTCAACAACCTCCAACCCCAACCAATGTGATTCCAGTAAAGTACGCAGCTACAGAAGAGAACCTGAATAGAGCCATAGTGCCAGTGACACCATTGCTTTCGGAAAGTGACCCGAGTGATCATATTTTTGACTCTACTCACATGGATAGTCCACAGGCTTACTACATGTAGTCACCTAAGCATAATGATTCATATTATTCTGAAGATCCGAGTGAACCTAGTTGGGAGCCAAATTATGCAAATATCATGTACGCAAACCCCAACTCTAGACCCCAACCTAGATAGGTGAGACTCCCATTTCCTAGAGGACCATGCTATCGATGTCAGGGAGATCACTTCATTCGTGATTGCCCTATGCCTGCACCTACACAGCCCCAATCTGTGACCATTCAAGGCTTTTGTCCGGATTGTGGGAAAGAGCATCTCTTGCGAGATTGCCCTAAGAATCCCAACAATATGCCAAAAATCACTCCTATCAACCTGATTGGATTGGTGGTAGACTCTACACAAGTGTAACCTCCAGTGCGCCAGTGCAAGTGGTCACCAGAGCTCACGCTTTGTAGCAGAACTAAGCCACGAAAAGAGTGCTGAGGTTAGTGAAATTGAGAGCATAGCCAAGAAACGAATGAGAGCCTAGAAAGATAGCCGAGAAAGGATGAAAAGACAAGGGTCTAAGACGATGAGCGAATTAGAGGAAAGCATAAGAGAAACAAAAGCCAAAATTATTGAACTCACCTCTCAACCAAAATCTCACATGCCACCACCACCTCCATCCCTATCACCTTCTCCATCACCCTCCAACCCACCTCATCCAATTCCACCACCCCCTAGAGTAGGATCAGTATTAACTAACCCCACTCTAGAGGACATAGACATGATGCTTAAAGCATATCAGGCCAGAATCAGAGAAGGGCCAAATGTAACGGATCATGATAGATGCTACCCTAAAGCTGATCTGGAGATAGAGAGAACCAAGCTTTGTGCTAAAATGGTAGCGTTGGCTCATACCATGTTTGAAGCCAGCCGCTTATTCAACTACTCTTGCTCAGCAAAGGTGCAGTTACATTTTGATGGACTATTAGAAAAGTTAGAGAGCATAATTGCAAGATCTTCCAAGGAAGGAAATTTCCAAGGAAAAGATGAGGCAAGTAAAAGAATAAACATTCCTCCCTAGGAAGCTTATGTGCCTAATTCCACTGAACCAGACACCTCTTATTCTATGAATCGGTATTCACCAGAATTTCTACGAGAGATTAAAGAAGAGAAATGGGCTAAAGAAAGTGAAGTTCCTCCTCCCATTGAACTTGTGGATGATGCACATGATCAATTCCCCCAAGACATTCCTTCCATCTATGGAGAGCAGGAGAGCACCCAATCCCATGAGAGATTAGACTTCGAGTCTAATTCCTTACAAGAACTACCCTATTTCAAAGGCCCATGGGAAGCTAAGTCTACTTGCATGAGAGCACCCACGGTCATGGTAAGAAATGAAGACTCAGTCATACCTAGGAATACAGAGGTAGTAAAGAATACTAAAGTGCAATGCAATCTCACTTTAGAAGAGCTACTCAAGGTTAGGCTAGAACTATGGAAACATGTAGCTAATCAAGTGCCAAAGGTAGCAAAACCTCGTTCCCAGGTAGGATCTCATAGAACAGTGCCCGAAATACCCTTGGACAAGATAGGAGACATGAGTGAAGGAGAAGAAGGAAACACCTATCTTCCCATTACCCATCAAGGATACACAACCAAGGTCATTCTAGACTCAGGTGCAGGAGTTGCAATTGCTACCACTTCCTTATGGAAGCACTGGTGCAAGCCATCACTCAGGCCCACGAGAATGAAATTGCAGATGGCCGATGGTCACATTGAGAGACCCTTAGGACTGCTAGAAGGAATAACTCTCACTACATGTGGTGTTGAGTTTGAGCATACTTTTGTTATATGTGACGTTAGCAAAGATCATGCCTATGAGATGATTTTGGGAAGACCATTTATGCGACAATTGCAAGTGTTATAGGATTGAGGAACCAATTCCTTGTATCTGCAACACTTAGGTGTCACGACCAATGTTAATCTCAAGGATTACTCTCATCAAGATGTCCCTCCCATCCAATGGAATCCCATCCATAGAGCCAAAGATGATATTGAGTCAGTGCAATCCATAGGATGAGGATCCTCATGGATGCATGAAGACACTCACTTGTGGATGTGTGAAGTAGGAGTAGAAGAAGAGAAGAGAGAAAAAGCCAGAGAGATAGGTGCAAAGGAAACCCATAGATCAATTCAAGACCCAACCTATGCACCTGTAGTATTTACTGATGAAGAGTTTGAACCTCACGATTGGGTGAAAATTCTAGCAACAATGGACGTAGCCATCAATGAAGAACAATGGACACCCCACTGTGACGAGGATGGCTATGACATTTGAGTATTCACAATAGAGCCAATTATGGGTGATTCAATAATTGAAGAATGTGAGCTTAGCATTGATGCATTTAAGGATGCAAGTGACTCTAATCTAGAGTCAATCATTATGGACTCACCTTTTGCATCAGAAGAGGAGTATTTCTATGAAGTAGAGGCTCTTCCTCAGAGGCATGAAGAACTTACAAATGAGGTGAGATTAGCCACACAAGTAACCCCAAAGAACGAAGGCAAGAAGAGGAAGAGGAAAGAAGTCACATCAGAGGAAGAAGAATCTTCGTTTGAGGTCCCTGGAAACTTTAAAAGTTATGAGATAGATGATATGAGAGTCATGATAAGAATGCCTAAACATGAGGTGCAATCAAGAGAGGCCTATGATAACAAAGAAACCACCAAGAAAATAGTTGTAGCCATAGAAGAGGGAGCACAGAGATGCACTTACATTGGACACGACGTGACAGAAGAAGAAGAGCAAGAGTTGATAGCACTGCTAAGGGAATACAGAGATGTATTCACTTGGAGTTACAAGGATTTGAAAGGAGTAGATCTAGACATATGCTCACACACTATCCCCATGACCTCAGATGCCAGACCCTCTAAACAGAAGCCATACACATACAAAGATAATTATGCTGCTAAGATCAAGGAAGAGATAGATTGCTTGGTTGAGGCTGGATTTATCTATGAAATTGAGCACACTGAGTGGGTATCCCCTATTGTGGTGGTGCCCAAGAAGAATGGGAATTTACCTGTATGCATTAACTTGAAGAAGGTTAATGCAGCCACTATACGAGACAACTATCCACTTCTAATTACCGAACATCTACTAGAACGAGTGGCAGGCAAGGAAGTGTATAGCTTCCTTGATGGATTCTCGAGCTACAATCAGGTAGCCATTGCCCCAGAAGATCAGCATAAGATGGATTTTGCCATAGATTGGGGCATATTCGCTTTTCGAGTAATGCCGTTTGGGCTTACTAATGCGCTCGCAACCTTCTAGAGGCTGATGCGTCATGTATTTAAAGAATTTCTTAGGAAGAATTTAGAAGTCTACGTTGATGATCTCTATGCTCATTCCAACATTAGACAAAAACATATACCTGAACTCAGGCAAATCTTTGACAAATGTAGAGAATATAAAGTCTGCCTAAACCCAGAAAAGTGTGTTTCTCCATAACTCTTGGAGATCCTCAATGAGAGGAGCAAGATTATTATTCATATCTTTAACTTGTCTTTTGTGTGGGATTAAAAGTGAAAGCATTAAATGTTCCTTTTTAATGCTAAGATATGGTGGAAAATTGTAGTTTATGACTTACACTAGCCATGTTGACCATTTACTGGATTTCATGAAGAATGGATTAACCCCATCTAATGCAACTCCTAACTTTAGATTCTGTGGATTTTCTTCAAATTCACACCATGTAGAATCAATATGCTGAAAAGCAACACTATTATGAGGAATTTTGATTATTCCATCAGTACTTTTATGATCATGTCCCCATGTCAAAAGCTTTGATAATTTGGGGCTTTGAAACATATGTCTAATCCTTGGAGCCAATGGAAAATGTCTCAATACCTTTTTTGAAATTTTACCTTCTTTGCCGTTATATCGAGGAGATTGACATTTGGGACATGTCAAAGAGTCTGCATATGCACCTCTATATAAAATACAATCGTTAGGACATGCATGTATACATTGATAATCTATACCAAGATTGTTGATTATCTTCTTCATTTCATCATGTGAGGTAAGAAGAATATTCTAACTTGGTAAAAACTTTTCAGATAATAACCTCTAAGTTCATCAAAAAAATATATATTAAATAAAGTAAATAAATAAATATACATATATATATGCATATAATTTTAAATATGTGTATGCTTATATGTATGTGTATGTGGATGTGTATATGCATGTGCATACATATACATATGTGTATGTGTATATGTATATATGTATGTATATGTGTTTTATAGGTGTATATGTATGTATATATATGTATGTGTATATGTATGCATATATGTATATGTATGTGTGTATACATGTGTATGTATGTATGTATGTCTATATATGTATGAATGTGTATGTATGTATGTATGTATGTATGTATATGTATGTATACATGTGTAGTTGTGTATATTTGATTTTGTTTTTAATTGTTTTTTGTATATTGTGGTTTGCAAATTTTCATATCTAGACCATTGAATCGTCTGGCGGTTTCCCATTTTATAGTCAATCTATTACCTGTCTTGCTAAGTTGTTTACAAATATTAAGTATCAGTTACCTATGAAGGCATTAAGTCGTCAGTAAATGGGAGGATCAAATTTATCGCAAATATTTTGAAAGATGCATTAATAGTTTTAAAGGATGGGTGGACAAAAAGTGTTCATTCAATGCAAGTTCTTGTTCTTACCTTAGCTAAAGTAAGAATAAAAACGTGCATTGAATGAACAATTTTTTTCCACCCATCCTTTAAAATTATTTTTCCATCCTTCAAAATCTTTAAGATAAATTTGGTTCTCCCATTTTACTAATGACTTAATACCTACATAGCTAACTGATACTTAATATTTGTATGCAAAAGAGTTAGCAACACAGGTATTAGGTTGACTTAAATAGGAGAAACATATGTGTCAAGAAGATTCTAAAGGTTGGGTGGATAATTCTAAAGGATAGATGGACAAAACATCTTCATTTGAAACAGGTATGTATAATTTGAACTTACTCTCATAACATGTGTATGTGTGTATATGTTTTTAATTGTTTTTTTGTATATTGTGGTTTGCAAATTTTCATATCTAGACCATTGAATCATCTGGCGGTTTCCCATTTTATAGTCAATCTATTACCTGTCTTACTAAGCTGTTTACAAATATTAAGTATCAGTTACATATGAAGGTATTAAGTCATATGTAAAATGGGAGGACCAAATTTATCGTGAATATTTTGAAAGATGCATTAATACTTTTAAAAGATGGGCGGAAAAAAAGTTTCCATTCAATGCAAGTTCTTGTTCTTAACTTATCTAAAGTAAGAATAAAAACCTACATTGAATGGATACTTTTTTTCTGCCCATCCTTTAAAATTATTTTTCCATCCTTTGAAATCTTTGAGATAAATTTGCTCCTCCCATTTTACATATGACTTAATACGTGCATAGCTAACTGATACTTAATATTTGTATTCAAAAGAGTTAGCAGCACATGTATTAGGTTGACTAAAATAGGAGAAACATATGTGCCAAGAAGATTCTAAAGGTTGGGTGGACAATTGTTGAAGCTCAAGATCAAGGACAAAGAATGGGAGTGCATCAAGGAAGTGGACACACAAGAAGAAGGAGCAAGTAGGGAGCTCCAAGAAGCACCTGTCAAATTTTCAGAAGAAATCCCTACAAAAATAGTGATTTTTATCACTAAAAACCATTGTAAATACCATTTTCCATTTTTGTAACTCCATTTTGTTCAAGCCGAGGAGTCCTCGAGCTTGAGGAGTATTAGAACTACCATCCTACCAATTTTCATCATTTTTAGACTCCGTTTGAGCCCCCAAATAAGCCCTGGAACCTATTTTTTAACTAGGCCGGACACTAGGTCTGGACAGGGCCAAAACCACTCAAAAACTATAAAAAGGGCTGGAGAGCTCATTTTTGGGAGGAGCTTGTTGTAGATTTCAGCTTTGTAAGAGAGCTCTTGGATAATCAAAGATCTTCCATTGTTCCACTCCTTGCTCTTACTTTGTGCGCGTGTGTGTGTATGTGTGTGCATGCTTGTGTGCTTTCACTCATGCACTTGTGCCATCACTTGCTCACGGTCTTCATACCGGTCCTCACGTCTCCACGGATTGACATTTATGAGGTGTATCTCCTCACGTTGGTACTCACCATTGTGCTAGAGTGACACCAAATTTGGCGCCGTTGCCGGGGAGAGAGCTTGGAGGACGAGCGTGTGACGGTAAGACGTAGAGTAGCGACATTGGAAGGTAAAAAAATCATCATTTTCAGTTCAGTTTTTGAATTTTCCTTCTTCTTCATCTTCATCACCATCACCATATCCAACCGCCTTCATCTTCTCAGTTTTTTTTTTTTTTTTTTCCATTTTTTAGAGTACATTCACCTTGTTTTTACTTGTGGTTGTGAGCAAGAAGCTTAGAGAGGGTGCAGAATAGAGGCGCTGAAGAAGTAGCACCAAAATAGCTGAAAATCTGAGTGAACAGCCCCAAACGTGATGAAACCTGCGCCAAGTATCGTGAGTGCAATATCGTGGGTTTGAAGGAAGATTTTGCATCTACAGACACATAGGAGTGACAAGGAGGACACAAGGTACTCATATTTGTAAAAAGTTTTGAATTTGGACTCCAAAAAATCCAAGTATCGTGTTTCTCCCGCGGTTGAGGTATCGCGATACCTGACAAGTATCGTGAATCTCCTATGGTTGAGTATCGTGATATTTCCCAGGTATCGTGTATCGTCTCAGGAAGATCGCGATACTTGGCAAGTATCGTGTATCGTTTCGGCCAGAGATCGTTTCGGCCAGAGATCGCGTATCGTTTTCCTTGAAAGATGGTGTATCGTTCTGGCCAGAGATCGTGTATCGTCAGAGATCGCGATACCTATCAAAGATCGTGTATCGTTTTTGCCCACCTATCGTGTATCGTTTTATACCGATCGCGATACTTAACCGAGGTCGTGTATCGTGTCTAGTGTATCGTGTGATCCCGGTCGCGATACCTACCAAGTTTCAAGTATCGTGTTCTCTGAGTATCGAGTATCGTTTTCCTTGAAATATCGTGTATCGTCTGGTTCAAAGATCGAGTATCGTGGACATCAAGTATCGCGATATTTCTCAACTATCGTGTATCGTGACAAGGTAAGTATCGTGTATCGTTTCGTACCGATCGCGATACTTGTTACTGATCGTGTATCGTCTTGAGCTAAGTATCGTTTTGCCTGAGTATCGTGATAGTCAAGTATCGTGTATCGTTATACAGCGATCGCGATACCTATCAAAGATCGTGTATCGTGGAGTTTGCTCGCGATACTTGTTGAAGATCGTGTATCGTGGAGTTTGCTCACGGTACTTGTTGAAGATCGTGTATCGCCTACTTCAAGTATCGCGATACATACCAAGTATCGTGTATTGAGTTCCTCAAGTATCAAGTATCGTGTCCTACAAATATCGTGTATCGCCTATTTTGGAGCATTTCCTGAGAGACCCTGTTTCCCAGTTTTAAACCCTAGAACCCTGAACTGGCATAACTTTTTCCTACGAAATCCGTTTGCTGTGATTTTGGTTTTGTTGGAAAGCTCGTGGGGAGTAAAACTAATACCAGGATTATTAGGTAGGGTATTTTGAAGTTGACCCTCAGGAAAACTGGAAAACCAAGGTGTTCCAAAGGATTTTGAGCAATAGAAGAGAACTTTGGGAGTAGAAGCCAAGGCTTATGAACCTGCAATCTGGCAGACACTTAGGCAAGGATAGACAAAGCATTAGGTCATCTGAGGCTAGTGTCAACCATACAGCCAAGTCTTGGGCTCAACAGCTTAGTGGTTTTCCTTACACATGAAGTTCAGAAACCAGTGACTCAGAAATGTCTTTTAGCATGGAAAGACCCACACGTAGCTCAGGCACTGCCTATTTACAGACACCAGAAGGTCCCTATAAGACCCAATTGGAGTATATCAGGACCAACCAATTAGGTGCTCGCATCTATGAGGATGGTCTAAGACGATCAGTGGTTCAACTCAAGAATCCTGACCAACCCTTTGGACTTGAACACCCAGTAGTCAAGTTCGAAGAGGGTGCTTACATTGATAAGGAAGGAACAATGTACGTGGTTACCAACTTACCAGATAGGACAGATGAGTTTGGAAATATCATTCCTGAGAATGAGATAGGAGACCTAGAGCAAGGAGACCTAGGAGGAGAACCCAAGACCCCTAGAGGTAAGTCAGTCTTAACCAGAGTGCTCACTCCAGAATGGATTCCTCAAGATAATAAAAGCATAGAACTATTCGTGAATAGAGAAACGGAGGAAGCCTTTTGGAGATTTAGGCCAGATCAACCCAGCCCAGTAGTCACCATCTATGAATTCAAGGATCCAGAGACACCAGGGAAAGTTGTCTATCTAGATCACACATCTCAAAAATTATTCTTGGTATCAGATCATGACAGACATGCTTACACTTGGCAAGGTGAATCAATTTTCCCTCCACCAAGATCTAATGTTTCCCAGGGCCTCCAAGGAGCCGGATCATCCAAGGCTCATGAAACCCAGAGGGAAAGAACTAGAGAGAGACCAGAGGTAAGCTTTGCAGACACTGTAGGCAGAGACAGATCAGGATATGGAATGGAAAGACCTGAAAGGGAGAGACATAGAGTTTATAGGCATCAAAGAGATGATCATGATTTCCCATTGCCTAGACCACGAGAGCACTCAAGAACCCTTAGACCCTCTCAAGTGGTTAAGACAATGAAGAACTACTTTGATGGATGTGGAGATCCTTATGATCATGTGGCGGAGTTCAAACAAGTGCTAAGAGCTGAACAGGTTGAAGACTTATTCACCCAGTTCGAGGCATTTGGTTTGACTCTTAAGGGTACTGCCTTAGCTTGGTTTCAACCTCTAAACAGCCGCAACTATAGAGAGATAGGTCAGCTGCTAGAAGAATTCATTGTGGAATTTTCCAAAAGTGGTATCAGGCATAACACATCATCCTTGATCCACAGCTTCAAGCAGACACCCCAAGAAACAGTGCGACTTGCAGGAAGAAGGTTTAGACAGGACTTGGAAAGATGCCCTGTACCAGAATTACCCACATCAGCCAAACAGGTGGCACTGTTTTTAGATGGCCTATTGAGCACAAAATTAAGGTCATATGTATACTTGAAAGAGCCTAGATCCATAGAAGAGTGTATACGGATATGCATTGACATAGAAGACAACTTGGGTGAGGAGTTAGGACTATCCAAACTCTATAAGGACTCTGATAGTTCTACAAGGCATACCTCTAGAACCTCCACTGAGATAGATGAGATAGCTGAGCAAGTGGCCAAAAAGCTAGGAGTTCAAAATAGACAAATGCCAAGGGTCACTTCAGTGAAGCGATGTTATACATGTGGAGGAGATCACATGGCTAATGTTTTCCCGTTAACGACTCAACCCCAAGGAAACCCTAATGCTCTATATTGCACCATTGAGAGGAAATATACAAATCATACGACCCAAGATTGTCCCTATAACAGGCAGGCGGTTAGACAAAATTATTAGCAACCTTACCAGCAGGGTAGGTATCAGAATCAGTACCAACAACCATATTATAGGCCAAAACAATATCAACCTCAATACCAGCAGCAATATCAGGCACCATATAGGCCACAACCAGTCCTAGGAAACCAACCGCCAGCTCCTGCCAATGTGATCCCAGTTAAATATATGATGGCGGAGGAGAACCCTAATAGAGCATTGGTGCCACTAACCCCATTGGTCTCAGAAAATGATTCTCACGCTCATGGTTCAGACTACTTCCATGAAGATAGTCCACATGCTTATTATATACAGTCACTTGAGCAAAGTGAGACTTCTCAGTGTCAGTATGAGACACCACCTACGGAACAAAATTGGGAGCCGGAATACTCCAGTGTCATGTATACGAATCCAAATCCTAGGCCCCAATTGAGACAAGTAAGACCACAAGCCCCTAGAGGACCATGCTTTAGATGTCAGGGCGACCATTTCATTCATGAATGCCCCCACCAACCAGCTCTGGGACAAGGGCAAAACATTACAATACAAGGCTTTTGTCCTGAGTGTGGCAAGGAGCATCTTCCTAGAGAGTGTCCGAGAAACCCCGCTAGTGCACCCAAGGTTACACCCATCAATGTGGTAGGCTTAGTGGCAGCTTCAAGTTCAAGTAGCAGTAATGTGGCTCCTGTACAGGTAGTTACTAGGGCACAGGCTACACAACAAGCAAAACCATCTGAGCAATCGGAGTCAAGCGAGGTAGGAGAACCTAGTAAGAGGAAACCAAGAACATGGAAGGATACCAGAGAGAAGGCTAATCGCAAGTGGAACAAAAAGATATCTGAAATAGAAGAAAGTCTAAAAGATGCCAAAACAAAAATAGAAGACATTGCATCTCAAAGCCCCTCGCATGCTGAAGCTCCATCCACTTCGCTTCATCCCACCCCACCACCCATTGTAAATAACCCACAACCAGGGTCTGTTCTTGCAGATCCAACCCCAGAAAGCTTGGACATGATGTTCAAAGTCTACCAGGCTCGACTTCAAGAAGGGCCAACAGCTGCAAACCTAGACAAGAGTTACCCTAGAGCAGATTTAGAGATTGAACGGATGAAAATGTGCATGAAAATGGTAGAACAAGCTCACGCTATACTTGAGACTAGTCAAAAGTTCAATCAGACAAACTCTGTCAAACCGGATTTGCATTTCCAGGGCTTACTAGAAAGATTAGAGCAGTTGGTAAACAAACCACAAGTTTCTTTACCTCCACAGGCTTAACCAGTTATTGAAAGAGGAAGCTCACCACCAATGGGAGCTTATGTTCCTAATTCCACGGATGCTGGAATACCTCCTTCAATTCAACAGTATTCTCAAGAGTTCTTGCGAGAAATACAAGAAGAGAAATGGGCCAAGGAGAAGGGTAACTCCCCTCCTATTCCTAAGATTGATGATCTTCATGATCAATTTCCCCAAGACATCCCGTCTATCTATGGAGATCAAACAGAGCAACAATAGGATGAGAGATTAGATTTTGAATCTAATTCTTTACAAGAGTTGCCTCATGTAGCTCAGTGATGAGTAGCACCTCCTTTAATGTCAATCCGGGAAGACATGAGGATGGTATGAAGACCTCGAGCAAGTGGCGGCACAAGTGCGTGAGTGAGAAGCACACAAACATGCACACACATACACACACACGCGCACACACGGCAAGACAAAGAGTGAGAATCAATGGAGTTCTTAGATTACTTTCAAAAAGCTCTTACAAGTTTGTTTCAATTACAATCTAACCTCAAAAATGAGCTCTCTAGCTCCTTTTATAGTTTTTGACTAGCTTTGGCCCTGTTCAGACCTAGTGTTCGGCCTAGTTAAAAATTAGGTTCCAGGGCTTATTTGAGGGCTCAAACGAGATCTAAAAAATGCAAAAATTGGCAGGTAGATACTTCTAAAGCTCCTCAAGCTCAAGGACTCCTTGGCTTGCACAAAATGGAGCTACAAAAAGATGAAATGGTATTTACAATGGTGTTCAGTGATGAGAATCACTTTTAATGGTGTAGAGGTTTTGAAACATTCAAGGTTGCCTTAGTGCTAGATCTGCGTGAATGCTCATACGTGCTTTACGTGCTCCTTCTTGAAGAAAATTATTGGCCTATTTGCCAGATCTTCGTTGACTCCCTTGTCTGCTTGTGCCTTCTCTCCCTTCTGACTCTCTTCTCTGACTGCCATGCCTCGTTAGTCCTTCAGTTCCTTGTCCGCTGCTAACACCCCCCCCTCTCTCGCGTCTGTCGTCCCTGACAGACCTGTGTGGGTTTTTGGATGTAGTACTCAACGACATCCTGCGCTAAGTGATGTTCCGCAATCCTCAATCCTTTGGCCAAATCTGTGAGTAGAGCATCCCAATCTACCGGCCCGGGAACCTCTGGATGTGGTATACGTAGCTTTTCGGAATGGAGAGCTTGTTCCACTGCAAACAACTACAAGAGATGGGATGGTCTGGGAATGAATATCTCGGAGTGATATTCCCAGAATCCCATGACAAACATCTCTTCAAGCGTTTGTTTGAAGCAGGCCGGTAGATATTTGATGCGAGCGTGCCATGCATACACAACATTAATCGATGGGGTTGTGCTCATGTCGTATACAAGGTCCTGATTACCTTTATTAAATCCTAGTGCTGAGAGATGCGGTTCCTTGACATTTTTGAAGGTCCTGAAGGTGACCAACATAAGTTCGAAAATCTTCAGGCACATCTGAGTCATGACATCAGGTACATTCTTGAACCGGACCCCCCAATGTCGAATCGTCAAAATCATATATCCAATAGTAGGTGGGCCCTTAGGGGGTGCGAAGTACACGTAATTGAGCCACTTCTCACATCGTTTAATCGTCGGCACTGTTTGTGTGTACTCCGGCCAGGATCTCCGTCGAAACACAGGGCAATAACATGGGTTATATTTGATGTACAATGGCATGTTGTTCCATGTTCTTACCATTTCCGGGTAGGTTTCGAGCAGCCGAATTCTCCACGTCGGTTGGCGAATATGTCCCTGCTTGGCACTTTCTAGGATGTCGTCAGGTGCAAACTGGGTGGCAGAGGTTGGTTCCCTTGAGGTGTGGCGCTTGATCTCCGCATTATAATCCGCCATTAGAACGCAAAAAGGAACATACAGGTCGTCCGATGGGCCGATCCACCTATGGTGTGAGAGATTCTTAAAATAATCGGATTTTATTACAACCTCTTCCAATTTTGACATCAATGCGATTTAGACTGCCACCCTGTCATCATGCGTCGTGGCTACTTTCTCTAATTTTTGCATCCATTCAGGTGCCTCAATTTCAATTGTGTCCATGCCCTGTTCTGTTCGCTTACCTCCAGGTGTTGGCATCGGGACATAGGGATCCTCGAATGTTTCTTCTACTTCAATGGGCACAAGATCGTCAGGCTCGGGCTCTACCAGAGGGGAGGGCTGACGCTCGTATTGCATGACCTTGCTACGTAATTCCTCAAGTTCTGCCCGAAGTTTAGTGACCTCTTCAGATGTATCTTCTGCGGTTGTGATCTTGCTGGGTGATGTCTGTCGGGTGGCCAACTGCCATAGCAAATCATCTCTCTCTTTCTCTAAAGCGGCATGGGCCTCCATGAGATCTACATGAGTTTCTAACACCACTTTCATATTCTCAGAGGGAATTGCCTTAAATCGCTCTGGGTCAATCTCCTGTGGGGAACCCTCCATGGCCGCCTCCAGATTTTCTTCGTTCTGTTTCTGTAATCGTTTATTCTCCTCTAGCGCTGTAGACATATGCTTGCGTAGGAGGCCCAAGTTCCGTCAAAGCTTAAGGTTTTCCGTGATCAGAGAATGTAGCAGCTCGTCCATGTGTCGTCGTTCTTCATCATCTGCTTGGGGTGGGTTGGCTACTAATTGTGCATATTGTTCCTGTACGGTCAGGTGCTGCTGTTGTAGTAGCTGCTTCTGCTCTTCAAGATCCCTACATCGTGCTTGGAGCTCTTCGTGGCTTCGGAAAAGCCTTGTATGTTGGTTGTCAAGGTGTTGGTAGTGTTGCTGAAGTTGGGACATGCATTGATACATATTATTAAATACATTATTAAGAGGAATGGTGGGAGAAATGGTGTTGAATGTAGAGGGGAAGGGAAAGGGAAAGGGAATTGTGGATGCAGTACTGGAGAAGGGTGAGGGGGGAGGTGGGGGAATGGGGGATTGTGGGTAAATGGGGGGTGGGAGAGGTGCAGAGGTGGGTGACACCTCCATGGATTCAAAAGTGGAGGCCGTGGTGGGAGTGACTGTGAACATGGGGATTGCGGTAGCGGTGAGAGTTGTGAACGTGTATAGAGGTGTGTGTAATTGTGAACTCCCAGGAAGTGTGATCGGAGTAGTGAGGTTTACCGTGGCTGTGGTTAGACTTATGTTTTCAGTGGAAATAGAGTATGTGGGTTGACTGATGGTTTGTGCGTCGGTGTGTGTAGTGGGTTCGGAGGTGGTGACAGTAGAGGTTACAGTGGTAGAGGGAGGTGAGTGGGGCGGATGTGGGGGAGAAGGTGGCAAGGGTGGTGATGGGGGTGCACTCGATGTGTGGGCTTCCTCGGTGTCGTGAACAGTGTGTGCTGTGCCAGTGGTTGTGGGGGTGCCTTGTGGTCCTGAACCTAATACATTCATTCGTTTTCCCGTTCGTGGGGGGCGTCTTCCATATCTTTTCTCTGTCCTTCGTGATTGCGCTAGTGCAGTATGCACCGTTTCAGGTACTCCCAAAGCATCTGATATCATTTCCAGGGTGGCACGGTATTGCTCGTCCACGCCTTCCTCCTCCAGAATCTGGTTCATGAGGGCTTTACCTGCAGCTAATGATAGCCTGTGTTGCTCTTGGACTCGGTTCATCGTATCGTAGAGCTTCTTTAATGCATTAGTATAGGCGGGAGCACCTTCCAGTACTTGTAGGGCTTCCTGATCATACTCTTGTTCTTCTGCTTCTGATTGTCCACCCTCTGCCTCCTCATGTGCTTCTTCTTCATCGTCCACATTGACTACGTCCGGTTGGCTGGGCTGGGCTTGGTCTAGGGCAGTTTGTTGTCCACCAGCTTGCTCTGCTTCAACTTCCGCATTTACAGCGTCGATGATTCTAGCAACTTCTTCGTCCGTTAGATCCTCGAGAGTGAATCCATGCGGGAATTCCAGATCAGTCGGTACTGGTGGAAACACAAGGTTAGGGCCATCCGTGCTGTGCCTGGGTAATCTGATAGTAAATGGTTGCACTTGTCGGGGAAGTCTTGGGGTTGTTTCAGGCGTTAGGGTTGCACCGTGAGCTTGTGCACAAGGCATCTGGACAGCGCCTCTCATCTTCTTTGAGGGAGGCCCTACGGCTGACAATCTGCGTTGAAACTCCTGTGCTCTGGACCAAATGAGAGCCCTCTGCACCGGTACATCATATGCGAGACATCTGTATACAATTCTTGTAAGTGCACAGCAACCATACAACACAGACTTTTGCTTCTTATACCATCTCTGATGAGCCATATGAATCTGGTCGATAATCCAGTGGGGCATATTGATGGTCAAATCAAAAGCATCCGCCAGGTAGAGGCTAAACCAGATCTTTTTGGGGGGCATTGTGAACCTCTCCTGTGCGGGGAATGCGAAATGTTGCATGACCATGTGTAAGTGAATGGCGATCGTAGGTGTCATCGCAACCATGTCCTTCAACTTCGTCAGATTCCTGTTCTTCATATTGTCTGGAACCATAGTCTCTTTCTCTGTTGGGATGTGCATACCTTTCATGTCGAGTGCTTCTCTCACCAAGTTGATAGTCAAGCGGAAACGCTTCAGCTCGTTGCCCCTTGTGAGTGATGGGAGCACAAAGGAGCTTTATCCTTTCTTGTCTTTGCTGGGAGTGAGGGTACTAATTAAGTATGAGCACCTTAGAAAATCTGGCTTTGGTAGTTGGAACTTGAAGTAATCATAAAGCCCAGCCTTCTTCCATATCGACTTCAGCCCTTCATTATTCTGTAGCTTTTCAAACTCCCTGGTAAAGAAATGGTATCGGCCCCAACGTCCATTGAATTCTACCTCGGACTCCCACATGTATGTGCCTTCACCCAGAGGTCCAGCGACGTCACTGAACCAGTGTGAGGTTTTGCCCACCGGCATTGTGTGACCCTGTGGAGGATTTTGAATTGGTATGGCATGTAATGCCCGTAATGCCACTGGTCTTTCCTTTAATTCCTCCTCGACCGGAAGGCTTTCGATGTCCACCACTTGGGGGCTGGTGCCTGCCTCGGAGCTAGTTCCTACCGTATCTGCCATGTTACTTCTTGCTGCCTGTCTCTGTGAGAATATACAAACATGTGTTAACATTGTAGAGGACAAGGGAGGACCGTTGTTGTTCCCATTACAATATTAACATGAGGGTCGGGAGCGAATAATGGGTTAGTAAGTGCTCGGTGCAAGTGTGTGTGCGGTTAGCCGTTCGGTAGACCTAAGAGTTAAGTGGAATGATGTAGTGTGATAGTGATGTGGTTAGTAAGTTATCATGGATTTACAAATGGGGTCTGGGGGTTTGTTACAAGTCTGAGGCTGCCAAATGCAGTGGATGGGTTTCGCTCTTGGTTTCGGAGAGACTCTAGAGAGCTTTATCGGTGTCTCGGTTTGAAAATGAGGCCTTTTAGGGACCCATTTACAAGTGATTATATGCGTGCTCATGGTCCTTGGTGTGTTCCGGAGTGTTGAGAACAAGTGAATACTGGCTGTGCGAGTAGATGGGTTATGCCATATAGGTTGTGGCCTCGGCGTAGCTACTTGCGCCCGCAAACAAGCCTTAGGCACCCAAATATGTCTTGATTGTGGGCTAGCCTTTATCGACTCCTTGGGCACCCAAATAGCTGTCACGTTAGCAGAAGAATTTCTGAAAGACTTCTTATTAGTATCGTGTTGTCGATGACTAATAAGAGGTTTTGCCTGTGTGGTTGGCTTGAGTGCAACCGGGTGGTCGCCTTTCCGTACCCACACTTGTTTCACTTGCTGGGACATTTTGCTGCGCAGGTACTTTTGATTTCTGACATAGGAAGTACTCTGCTTCTTCTGCCTTTGATCCATCTTTGGTTGCTGCCTCCTTCTGGCCTTTGGAAAAGAAGGGAGTTCCGTGGCATCCCTGACTCCTTTTTTGCGAACATCATTCCTCTGCAACACATAGTTTTGGACAAGAACAGCATGGTCAACTTCATGTGCACTCCTGGAAGGACCAGGAGTCTGTGCCTTTCCTAGTTCCTTGAGTGCTCCATTATCTAACTCTACTGTAATTCGACTATGATTGACCCAAACCTGAAGAAGTCCACTTCTTAGGTTTAAGTTGACTGCTTGGTCATAGATCCAGTCTTGACCCAAGACAAGAGGTTCAGTGAGATCCTCGTCTTGACACACTAGTACTTTAACTGTTATTGCCTCATCATGTATGTAGAGGGGAAGTTCCACCTCGCCCATGCAAGGGGTTTCCACGCCTCCCAATCCTATGAGATATGCTTCTACAGGATTGACAGTTAACTGCAACTCTTGACAGTAAGACAATTTAACAGCACTAGTGGCTGCACCTGAGTCAATCAAGGCTCTTACGGTCCTTGCACTCTTTCCTTGTCCTATATCTAGGGTTATGAAAGGGCGTCGATCAATTATCCTATGCGAGCTTGTTCTTGCGACTTCACACATGGCCATAGGATATCCTTGATCTGCATAGTCATTCGTTCTAGGTTGGTCTCTACCTTGCCTTCGTAACCTCATCCTTTTGATGCGTTCTAAAGCCTCTGCTTGAGCTTCTTCTCGAACTCGCTTTTCTTCCTCTTTGCGTTTTTTAGCAGTGTTGAGTCGGCTAAGCATTTCCTCCGTGAGGGGTTCTTGATACAACTTGACTCTGCAACCGCTAATATAGTTTGGGAGAACATCACCCTCTAATGTGGCCAGTTGTACTGCTCCACTCGTGGAGATCCTATTGATGATCATAGGTCCGTAGCCTCTCTTTTCTAGTTTCCTTGCGTGTTGTTTCAGTGTATAGACTAAAACTAGATCTCCTGCTTTCAAGCCCTTATCCTTCACATGGGCATCAAAGTATGCCTTTTGTCTCTTGTTAGCTGCATATATTCCTGCGGCTGCTCTCAGTCTTGTTTCTCCTAATCGTTCAAGGTCAAAAAGTCTAGAGGAGAGTTCATGACCCGTCCATTCGTGCTCTTGTGCTACTCTCAATGTAGGAATCAAGAAGTCCAAGGGTAGCACAGCGTTTTGGCCAAATACCATCTGAAAGGGGGTGGCTTGGAGTACCGTTTTGTAGGCAACTCGGTATGCCCAAACAGCATGGTGTAACTGTTTGTCCCAATCAGAGCGTTTAGTGTTCACTAATTTTGTCAGTACATTGCATAAGATCTTATTAGTGCTCTCAGCTTGTCCATTAGCTTGAGGGTGATAGGGGGCAGACTTCTTGTGTATTACCAAGAATTCTTGGAGTAGATTTTCAATCACTTCGTTCAAGAAATGAGTGCCTCGATCACTTACAAGCTCTATAGGTAGCCCATATCTTGTGAATACATTCTCAAACAAGAATTTAGCAGTTGTATGAGCGTCATTCTTTGTCTTAGCTTTTACCTCTACCCACTTAGTGAGATAGTCTGTTGCAACAATAATGTATTCCGCATGAGAACCCTTAGCTGGGGGATTAATGGGACCTACGAAGTCTATTCCCCACTTAGAGAATGCACGTCCACCCATCATAGGTTTCAGTGGCATCTCATCTTTGCGTATAGGATACTGAGTTCGCTGACAAACATCACACCGTTTCACATAGGTATGTGCATCCATGTGAAGGGTAGGCCACCAGAAGCCCGCAAATAGTATTGCCTTAATCACTCGATCTGGTCCAAAGTGTCCTCCTGCTACACCTTCGTGAGCAGTTTCCAAGATCTTAAGATATTCACTTTCATGGACACACAGTCTCAGGTAACCATCTTTACCACGCTTGTATAGATTATCACCAATGAGTGAGTAATCCTAGGCTTCTTGTTCTAAACTCCTTTTCCTAGCTAGAGTCATGTCTGGAGGGAATGTGTTTGTCCTCAAGAATGATACTAGAGGTTCACTCCAATCTGGCACAATGGATACTTGATAAAGAGTGGCGTGTTCCACTGGTGGTTTAGTGCAGCAGATTGGGCATTCCTTGCACAACTTTTGGACATCAGCTTCCATAGTTGGCCAATGTACTCCGAGTCTCCTTAGGGTCTGTAAAGTTCGTTGCTTTGAGTAGTGTTGCTCCAACGCACCTACATGTGCTAATTGCAACCATTTAGCGTACTCATCCTCTTCTACGCAACAAGCCAAGATCCCTTGATTTGTGTGCTTGTACATACTTCCAGCCATGATGTGGTACTTTTGGGCTTTTACAACCTCTTTATTCCGTGTGTTCACCACTGGATGATTAGGCTCGTATGTCAATACTGGTACCAATGGTTTAGCCCACTGCGGCACCACTTCCAAATTAAACAAGTAAGCATCAGGAAGGTCATCTGATACTCCTTGTGGGGCTTCTCCCGATGTGAGCCTAGAGAGATGATCTGCTCTTAAATGAGTCCTCCCTTTTCTCACCACTACCTCAAAGTCATATTCCATGAGCAAGAGAAACCATCTCACTAATCTTCCTGTATTGCATGGTTTGTTTACGAGGTATAGCAATGCCTGATGATCAGTAAAAAATTTAAACTTATTTGCAAGCAAATAGTGTCTAAATTTCTTAACTGCATAAACCATGCCTAGTCCTTCTCGCTCTGTAGTGGTGTAATTCCGTTCAGCAGCATTCAACTGTCTACTGGCATAAGCAATTGGAAGATCCATACTACCTTCACCAGTAGGTTGTGCAAGTACACACCCAATGGCATAATTGGATGCATCCACGTGAACATGGAATGGCTTATTCCAATCTGGTGTGGTCAAGATTGGTGCTGAACATAATCTTCGTTTAAGCTCCTGGAAGGAATTCTCACATTCATCCGTCCACTCAAAGTTAGTCAGAAGTCCGTACATGGGCTTTGCAATGACAGCATACATGTGTATGAATCTTCGGTAATAACCACAATGCCCCATGAAAGCTTGTACTTCCTTGACATTCTTTGGCCTAGGTAACTCTGCTATAGCTCTCACTTTCTCTTCGTCAGTAGATATGCCATTCTTTGACACTATGTGTCCTAGAATCTTGCCTTGCCTGACCATGAAAACACACTTTTCTGGGTTCAGGCAGACTTGATATTCTCTACATTTGTCAAAGGTTTGCCTAAGTTCGGGGATATGGGTTTGCCTAATGTTCGAATGAGCACAAAGATCATCAACATAGACTTCTAAGATCTTCCTCAGGAACTCTTTAAACACATGGCACATTAGTCTCTGGAAGGTAGCTGGTGCATTGGTAAGCCCGAATGGCATGACTCTAAAGGCAAAAATGCCCCATTCTGTGGCAAAGGCTGTCTTATGCTGATCCTCTGGAGCTATGGCTACTTGATTGTAGCCCGAAAATCCATCAAGGAAGCTGTACACTTCCTTGCCTACTACTCTTTCTAAGAGATGTTCTGTGATGGGAAGCGGATAGTTATCTCGAATCGTGGCTGCATTAACCTTCTTCAAATTAATGCACACACGCAGCTTTCCATTTTTCTTGGGTACCACTACGATGGGGGATACCCACTCAGTGTGCTCAATTTCATAGATAAATCCAGCTTCAACCAGTCTATCTATCTCTTCTTTGATCTTAGCAGCGTAATTGTCGTTATATGTATAAGGCTTCTGCTTAGAGGGTTTAGCATCTGAGGTCATGGGAATGGTGTGTGAGCATATGTCCGGATCCACACCTTTCAAATCCTTGTAACTCCAAGCGAATACATCTCTGTATTCTCTTAGCAAGGCAATTAACGCATGCTCTTCTTCTTCTGTTAGATCATGGCCTATGTACGTGCATCTCTCCTCTCCTTCTTCTAGGGCCACTACTATTTTCTTGGTGGTTTCTTTGTTATCATAGGCCTCTCCTGATTGTGCCTCTCGTTTCGGCATTCTGATCATGACTCTCCTGTCGTCTATCTCATACTTCTTAAAATTTTCTGGGACCTCAAACAAAGATTCTTCCTCTTCTGGTGAGACTTCTCTCTTCTTTCGTTTCTTTACGTCTTCCTTCGGGGTCACATGTGTTGTTAATCTTATATCATTTGTAAGCTCTCCATGCCTCTGGGGTTGAAATTCTACTTCATGGAAGTATTCTTCATCTGATGCAAATGGTGGGTCCATAATGATTGACTCTAGATCGGAGTCACTTGCATTCTCAAATGCATCAGGGCCAGGTTCGCATTCTTCTAGAACTGCCTCTCCCATGATTGGCTCTATGGAGAAGACTGAAAGATCATAGCCATCCTCATCACAGTGAGGTGTCCATTGTTCTTCATTGATGGCTACGTCCATTGTTGCTAAAATTTCTGCCCAGCCATGGGGTTCAAATTCCTCGTCAGGAAAGACTACAGGTGCATAGGCTGGGTCTTGAATGGGTCTATGAGTTTTGTTTGCACCTATTTCTCTGGCCTTTTCTCTCTTCTCTTCCTCTACTGCTACTTTGCACATCCATAAGTGGGTGTCTTCATGCATCCATGAGGATCCTGACCCTATGGAATGCACAGATTCCGTATCATCTTTGGCTCTATGGATGGGATTCCACTGGATAGGAGGTACATCTCTATGAGAGTAATCTTTGAGATTTACTTTGGTTGTAACACCTAAGTGTTGCAGGTACAAAGAATTGGTTCCCCAATCCTGGACCACTTGCAATTGTCGCATGAAGGGTCTTCCCAAAATCATCTCATAGGCATGATTTTTGCTAAAATCACATATAGCAAAGCTATGCTCAAACTCAACACCACAAGTGGTGAGAGTTATGCCTTCTAGCAATCCCAAGGGCCTCTCTATATGACCATCGGCCATCTGCAATTTCATCCTCGTGGGCCTGAGTGCTGGCTTGCCCCAACGCTTCCATAGGGAAGTGGTGGCAATTGCAACTCCTGCACCTGAGTCCAAAATAGCCTTGGTGGTATGTCCTTGATAGGTGATGGGCAGGTAGGTGTTTCCTTCTTCCCCTTCACACATTTCTCCTATCTTGTCCAATGGTATTTCTGGCACTGTGTTTAGGGATCCTACCCGGGAACGTGGTTTTGCAACTTCAGTTACTTGACTGGCTACATATTTCCGCGCTTTTGGTCTATCCTTAGGCAATTCTTCCAAAGTGAGATCGCGCTGCACCTTGGTGTTCTTTACTACCTCCGTGTTCCTAGGTATGACTGAGTCGTCGTTCCTTACCATGACTGTGGGTGTTCTCATACACGTGGACTTTGCTTCCCATGGGCCTGTGAAGTGGGGTAGCTCTTGTATGGAATTAGACTCAAAGTCCAATCTCTCGTGAGATTGAGTACTCTCATGTTCCCCATAAATAGATGGGATGTCTTGTGGGAATTGGTCGTGTGCTTCATCCACAAGTTCAAAGGGAGGGGCGACTTCACTTTCGTTATCCCATTTGTCTTCTTGAATCTCTCGTAGGAAGTCTGGTGCAAACCGATTCATAGAAGAAGAAGTGTCTGGCTCCGTAGAATTAGGCACATAAGCAACCTGGGAAGGAGGGCTTATTCTATCGTTGGCTCTCTCCTCGTTCTCATAGATGGCTGGAGCACAAGCTTCCTGGGGAGGATTACTTATTCTATTACTTTTCCGAACAGGCTCATACGCTCCCTGAGAAGGAATGTAGACAACCTGTGGAGGTACGTAAGCTTTCGAGGGGGGCTCACCTGCCTTTTGGGGGGGAAGATAAGCTTCTTGAGGAGGCACATGGGCTTCCTGAAGAGGCTGGCTTATCCGTTCTCTTGCCCTTTCCTTTCTTTGAGGGGCAGGTTCCTTTTCTGATTGTGCAATTAGCCTCTCTATTCTTTCTAGCAGTCCATCAAAGTGTAACTGCGTCTTAGCTGAGCTAGAGATGTTAAAGAGGCGGCTAGCTTCGAACATGGCTTGAGCCAATTCCACCATCTTAGCACAAATTTTAGTTCGTTCAAGCTCTAGCTCTGCTCTTGGGTAACACTTTCCATGATTAGTTACATTTGGCCCTTCTTGGATTCTGGCCTGATATGCTTTAAGCATCATATTAAGGTCTTCGGGAGTGGGATCTGCTAGGACTGATCCTACTCTAGGGGGTGGTGGGTTTAGGTGAGGCGGGTTGGAAGGTGGCTGGTCGGATGGCGATGGGAAAGGTGGTGGTGGGGTAGTGTGAGAGGGAGTTTGAGATGTGAGTTTAGTTATCCTGGCTTTGGTTTCTCTTATGCTTTCCTCAAGTTCACTCATCTTTTTAGCCCATTGTCTTTTCATTCTTTCCCTACTATCTTTCCACGCTCTAGTCCTCTTCTTTGTCGTACTCTCTGTTTCACTAACTTCTGGGCTTTTTTCCTGGCCTACACCCTGGTTTTGCTGCAGTGCTTGGGCTCTAGTGATTACTTGTACTGGCGCAGGGGAAGTCATGCTCCCTGTGGAATCTACCATTAACCCAATGACGTTGATAGGAGTGATTTTTGGCATATTATTAGGATTCTTGGGGCAATCTCGTAAGAGATGCTCTTTTCCACAGTCTTGGCAAAAGCCTTGGATGGTCACGGACTGAGTTTGTGTAGGCGGAGGTAAGGGACAATCACGAATGAAGTGATCTCCTTGGCATCTGTAGCAAGGTCTTCTTGGGAATGGAGGTCTTACCTGCCTAGGTTGAGGCCTAGGGTTGGGGTTTGCATACATGACGTTTGTATAATCTGACTCCCAACTAGGTTCATTTGGCTCTTCGCTGTAATAGGACTCACCATGTTCTGGAGACTGCATGTAGTACGCCTGGGGACTATCAACATGTGTAGAATCAAAGCTATGGTCACTGGGGTCATTTTCAGAAAGCAAGGATGTTACCGGGACTAAGGCTCTATTCAGGTTCTCTTCTGCAGCAGTATACTTTATCGGAATCACATTAGCTGGGGCAGGTGGTTGTTGAGCTAACACTGGCTGAGGCCTTTGTTGGGTTTGGTATGGTTGCTGATAGGGTTGTTGTGGCCTGCCATATGGCTGTGGAGGGTACTGGTTTTGGTATCTTCCCTGTGGTGGATAGGGTTGAGGGTAAGTTTGCCTAACTGTTTGCTTATTGTAAGGGCAATCTTGTGCGGTATGATTGGTGTACCTTCGTTCTATGGTGCAATATTGGCTATTTGGGTTGACGTGGTGTTGAGCCATAATGGGACACACGTTTGCCATATGGTCACCACCGCATGTGTAGCACCTCTTCGCTGGGGTAAACCTCGGAATTTGTTTGCTAGAGACGCCTAGTTTTTGGGCCACTTTCTCTGTGAGTTCCTCAATTGATGTGGATTGCGTGGAAGAGTGACTAGATGCACTATCTGAATCTTTGTAGATTTTGGAAAGCTCTAGTTCTTCCCCTAGGTTATCTTCAATGTCAATGCACATGCGTACACACTCTTCTATAGTCCTGGGGTCCTTCAGATACACATAGGATCTCAATTTCGTACTCAGCAATCCATCCAAGAATAAGGCTACTTGTTTGGTAGATGTGGGTAGCTCCGAAACAGGGCACCTTTCAAGATATTGTCTAAATCTTCTTCCTGCCAATCTTACAGTCTCTTGGGGAGTCTGTTTGAAGCTGTGAATCAGCGAGGAGGTATTATGCCTTATGCCACTCTTAGAGAATTCAATAATGAAAGCCTCTAGGAGTTGGTCTATACACCTGAATTGTCGCTCATCCAATGGCTGAAACCATGTAAGTGCTGTGTTCCTAAGGGTTAGACCGAAGGCATTGTACTGTGTGAATAGATCCTCCACTTGTTCAGCTCTCAAGACTTGCTTGAACTCCGCCACATGATCATAGGGATCTCCTGTGCCATCAAAGTAATTCTTCATGGACTTAACGAGCTGGGTCGGTCTCAAAGTTCTTGTGTGCTCTCTAGGTCTTGGCAGAGGAAATCCATCCACATTTCTTTGGTTCCTGTGAGCTCTAAGTATCTCAGGTTCTACTCTATTCGTCTCCATCCTCGTTCTTTCTCTGCCCACTGGGTTGGCAAAGCTTACTTCTGGTCTATCTCTACTTCTATCTCTTTGAGTTCCATGAGCTTGGGATGTTCCAGCTCCAGGGTGACCATAGGATACATTCGATCTTGGTTGGGGGAAAATGAATTCACCCTTCCAAGTGTAAGCATGCCTATCATTTTCTGTCACCACAAAGATCCTTTCCGAAGTGTGATCTAAGTAGGTCACTCTACCTGGGCTATCCGGATCCTTAAACTCATAGATCATGATAGTTCCTATATCAGTTGGCTGATTAGATTTATACCTCCAAAAGGCTTCGTCAGTTTCTCGATTGAGGAGCAACTCTATGCTCTTGTTGTCTTGGGGAACCCACTCAGGTGTGATAATCCTAGTGAGAACAGACTTGCCTCGGGGGGTTCTAGGTTCCACACCCCTGTTTCCTTGCTCTAAGTCCCCTAAGTCTGCTTCTGAGATCACATTTCCAAATTCGTCCGTCCTATCTGGGTGACTGATGACTACGTATATGGTTCCTTCTTTGTCCAAGTAAGCTCCATTTTCAAACTTGACTGCTGGGTGCTCTATTCCTATGGATTGGTCAGGGTTCTTAATCTGTACCACGGATCTTCCTAAGCCGTCCTCATAGATGCTAGCACCTAATCGGTTGGTCCTAAGGTATTCCAGCTGTGTTTTATAAGGGCCTTCTACCCTGTACAAGTAAGGCACTCCTGAAATTCCCGTAGGTCTGTCCATGCCTTGAGACATCTCTGACTCACTGGTCTCAGAGCTTGGGTAGTACGAGTGGTGGCTCAACTGCTGGCCCCAAGACCTAGCAGTGTGGTTAACACTAGCCTCTGAAGACCTAAGGCTTTGTCTCTCCCTTGCTAGATGTCGTCCTGATCTAAGGTTCATATGCCTATCTAAGTAGCCCAATTCTTTGCCCAGAGTACAACCTCGTTGCTGGTTACTTGGTATCAGTCACTTGATTCTTTTTAGTTATTTATCGTGTTTAAGGTCTTGTCTGATATTACGTTGTCAGGAATACTTGAATGTTCTTCGTGCTTTCAGGTTGATCGTTCCACGTTAGGTTCTTTTCCTTTATGTTATCGACAGTACAGAGATTAGGTTTTTAGCTGGAACTTGAGTTTTTAGGTAGTCTTCAACTTGATACCTGCCTATCGTCGCCCTGACTTGCTCCTACCTCTAGTCGTTCTTAGCCTAAACTATGAATTGACAGAGGGGGTTTAAAGTTTCCAACCTTTTGTTCCCTGCTTGGTTGCCCTTGAGTGCCCAGGAAGTGTGTTCCCAAGCTTGCACTTACACTTGCTTAGAACACCTTTCGAAGCTCTCAATGGATCTGTAAGAGTTCCAAAGTTAGCTTAAAGATTTAAATTCCAAAGACAGCACCAATTATTTTCATTCCTGTAGCACAAACACAAACTTGCATAGTGATTTTTAAGAAAACAATTCTAAAGACCCCTGACTTTGATCCCCCTGGGTATGGTTAACTTCAAAATACCCTATCTGAAAATCAATGCATTATCTTTATAAAAAACAGTTGAGGGCGTGTAGTATATGCCACAAAGCTTTCCAACAAGCCCTAGAGCTCAAAAAATTGATTTCGTATGAAGAAGTTATGACTGTTCAGGGTTTAGGGGGGTAAGATAGGATTCAATCTGGCTGACAGATCCTAGGATTTTCTCCCAAAACACAAGTGTAGGAACCTCCAATTATGCCAATGGATTGACTATTTGCCCCAAAATTTATCCCAAAGTTTGAACAAAAGCAAACCCTAATTTTTGGCCGAAAAGCCTGTCAATCGCGATCGACAGGTCTGTCAATTGCGATTGACAGAGGTGTCCGTCGGGGCTGTCAGTCGCGATCGACAGTGTCAATCGCGATCGACAGTGTCAATCGCAATCGACAGAGTCGATCGTGGCTGTCGATCGCGATCGCCGGTATCAATCGCGATCGACACGTTTTCCGGATTTTTCGCCGAGATTTCAGTCAATCGGGGGCCTATCAGTCGCGATGGACACGTGGCTACGCGAAAAAGTCAATCAATCGTTGAATTTCAGTCGGTCGCGATTGACGGTGTCAATCGCGACTGACAGAGGTGTCGGTCGTGGCTGTCGATCGCGATCGACGGTATCAATCGCGATTGACAGGGTCCTACGTGGCAATCCGTCGGTCGTGAGGTCTGTCGATCGCGATTGACAGGGTCTGTCGGTCGCGATTGACAGAGGCTGTCGGTCGCGATTGACAGAAATCCTCGGAATTTTTCTACTGTTTTTAGTGTTTTAGGATGTGCTCCTTGTGCTTGTTCTAGTGGTGCACTTTGTTTTACCAAATGATCGAATTTTCTGTCGATCGCGATCGACAGAGGCTGGCGACTGCGAGACAGATTCGACGAGTTCCGTACCTGCGCAGGAAGCTGGGGATGGTGATTCACACACATACACACACACGCGCACACACGGCAAGACAAAGAGTGAGAATCAATGGAGTTCTTAGATTACTTTCAAAAAGCTCTTACAAGTTTGTTTCAATTACAATCTAACCTCAAAAATGAGCTCTCTAGCTCCTTTTATAGTTTTTGACTAGCTTTGGCCCTGTTCAGACCTAGTGTCCGGCCTAGTTAAAAATTAGGTTCCAAGGCTTATTTGAGGGCTCAAACGAGATCTAAAAAATGCGAAAATTGGCAGGTAGATACTTCTAAAGCTCCTCAAGCTCAAGGACTCCTTGGCTTGCACAAAATGGAGCTACAAAAAGATGAAATGGTATTTACAATGGTGTTCAGTGATGAGAATCACTTTTAATGGTGTAGAGGTTTTGAAACATTCAAGGTTGCCTTAGTGCTAGATCTACGTGAATGCTCATACGTGCTTTACGTGCTTCTTCCTGAAGAAAATTATTGGCCTATTTGCCAGATCTTCGTTGACTCCCTTGTCTGCTTGTGCCTTCTCTCCCTTCTGACTCTCTTCTCTGACTGCCATGCCTCGTTAGTCCTTCAGTTCCTTGTCCGCTGCTAACACCTCATTTCACAGGCCCATGGGAATCTGAATCTCTCCAGATCAGAGCTCCCACAATATTGGTAAGAAATGAAGACTCAGTGATTCCAAGAAACACTGATGTTGTGAAGAACACTAAGGTCCAATGTCATCTCACTGTGGAGGAGCTGCTCAAAGCAAAATCTGAGCTCTGGAATCACGTGAAGGATCAGGTTCCAGAACTTGAATCCAATATGCCAAAAGTAGGCTCTAAGCAAAAAGTTCCAGAGATACCTCTCGACTAGATAGGAGACATGAGCGAAGGTGAAGAAGGTAACACTTATCTTCCGATCACCTATCAAGGTTACACAACCAAAGCAATTGTAGATTCGGGTGCTGGTGTTGCTATTGCGACCACCTCCTTGTGGAAGCGATGGGGCAAACCCACATTAAGACCAATGAGAATGAAACTTCAAATGGCAGATGGTCATTTTGAAAGACCTCTAGGATTGCTTGAAGGGATAACTCTAACCACTTGTGGTGTAGAGTTTGAACATACATTTGCTATATGTGACTTTGAGAAAAATAATGTCTACAAGATGATCCTAGGAAGACCCTTCCTACGACAATTGCAAATAGTACAGGATTGGGGAACCAACTCCTTGTACTTACAACACTTAGGGGTCACAACCAAGGTCAATTTGAAGGATTACACCTTCAGAGACGTACCATCCCTACAGTGGAATCGTATCCCTACAGTGGAATCGTATCCACATGGTATACGCTGTGAAAAAGTTTAGACACTATTTATTGGCCAATAAGTTCAAGTTTTTCACTGATCATCAAGCTTTACTATATTTGGTCAATAAACCTTGCAATACAGGCCGCTTGGTGAGATGGTTCCTCTTACTAATGGAATACGACTTTGAAGTTGTTGTCAGGAAAGGTAGAACCCATCTTAGGGCAGACCATCTTTCTCGTATCACTTCAAGAGAGCCACCGCAAGGAGTGTCTGATGAATTGCCCGATGCTTATCTGTTCAATTTAGAAGTTGTTCCTAAATGGGCAAATAAGTTGGTACCAGCCCTAACCTTTGGGCCTGCAAATAAAAATGTGAAAACAAGCAAAGAAGAAATTGTAAGATCACAAAAGTATCAAATATTGGCCGGAAGCATGTACAAAAAGGATCCAGAGGGTGTACTAGCTTGTTGTGTTGAGGACGACGAACATACTAGTTGGATGCAACAAGCCCATGAGGGACTGCTAGGAAATCACTACTCTAAACAACGAACATTGCAGAATCTAAAACGTTTAGGAGTGTATTGGCCTAGCATGGACAAAGAAATACAGGAGTGGATCCAGAATTGTCCAATGTGCCAGAAGAGACCCCCAGTGGAGCATGCCACTCTTTATCATATGTCATTAATCCCAGATTGGAGTGCTCCATTGGTTGCGTTCATGAGATCGGGAACATTACCCAATCAGGCTAGTCTTGCAAGAAAACGGAGCATGGAGCAAGAGGCTCAAGACTATGCCTTAGTAGGAGACAACCTATATCGGAGAGGCAAAGATGGTTATCTAAGATTGTGCGTTCATGAATCAGATTATTTGAAGGTCTTAGAAACTGCACATAGTGGTGTTGCAGGTGGACACTTTGGGCCTGATCGAGTAATCAAGACCATTCTATTCTCAGGACTTTGGGGGCCCACTCTTCATATGGATGCACATACCTATGTGAAGAAATGTGACACATGCCAACGTGCACAATATCCGATACGAAAAGATGAGATGCCTTTAAGGCCAATGATGGGAGGACGTGCATTTTCAAAGTGGGGTATAGACTTTGTAGGTCCCATCAACCCCCCAGCTAGAAACTCCCATGCTGAGTACATTATTGTAGCCACAGATTACCTCACAAAGTGGGTAGAAGTAAAAGCCACAACAAAGAATGATGCTCAAACGACCGCTAAGTTCTTATTCGAGAATGTATTCACGAGATATGGACTGCCAATAGAGTTGGTTAGTGATAGAGGCACACACTTCTTGAATGAGGTCATTGAAAATCTCCTTCAAGAATTCATGGTGATACATAAGAAGTCTGCCCCCTATCACCCACAAGCCAACGGACAAGCCGAGAGCACGAATAAGATCCTATGTAATGTGTTGACAAAACTTGTAAATAATAAACGCTCTGATTGGGACAAACAACTTCATCACGCTGTTTGGGCATACCGAGTTGCCTACAAAACGGTACTCAATGCTACCCCATTTCAGATGGTCTTTGGACACAATGCCGTGCTACCATTGGACTTCCTTATCCCAGCCTTGAAAGTAGCACAAGAGCATGAGTGGAATGGACATGAGTTGTCTTCCAGGATTTTTGATCTAGAACGCTTAGGTGAGACGAGGCTACGGGCTGCAGCAGGCATTTATGCTGCAAAGAAAAGGCAAAAGGCATACTTTGATGCCCATGTAAAGGATAAAGGATTGAAGGAAGGAGATCTAGTGCTGGTTTATACGCTAAAGCAACATGCCTGCAAATTGGAGAAACAAGGATATGGACCCATGATCATTAATAGACTCTCCACTAGCGGTGCAGTTCAATTGGCCACTTTAGAAGGTGATATCCTACCAAACTATATTAGTGGATGCCGAGTCAAGTTATATCAAGAACCTCTTACAGAGGAAATGCTCATGAGACTCAACACTGCTAAGAAGCGAAACGAAGAAGAGTTAAGGGTTAGAGAAGAAGCACAAGCAGAGGCGAGAGAGCGCATCAGAAGAAATAAGCTACGGCGGCTAGGCCTAGATGTCAACACAAAAGCTCCAAAATATCACATGGACATGTGCCAAAAATCGGGCATAACTACTTCTCAAATAATTGATCGACGGCCCTTTGTGACTATAGAGGTAGGACGAGGAAAGAGTGTAAAGACTGTGAGAGCATTAGTTGTTTCAGGTGCAGCAACTAGTGCAGTTCGACTTTCATACTGCCAAGACCTGCAATTGGACATCAAGCCCATAGAAGCCTATCTCATAGGATTGGGAGGTGTGGAAACCTCTTGTTTGGGAGAGGTGGAACTTCCCATCTACCTTCAAGATGTTCCAATAAAAGTCAAAATGCTAGTGTGTCATGATGAGGACCTCACAGAGCCACTTGTCTTGGGTCAAGATTGGATTTACGACCATGCTGTCAACTTGAACCTAAGAAGTCAACTTCTTCATGTTTGGGCACATGAACAATGCATTACATTAGAATTGGAGAATTGCATGGCCACTGACCAAGACACAACACGCTCTCTTCTTTCCTCTAAGGCTAATCTTCTCGAACAAGATGTTGTAAATGTCAAAAGATCTATGATCCAGACGGACACAATCATGGAAGGACAGTCGCAAAGGCAAAAAGAACCTTCTTCTTGTTCAAAGAGTAAAGCATCCACATTAGTCCAACCTCAGAAGCAAACAAAACAGTGCAAGATAGCCAGTCTATCAAATAGACAAAGAGCCTTCAAGAAGAAAGAAGTTATGGGCATGAAGCAGGTCTGGGTAAAGAAAGGAGTGCAACCATCGATGTTGCCTCAAAGATTCCCACCCAACCAGATCGACCATGGAAAAAGAAGGACCAAGCACCTACGACAGGCTCAAGCACGAAGAATCCAACAAATTTGGGTACCGAAGCTATCAAAGAAGGTCGACCACAATCATGTACAAATTTGGGTGCCTAAAAAATTAGCTACAGCTCAACACGGGCGATTACAGATGTGGGTACCCAAGAAGCTCTTACATACACAACGGCCTATGCTCCCCACCAGGCAAAAGGTCTCAACAAAGAGGCCAAGGAAAGCAAAGGGTAAGAACAAAACACAAAGAACAAACGAAGATAAACTCAACCCTTCTGCAAAAGTGAGCAGGCAATCATCAAGGATATGGGTTTGGAAGCCAAAAACACCAACAACATCCACAGAACCAAAAGGCCAACCACACGGGATGCCAAAGTTTGGAAAGCATCCAAAGCTGAAGTGGCCTGAGGTGATCTCTACAGTACCAAACCCTATTCCAAAATGGGTTCCAATCCGGAGGATTACATCATTTCGGGATCCAATAGCCACATCCAATCAAAGAATTCATCAAGTATGCAAGTAACATCAAAAGCCTCGACCAGCAGCAACCATACGCCTTTGACATAACCCAGTCGTTTGCACCATTCAGGTCATGCATTTCCAAAGTATGCATCAATATAGGGCCACCTTACATGGCCGTGCATAGACACAATTGAGAAATCCCAGGCACATGAGACACAATTTTCACATGCAAAATATGTTATTGATACTAACCTCTTTCTTCTTGTTTGATGCCATCGTGTGCAAAAAAAAAATAAAAAAGGGGCAACCAAGAGAACTGTGCTTGAAAATGCTCATCAGCGAACTTTCAGCAAGGACATCCATCAACAAAAAGGACAAGCCGATGGTCAAACACCATGATGGAACTACAACACGAAGAGATGAAGATCAACGGACCCTTCACCATGGTAAGACGTGTATGCTTCAACAACACTATAACCATGATCGATTAGGAAACCTCTTCGTCAGCATACCCTTGAGCACTTAGCTCAAGACCCAATCTCTTGCACCATACTTCTTGCCATGCATTTTCCAAGTACGCATACGTAGGGCCACATTAAAAGGCCATGCACAAGGCACATATTTTGTTCAACCCACGCACTAAAGCACTTACCCATCATCTATTATGGGTTACAAGTACTTGGCATGAGAACTATGAAAGCCATCTTTGGAAGAATCAGAGGACATCACGGTGAACACTACAAGAACAAGGGAGCCATCCACCATTGAGAGTTGCTCATAATCAACATTGAACACCTCCTTTGAGCAACTAGTAGTTTTGGAAAACTCACAAATGCACCATCCAGATGGAATACAACGTAGAAGTACGTACAAAGGGACTACAAACTGCAAGAGATAACAGTGGCAAAGTGAAGAACCAGACAAACGACCAGGATACATTGGGAAGAGGGATCGCCCCTGTTGGATGCAAAGGACGCTACCTCCCAACGTACTACATGGAACGACCACTACAACAAGGGTATGTCAGGGACGACAGACTCAAGAGGGGGGGAAGTGTTGAAGCTCAAGATCAAGGACAAAGAATGGGAGTGCATCAAGGAAGTGGACACACAAGAAGAAGGAGCAAGTAGGGAGCTCCAAGAAGCACCTGTCAAATTTTCAAAAGAAATCCCTACAAAAATAGTGATTTTCTATTTTTTAACTAGGCCGGACACTAGGTCTGGACAAGGCCAAAACCACTCAAAAACTATAAAAAGGGCTGGAGAGCTCATTTTTGGGGGGAGCTTGTTGTAGATTTCAGCTTTGTAAGAGAGCTCTTGGATAATCGAAGATCTTCCATTGTTCCACTCCTTGCTCTTACTTTGTGCGCGTGTGTGTGTATGTGTGTGCATGCTTGTGTGCTTTCACTCACGCACTTGTGCCATCACTTGCTCACGGTCTTCATACCGGTCCTCACGTCTCCACGGATTGACATTTATGAGGTGTATCTCCTCACGTTGGTACTCACCATTGTGCTAGAGTGACACCAATTCTAAAGGCTAGATGGACAAAACATCTTCATTCGATACAGGTATGTATAACATGTGTGTGTATGTTTATATGTGTGTATACATTCATGTATATTATGTGTATGTTTATATATGTATGTATATATATATATATATATATATATATATATATATATATATATATATATATATATATATATATATATATATATATATATATATATATATATATATATATATGCATATATATATATATATATATATAAATAGATAGAAAATTGAAAATTATACCTTAATAGTGTCAAAACAGATACCTTACTCCATCCAAAACGATTTTGAAGATTGAGAATAAGTAAGCTCCCACTTAGTCGTGTCAAATGACTTCCTTCATATACATGCTTTAGAGATTCCTCTCGAAGATATTTCTCATTTTTAGGAATATCAATGCTCTCACTGTCATTTTGATACCAATCCTCAATAAAATCTGTCATGCCATCATCTTCATCATTGTCGCACAAATCTTGTACTTTATCTTCTTTTGAATATAGATCTTTCAACCTTGCATATTCCATAGGATCACTTTTGCGTAGCCTCCTCATAGAAGCTTCTGATAAATGAGGTCTTACTGGCAATTGTGAATGGTGTGGAGGAATATCATCAACATCATACATTGGAATCTACACATATAAATAAAATTTATTAGTATTCCATAAATGAATAAAAATTAAACATTAAACATAAAATTAAATATATAAGTTATTAAATATGGATAGGATTTTTTATTCTCTCAAACTAACATGTGCTCTTGGAGGTCTACGCCATCCATAAATCACTAATATTTCATCACCAACATGTAATGTAGTAATAGGATTGATAAGTATGTATCTTGATACATCTCTACTCATGTATGGTGATTCATGACTATTTTCACGCTCCTCAAATGTGCAATTAGTCCTTGAACTATTATGTAACCCTCGACTACTATTTATTAAACCTGCTATATTTCCATGCGTGTAAGGTCTTTCGTCAATATTTAATCTTTCATTTTCTGCATGTAAAATTCTTATACTAGTAAGGGATGCTGCATTCAAACATATTCCCTAAGTACTCATGCTTTGAACATAACGTGAAAGTCGATGCCAATCTCCCTATCCATATATAGGACCACAAAATGACGTAAGAGAGACTTGAGAGTTCGGAGGCACATACAAATCCTTTATAATAAAGAGACCACGACCAACATTAGTAATAGTGGATGGAGCAATCATATAGTGATTACCCCAAAAGTTGAAAACCTATCCATCTAAAGGAAGTGGTCCTCTATTCCATCCTCCATATCTTCTTCTATCATATGTTTGTACTAGAGAACGATCACGAGCTGGCAACGGATAATCTCTAGCCGTTTCAGTCTCTAAACAAGAAGGTAGAGGATTTCTAGAAACTGCTGCTTGTAATTGGTGAACAACAAGTTCATGATATGTACGAGGTATATTAATATTATGAGAAAAATTATCATCATCATCATCATCAAGCAAGTATTCCTGTATATCAACAGTAATTTGATTTTTTATATGGTTTTTAAATAAAATAATGACATTAATTTATATAATAAGTACATACCCAAGCATTATCACATTGACCAGGTGATGGTGCATGCTCAAAAGTACCATACTCGCCTCATGTTCAATACATTCCAATCGTGGTCTTCGATATGTGCCATAACAAGAGTTACACCAACATATAATATGCTCTTCATAGTAAAATTCATCATAATTCCTATCGGAGGACACATGTGAAGTCGTTTAGGAGGTGGTGGAGTACCCTCTGATTGATCAGAATCTGATTATAATAATAAACAAAAAAATATTTAAGTTATGTATCCATCAAATATATTTAAAATTAAATCTTTGATATACTTACAGTATATAGTTGTTTCACAATGAGGAGAGGATGGTGGAGTTCCATCTGATTGATCAGAATCTACAAATAATGGTATTTGATATTAATAATCTGATTATTTACATACATAAACATTCACATATACATATTTACACATACACACATATACACATTTACACATACACATATATTCACATATACACAAATACACATTATTGTGGGATAAATGCATGTATTTTGTATGAATGAGTGTATATGCATGCATGTGTGTGTACGTATATATGTGGATATGTATATGTGTGTTTATGTTATATGTATGTATATGTGCATATGTATGCATATATGTATGCGTATATGTTTGCATGTATATGTGTATGTGGGTATGTGTATGTGTATGTGTGTGTATATATATGTATGTATTCTGGCTTTTTTTTCTCTTTGAGATTAAATTAACAAGAGATATTGTATGGTGAAAAAAAATAAGAGGCGGCCTAACATACCACCTGAGACGTGGTAGTTTTTTCATAGACAGTTACATCTTCAGGAGTCATTTCCTTAGCAGAAGGTATACAAATTAATAGTTTATATTTATAATTTTCACATATTTTAGTAATTTTTTACATTCATGTATTTCTTTTTTCTTAAATAAACAGTCTGTTGCAAAAGAAGAGACTTGAGTCGGGCCACACATCACACCTAGGCCAAATGGGCCATCATGGTTTTGTAGCTACATTGTAAGTATATGTGTTATTGTGAGTATATTTTTTATTTTAGTTAAAATGCAAGAAACTAATCTTTTTTATTTGTTTCAATGCAGCCAAAGGATTATGGCCGATATCCTACGAAACATGAGATCCAGTATGCTACACGTTTTGGATATCGACGTTTGAGCGAGTATATGCGAGATCATCCGGATGCCTTTGTAAGTATTATTAAATATATAATTACTTTATTTTTATGACACTACAAGAAAAAGGGGGTCGTAGCGACGCCCCCGAATCGGGAAAAAAACGAGAACCGTCGCTTATGTGACGAAGTCGTCGCATAAGCGATGATAGGAATTTCGGATTTTTTTTTTGCCCGACCCTCGTCGCATAAGCGACGATAGCGTCGCATAAGCGACGCTAGTTAAAAAGCGTCGCTATTACCGTCGCTGGTTAGCGACGCATTTAGCGATGTTGGCAAACTGCAGAGCGTCGCATATGCGACGCTCTGGAATGTAAAAAAAAAAATTCAATTCTTCCGGAACATTTGTGCCGGAACTTGGACGCGAGGAAGAATAGAGAGACCGAGAGAGAGAGAGAGAGAGAGAGAGAGAGAGAGAGAGAGAGAGAGAGAGAGAGAGAGAGAGAGAGAGAGAGAGAGAGAGAGAAAGAGTGCGCGCGAGAGGGAGAGAGAGAAGCGAGACCATTGACAGGTATGCGCACACACACACACACTTACACACACATACATATGTACACACACATATACACGCATAGACACACACACATACGCATAGACACACACACACACATACACACAAATACACACACATAGACACACATACACAATGCATAATGCATACACATACACACATGCACACATAATGCATACACATGCACACACATATACACATGCACACACATATACATGCACACACATAATGATGCATTCACACACATACACATGCATACACACATAGACACACATATACACTTACACATCCAAACATACACACCCATAGACACACATTCATACACACACACATCCAAACATACACACTCATAGACACACACACATACACATAGATGCGCACACACATACACATACATAGATGCGCACACACATACACACACATATACACACACAGACACATACACACATAATGATGCATCCATACACACACATACACTAGCATACACACATAGACACACATATACACACACACATATATGGATACACACACACACATAGAGAGACATACACACACATACACATACATGCATACACATACACACATAAACACATACACACACATAGACACATACACACATACACACATACACACATACACACATAAACACATACACACTCATAGGTACACACACATACACATAGACACACACACATATAGTATATACACACACATGCACACATAGACACATACACATGCATACACACACATACACATGCATACACACATGCATACACATATACACACACATACACACATACACACACATATATGCATACACACACATAGAGAGACATACACACATAAACACATACATGCATACATTTGCATACATAATGCATATGCATATGCATATAATGTACATACATACTTACATGCATACATAATGCACATGCATAGATACATACACACACACAGATACATACACACATAGACACATACACACACATGAACACATACATACTCATAGATACACACACATACACATAGACAAACACACATACACACACATACACACATAATGATGCATACACACACATACACATGCATACACACATACAGACACATGTACACACACATTCACACACACATTCACACACATTCACACACATACACATACATGCATACATATTGCATATGCATATGCATACATATATACTTACATGCATATGCATACACACACACATATGCATACATACATACTTACATGCATATGCATACACATGCATATGCATATGCATACATAATGCATATGCATATGCATACATAATGCATATGCATATGCATACATAATGCATATGCATATGCATACATAATGCATATGCATATGCATACATACATACTTATATGCATACATAATGCACATGCTTACATACACTGTCATAATGTATACACACACACACATACACACATAGACACATACACACATAATTATGCATACACACACATACATATGCATACACACACATATGCATACATACATGCATACACATACACACACATAGATACATACATACACATAAATACATACACACTCATAGACACACACACACATACACATAGACACACACACACATACACACATAGACACATACATGTAATGATGCATACACACATACACATGCATACATAGACACACATAATGATGCATACACACACATACATATGCATACACACACATATGCATACATACATGCATACACATACACACACATAGATACATACATACACATAAACACATACACACTCATAAACACACACACATACACATAGACACACACACATACACACATAGACACATGCACACGTAATGATGCATACACACATACACATGCATACATAGACACACATAATGATGCATACACACACATACATATGCATACACACACATATGCATACATACATGCATACACATACACACATAGATACATACACACACATAGATACATACATATACATAAACACATACACACTCATAGACACACACACATACACATAGAAACCACACACATATACCTACACACATACACACATAGACACATACACACATAATGATGCATACACACACATACACATGCATACACACACATATGCATACATACATGCATACACATACACACATAGACACATACACACACATAGATACATACACACACATACACATGCATACACACATACAAACACATATACACACACACATACACACATAGACACATACACACGTAATGATGCATACACACATACACATGCATACATAGACACACATAATGATGCATACACACACATATGCATACATACATGCATACACATACACACATAGACACATACACACACATAGATACATACATACACATAAACACATACACACTCATAAACACACACACATACACATAGACACACACACACACATACACACACATACACACATAGACACATGCACACGTAATGATGCATACACACATACACATGCATACATAGACACACTGTTAGACGGCCGCCGGAGTAGGACAAATGTATGCCGGATGTAACGGAGTTCCTTGAATTACGCGCGAAAAGTTGGTACGCGCATCTTGTAATTCTATATAAAGTAATGAAAAGAGAATGGTCGAGAGAGATGTTTTTCTTGGAATTGTCAGATTGTCCGCCTTGATATTTGTTAGAGTATTGTTACACTATTGTGAAGTTCTGAGTATTGTTAATGTTGATCTCTGTTCTGTCTGCATCGTCTGCTTACACTGAAGTTCACTGTGATGACCGTTAAGTGACGGATTGTGTGTCTGAGTACTGTTTCCGCATAGTATTGTTGTATGCTCTTCGGTCGTTGAAGTAGTTTAAGTCAGTCTGAGTAGTTATATTACTGCGTGATTTGATTTGACAACTTAATACACTGTGGAGTATGTTTTGTTTGTTTTACTGAACTTATTGCATTCGGTGACGAAGACGAATTATTACTTTCGGTAAATGTAAACTTTTAATTGAGATCGTTGTAAGTGTTGTGACGAACGAATCTGTCGGTTAAAGTAGTATCTCCGGTTGATTACTACTGTTAAGATTGTAGTCCAGACTACTGCTCTGTTCCAATAGCCAGGTAGTCTGAAGAAGTACGGTACCCAGGAATATAGAAAACCAGTCTCGCCCAATTAATGTTAATGATTTGAGCTAAGACACGTAGTAGTGTTGTTGTTGATTGTAAAGAAGGTTTGGGAAATTAGTACAGGGCCTCTGTCTAACAGACCCCTACCACTCCCAAGAACCCACGCTGGTCTGGTAACGTTTTTTTGGTAATGATACTGAAAGTTTAACCCATTTTACAGTAAAACATTGTTTCACGTTTAACATTTGTTCGGTAACGGTTTTGGTTGGTCAGCGTTACTGTTTTTGTAACACGTTAACACTTGGCGCCGTCTGTGGGAAGGTGGCATCAAGATTGTCAGTCGTCTATCAGAATTAGATTATCGTTCGATTGGCAGTAGCAACAGAATCAGATTGTTGTAGACTGTTCCCTTAGTAATACTACACGATTAGTACAGAAGATGATACATGCCGGTTACTCGATCCGGTGAAACGTATCCCAAGAACCATTAGTCTGGAATACTAAAGCCAACTTTGGGAGGTAGAAGTACAACTAGGACTCACCCAGTTTTCAAGAAAGTTAAGAACGTTAAAACTGATTCCGGTCATATTCCGGTGGAACCTGTTATGCCTCTGGTACATTCCGATACTATTTCGGCACAGCCTGTTGAAAATATAGTAATTCCAAAACCTACCAAGACGCAGTTGGAATCTAGTTTAACACTCTTGGAAAAAGATTCAGATTCATCTAGGATTAGAAACGCTTTAGTCAAAGAAATCGACGAAGGCGAAAAAATGCCGAATTCGGGCATAATTTTGGTTTATTCCGGTGAAATTTCAGTAAGAGAATCACAGTTTTTCGATGACAATTTAGCATTTTCCGCTGAATCTTCAGCCCATCTGTCGTGCTTGGAAGCGAGTTCCCATACACTGGACATCAAGGAGGAAGGAAGGCTGTTCGAAATAGAGATTCGAAGCATATTAGGTAAGATAATCGCACCGGAAAGTGCGTCATCCGACGATAAAGAATCCGGTAGTTCAGAAGGAAAGTATAACACGCTCACGATGAACGGACAACAACAGTTATGTCCACCCAGGCCACCTCCAACGGGAGTGACATAAACAAAGTTTGGTGGATTTCCAGGAGATGATCCGGATGCTCACGTACGCACTTTCGAGATAAGCTACACAGTTCTCAACCATCCACCGGATCAGGCCTACAAAGCCATTGTCTTCCAATCTACACTTGTTAATGAAGCAGCTAGATGGCTTACAGAATATGATATTAATCATTTCGACACCTACGAAGCGGTACGAGATGCTTTTCTGCAGCGATTAAGGCTAAAAAAGAATCCAACCGAAATTTTTGATTATCTGCAGAATAACAGATAGAAACCAAATCAAACCGTACAGGAGTATGCTACTCTCTTCAGAACACACTTAAGGCAGCTACCACCGGCCCATGCTAACTTACCAGATGATGTTATCACTCAGTGGTTCATCAATGGCTTGGTTCCACAACTTAAGCAGATCATGATCATAAGATGTGTCGGAGTTGTTGGAACATCGAGCTTACACTATGCTTGAGGTGGATTTGATCTACATCGAAGGCTATCGCGTCGAAAGAATATCCGTTGGAGAGTTCTTTTTCATATGCTCATTTATTGTATTTTTTTGAGAGATTTTTTATGGATCATTTACCCTTGTAAAAGCCTTGAGCTTGACACATGTAAAGGTAGAAATATAGAGCCAAAATCCCACGAAATTTTGGTGGTTGAAGTTGCATTCAATCAAGCAATCAATCACCTAAAAGTAGATCAATCAAGATCTTCACTTTTCCTAGATTGTAGGGAAGTGAATTGATTCCCTTCAACAACCATTCCCACCTTCATTTGAATTCAAATTCAAGTTGTAAAAGTCCTGGAACACTCCTAGAGGCTATATAAGGAGTTGAAATCACTTGTATTATACATGGAAGCAATATACATACACTTGTGACCATCATTGTCTTGCTTCTTCAATTTTCTGCATCATCTTCTTCGCCAATAGTAATCTTGCAGAGGCTGCTGCTCTCTCATCAGAGCTCCAAATTGAGTGCAAGAGGATGCATTGGAAAGGTATTAGTGTTTAGTTTATGCCTGTAAATTTTCAAAGAATTTGGTTTAGCAGATTTGGAGAAATCGCAGTTTTTCTGCCTCGGGGTCAATCTCTGCGTATTCCTGAAAAATAGGAAGTACCACAGGTGAATGTCGCATTCATTCCTATAGCATTTTTTGCTTATTCCTTATACTTTTGTGCATTCCATACGCTCAACCCTATGTGTATCACTCCCATAAAAGGATAGTAAGTTCATTGTCTCTTCCATTGTCTCTTCCATAGATAGTAAGTTTTTTGAGCTAGTCGACACGCGAACCTATCTGTTTTGTATCGACTCATTCTCCTTGATGCTCCAAGGTACATAGTGTGTTTCTTTGCACTTATAGCATGCCTATAAGGTCTATTTGAGTCTCCATAAGCTCAAGGGCTGGTCTTGTGCCGGTTGGCTTGACCAAATTTCGTCGCTTCGAAACGCACTTTTCTACCTTCGACAAGCTTCTCCAAGTTCTTTCAGTGGTATCAGAGCTAGTTCAAGATGGGTGACGACTTTCCCTCAATGATCAAGAAGCTTGATCGACACAACTACGCGGCTTGGCAAATCAGAATGGAGGCCTATTTGCAAGGTACAAATCTTTATGGAATTGTAGCAGGTGATGAAGCTATGCCTATTCCAAGATCCAAAGGAGGACCTACACAAGAGGAGATAGATAAACTCACACTTTGGTGCGCAAGGGATGCTCAAGCAAGGTCGTACATACTAAACTCTATCTCTGACTTTCTATTACCACATATTAGAGGATGCAAGACATCTCAAGAGACTTGGGATGCCCTCGAGACTTTCTTTTCTGCTAGTACCAAAGCAAGAAAGCATCATCTTTGGAACGAGTTCAACCAAATGAAGAAGACACCTAAACAAAACATCACAGAGTTTGTTACCAAAGTCAAGGAGGTTGCGGATCAGTTAGCATCCATTGGAGAGCTGATTGAAGAAGAGGTCATCATGAGGCAAATTCTCAACGGCATTCGAAGTGATAAGCAATGGCAATCCTTCACGACAGCTTACGATCTCATCATGGATGTGCAAACTCCAGACTTCAACATCTTTCTTGGACAACTCTTCAATCAAGAAGCCAAGAATAGCATAAAGGAAGGTAACTCTTATCGTGGTAATTCAACTAGTGCTCTATATGCAGATAAGAAGGATAAGAAGCAGAAAGGCAAGAAGAAGGAAGAAGACGAAGAAGAGACTTCCCAAGCCAACTTCGCAAGCAAGAGCAAGTGGAAAGGGAAGAAGAAAAGACCAAAGCAAGACAAAGCCAAAGGTCAGAATGTTCAACCTTGTGCCATATGCGATAAGACCAACCACACCACTCAGAATTGTTGGTTCAATGGGAAGACCCAGAAAGGAAGTGGAAGAGGTGGATATGGCGGCAATAGAGGCAGAGGTGGACACAACTTCAACAATAACAATAGAAGCTATAATAGAAGGGACTACAACAATTATTCAGAAGATCAACCACATGAAGACTCATTACTTGAATCTAAGCCACAAAGAAGGTAAAGAAGATGATCATTTGTTCTACATAGATTCAGGATGTTCGAATCATGTTGCAGGCAACATTGCTCTTCTATCTGACTTGGAAAGTCAAAAGCATAGACATGAAGTGCAAACAGGGGATGACACGAAGCACAATGTGGAGAAGATTGGTAATGTCAAAGCTTCCAATGGCAGGACAAACATTCTGAGTAAGGTTCTCTATGTACCCACTATCACTAAAAACCTAATAAGTGTAGGCCAAATAGTTGAAAAAGGCTTGCAAGTGTGGCATAAGAGACTCGCTCATGTGAATGAAAGAACCTTGAAGGATATATGTAGGGATCAAAGTGTTCTAGGACTGCCGAACATATCAAAGCAACACATGATCAATAGGTGTGATGCATGTCAGATTGGGAAGGCACAAAGACAACCATTCAACCACAAAGGCTACATCCACAACAACTTATTGGACTTAGTACATACAGATGTATGGGGACCAAGTCAAGAACCTTCATTGGGAGGATCAAGGTATTATGTCTCATTTATTGACGACCATAGTAGATGGACTGTTCTATACCTTATCAAGAGTAAGAATGAAGTATTTGATTGCTTCAAGAAGTATCTTGCACATGTGGAGAATCATACAGGTAGATCACTAAAGAAGCTCAGATCTGATGGAGGGGGAGAATACTTCTCCAAAGAGTTTGATGAGTTCTTGCAGGACAAAGGTATCAAAAGGGAAGTGACTACTAGGTACTCTCCTCAACTAAATGGAATTGCAGAGAGGAGAAACAAGACATTGGTTGGATCAGCCCGAACAATGCTTGAAGAGAAGAAGTTGCCACATTATCTATGGGCAGAAGCTATTTCAACTGCAGTGTACCTCGTCAATAGACTACCATCCAAATCACTTCAAGGTATGACTCCTTATGAAGCATGGCATGGAAGAAAACCTAGTCTTGGACATTGCAAGGTTTTTGGTTGTTTAGCTTATGTTCATGTACCATCACAAATAAGAGGTAAGCTAGATGAAAGGGCAACAAAGGCAGTGTTTATTGGATATGATTCAACTCAGATGGGTTACAGGTTCTTCAATCCTTCAACCAAGCAATTCACTACAAGTAGAGATGTTGTGTTTGAAGAACACAGGTCATGGTATGATGAAGATAAACAAAAGGTAACACTACCATATGATCTTGATTCTGACTCTCATCAATTAGGAAGCAAGCATGATACACAGGTCCAGGATCCAAGAAGTGATACAGACGATGACCAAGATGAAAGAGAAAGGGATTACAAGCTATGGAAGTCAAGCGGCAAAGCAAAGATGCAAGAGGTTGGAGAATGCTCCAAACAAGCACCTAGAAGATCAACAAGAGAGAAGAGAAAACCAGAAAGGTATGGATATGATTCCACATTTGTTACAAAGCATTCAATCTACTTGGCAAAAGACTGTATTTCAGAGGAACCCTCAACCTATGAAGAGGCAAAGGGAAACCCTAATTGGGAAAAGGCCATGAACGAAGAGATAGATGCATTGAAGGAATTGGACACTTGGGATTTGGTTCCAATGTCGCCGAATCAAAAGGTAATTGGTTGCAGATGGGTATATAAAGTTAAAAGAAATTCAGATGGATCAGTTTGCAGGTACAAGGCAAGATTAGTTGCCAAAGGATGCTCACAAACTCATGGTATAGACTATGAGGAAACATTCTCACCAGTTGCAAAGATGACTACAATCAGGACATTGATAAGTGTAGCTGCTGCAAGGAATTGGAGACTCCTCCAACTTGATGTGAAAAATGCATTCTTAAATGGTTGGATAAGTGAAGAGGTATACATGTCACAACCACCAAGTTTTGAAAACCCTATACATCCATCTTATGTTTGCAGACTTAAGAAAGCATTGTATGGATTGAAACAAGCTCCAAGAGCTTGGAATTACAGGTTGGTTACATATCTTCAAGACCAAGGGTTCAAAGCTAGCAGCTCAGATCCTTCTCTATTCATCAAAAGGGATCACAATGAGGTTATCTCTCTATGTGTATATGTAGATAATATTATTGTGACAGGTGATGATCTAAATGGCATTCAAAGGATTAAGAGACACATGCAAGAGGAGTTCAAAATCAGTGACCTAGGTGAGCTCACATATTTCCTAGGTATACAGGTGATATATACAGATGAAGGAATGTATTTGACTCAAAGAAGATACATTCAAGATCTTCTTCTCAAGTTCAAAATGGAGAACACTAAACCTGCAGGTACGCCTTTGGAGATGAATCATAAACTTAGTGTTTATCAAGGTGAGAAAATTGAAGACATTAAAGAGTATCAAAGCTTGGTAGATAGCTTGATATATGCTACTCATACAAGGGCAGATATCTCATATAGTGTGGGAGTGCTTAGTCAGTTCATGCACTCACCTAGAAGACCACACATGGATGCGGCTAAGAGAGTACTTAAGTATCTCAAAGGTACAATCAACGAAGGTATATTCTATCCTTACTCTTCAGATTTGGATATCAAAATCTACTCAGATGCAGATTGGGCAGGAGCTAAGGATGATAGAAAAAGTACATCCGGTTACTTAGCATTTGCAGGTTCAAAGCTAGTGTCATGGAGTTCCAAGAAGCAACCAACAGTTGCTTTATCTTCAACTGAAGCAGAGTACAGAGGCTTGACCATAGCAACTCAAGAGGCAATATGGTTAAAAGCATTGTATACAGATTTGGGACTTGTGAGTTCCAAACCTCACATATTTGGAGACATCGTAAGTTCCATGCATCTAGCGGCAAATCCTATTTTCCATGCGAGAACCAAGCACATAGAAGTCCATTACCACTTCATCACGGAGAAGCTCATGAAAAAGGAGATTGATATTTCTTTTGTTCCTACTGAAAAGCAAGTAGCAGATATGATGACGAAGGCACTTGATGGAATAAAGCTTTGTAGATTCAAAGCTATGGCAGGTATTCAACCTATCAGAGAATGAAGACTCAAGCATACTTTAGCTTGAGGGGGAGCTGTTGGAACATCAAGCTTACACTATGCTTGAGGTGGATTTGATCTACATCGAAGGCTATCTCGTCGAAAGAATATCCGTTGGAGAGTTCTTTTTCATATGCTCATTTATTGTATTTTTTTGAGAGATTTTTTATGGCTCATTTACCGTTCTAAAAGCCTTGAGCTTGACACATGTAAAGGTAGAAATATAGAGCCAAAATCCCACGAAATTTTGGTGGTTGAAGTTGCATTCAATCAAGCAATCAATCACCTAAAAGTAGATCAATCAAGATCTTCACTTTTCCTAGATTGTAGGGAAGTGAATTGATTCCCTTCAACAACCATTCCCACCTTCATTTGAATTCAAATTCAAGTTGTAAAAGTCCTGGAACACTCCTAGAGGCTATATAAGGAGTTGAAATCACTTGTATTATACATGGAAGCAATATACATACACTTGTGACCATCATTGTCTTGCTCCTTCAATTTTCTGCATCATCTTCTTCGCCAACAGTAATCTTGCAGAGGCTGCTGCTCTCACCTTAGAGCTCCAAATTGAGTGCAACAGGACTCATTGGAAAGGTATTAGTCTCTAGTTTATGCCTGTTAAGTTTCAAAGCATTTGGTTCAGCCGAGTTGGAGAAATCTCAGTTTTTCTTCCTCGGGGTCAATCTGTGCGTATTCCTGAAAAATAGGAAGTACCACCGGTGAATGTCGCATTCATTCCTATAGCATATTTTGCTTATTCCTTATACTTTTGTGCATTCCATACACTCAACCCTATGTGTATCACTCCCATAAAAGGATTTTTTCTAATTGTAATCACGGTGGTCGCTATGGGCATTTGAAGTTCATTGTCTCTTCCATAGATAGTAAGTTTTTTGAGCTAGTCGACCCGCAAACAAAGTTTTTTGAGCTAGTCGACTCTGCAACTGGAACACAAAGTTGGTGGATTTACAGAAGATTTGGAATGGTTAAAAGCAAACAAAAATGTTGCAAAAGATATGACTAGACAAGTATACTATAACACATGCAAAAATTCAGGACATACCAGTGCCAATTGCGCACTTAATCTGACATTCTGCGCTATCTGCAACATTGCCGGACACACCACCAAAAACTGCGCATACAACGCTAGAGTACAAGGAACAGCGACTGTCAATGCAATTATCCAGGAACAAGGACAGCCAGCCAATCACTATGTGCCTCCACAAATGAGAAACAACCAGCAGTAAGGATATCAAAATTACCGATGACAGAGGAATAACAACTATAATCCAAACCGCTGGCAGAATGGACCACCACCGGAAAATCCCAATTTACCACCACCACGCTGTCATTTTTGTGGTGAATTTGGGCATATTAGGAGATTTTGCAAAGATGCAGCTGAGTATGATCAAAGGAAGAAGGAACGTCAAAATCCAATGGCCAACATGGTAAAAATCACACCGGTAGAGACACAGGCTGCTGCAGTCCAGACCCGTTCCGGTAAACAATTGCAACCGGCAGCAAAAATATTTGAACCAGGGGTACGTGAACAACACAGAATGTATACCAAGGCTAGTCAATGGACCACAGCAGAACCACCAGTCTTTCCAGAGCCTATTCCGGTAGCCCAGCCCTCGTTAACAAAGGAAGGAACACAACAAAGGGAGTTAGCAGCAGAAACATCATCAGCAGTAGATACATTGCCCACCGTAGACACCTCCGCATCAGTAGAGGCATCAACTTCAACATCAGTAGATCCTGTCAACCAATCTCAACAGGCCTGGGAAATCTTATCTAAGGCATCTATCACTTTGCCTTTGGGCCAACTACTGGCATTAGTACCTGGGATTCGCCAACAGTTCCAACAACAGTTCAGTCTGGTACCTTCTTGTATTCCGGCGACAGCAGCAGTTCAATCGGAACCTGATTCTACGGTTGATCATTCAGTTCCCTTGATTACAGTATGGTATAAGAATCATAAGATTACGCAGGTATTAATTGATGGAGGCTCTGGTGTTAACATTGCGACTGCGGCATTATGCAAAAGATTAGGATGGACGGAAATCGAACCAGTTCAATTTTTTGTCAGAATGGCAAATCAATCAAGAGTCACTTCTTAAACCAACAGACAACACAGAGAAACATCAACAGTTCTATGTCCCCGAAGATCAGCTGATTACTTACAATTTAGGAGATGAACTGCAGCCACTTCTTAAACCAACAGACAACACAGAGAAACATCAACAGTTCTATGTCCCCGAAGATCAGCTGATTACTTACAATTTAGGAGATGAAGATCATCCGCGTCCTGTGAAGATAAAGCAAAACTTACCGGAAACATTTCCATTTATGCAAGTATATCTCGACGATTTTTCAATTTTCGGTAAGATGATAGCACATCTGTTCCATTTACGGTGCTGCTTTCAGAAATGTAGAGACTATAGACTCTGTTTGAATCCAAACAAATTGGTGTTTGCGGTCTCATGTGGCAAGTTACTTGGCCACATTGTATCTGCACAAGGTATCCAAGTAGATCCAGACAAAATTTTGGCAGTATTAGAAGCTCCGGTGCCAGCTTCTCCAAAAGAAGTTATGCGCTTTATGGGCCAAGTACGGTGGCATGGAAGGCACTTACGGTGGCTTGCTCATTTGGCTATACCACTAAACAAGCTAATCAGCAAAACACCTCGACAATTTGAATGGACCCAGGAATGCCAGATAGCCTTTGATCGTTTAAAGCATTTATTAACACAAGCTCCTATCTTACAACCGTCGGATTGGGATCACCCATTTCATGTATTTGTTGATGCAACAAATTGATAAATGGTTCAGACCAGTGTATTATGCCAGTCGAAGATTAGCACCTGCTGAGAAAAATTACTCTGTAACAGAAAGAGAATGTCTAGGGCTAGTATATTCGGTCAAGAAATTCAAACATTACTTGCTAGGCCGTAAATTCACATTTCATGTAGATCACGCTGCACTTGTCTATCTAGTTCGGCAACAGCATCTAGGTGGTCGATTGGCGCGATGGGTCTTACTCTTGCAGGAATTTGACTACGAAGTCATTCACCGGCCAGGCAGTTCATATGCCTTAGCAGATTTCTTATCCCACTTAGATTCCGGTGAAGCTCCGGTGGGCATAGATGACACGACACCCGCGATTTATGTATCAGAACCAATTAATGAAGAATCTGCAGACCCACCTATCCCATTTTCGTATTATGATCAGATCTTGACCTTTCTCACTGATGGTTGCCTTCCATCTCAGACTTCTACGGCAGTACGCAGAAAAGTTGCAGTCTTTAGCCGTCGATTTCGGTTAATTGCTGGAGAATTATATTATGTAGATCATACCGGAATCTTACTTTGCTGTATTCCACCACATGAAGTTAATTCAGTTATTACTTTGGCTCACTCAATTCCTTCCGGTGGCCATTTTGCAGCAGACTTAACTCACCGGAAAATTCTGTAGAGTGGTCTTTGGTGGCCAACAATGAACAGAGATATCTCATAGTTTGTCAAACAATGTGATACATGTCAGAGATCTGGTCAGCCTTTACAACGTCATCTTTTTCCTCTGCAACCCATCTTACCATTGGAACCTTTCCAGAAATGGGGTCTAGATTTTATCGGTCCGATTACACCTCCAGCAGTCTCCAGTAACAACCGTTACATACTGACCTGCACAGACTATGCAACCAGATGGGCAGAAGCTTGGGCTTTACGGTCTGCTACAGCTTTACGGTCTGCTACAGCCGTTACGGTCTGCTACAGCTGTTATGGTACTCAGATCAAGGCACTCATTTTGTAAACAATTTAATGAAGGCACTTACACATTCGTTCCAGGTCACACATAAATTTAGTTCTCCTTATTATCCTCGTGCTAATGGATTGGCCAAAAGTACAAACAAATATTTGCTGAATATCCTTCGAAAATTGATCATGGAATCATCGGAAAGATGGGATCAACTGCTACCTGCAGTGTTATGGGCATACCGGACTACCTACAAGGTAACAGCAGGATTGACACCTTTCAAATTAGCTTATGGCTTAGAAGCAATAGCACCAATGGAGATAGTTATACCAAGTTTACGAGTAGCCATTACCCAGAAACTGCTACCGGAAGACTCACTGTCATTTCGGTTGGACACACTCAGAGAGTTAGATGAGCACCGATGGCTCAGTTTCTTAACTATGCACGAAGTTCAACTAAGACAGGCAAGGACGCACGATCGAAACTTGAAAACTCCAGTGTTTTCGGTAGGACAGTTGGTACTTTTCTATAATGCAAAGTCAAATAGATCCGCAGGTAAATTCAAATTACGGTGGTTCGGCCCTTACAAGATCGCAAAGCAAATTGGTCCAGCAACTTTTTGGTTGACTACGTTGACCGGAAATCCACTTCCAAAAGCAATCAACGGCTCGAAGCTACGACCGTATCAAAGCGCTACTAGTCCGCATTAAATCATTCGGCGGTGGATCGCATTTTTTTAGCTTTTGTTTTTTACTTTTCATTCTGTTCTTTCTTTTCTTTTTTAAATAGCCGTGTTTTGTCATAAGCCGCCCTCCTTACCAATTACTCAAGCATGCATGCCAAATTAAAAGCAATATCATTCCAGCACTGCACAATGATAACCATCACTTCCTACCCCCCCCCACCGTAATGTCTGTACTTAAGCTCTTCGGTTGCGCCAAAAAACGCTATTGTGTTCTTGTGATTGTGCTCGTGTCTTCTGTGTACTGTGTATTCATGTGTTGTGATCTGTGTATTCGTGTTCACGTGCAAAATGGAAGCATTGGCGAATTTCACAGCTTTCCATGATGGTATCCCTACCGAGGTAGGAGATTACCTGCGTATCCGAGGGTTGGCCAACTTCGCTGAGCTGCCATGGCACTCAGTGGAAGCCCATCCCTTCTTCGCACAAATCATCCCTGCCATCGCCCAATCCCCCATCGTTGAACGACAATGGCTCTTCCCCTCCCTACCATCTAGAATCATCATAACCTTCCAGGCCTTCGCCGAAGCCTTCCGTCTCACCCCACAAGCCCGCGAAAATGGCCCAAGCATCCCTATAGCTCGAATGGTAGAACGTTTTCCCCGATTTTCATCAAATGAATACGCCATTCTCTACCGCCCCGAACCTGAAAAAACCGTATTAGAGTTCTTAGTTGCGATCCTTAACCTCCAAAAACGCACATACGGTATCTCCCACCCATTCTATTCCGCCATCGACCTTGCCGCACGAGAACCCGTTAATTTCGCCTCATTTTTCTTTCACCGAATCCATAAGGAGTGCGTCGCCATAGTGAAACAAGTCAACAAAGGAACCACCCCTCGATCCACACTTCCCCACATCCTTTCTTTCCTCTTCCCAACCATACTCGCCGCTCAACCACCACCACGAGGACCAGTCTTAAGGCACGAAGAGTCAGTTCAACTACTAGAAGATGAGGAAGAAGAAGATGAAGAAGAGCTCAATCAGTTGTTCCGCAGGAAACATATCAGAATTAGCTCCTCAGAAAGTGAAGCACAAGGCTCAGCTGGCAAAGTTAACGATGACGATAAAGACGAAGAGAAGAACGAAGAAGAAACCTTCCATGATACAGCAACTTCAATGCACAATGAATCATCGGTAGAGCAACAAGAACAACAGGATCAAGTAGAAACAGAATCCATCTCGACCGAAAAAGAATCAGAGCAATAGGAAAATGAGCAACAATCTAATCAAGATGAACTAGACAAGCTACTGAAGGCAGCGGAATCTACAGAAGCGCACAATGCAGAAACGGAACTAACAAACAAGGTAACAACTACTCACTCTGCCCTCCCCAAAACACCGCCTGTTAACCCCATTTCCCAACCGGAACCACCCCGCAACCCCATCAAGCCCAGTCACCCCACCGGAACTACCGAAACCTCGACATCCTCCCTCAACTATTCACCACCGAATTCACAACAACTCCTCACCGGAACCTCGCCGCAACATCGCCCTCCTCTGCCACCCCATCCCATTCCAGTTTTTTTGGAATTAGAAGCCATGGGTCGCCTCTTAATTAATCTATCCCAACAACTGCCGCAACATCTGAAGCAAGCCACAGACGATGCACGAGAAGAATTCCAAAGGAAATTGGAAATAATGGAGGCGGATATCACCCCTCTTCAGGAAGAATTACAAGCAGCAAGAGTGGAAAATCATGCACTACATGAGCAGATCAAGCAACTACAGGCTACACTCCAAGCACAAGAAGAAAGCTCAAGCCAGCGAGATAAGGCATTAGCTGAAAAAGACGAATTACTGATAGCTACCGACACCGAAATAATAAAGTTAAAACAAACAATCAAAGATACAGACGATACAAGAATAGCACTAGGAAACCTACTGGAAGAAACAAGACGCCAGTTGCAGGACACAGTACAGAAATACCAAGAGCAGCAGAGAGAAGCAAAGCAGGCAGTAGAAGAGCTACAGAGAACAAAAGAATCACTAGATGAGGTGAACTCTATCCTTAAACATCAATTACTTAGGGAAGCTAAACATCAAAAAGAATTAGCGAATGTCCGCAAAGAACGAGATGCCTACCATAAAACCATACAGTTCCAGAATCAACAGTTTGAAAGACTGGATAATCAGGTACGAAACGAGAAAGACAGAATCAATGAGATGCAGAAACAAGTAAAGGACATGAAGACAACAAGAGATGCGGCATTATCAAACGATTTTTATTTACAGGAGGCCTTTTTGCAAACACAGGCCGAAATTTTGCTTACTGAAGCTATCACACTTAGTTCCGTTAGAGTAGGTGCGCAGATTTTAGAACCCGACACCCTTAAACAATTATTAGAAACCCTTAAGAAAAAAATAGCCCGCACATTTAGATTAGCAAGAAATATGTATCTAGAAGGAATCGTAGATGAACAATGAGTTTTGTAATCAAAATCACTTGCGGGTTCGAGTCCACCGTGCGTGCCAGTGTTAGACGGCCACCAGAGTAGGACAAATGTATGCCGGATGTAACGGAGTTCCTTGAATTACACGCGAAAAGTTGGTACACGCATCTTGTAATTCTATATAAAGTAATGAAAAGGGAATGGTCGAGAGAGATGTTTTTCCTGGAATTGTCAGATTGTCCGCCTTGATATTTGTTAGAGTATTGTTACACTATTGTGAAGTTCTGAGTGTTGTTAATGTTGATCTCTGTTCTGTCTGCATCGTCTGCTTACACTGAAGTTCACTGTGATGACTGTTAAGTGACGGATTGTGTGTCTGAGTACTGTTTCCGCATAGTATTGCTATATGCTCTTCGGTCGTTGAAGTAGTTTAATTCAGTGTGAGTAGTTATATTACTACGTTATTTGATTTGACAACTTAATACACTGTGGAGTATGTTATGTTTGTTTTACTGAACTTATTGCATTCGGTGACGAAGACGAATTATTACTTTCGGTAAACGTAAACTTTTAATTGAGATCGTTGTAAGTGTTGTGACAAACGAATCTGTCGGTTAAAGTAGTATCTCCGGTTGATTACTACTATTAACATTGTAGTCCAGACTACTGCTCTGTTCCAATGGCCAGGTAGTCTGAAGAAGTACGGTACCCAGGAATATAGAAAGCCAGTCTCGCCCAGTTAATGTTAATGATTTGAGCTAAGACACGCAGTAGTGTTGTTGTTGATTGTAAAGAAGGTTTGGGAAATTGGTACAGGGCCTTTGTCTAACAGACCCCTACCACTCCCAAGAACCCACGCTGGTCTGGTAACATTTTTTTGGTAATGATACTGAAAGTTTAACCCATTTTACGATAAAACACTGTTTCATGTTTAACATTTGTTCGGTAACGATTTTGGTTGGTCAGCGTTACTGTTTCTCTAACACGTTAACACTTAATGATGCATGCACACACATACATATGCATACACACATATGCATACATACATGCATACACATACACACATAGATACATACACACACATAGATACATACATATACATAAACACATACACACTCATTGACACACACACATACACATAGACAACACACACATATACCTACACACATACACACATAATGATGCATACACACACATACACATGCATACACACACATATGCATACATACATGCATACACATACACACATAGACACATACACACACATACACATGCATACACACATACAAACACATATACACACACACATACACACATAGACACATACACACGTAATGATGCATACACACATACACATGCATACATAGACACACATAATGATGCATACACACACATACATATGCATACACACACATATGCATACATACATGCATACACATACACACATAGATACATACACACACATAGATACATACATATACATAAACACATACACACTCATAGACACACACACATACACATAGACAACACACACATATACCTACACACATACACACATAATGATGCATACACACACATACACATGCATACACACACATATGCATACATACATGCATACACATACACACATAGACACATACACACACATAGATACATACACACACATACACATGCATACACACATACAAACACATATACACACACACATACACACATAGACACATACACACGTAATGATGCATACACACATACACATGCATACATAGACACACATAATGATGCATACACACACATACATATGCATACACACACATATGCATACATACATGCATACACATACACACACATAGATACATACATATACATAAACACATACACACTCATAGACACACACACATACACATAGACAACACACACATATACATACACACATACACACATACACACATAATGATGCATACACACACATACACATGCATACACACATATATGCATACATACATGCATACACATACACACATAGACACATACACACATAGACACATACACACACATAGATACATACATACACATAAACACATACACACTCATAGACACACACACATACACATAGACACACACACACATATACACACACACAAACACACATAGACACTTACACACATAATGATGCATACATACACATACACATGCATACACACACATACACGTATATATATTGATTTCTAACCATTTTGTTTTATATGTTAGGTATTATGGATCCCAGGAGAGAGAGAAAGGCGAAACTCACTCTCATAAAAAGTCTTATGAGAGCAAGAGTTACGTCAGATACTCTAGGGGCCATAATGCAGGACTACGCAGAGATGTCTGATGAGGAGCTGGATTATACGATCCAGATGCTTACGTGATCAGACGAGGGCTCTTCTGCGGCTCCACACGTAGGAAGAGAGCTATCTGCTCATAGGTATGTTTTTTTTCATAAACTTTTTTAATGATATATCGCACATATTTTTATTTATTTCTATCTATCTATTTTCAGGACACGTATACCACCTCCAGCACGTGATAGCAGAGCAGAGACGTTGCCTATGAGGACATGCATAGGCACATTAGGACTAGAGTGCGACATAGAGCCAGAGGGGAATATTGTATACATAGGAAATGGATTGGAGTTCAAGAGGAGAATGTGCACACTATGCGACTCTTACCTGCGCTTTATCCACTTACCGTGGAAGTAAGTAAAAGTTTTACATATAAATTGAAATATATATCTTATGTTTTATTTATATTACGTTTTTTATTTTTGTAGTGAGCATGATGAGAGGGATAAAAAGTACGTGCTCAATTCACTTGAGATGGAGTTTGGGACAGGGTGGTCTCTTAAATGGTGTTTAAAAGAGATGCGGACACTTATGGCGCATCGTCGTGACAATGCACGGTATGTATGTATATGAGAGAGAGAGAGAACACTAATCTCGATATTAGGGTTTTGAAATCCCTAATTTAAAAACTCTAATTCAACCTTTTAGCCATATGTTTGAAGTATATGTAGACCTCCGACGTCCTACTAGAGAGATGTCTCTCCTCCCAACCTTATGCCTCTATATATAGCTACTCAAATCAACGAGGATCATAATATATGTAAAGATATATACACATCATGTAGATAGGATACATAAATATAAAATGGAGTAGATATATTATGCATCACACATACATGCCTAAATGCACACATAAATATATATATATACATACTAACATATTTACATGTACATATTTACACATACATGTACATGCACACATAAACATATATATACATGCATACATATTTACATGTACATATTTACACATAGACACATATACATATATACATGTACACAATTATAAACACTTGCATATATTACGTACATGAATACATGAATATTTCACATAAATGCATATGCATATATACACATATGCATATTTAACACATGTATACATATATCACACACATGCAAACACATACATATACATGAAATACATATATATGCATACTAATATATGTATACATATAATACACATGAATACACACACATATGCATACATACATGATAAAAATTTACTCCTCGAAGATAAAGCTATATATAAAATAATTAGGCATACCCCTGAGCTTCATGTTCTAACTTAGAAGAACATGATTTCATCTCTCTAGTAGGATTCATCGTTATTCAAGTTAATAAAAAAAACCTATTATCTGATATCCATTCAGAAGCTTCAAGTTACTATCTAATCTGCTCATATGTTTTCATTATTGCCATCATTTTGGTAAGACATCAATATAGTCTCATCTTCATTATCCTTATTGATTTCATTTATTTCTTCTATTGTTAAATCTATGTTCTCATGAATCACATCATCTATTGGTGGATTAATATCTATTTCTGGTAATTCCTCTTCCTCATCAGTAGAATCAGCATGTAGAGAATTATCCTCTTCATCAAAAAGATTAGTATCATTATCATGTATAATGAGTCTAATTTCTATTCCAGATGTTGATGTATCAGTATCTGATGCTGAATCATCAATAGGACTTTCTTCAATCTCTCTAACAATAAACTGTTCAAACAATGACCTACCTCTAGGTTGCACATGAATGACTTGCCACCAAGGATGAGCATCTGGGTTTTTATAAAAAAATGCTTGTTCAATATGCCTAGGAAGAATATATGGTTCTTTAGTACATCGCATTACCTTGGAAGAATCAATTGCCCAAAACCAAGATAATTCCTTTCTTATTGTAGAATTACTACCTTTATACTCCGCTCGATACCAGTCAACCTTCAAAATGACCTATCAAAATATATAACAACAAAAACGTCCCATTATTAGGTGCTTAAAAAAATAACTAACTCTAAAAAAAATATATAAACTTTTTTCTACCTGTTTGAATGTACGAAATGAAATTTCGTAGATACCAACAATAGTTCCTACATAACCAAGTTCGCTATCTATAAGGTTCGTGTCTTTTGAGCTAGCACGTGATAGTTGCTTGAAACAAGCAACAATACTAGAATCCTCTGTTTTACGTAAAGAATCAATGGCTTTGATTCTAATATGCTGTCCAAAAGCCCACATATTAGTGAACATTCGAGCCTGCAAAATAAATTCAATTAGTAAATAGAAACTAACATACATATATGAAAAAAATAAAATACATATTTTAATAAAATTACCTTTTGTTCACAACCTATCATTAACTCTCTTTGCTCATTTGAGATTTCTTCATTATTTGCGTTGGCGCGTTGCAAACGACTATATAGCCAATCCGTGAAAGAAGTATATCTGTAATCTCATTATTATCGAGATTACGTCTAGATCTTTTGTTTTTTCGCCTTTTACTTTGGAGACTTTGAAGTTCCTCCTACTCGCTAAGGAATGCTTGCATGCATTCGCTATTATATGCTACAAAAGTAGAAACATCATTTTTTTCTTGAAATGTAAATAAGAATGGAACCCCCTTACCTGATAATACCTCATCTGTTATTTTTGAAGAAGACTCGTTGGTCCATGCACGTGGAGCTTCTTCATGAACTCTTTCAAGGTACTCACTAACGTAATACATGCACTCTTCAAGCATCCAACCCTTTGCCATGGATCCTTCTGGTTTTGCTCTTTGTCGCACGTAACCTTTTAGTATTCCCATAAATCGCTCGACCCAAAACATCCATCGAGTGTTGACAACACCAGCAATCTCTATCTCATCTACAAGATGGACTAGTAAATGAACTTGAATATCAAAAAATGAAGTAGGAAGTTCTTTTTCCATCAAACATAGTAGCTCTTTGCATTCACATTTTTTTTGTGGGATCGAATTTTTATCGATCTCTTTGGATGTAATCCACCTATACAAATCAGAAAAACAATTGTAAAGAAGTTAATTAAAAAATAAAAGATATCCAATATTCATACACATTAAATATAAAAGTATCATAATTACCTTATAAGTGATCCAAGACGATAGATCACATCTCGTACTCCTTTCGTTGTACATCCATCGATAACCAAAGGTAAAATATGTTTCAAAAAGTTATGCCAGTCATGGGTCTTTAACCCAGATAAGCTCTTATCATCCATAGTAAACATGTTTTGAAACGATGCTCCATATCCTGTAGGAGTCTTGATCAATTGAATTCTATTGTTGATAGTCTATATCTCTTTTGTTGTAAGTACCCAAGGAGCAGATGCATAAGTCGTTTCTTGTCGATGTCTATCAAAAACTAGCCATAACTTTGGTTTGGATTTTTGATCTTTCAAATCATTCCTTGATGTTGTGGTATCTTTTAGTCCAAGAAGATGCTGCCATAGTGAATAACCAATATTTTTGAATATATGCATAGGATCAAGAAGATGACATACTTTTAACTCTTTCCAATACTCCAAAGAATACCATATTGATATGTTCTCTGCGAGTGCCAATTTCCCTTTACCTCTGTTCACATACTCATTATCTAAATCATCACTGAAGATTTCTGCTTCTGGATCTATCAGAGGTCCATCTGTCCATTTTTTATACCAATCCATAGGCGTCATAGGTTTTGGATACTGGCCTGTTTCAAGCTTTCCATTAAAATGTATCGCTTCTCTTTTAGAACTTAATGGATGATCATCAGGCAAGAATCGTTGATGTCGAAGATAAATATTTTTGTTGAGATTCTTACTATAGATTGATCTCAACCAATCACCACAATATGGACAAGCTTTATAACCCTTAGTAGATATTCCTACATCATGGAAAATGATAAAAATATAATTAGATTAAATCATATTTATTTACATGCATATTGAATAAAAAAATTACATCAATACCTGAACAAACGCCATATCCAGGAAAATCGTGAATAGTCCAAGCCACAATACCACGAATCGTAATATGTCTTTCATTGATGCTTTTCGATACATCAATGACATTAATACCTCTCCATAACTCTTGAAGATCGTCAATGAGAGGAGCAAGATATACATTCATATCTTTAACTTTTCTTTTGCTTGGGATTAAAAGTGAAAGCATTAAATGTTCCTTTTTAATGCTAAGATATGGCGGAAGATTGTAGTTTATGACTACCATTGGCCATGTTGACCATTTACGGGATTTCATGGAGAATGGATTAACCCCATCTAATGCAACTCCTAACTTTAGATTCTGTGGATTTTGTGCAAATTCAGGCCATGTAGAATCAATATGCTAAAAAGCAACACTATCATGAGGAATTCTGATTATTCCATCAGTACTTTTGTGATCATGTCCCCAAGTCAAAAGCTTTGATAATTCGGGGCTTTGAAACATATTGCTAATCCGTGGAGCCAATGGAAAATGTCTCAATACCTTTTTCGGGATTTTACCTTCTTCACCCTTATATCGAGGAGATTGACATTTGGGACATGTCAAAGAGTCTGCATATTCACCTCTATATAAAATACAATCGTTAGGACATGCATGTATACATTGATAATCTATACCAAGATTGTTGATTATCTTCTTCATTTCATCATGTGAGGTAGGAAGAATATTCTGACTTGGTAAAAACTTTTCAGATAATAACCTGTAAGTTTATCAAAAAAAGATATATTAAAAAAGGTAAATAAATATATATACATATATACATGCAGGTTTTTATTCTTACTTTAGATAAGGTAAGAACAAGAACTTGAATTGAATAGATACTTTTTGTCCATGCATCTTTTAAAACTATTAATGCATCTTTCGAAATATTTACGCAAAACAATCGTATCCTGTCAATTCACACATATGTTCATATAATGGTGACCTGGATGAATCGCATGCACAGAGGTTACTCAAGATAGAGCAGGATTTCTCGGGTATGCAGTAAACCTCTTGCACGTCAATGATGAGCATCTGAACTTTAGGATACAAAGTGGACTACTCCATTATAATCAGATTGATGTCTCTTGAGTAACCTCTGTGCATGCGACTCATCCAGGTCACCATTGCGAATATTTGGAAAGATGCATTAATAGTTTTAAAAGATGCACGGACAAAAAGTTTCCATTCAATTCAAGTTCTTGTTCTTACCTTATCTAAAGGAAGAATAAAAACCTGCATGTATTCATATATATATATATTTATTTATGCATATATATATATAAATAGATAGAAAATTGAAATTTATACCTTAATAGTGTCCAAACAGATACATTACTCCATCCAAAACAATTTTGAAGGTTGAGAATAAGTAAGCTTGCATTTAGTCGTGTCAAATGACTTCCTTCATATACATGCTTTAGACATTCCTCTCGAAGATATTTCTCATTTTTAGAAATATCCATGCTCTCACTGTCATTTTGATACCAATCCTCAATAAAATGTGCCATGCCATCATCTTCATCATTGTCACACAAATCTTGTACTTTATCATCTTTTGAATATAGATCTTTCAACTTTGCATATTGCACAAGCTTAGTTTTGCGTAGCCTCCTCATGGAAGCTTCTGATAAATGAGGTCTTACTGGTAATTGTGAATGTTGTGGACGAATATCATCAACATCATATGTTGGAATCCACACATATAAATAAAACTCATTAGTATTCCATAAATGAATAAAAATTAAACTTCAAATATAAAATTAAGTATATAACTTATTAAACATGGATAAAATTTTTATTCTCTCTAGCTAAAAGGTGCTCTTGGAGGTCTACGCCATCCATAATTCACTAATAGTTCATCACCAGCATGTAATGTAGTAATAGCATTGACAACTATGTATCTTGATACATCTCTACTCACGTATGGTGATTCATGACTATTTTCACGCTCCTCAAATGTGCAATTAGTCCTTGAACTATTATGTAACCCTCGACTACTATTTATTAAACCTGCTATATTTCCATGTGTGTAAGGTCTTCCATCAATATATAATCTTTCATTTTCTACATGTAAAATCCTTCTACTAGTAAGGGATGCTGCGTTCAAGCATATTCCATAAGTACTCATGCTTTGAACATAACGTGAAAGTCGATGCCAATCTCCCCATCCATATATAGGACCACAAAATGACATAAGAGTGACTTCAAAGTTCGGAGGCACATACAAATCCTCTACAATAAAGAGACCATGACTAGCATTAGTAATAGTGGATGGAGCAATCATATAGCGATTACCCCAAAAGTTGAAAACCTCTCCATCTAAAGCAAGTGGTCCTCTATTCCATCCTCGATATCTTCTTCTATCATATGTTTGTACTAAAGAACGATCACGAGCTGGCAATGAATAATCTCCAGCCGTTTCATTCTCTAAACCAGGAGGTAGAGGATTTCTAGAAACCTCTTCTTGTAATTGATGAACAGCAAGTCCATGACGTGTACGAGGTATATTATTATTATGAGAAAAATCATCATCATCATCATCATCATCGAGCAAGTATTCCTGTATATCAATAATAATTTGATTTTATACATGGTTTTTAAATAAAATAATGACATTAATATATATAGAAAATACATACCCAAGCATTTTCACGTTGACTAGGTGATGGTGCATGCTCAAAAGTACCATACTCTGCCTCATGTTGAATACATTCCAATCGTGGTCTTCGATACGTGCCATAACAAGAGTTACACCAACATATAATATGCTCTTGATAGTAAAATTCATCATTATTCCTATCGGAGGACACATGTGAAGTCGTTGCATGGGTAGGAGGTGGTGGAGTACCCTCTGATTGATCAGAATCTGCACATCATAAGAAACATAAAAAAAAATATAAGTTATGTATCCATCAAATATAGTTAAAATTAAATATTTCATATACTTACAGTATAAAGTCCTTGCACGATGAGGATACGGTGGTGGAGTTCCATCTGATTGATCAGAATCTACAAATAATGGTATTTGATATTAATAATTTGATTATCTACATAAATAAAAAATTCACATATACATATTTAAACATACACACATATTCACATATACACATTTACACATACACACATATTCACATATACACAACTACATATTATTGTGGGATAAATGCATGTATTTTGTATGAATGAGTGTATATGCATGCATGTGTGTGTACGTATATATGTGGATATGTATATGTGTGTTTATGTTATATGTATGTATATGTGTATATATATACATATATGCATGCGTATATGTTTGCATGTATATGTGTATGTGGGTATGTGTATGTGTATGTGTATGTGTGTGTATATATGTGTATGCATTCTGACTTTTTTTTCTGTTTGAGATTAAATTAACAGGAGATATTGTATGGTCGAAAAAAATAAGAGGCGAGCTAACATACCACCTGAGTCGTGGCAGTTTTTTCGTAGACAACTACGTCTTCAGGAGTCATTTCCTCAGCAGAAGGTACACAAATTAATAGTTTATATTTATAATTTTTAGATATTTTAGTAATTTTCTACATTTAATTTATGTTTTTTTTTTCTTGAATAAACAGGCTGCTGCAAAGAAGAGAGTGGAGTCGGGCCACACATCGCACTTAGGCCAAATGGGCCATAATGGTTTTGTAGCTACGTTTGTAAGTATATGTGTTATTGTGAGTATATTTTTTATTTTAGTTAAAATGCAAGAAACTAATGTTTTTTATTTGTTTCATTGCAGCGAAAGGATTATGGCCGATAACCTACGAAACACGAGATCGAGTATGCTACACATTTTGGATATCGGCGTTTGGGCGAGTATATACAAGATCATCCTGATGCCTTTGTGAGTATTTTTAAATTTTATATAATCATTTTGTTGTTATGAATGTTTTAATTATTTTATTGATTTATGTTTGTTATATGTAATACATGAGTATTATGGGGAGACAAATATGGATGAGGTGGAGAGACAAACACAGGAGGGACGATCTCGATCGTCACGGGGTGATCATGACGATGAGGATGAGGAAGATCAGGATGATCATGATATTGCTGATGATGATGATGATCATGATGATGATGATTAGGATTTTAGTTGATTATGACATTGGATTATATATATTTACATTGATATATATATATATATATATATATATATATATATATATATATATATATATATATATATATATATATATATATATATATATATATATATATTTATCTATATATTTTTCATTTCAGTTATGTTATGAATTGTGTGTATGGTATTAAGTAATGAAGAGTTTTGTTCTATTGATTGTTATTATTGTTTATATTAAGCATGTGTTTTAATACTTTAATTATATAATTCATTCATATGTGTGTACCTAAGTGTATATGTATGTGTGTGTATATGTATGTATGTGCATGTGTATGTGTGTGTATATGTATGTATGTGCATGTGCATGTATAAGTGTATATGTGTGTATGAGTATGTGCATGTGCATGATTATGTGTGTGTATATGTATATGCATGTATATGTATAACTCTATGTGTATGTGTGTGTATGTGCATGTATATGTGTATATGTATGTATGTGCATGTGTATGTGTGCATATATGTATGTATATGCATGTGCATGTATAAGTGTATATGTATGTATCAATATGTGCATGTTCCTGTGTATGTGTGTGTATAAGTATAACTCTCTGTGTATGTGTGTGTATGTGCATGTATATGTGTATATGCAGGTATATGCATGTGTGTGTGCATCTTCATCATGTATAAGTGTATGAGTGCATATCAATAAGTGTGAGTATGGTATGTAATGAAAATAACACAATTCAAATGATCTACAAATAATAGAAATTGTACTTACAATTGTTAGCCATAGTTTTTGCTTGGTTAGCTTCTTGAATAACCTGCAATAAAGAGAGAGAAAAGAGAGAGAGAGAGAGAGAGAGAGAGAGATCTAGAGAGAGAGAGAGAATTCAAAGAGAGAAAGATGTAGAAAGAGAGAAACAAAGACAAAGGGAGACAATAACAGAGAGCTTAAGCAAAACAACAATTCTGCATATACTTGCTTCAGCTCGTAAGCACTGTCGGGATGAAATCCCGCAGGGAGTGTGCACTGAGTTTTTTTCAAAAGTTCATTTTTTTTGAGTTTTTGTGTGATGTTTTGATTAAAGAGGGTATATTTTGTGCATGATTTTACTAATTTGATTGTCTGTGTGATGCAAAATCATGTAAGAGATGTGTGTTAGAACCGTGTGTATAAATAACTGATATTAGATCCATGAAAACCTTAGGTTTGACCCTTGAAACTGACTGGAAACATGAGTTTACCCCCTGAAAATCGGACTTGAACCCTTGGAAACCCTTGGAGTTTAGGCCGAAACTGTAAATAAACCCATGAATTGGCGAGTTTGAGGTAATTGTGAGCAAACCCTTAATTTTCCCGACCAAAAACCCTAGATCGGATCCTTGAAATTGGCGGTTATCCTATGTCAAACCCTAAAACCCAATTAAATTGCGAATATCCAGTGTGAAATTGAAACCATAGTTTAGGGGAAAATTAAAAGACTACCAAAAATAGAAAGTTCATTGAGGAGGTTAGAACGTTCTAGAAGGAAGTCTTAGGGAGGGGCCTATAAATAAGTCCAAACTCATTTGTTTCTTCCCCATTTTGTGGATTGCCCTTGTGGATCGTCTCCTCCAGCTTGATGATTTTTTGGATATTATATGAAGTGATTGCGGAGGATACTTGAAGTAAAGAGCGGACCGAAGTGAAGACCTAGAAGAAAAGCTTGGACTGCAAAGACCGAAGCGGAATCCTGTGGGCGATTTCTCGCACTATAGCGAGGGATCTATTTTATATTGGCCGATCCGCACTGTAGCAGCGGCGTTTATATTGTATCATCACACCGCACTGTAGCGGTTTTAATGTACCATCGGCCCACACTGTAGCGGCCTGTTTGTATCATTCATTTTATTGGAGGCTTCAGTTCCGTTTTGGATTGTATCTTCGAGCTTGATCTACATCACGTGTTTCACTGCGGTATCCGATCGTCTCTTTCCGACACCCACGGTCCCACGTCTCGACACTTTCGAGGGGCAAGGGGCCCTACGAGGATTGCGCATGCTCTGGAGAGCACAGACGAGGTGCCCAGCGTGCAGACGCCGCTCGCAGGACAGTGGGAACGGCGCACCAGAGCGGGGCCTGATCCAACCCCACGCGCCGGCTTCCCGCCACGACCTCCTTCTTCCCGACACCTGAACCCGACGTGAAGCGAGGCGGTTGCCCGGTGATCCTCATCGTGTCACCTACTCCTTGAGGAAAGAGACAAGAACCTCGGCATCAGACAGATATTTCCAGGTACTAGCATTTCAAGTTATTTGAAATTTTGCATTGCTTCACATACACTGCTGAAACAGAAAGATTGTCTTGCTGCTTGAGTTTGAGCATCCACACTTTGCATTAGTTTAGTCCATACGTGTGTGAATTTTTTTTCTTGTTAAGACTAGGGATTTACTGATTTCATAGCTTAGACAGAACATTAGAAAACTTATCACAAAAAGGGGGAAAATACATTGAAATTTTGGGAATTGAAGAGAGGACAGTTCGACTAGACTTTGGCCTAGGCAAGTCAGAGAGCTTAGACTGACCTTTACCTCCTGGCTCGTGACTCATCAAGCCTCTTCTCTGATCTCTACTCTGAGCTTAGAGAGATAGTTGAACCACTTACACTGGACCTTGTGCTACATTCTAGGACAGAGCAGAGAAGAGAGATGGAGGATATATTCAAGGAAATGGTAATAGAGAAACAAGGGACCCGCGTAGTCCAAGCGGTATTGAGAGAAAAAGGAAAGTTTACAGGCTTGAATGTAACCGAGTACCTAGATGTTTTTGAGGAACAGGCACGGATTTATGGTCTACCCAAGGATGTGTTTACACATTACTTCACACGGGTAGTATCAGGATCCATTTTAGCCCCTATTACAGCACATATAGCAAAGCCTTGGTCCGAATTCAGAAAAGAATTGCATAAGTTGTTTTATTTGGAAGATTTTTCCCAACACAGTAGAGAAGGGTTCTTGCAGTGGATAAGCTCTCCGAAGCCCACTACATCCCTCACTCAACTTTTGAATGAGTTCTTGAGAAGATATGAACAACTTCCGCAAGCCGATTTAGATGCTTTGAAACCTGACCTAGTTATATCTTTCCTTAGGATCTTAAGTCTTGAAGACAGGACTGAGGTCGAAAGGAGGATTGAAGAGCCTAGGAAGAGATTTGGATTGACTGAAGACTGGGGTGTAGTGAGGAGAGAGGTAGAAGCGGTTGCCCAAATGAGGCAATGCCAGGCGGTGTTATACGATAGACCTGCAGTGGTAACACCACAACCGCCTAGGGAAGCTCCACTTCTGGCAATTCCGAATGTGCCTGCAACGTCAGCTTTTGCTAATGTTGCATCCACTTCGCGATCGCCGATGGAGCTACAACTTGAGATTCTCAGTCGGCAGATAGAGAATCTTATGACAATGCAGGCATCTATGTCAAAAGAAATGGCCAGTATTCACAATAAGGTTAATTCTATGGGATATCAGGACCCCACTCCTCCTCAGGCGAGTACGAGTTATGTAGATACATTACAGAGAGGCACTATGCCCGTTCCAAATATGCAAGGCTATGTGATGCCACAGCCTGCACCTCTAGTGCAGCCTGTTGCCCAACAGACACCTGCACCACCAATGCAACCTACATTTCAAAGAAACACTGGACCTTTTGAGAGATGAGCGTCTGATGGGTTTGGAGGGGCTAAGAGATGCGTATGGTGTGATGCACAAGAGCATTTTTCATATGCCTGTGAAGAGCTTAAGCTAGCAAAAGATCATCAACTGGTGATAGATATCGATAAGAAGTTATGTGACTTCAGGACCCGCCTTCCTCTACCTGTGAATTGGGGAAAGGGGGGAATGAAGAAGTTTTATGAAGATTTATCTGGCAATAATGCAAGTACATCAGCTGCACGATTAGAACTTGTAGAGGAGGAAGATGAAAAAGTGCCTAGACCTCGACCCCAAAGAAATTATTCCATAGAGGCTTTAGTGAGGGCTAGGGATGCCATTATGCAGAAGACTGCCTGGAAGTCTCCTGTTGATGAATCCTCGGTCTATTCGCACATAGCAAATGTAGAAGAAAAGAGGAAGAGAGATGAGAGTCAGGAAGAGACTGAGCCAGAAAGAAGAGTGACCAGAAAGCAAAGCCAAGAGGCCGAAGAAAAGGCTAAAGAGCCAGAAAAGAAAGTACAATTCAAAGAGCCTGTTGTTTCAAAGGAAGAGGCAAAGAAGAAAGAGATAAGATAGGGAAAGAGGCCGGTTGGGCCAACTAAGATTCAAGAACTGACTAAAGAGAAAGAGAAAGAACTAGAACCTGTTCAAAAGAAAGATGAAATTCAAGAAAGTATTCAAGACGCTGAAAAAGAAAAGAAGAAGAAAAAGAAGAGAACTCCAAAGGCTGTATTAATTTCTGAGTTGGAAAGGAAAAATGATGCAAGAGAGATATTAAATGACATTTTACTGAAGAGCCAAGTGACCATGTCCTTGGAGCAGGTCTTCTCCATAGCGAAGCCTGAGTTCAAGGACAGTTTTATAAAGCTGGTTAAGAGAAAGAGGTTTCCACTACCTAAAGATGTAGAGATGGAAGAAGCACCTGAAGATATTCAAGTGACAAATGAAGCAGTTACATTGAGTGATACATCTGATGATGATGATGATGAGGTTGCCAGGTGTCATAAAAATTCTCTAGGTCCTATCATACCTGATGATGAAATGAGGAAGACAGAAGTGAGTTTAGCAGGACCTTTTGGGCGAGAGGAACACCTGAGATGAAGGTGAAGCTAGGGAGCAATGAGGAGTCATGTTTTGCTCTGGCCTTGATTGATTCAGGATCAGAGATAAATGTGATTTCTAAGAAGCTCTATGATAAGTTTAGGTGGCCGATTGATAAAGATCATGGATGGAGGATGAGGACAGCGGATAATGGTTCAGGAGCACTGCTTGGGGCATGCGCCTTTGTGCCTGTGACCATAGGTGGGATTTTTGAGGAATTTCACTTCTTTGTCCAGGACCATTGTTCATATGAGGCTATCCTTGGGCAACCCTTTATAGCTGAGGTGAGAATGGAGACTAAGGCCATGGATGATGGATCTGCTTATGCCAGAATCCGATCTAGATCTGGCCTTCATTCTTTGCAAGTGATGACGGTGTGTCCAAATCACTCTAGAAATAGAAAGAATATAAGGAAGAAACCTATTAACTCACATGACCATGATGAGTGTATGCCTGTTGGAGAGTATGGAGCTTCTGCTGATCAAAATTTCTGTTAGGATCCACTGTTGAGCGACACAACAGTGGGAGTTGGTTTGATGTCTCGCATGACTTTGTACATAGTTTTGAAAGTTTTTCTATTTATTCATCTGCATTCAAGTTGCTATGCTTACAGAAAGAAAATGTTTCAAATAAATTCAGAAAAGTTCATGAGAGATACTATAAGGATTTAGGAATGATGTTAGCTGATGAGAAGATTGAAGATGTGATCCAGTTGGAGAGAAGTTCGACTACTCTGGAAGAGCTTGAGCAGGCATTTGAGAGAAATGAGAAATCAGAAATCATTATGCTCAGCTCTATCCAAGAGTATGAGATGATTGAGGAATTTATGAGAGAGCATGAAGTAAGTTTAAATACAAAGTATAAGACTGTGGATAAGAAAGTGAAGCCTATAGCTCAGCCATTGCCAGAAGATAGTCATGAGAAATATCTGCGAGTGTCAGATGACCCTATGCTGAGACGAAGAGAGCTCATAGGGCATCATTTTACTGATGAGACTATTAAAGAGATCAAGTTTGGAGAGAAATTATTTCTGAGGAAAGAAGAGAAACAGAAATTTATTGAAGTCATCAAGAAACACGAAAAAGCATTCGCACTTTTCCCACATGAGAAAGGTTGTGCAGACCCGAAACAAGTACCTCCCATGATTATCTTTACAGTGCCACATATACCATGGAATATCCGGCCTATACCAGTCCCAAAGGCTCACTTGCCTGAGCTGATGAGACTGCTAAAGGAAAAGATTTCCATGCGGATATTGGAACCCTCCTCGGCTCCATATTCGAATAGGTGGTTTACTGTGCCTAAGAAAAATGGGAAGCTTCGTTTCATTCAGGATCTGCAACCTGTGAATAAAGTCACAATTAGAAACGTAGGGACAGGACCCATAGTGGATGAGTTTGCTGAAGCATTTGCTGGGCATTCCATCTACTCTATGGGAGACCTGTATTCAGGTTATGACCAGTTTTACTTGGCTATGGAGAGTAGAGACATTACGACCATGAGGACTCCACTGGGCCTTGTACGCATGTGTACTTTGCCGCAGGGACCGACGAATTCTGTGGCTCACATGATGAATGCCATGAATCTGGTTTTACGAGACTTTATACCATCTGTGACTATGCCATTCATTGATGATGTTCCGATAAAGGGATGTGAGGAAAGAGTGAAAGATGTGAGTTTAGATGCTTCAGGATGTAGAAAGTTTGTGAGAGATCATATTGCTGATTGTGAGAAGATCTTTGAGAGGTTTGAAGATGTGGGGCTAACACTTTCTTTAGAGAAATCGGTTTTTGGCGTTGACGAGGTCCTCATTGTAGGACATCTGTGTGGACATTATGGCCGCAAGCCGTACCCGCAGAAAGTTGAGGCCATTAGCAGGATCTCTGAAGTGTGTCGTAATGTCAGTGAGGTGAGAAGGTTTCTAGGAGTGTGTGTATTCTATGTGATATGGATTCCTCACTTTGCTCACGTTGCGAACCCCTTATATGATCTCCTGAGAAAGAGAAAGAAGTTTGTATGGACAGAGAAACAGTCAAGAGCTATGCGTAAACTGAAGCAGCTGCTAATTGAAGCTCCGATTATGAAGCGTGTTGACTATTCAGGTCAGAGACCTATCATTTTGACCGTTGATACCAGTCCTATTGGCATAGGTTGGGTCATAGGGCAAGATGATGATGAGGGGCAGAGATATGCAGTGCGCTTTGGTGCTAAGATCCTACATGATACCCAAAGAAAATATCCACAAATTAAGAGAGAGTTATGGGGATTAGTGACTGCTTTAAAGAGCGATAAAGAGTATTTCATTGGGGCGAATGTGATAGTTGAGACTGACTGTCTTCCACTGATTGGCATGATTGCAAATTGTTCATCTCCGGATATTGCTATGCTTAGATGGATCTCTTATATAAAGTTTATAAATCTTGCATTTGTACACATAGCTGGAAAGTCGAATACAGTGGCTGATATGCTTTCAAGAGCGAAATTTGATGATGAGTCTGATGAAGATGATGAGGTAGAAAAGGATATACATATGATGAGATATGATCCATTGGTGTATGTTTATGAGCAGTTCCGTGAGAGTGAGTATGATGGCAAGTGGAGAGATATAGGGAGATATCTGAGTACTCTAAAACCTTCCCCCGGTTGGTCCACAAATAAGTATAGATCCATCAGGAAAAAGTCTTATAACTTTTTCTTGAAGGATGGGCTTATTTGGCGACACGCTAAAGGCAAGGTGAAGTGTCCACAGAGAGTATTGAGTTCGAGGAGTCTTCAGAGAAAAGTTATGAGAGAGATGCATGAGACCTTATGGGTAGGTCACAAAGGATTTTATGCTACATATGAGAACATTAGGGAAGCTTACTGGTGGCCAGGGATTTATGTGAGTGTGAGAGATTTTGTAGACACTTGTGCTACATGCCAGGTGCATTCATCAATTAGGCACAGAGACCCGTTACATCCGACTTACCCTCCTTGTATCCATTACAAGTGGGTAGTCGACCTTGTAACCATGCCCAAACGGATAGATAAGATGAGATACATTGTACTTGCTAGAGAGGACTTGACCAACCATGTGGAAGGTCGAGCTCTTCGTACGAAGACTACTTATAATGTATGCAAATTCCTTTTAGAAGAAGTGATCTCGAGATTCGGATACGTTGAGAAAGTGGTTGCGGACAGGGGAGAGTTGGATGCGAGAGAGGCAAAAGAGTTCTTTGATCGTCATGGAATTCGATTGTCTCTCACCACTGCCTATAATCCAGAGGCAAATGGGAAAATCGAGAGAGGTCACCCTTCCATTGTGAAGGCGATCTCTAAGGCTTGCAGCGATGACATCAAGCAATGGCCTAGATTTCTTCCATTCGCGCTATGGGCTGATAGGATGACTTACACTCGGTCCACAGGATTCATGCCTGCTGAATTGATGTATTGTCAGAAGCCAGTCTTCCCCATCCAGACTCAGATAGTGACATGGTTGACTCTCCCATGGAATGATGGTATGACGAAAGAAGAGTTATTATCATTGAGAATAAAGCAGTTAGAACAAGGAAATGAAAAGTTAAAAGAAGCAATCCAAAAGTTAAAGGAGTCAAGGCTAAAGAATAAGATCTATTTCGACAAAACCCATCGACTCAGACCACGTAGGATTGAGGTAGATGATTGGGTGTTGGTGTACGATAGTACATTCGATACTCAGTACGATGCTAAGAAGAAATTAACCAAACGATGGTTTGGGCCGTATGTGGTTACGTCTGTGTTTGAAAATGGTACGTATGCACTTCGTGAGTTAGACAGTACTCCTTTGAGATCTTTGATTGCAAGAAAGAGGATAAAATTATTCAAGAAAAGAAATGAAGCGGATTATGAGATTGAGCAAGAACTTCTGGAGGGAACTGATGACACTGAGGCTGATGCTGATGAAGAATGATAGACCATGGAATTAAAGAGAAGCTGGATCAAAATGAAGAAAAATGACAAGGTGAAATGTTTCTGATTTGAGATTTGTTTTCTTTCTGATAGAGCATATGCATTGCATTGATGTGTGTGATAAAGATATGTATGAGGTTATGAAAATCATGTAGAATGAAGATAACAAAGATCTATTATGGGTTTGCATGAAGCATGAGCGACTAGGAATTATATGAATGAGATCAGTTAGTGGACCAGAGACTTTTGAGAGTGAAAGCTTGGGGATGTGATGGCATGCTTAGACCGAGTGCATGTATATACTGATTGATTTGAACACTTAGTGAGTGGAAAACTTTGGATCCTAGTATTTATTTCTTGCGAGGTCTTACCTCCATATGGATCATGATTTACAGAAAGACATTCATACTCATGCCAGCTTCAATGTGTGTGTATGTTGTTAGTGCGCTGCGATGGGCTAGTAGGCGGGTGGAACCACCTTGGTCGGGTGATCGGGGCCACGAGCCATAGCTAGTTTCGTCGTAGGCCTAACCTATCTGTTGTCATGCGCCTGTATGGGTCGGTAGGCGGGTGGAGTCACTCTGATCGGGTGGTCAGAGCCACGAGCTGACGTCGATTTCATGCAGGGCTGACATTGTGTATGTCGTGCGCTATGTCGGGTTGGCAAACAGGTGGAACGAACTTGGCCGGGCGGACAAGTCCATGAGTCACACCCGATTTTGACATAGGCCGATTTGTGAAAAATAAAAGATAAAAAGAAATGCTGAGCTGAGATGAAGAGGAAAAGAAAAATGAAAAAGAAAAAGAAAAAGAAAGAAAGATCTAATGGAGAGCTGGACAAGTAGGAGATAAATAGTAGGAATCGAGGTATATTCTACAAACTGAGTTAGTAGAAACATATGTACTAGTACTTAGAATGAGCAGTTGGATCTGAACCAGTTGAACGAACAAAAGATCTAGGAAGCCGACAATTTATTCATGTGATTACTTGTCAGATTGCAGACGCAGAAACATAGTATGATGTTTGTGAAGCTTGAATCTACCTAATTTTTTGAAATTCATACTAATCTTTATAAAAATATCATGACTCCATGACATCATGATTTGAGTTTTGAAAAGAAAAAAATAAAAAGTGTAAAGAGATTTTAAAAGAACCCTGATACTCTTCTGTTGGATCTTACAGGTTGGCCCATCGGGACGATGTGAAGGTTTAGCGGGGGCGAATGTCGGGATGAAATCCCGCAGGGAGTGTGCACTGAGTTTTTTTCAAAAGTTCATTTTTTTTGAGTTTTTGTGTGATGTTTTGATTAAAGAGGGTATATTTTGTGCATGATTTGACTAATTTGATTGTCTGTGTGATGCAAAATCATGTAAGAGATGTGTGTTAGAACCGTGTGTATAAATAACTGATATTAGATCCATGAAAACCTTAGGTTTGACCCTTGAAACTGATTGGAAACATGAGTTTACCCCCTGAAAATCGGACTTGAACCCTTGGAAACCCTTGGAGTTTAGGCCGAAACTGTAAATAAACCCATGAATTGGCGAGTTTGAGATAATTGTGAGCAAACCCTTAATTTTCCCGACCAAAAACCCTAGATCGGATCCTTGAAATTGGCGGTTATCCTATGTCGAACCCTAAAACCCAATTAAATTGCGAATATCCAGTGTGAAATCGAAACCATAGTTTAGGGGAAAATTAAAAGACTACCAAAAATAGAAAGTTCATTGAGGAGGTTAGAACGTTCTAGAAGGAAGTCTTAGGGAGGGGCCTATAAATAAGTCCAAACTCATTTGTTTCTTCCCCATTTTGTGGATTGCCCTTGTGGATCGTCTCCTCCAGGTTGATGATTTTTTGGATATTATATGAAGTGATTGCGGAGGATACTTGAAGTAAAGAGCGGACCGAAGTGAAGACCTAGAAGAAAAGCTTGGACTGCGAAGACTGAAGCAGAATCCTGTGGGCGATTTCTCGCACTATAGCGAGGGATCTATTTTATATTGGCCGATCCGCACTGTAGCGGCGGCATTTATATTGTATCATCGCACCGCACTGTAGCGGTTTTATTGTACCATCCGCCCGCACTGTAGCGGCCTGTTTGTATCATTCATTTTATTGGAGGCTTCAGTTCCGTTTTGGATTGTATCTTCGAGCTTGATCTACATCACGTGTTTCACTGCGGTATCCGATCGTCTCTTTCCGACACCCACGGTCCCACGTCTCGACACTTCCGAGGGGCAAGGGGCCCTACGAGGATTGCGCATGCTCCGGAGAGCACAGACGAGGCGCCCAGCGCGCAGACGCCGCTCGCAGGATAGTGGGAACGGCGCACCAGAGTGGGGCCTGATCCAACCCCACGCGCCGGCTTCCCTCCACGACCTCCTTCTTCCCGACAGCACAGCGCAATTGCGAACGTTGGAGAGCTCTTCGATCGGATGCGTGAAAATGCCGATTGCAGAGCCTCAACGTTTTAATTTTTGTCCGTCAACAGATCATCGTGTAAGCGATGCTATTCGTCGTCGTATAAGCGACATTTCTTTAGCGTCGCTTATGCGACGGTTTGGCCCGTCGCTTATGCGACGCAAAAAAGCGTCGCTTAAGCGACGCCTTTAAGAAGCGTCGTTTAAGCGACGTTGTACGGGAGCGTTGCAATCCAAGTCGCAAATACCGTTGTTTTTTGCGTCGTCTAATCGACGGTCCGCGCCCGATGCTAATTACGACGCAAGTTGCAATTTTATAGCGACGAAATTTTGTCGCCTTAACTGTCGCTATATGCCCGTATTCCTTGTAGTGTGAATGGTTTAATTGTTTTACTTATTTATGTTTGTTATATGTAATACAAGAGTATTATGGAGAGGAAGATATGGATGAGGTGGAGAGACAGACATAGGAAGGACAATCTCGATCGTCACAGGGTGATCATGATGATGGAGATGAGGATGATCAGGATGATCATGATGCTGCTGATGATAATGATGATGATGATTAGGATTCTTGATTATGACATTGGATTATATTTATTTACATTGATATATATATATATATATATATATATATATATATATATATATATATATATATATATATATATATATATATATATATATATATATATATATATATATATATATATATTATCTATATATTTTTCATTTCAATTATGTTTTAAATTGTGTGTATGGTATTAATTAATGAAAATTTTTGTTCTATTGATTGTTATTATTGTTTATATTAAGCATGTTTTTTAGTACTTTAATTATATAATTCATTCATATGTGTGTACGTAAGTGTATATGTATGTGTGTGTATATGTATGTATGTGCATGTATATGTGTAACTCTATGTGTATATTTGTGTATGTGCATGTATATGTGTATATGTATGTATGTGCATGTGTGTGTGCATGTGTATATGTGTGTGTACGTATGTGCATATATATGTGTATATTTGTGTAGGTGTGTGTATATATACATATGTGCATATGTATGTGTATGTGTATAAACATATACAAATGTATGTATATGCATGTGTATATGTATGAAACATGCATGTGTGTGTGGATGCATTTCCATTTGCATCCATGTGCATGCATGTGAATGTGCATGCATGTGGATGTGCATATACATGTGTTTAAGTATATGTTAATGCATGAATGTGTATATATATATGCAAGAATGCATGCATGTAAGTCTTTTTATGTGGTTGTAGAAATGTTTGTGCATATGCATGTGTATGTGTGTGTATAAGTGTATGTGCACATGTATCTGTGTGTATATATGTGTGTGTATGTGCATGTGTATGTGTATATGAACTTGAATCTTCATCATGTATAAGTGTATATGTGCATATCAATAAGTGTGAGTATGCTATCTAATGAAAATAACACAATTAAAATGATATAAAAAGAATAGAAATTGTACTTACAATAGTTAGCCATACTTTTTGCTTGTTAGCTTCTTCAATAACTTGCAATAAAGAGAGAGAGAGAGAGAAGAGAGAGAGAGAGAGAGAGAATTCAAAGAGATAAAGACATAGAAAGAGAGAAACAGAGATAGAGAGAGACAATAAGATAGAGCTTAGGCAAAACAACAAGTCTGATACACTTGTTTCGGCTTGTAAGCGTAGCGCAATCGCAAACGTTGGAGATCTCTTCGATCAAATGCGTGAAAATGCTAATCGAAGAGCCTCCAATGTTTTAATTTTTTAAACGTCAACAGATCGTCGTGTAAGCGATGGTAACGCGTCATAAACCACTGGAATTGGCATCACATAAGCGACATTTTTTAGTGTCGCTTATGTGATGCTTTTTTAAACCGTCGCATTAGTGATGCTCTATGTGAGCGTCGCACATCCCATCGTGCCACATGGAAAAAAAACATCGTTTGGCAACGACCGTCCGTGCTCGACGCTCCTTTCGATGCATTTTGCAATTTTATAGCGACAAAATTGTGTCGCCTTAACAATGGTTATGCACCCGTATTCCTTGTAGTGCCTTGTCCTAGCTCTAGGGTCACAAAGAATCCTCGATCAACTATCCTATGGGAACCTTCACGCGAGGCTTCACACATGGCCATGTGATAACTTAGAGCTTCCTAAGTGTCAGACATAGGCTGATCTCTGCCTTCTCTTCACAATTTCATTCATTGGATGCATTCTAAAGCTTCTTCTTGTGCTTCTTCTCGAATTTGTTTTTCTTCTTCTTTACGTTTCTTAGCAGTGTTGAGTCGATTTAGCATCTCCTCCGTGAGGGGTTCTTGCTATAACTTAACTCTACATCTACTGATGTAACTTGGTAGGATATCACCTTCTAAAGTGTATAGTTGAATTGCTCCACTTGTTGAGATCCTATTGATAATCATCCATATCCTCTCTTCTCTAATTTCCGTGCAAGCTACTTCAAAATGTAGACTAAGATTAGGTATCTTGCTTTCAAGCCCTTATCCTTCAAATGTGCATCAAAATGTGCCTTTTGTCTTTTCTTGGCTGCATAAATTCTTGCTACTGCTCTCAATCTTGTTTCCCCTAGTCGGTCAAGATCAAAGATTCTAGAGGAGAGCTCATGGCATGTCTAGTCATGCTCTTGTGCTACTTTCAATGTAGGTATCAAGAAGTCCAATGGTACCACTACATTTTGGCCAAACACCATCTAAAAGGGTGTGGCTTGGAGTACCATTTTATAGGCAACTTTGTATGCCCAAACAGCATGGTGTAGTTGTTGGTCCCAATTAGAGCGTTTATTATTAACCAATTTTTTCAATACATTGCATAGAATCTTATTGGTGCTCTCAGCTTGCCCATTAGCTTGTGGATGATATGGGGTAGACTTCTTATATATCACCAAGAATTCTTGGAGAAGGATTTCTATGACTTCATTCAAGAAGTGTGTGCCTCTATCACTTACTAGCTCTATTGGTAGCCCATATCTGGTGAACACGTTCTCAAATAAGAACTTAGTAGTAGTCTTAGCATCGTCCTTTGTCATAGCTTTTACCTCTACCCATTTGGTTAGATAGTTAGTGGCCACAATAATGTACTTGGCATGTGAGCCCTTAGCTAGGGGGTTAATAGGACCAACAAAGTCCATTCCCCACTTAGAGAATGCACAGCCTCCCATCATGGGCTTCAATGGCATCTCATCCTTACGTATCAGATATTATGTTTGTTGACAAATATCACACCGCTTCACATAGGTATGGGCATCCATGTGAAGGGTTGGCCACCAAAGACCCGCAAATAGAATTTCCTTAATTACATGGTCTGGTCCAAAGTGTCCTCCTGCCACAACTTGATGAGGAGTCTCCAAGATCTTCAAATATTCGCTCTCATGGACACATAATCTTAGATATCCATCTTTTCCTTGTCTCTAAAGATTATCACCTATGAGTGTATAATCTAGAGCCTCCCGTTCTAAACCTCATTGTCTGGCTAGTGTCATTTCCTAAGGGAATGTCTTCATCCTCAAAAAATTCACCTATGGTTCACTCCAATGTGGTATTAGAGACGCTCGATATAGTGTAGCATGCTCCACAGGTGGTCTAATATGATAGACTCGGTATTCCTTGTACAACTTATGGACATCTACTTCCATAGTTGGCCAATACACACCTAATTTTCATAAGTTCTGGAGGGCTCTATGTTTGGAGTAATGTTGTTGTAGTGCACCTACATGTGCTATTTGCAACCACCTTTCCTGCTCGTCTTCTTCCACACAACAAGCTAGTATGTCTTGATCAGTGTGCTTGTACATGCTGCCTGCTAGTAGGTGATATTTTTGAGATCTCACCACTTCTTTATCTTTGGTTTTGAGTATCGGATGTTTAGGTCCAAATGTCAGAATATGCACTATCATTTTGGCCCATTCGGGCACTACTTCGAGATTGAACAAGTAGGCATTAGGAAGTTCGTCTGATACACCTTGAGGGGACTCTCCAGAAGTCAATCTAGAAAGGTGATCCACCCTAAGGTGAGTTCTACCTTTCCTAACCACAACTTCAAAGTCATATTCCATTAGTGAGAGGAACCATCTTACTAATCGGCCTGCATGGCAAGGTTTATCCAATAGATAGAGTAAGACTTGATGGTCTGTAAAAAATTTAAACTTATTTGCAAGCAAATAATGTCTAAACTTCTTAACCGCATATACCATACCTAATCCTTCTCGTTCAATAGTGGTATAGTTCCGTTCAACAGCATTCAATTGTCTACTGGCACAAGCGATTGGAAGATCCATATTGCCTTCGCTAGTTGGCTGTGCAAGTACACACCCAATAACATAATTGGATGCATCCACATGGACATGGAATGGCTTGCTCCAATCTAGATTAGTCAAGATTGGTGTTGAACACAATCTTCTCTTGAGCTAATTAAAGGAGTTCTCACCTTCTTCAGTCCACTCAAAGTTAGTCAAGAGGGAGTACAGAGGCTTTGCAATGATTGCATACATATGAATGAATCGGCGATAATAGCCACAATGCCCCATGAAGGCTTGTACTTCCTTTACATTCTTAGGTCTAGGTAGCTCTGAAATAGCTCTAACTTTCTCCTCATCCATGGATATGCCATTCTTTGACACTATGTGTCCTAGAATTTTGCCTTATCTAACCATAAAAACACATTTTTTTGGGTTCAAGTAGACTTGATATTCTCTGCATTTGTCAAAGATTTTTCTGAGTTTAGGTATATGTGTTTGTCTAAGGTTGGAATGAGCACAGAGATCATCATCATAGACTTCCAAGTTTTTCCTCAAGAACTCTCTAAACGCATGGCACATCAGCCTCTGAAAGGTAGTTGGTGCATTGCTAAGCCCAAATGGGATCATCCAAAAGGCAAATATGCCCCACTCTGTGGCAAATGTCATCTTATGCTGATCTTCCAGGGCTATGGCCACTTGATTGTAGCCAGAGAATCCATTAAGGAAGCGGTATACTTCCTTGCCTGCTACTCTTTCTAGAACATGCTTAGTGATAGGAAGCGGATAACTATCTCTGATAATGGCTGCATTAAGCTTCTTCAAGTTGATGCATACACATAGTTTGCCAATCTTCTTGAGCACCACTACAATGGGGGATACCCATTCAGTATGCTTAATTTCATAGATAATCCAGCTTCAACCAACCGATTTATCTCTTCCTTGATCTTGGCAGCATAGTTATTGTTGTATGTATAAGGCTTCTCTTTAGGGATAGTATGTGAGCATATGTCAGGGTCTACACCCTTTTAGGTCTTTATAACTCCATGCGAATACATCTCTATATTCTCTTAGCAGGGCAATCAATTCTTGTTCCTCTTCCTCAGCCAGGTCATGTCCTATGTAGGTGCATCTTTCTTCTCCTTCTTCTATGGTTACAACAATCTTCTTGGTGGTTTCTTTGTTATCATAGGCCTCTCCTGCTTGTGCATCACATTTAGGCATTCTTATCATGACTCTCCTATCTTCTATCTCATACTTCTTAAAGTTTTCAGGGACCTCAAATAAAGATTCTGCCTCATCTGATGTGGCTTATCGCTTCTTCCTTTTCTTGCCTTCACTCTTGGTGGTTATCTGGGTGGTTACTCTCACATCATTCGTAATATCTTCGTGTCTCTGAGGGTGAGCCTCTACTTCATAGAAATATCCCTCATCTGATGCAAAAGGTGGGTCCATAATAATTGAATCTAGATAGGAGTCACTTGCATCCTCGAATGCATCAGTGCTAGGTTCACATTCTTCAATAACCAAATCACACATGATTGGCTCTATTGCGAAGACTGAAATGTCATAGCCATCCTCGTCACAGTGGGGTGTCCATTGTTCTTCATTGATGGCTACATCCATTGTTGCTAAAATTTCCACCCAACCATGAGGCTCAAATTCTTCGTCGGGAAATACTACAAGTGCATAGGCTAGGTCTTGAAGTGATCTATGAGTTTCCTTCGCACCTATCTCTCTAGCTTTTTCTCTCTTCTCTTCTTCTTTTGCTACCTTGCACATCCATAAGTGGGTGTCTTCATGCATCCATGAGGATCCTAACCCTATAGAGTGCACTTACTCGGCATCATCTGTGGCTCTATGGATGGGATTCCACTGTATGGGGGGTACATCTATATTAGAGTAGTCCGCGAGATTGACTTTGGTTGTAACACCTAAGTGTTGTAAATGCAAGGAATTGGTTCCCCAATCATGTACTACTTGCAATTGCCTCAAGAAGGGTCTTCCTTAAATCATTTTGTAGGCCTAATTTTTGCTAAAGTCACATATAGCAAAGGTATGCTCAAACTCTACACCACAAGTGGTGAGAGTTATCCCTTCTAGCAACCTCAGAGGTCTCTCTATATGACCATCAGCCATCTGCAATTTCATTCTTGTTGGCCTAAGTGTTGGCTGGCCCTAATGCTTCCACCGGGATGTGGTAGCAATGGCAACTCCTGCACCTGAGTCCAAAATTGCCTTGGGGGTGTATCCTTGATGAGTAATTGGAAGATATGTGTTTCCTTCTTTGCCTTTTCTCATGTCTCCTATATCTTCTTAGGGTATTTCTGGCACTGTTCTATGAGATCCTACCTAGGAACGAGGTTTAGTTATTTCAGGCACTTGGTTGGCTACATGTTTCCACAATTCTGGCTTAACCTTGAGTAGCTCTTCTAAAGTGAGGTTGCAATGCACTTTAGTGTTCTTCACTACCTCTGTGTTGCTAGGTATGACCGAGTCTTCGTTTCTTATCATGACCGTGGGTGCTCTCATACAAGTATACTGAACTTCCCAGGGGCCTCTGAAATGGGGTAGTTCCTGCAACAAATTAGACTCGAAGTCTAATCTCTCATGAGATTGGACATCCTCCTGCTCTCCATAAATGGAAGGAATCTCTTGTGGGAATTGATCATGCAAGTCATCCACAAGTTCAATGGGAGGAGGAGCTTCACTTTCTTTAGCCCACTTCTCTTCTTGAATCTCTCTAAGAAATTTTGGGGAATATCGATTCATAGAAGAAGACGTGTCTGGTTCTGTGGAAATAGGCGTGTAAGCTTCCTAGGGAGGAAGGATTATCCTTTCACTTGCCTTGCCCTTTCCTTGGGAGGTGGCATCCTTTCTAGATCTTGCAATTACGCTCTCTAAGCTTTCAAACAGCCCATCAAAGTGCAACTGTGTCTTAGCTGAATTAGAGCAATTGAAGAGACGTCTGGACTCAAACATGGTTTGAGCCAACTCTACCATCTTAGCACAAAGCTTTGTCCATTCAAGCTCTAGGTCAGCTCTAGGGTAACACTTTTCATGATCTCACATTTGGCCCTTCTTGGATCTTGGTCTGATATGCTTTAAGCATCATGTCTAGGTCCTCGGGGGTGGGATCTGCTAAGATTGATCCTACTCTAGAGGGTGGTGGGATCGTGTGAGCTAGGTTGGAAGGTGGTGGATTGGAGGGAGATGGGAATGGTGGTGGTGGAGTAGTGTGAGAGTCAGTTTGAGATGTGAGTTCAATTATCTTGGCTTTTGTTTCTCTCAAGCTTTTCTCAAGTTCGCTCATCTTCTTGCCCATTCCCTTTTTATTCTCTCTCGACTATCCCTCCAAGCTCTTGACCTTTTCTTAGTTAGGCTCTTAGTCTAACTAACCTCACAACTCTTTTCCTAGCCTAATTCTTGGTTTTGCTTAAATGCATGAGCTCTCGTGACTACTTGCACTGGGGCAATGGAAGTCACACTTCCCATGGAGTCTACTACTAACTCAATGACATTGATAGGAGTGATTTTTGGCACATTGGTGGGGTTTTTAGGATAGTCTCGTAACAGGTGCTCTTTCCCATATTCTCGATAAAAACCTTGAATTGTCACAGATTGGGGTTGTGTAGGTGCAATTATAGGGTAATCATGAATGAGGTGATCTCCCTAACATCGGTAGCATGGTCCTCTAGGAAAAGGAGGTCTTATCTGCCTAAGTTGGGTTCTAGAGTTAGGATTTGCGTACATGACATTTGCATATTCTGGTTCTCACCTAGGTTCACTCGGGTCTTCATAATAATATGGCTCATTATGCTCATGTGACTGCATGTAGTAAGCTTGTGGGCTATCACCATGACTGGAGTCAAAACTATGATCACTTGGGTCACTTTCTGAAAGCAGTGGTGTTATTGAGACTAAGGCTCTATTCAGATTTTCTTCTATAGCTGCATACTTCACTAGAATCACATTGGCTGGAGGAGGGGGCTGCTGCGCTAGAACTAGTTGAGGTCTTTGCTTCCCTTGATAGGGTGGTTGATAGGGTTGCTTAGGCCTACCATACTATTGTTGTGGGTACTGATTCTGATATTTTCCTTTCTATGGATACGTCTAAGGATAATTTTGTCTAACCGCTTGTTTATTATATGGGCAATCTTGTGTAGTGTGGTTGGTGTATCTCCTTTCTATGGTGCAATATTGGTTGTTAGGGTTCACTTTGGGTTGATCCATGACAGGGCACACATTAGCCATATGGTCTCGTGCACAAGTATAACATTGTTTTCCTAAGGCAAATTTAGGAATCTGTTTGCTAGAGACTCCTAATTTATGAGCTATCTTCTCTGTGAGATCCTCAATTGACGTGGATTGTGTGGAAGCGAGGCTGGTAGAACCATATGAATCTTTATAGATCTTTGAAAGCACTAATTCCTCCCCTAAATTATCCTTGATGTCTGTGCACATGCGTACACACTCTTCTATGGATCTAGGGTCCTTCAAGTACACATACAATCTCAATTTGGTACTTAACAAGCCATCTAGAAATAAGGCCACCTGTTTGGTTGAAGTGGGTAGCTCTTGAATAGGGCATCTCTCTAGGTATTGCCTAAACCTCCATCCTATGAGCCTCATTGTCTCTTGAGGTGTTTGTTTGAAGTTTATATCAGGGAGGATGTACTATGCCTAATACCACTCTTAGAAAACTCACTGATGAATGCTTCAAGAAGTTGATCTATATTTCTGAACTGACTTTGGTGAAGCAGTTGAAACCAATTCAATGTGGTGTTCTTGAGAGTTAGGCCAAAAGCATTGTATTGAGTGAACAAGTCCTCAACTTGTTCAGCGCTCAAAACTTGCCTAAACTCTGCTACATGGTCATACGGGTCTCCTATGCCATTGAAGCAATTCTTCATGGAATTAACCAATTGTGTAGGCCTCAAGGTCCTAGCGTGTTCTCTAGGCCTTGACAAAGGGAATTCATCTACATTTCTTGGATTCCTTGGGTCCCTTTGTCTCTTATTTTCCATCTTATCCGTCTCTGTTCTTGTTCTTTCCCTTCCTAGTGGGTTAGCAAAGCTCACCTCGGGTCTATCTCTGCTCCTCTCTCTTTGAGTTCCATGAGCCTGGGAGGTTCCAGCTCCTTGGTGACCATAAGAGACATTGGATTGTGATTGGGAAAAAGAAAGTTCACCCTTCCAAGTGTAGGCGTGCCTTCCATGCTCTAAGACCACAAACATCCTCTCTAATGCATTATCTAGGTAGGTCACTTTGCTTGGGGTATCTGGATCTTTGAATTCATATATGGTAAGCAATCCCACTTCAATAGGTTGGTCAGGTTTATAAATCCAAAAGGCCTCATTGGTCTCTCATAGATGCGAGCACCTAAGCGATTGGTCTTGATATATTCCAACTGAGTCTTGTAGGGACCCTCAAGTTTTTCTAGGTATGCCACTCCTAAGCTACCTACAGGTCTTTCCAAGTTATATGACATCTCAGAGTCACTAGTTTCTGAGTTTAGAGCGTAGGGGTAATCACTCAACTGTTGGGCCCAAGACCTAGCTGTATGGGTGACACCAGCCTTTGATGATCTAACACTTTGATGGTATCTCCCTAGGTGTCTTCTTGATCTCAGGTTCATATGCCATACTAATTGACCCAATGACCCTTGTACAACCACGCCCATGATTCTTTGATACCAATCACTTGTTTCTTTTAATTTCCTGGGTACTTGTTTTCTTGTCTTTAGTTAAGCATCGTCAGGAGCACTTAAGTGTGTCACACTTGATGTTCTTCATCCACTTAGCTTAAGTTCTTTCCCTTTAGGTTGTCCCTTGATTGCAACTTAACCTATTCTTAGACTTGAGAAATTAGAGTCTCTTAGAACTTGAGTGTTCCTAGCATACCTCTAATCCATCAAAAAATATATCGGCACTTACCCTAAGCTAGGAATGGACTGAGGGGGTTGAGAGATCTTCCAACCTCAAGTCGCTTCTCCTTTCTGCACTCTTCTACCCAAGAAGTGCATTCCCAAGCCTGCACACACTAGCACTTGCTTTGGTTTCTCCACAAGCTCTCAGTGATCCTATAATAGTTACAAGTTTAGCTCAAGTTCTCACCTTCACTTGACAGAGAATTTATTTCAGACACTTTTAATGACCCCTTTTTTCCCCTTTTGTAATGCCAAAAAATTTCCTCTAGAGCTCTCTTGGTGTACCTACCCCATAGAGGGTCAACTCCAACAAGCTCTAGAGCTCAAAAAATAGATTTTTTATGAAAAAGTTATGTCGATTCAAGGTTCAGGGGGTTAAAACAGACAATCAAGAACTTTCAGGATTTTAGTGCATGTTTCTAAGGCCTTTGTAATTATATGCGTAATTGAGTGTGCAAATATGCCCAAAATTTAGCCCAAATTTTCAAAAAACTACCACTCTAATTTTTTGTTGAAAATTCTTGTCCATCGCAATAGATGGTGTCTGTCGCGATAGTCAGTCTCTATCACACGTGCTAGTCTGTCGCCATAGACGGTGTCTGTCGCGATAGACGCTGATTGTCATGTGGTCCTATGTGTCGCGATAGATGGTGTCTATCACGATAGATGATGTCTATCATGTGTTCTATCTTTCGTGATAGACGGGTGTTTATCACGATAGATGGTCTCTAATTTGTTCTGAGCCTATCTGTCGCAATAGACGATGTCTGTCATGATAGACAGTGTTTGTCTTCTGTCATGCTTTCATTCTATTGTGACAAACGGGCGTCTGTCACGATAGACACAATTTGTTGTGGGACTCTGTCTGCCGTGATAGAATTTTGTTTTCTGCCGTGATAGATGGTCTCTGTCGTGGGGTGCTCTCTATCACAATAGACGGTGTCTGTCGTGATAGACGCTGTCTATTGCGATAGACGGTGTCTGTTGCGATAGATGTTATCTATCACGATAGTTGCTATCTATCGTGATAGATAGAAAAAACGCATTTTTTTTGGAAACTTTTAATGATTTGGAGTTCTAATGGTATAGGTTATCATGCCATGCATGTAAACACAAAACATCAACTTTCTCTATCTGTCGTGGCAGATAGAGGTCGTCATCTTGGGACCTGTGTAGAGTTCTATCGTACCTGTGCAAGCTATTGGAGATGGTGATGTAGCCAAAACCTACAAGAAATGCTAAAAAACACATGAAAATAGAATGCATGCAAGCTCTCTCTCACTCTCTCTCACAAGTGAAATGAGGTGGGGAGGGGAATATGACAAAAAATTGAAATTTTGGGGAAGGTGGAGATGGAGGCAATATCAAGAAATGGATTTTCTAGTATAAATATCTCCTACCCGATCTGAGTCACAATATCCAACCAGAGATGATCCTTCTTCATAAAGAATACCATAATGAGTGGTTCCTTTCACATACCTGAGTATACATATGCATGCCTTACAATGGGTTTGGCAAGAGTTATTAGATAACATGTTTACTACTCCAACAACATAAGAGATATCTGGTCTGCTAATCCACAAGTAGATGAGACTTCCAACCAATTTCTCGTATCTTCCAATACCCACTGGTGGTGAAGTATTTTCAATAGATAATTTTTTGGTGACCTCCATAGGTGTAGAAATTTCCTTGCAATCCTCCATGTAAAATGCCTTCAATATTTGTGTTGCATACTTTTGTTGAGAGATGAAAATCTTCCTTGATTCCTAGCAAACTTCAAGGCCTAAACAATAATGCATTAAACCCAAGTCTGTCATTTCAAATTCTAAATGCAGGGTGTCTTTTGTTTGTTGAAGAAGAGCAACTTTAAACTTACCAAAGCTTGAGACCTATTGCAAAAGAAGTACACCCACATCTTCGTGCTATAGTCATGAACAAGTAACATGAAGTAGGAAGATCCACCCAAGGCTTGTGTAGGGATTTTTCTCCATAGGTCAGCATGCACCAACCCTAGAGGATAGCTTGCTTTGTTTTGGCTTTCTTGTGAAAATGCCTTCCTCTATTGCTTGCCCATCATGCAAGCTTCACATGGTTCCTTCATTTTTTCAATCAATGGTAGGTGTGCAACCACACCCCTGTGATGCATATCTTTTAGTACAGGGTATCCAATGTGGTCAAATCTCTCATGCCATAGTTTACTTGTGCCCACACTTGTAGTGGTTGTAAGAGCAGACAACTCATAACACTGAGTCACAACAAAGGAGAACAAAGACATGTTCTCTTTTCCTTTTTACCTAAAGACCATTATATCAAGCAATAAAGTGAGCATTTTACAATATCTAGAAAGCATCACTTGTTCTTGCTTGTAAATATTGTCATTAGAACCTTGATCTCATATCCCAAGTAGTCAAGATAGATATAAAAAATTCTTGTTGCCATGAAAACTAGTTGTTCAGCCGATCAAGAATCCCACATCATGATCTTTCACAATAGATTAGTGTTTAAGGTACAAGTAAGAGTTCGGGAAGCTCCTTCCTTACATCCATAACCTCAACAAGCACAGATTATAGCTGATTAAAAATTACTCGAAAATTAGAGTACATGTGTTGCAAAAATCGGAACATTTTAACAAGGCAATTAAGATCATCCCCTTTGTATGGTTAAGATCCTCATTGAATGCATGGTCATATTCACAGAATATGAAATACATTTTACAAAAGCATTCCCAAGAGAAGATAATAATCAACAAAATTATACTAAGAAACATTCACACATGATCAGAGAAATGCTCAAGATAAATCAAGTTGAACACAAAGTCGAAGCAGAACTCGACATTATATTTATATTAAAATGATGTTTTACATTTCCTGTGTAACTACAAGAGTAATATGAATCTACAATAGAAGCTGATAATAGCTTTCCTTAGGCTCAAGGATATTGGGATCCTCTGGAACATTAGAACACATATCCTGCCTCTCTTGCTCCAAGATTGGCTCTTCAAGGTCAGCCATGTCCCCCGGTTCATCTGCAAGTGGGGGAACAGGCTCTCTTGAAGCCGGTTGGAATCTCTCCGTGTCTGCAATGTGCTTCCTTCCAACCTCTTGGTCTTCATCTGGGCATTCATTCAGCCCATTGATTCTCATTCTAATAAAGCTCACTTGAGCATCATCCTTCTCCACAGCTATGCAGTGCCTGAACATCTTTAAGGAGCAAGCCAGAGTCGTTCCTGAAACAGCAGAAAACCACTTAGAGGTGTCAATCAACCATGACTAATGAAAATTGTGAAAATTGAAATTACATGTGCCCGAAAAAAGGTCTAGGACCCAGTCATCATCATTGGCGAATAGCTGAAGCAATCTCATTATGAGTTTTTGTGGCTTCTGATAGGGGTTAACCAATGTCATGTCCCCAGCTACATGACGAAGTTCTTGGTAACGGCTGGGAACATGAGCACATTTGAGATCCCATTCTCATTGCAATGCTCCCTGACTCTCCTTTTGCTTACTTCATCATAATAGCCAACTGTAATGCATTCAGTGGCGCTCACAAACCTATGCAAAGGAGTGTGATTTACATTTGTCTTCACCCTGCAAACAAGAACTATGAGTCACATAAAGCATCATTAAAGCCACGGAGATAGAAAGAAGATTACTTACCATGTGAGGCACTCCACAGCATGACATCTTGCCTTCAGAGCAGTTGAAACAGAGAAGGACTGGTCTCTACTATGGAAAATTACTATCCTCCAAAGAGGAGACATAGTCAACTCTGCAAAATCAGTGACCATCTTCCGAATCTGAGGGTGTTTGAAGGGTTCATCATCATTAACTGATCCCAACATCCTAAATCCATAGGGTATGTCCGCTATGAGAAGGGAGAAATGTTTTCTAGGCACAACAGAGCAAATATTATTTACATCACTACAGTATACATTGTAATATACAGGCCTAAGGGGGTCTAGGGGATTGGAGAAACATTTAAGATCAGGTTCATCATCAAAATCCATCTCCTTGGCTTTCAGCCTAGATTTCTCATGCCTTGCTCTTTGAATGTGAGCCAGGAATGCAGGGGGGCAATCATCTAGTAGCTCTGCAGACTTACTTTTCTTTGGTTTCTGCAGAAAAAAGTGGAAAGACAACTAAATGAGCTCTTCAATACAGCAAGGAGAACATAAGGAAGCGATGAATGGCATCGATTTCATGTGGGGGTAGATGCCAGGCATCGACTTTCTACTGAAAGTCGATGCCTGGCATCGACTTTGGGACATTAGTCGATGCCTGGCATCGACATATGCCACAAGGTCGATGCCAGACATCGACTTATGCTGCAGGTCGATGCCGGGCATCGACTTATGCCCCCAAGTCGATGCCAGGCATCGACTTTTGGCTGCAGGTCGATGCCAGGCATCGACTTTTGGCTGCAGGTCGATGCCAGGCATCGACTTTAGCTGTAAGTCGATGCCAGGCATCGAATTCGTACTAAAAGCCTGGCATTAAATTGGTTTGGTGAATCAAGGCATCTAACCTAATGGCAAACCAGGCACAACCTCAGAAAGAGAACCTACCCAATCACGGAAAAGGATGAAATATTCTGATAAAGCTTTGTAGGATGATGTGGTTGGATAGTCTCTTTGGACCTCTGTCCAAGAAAAGCAACCCAGCCTCTTCATCATGACCTCCTGAATCTTCATGTAAACTTTATGACTACAGTCACAGAAATTAAAAAGAGACTAGGTTAGAACAGAAACATGGGAGGAGGGAAAAAGGATCTGAGAATAACATACATACTTATTGAGCTCAGTCACCATCTCCTCCAGGCTTAAGTCCTTGGAGATTACCCTTGACAAAGTTGATATGATCAATGTATCATCCTTGATTCCTTGAAGGGCCCTCCATGGTGTCAGCTTCATGTCCTCGGGAGCCTCTTCAATTGAGAGGTCAGCTTTCCTTCCCTTTCCCTTCAGATCAACCTGTGGGTCTGGCCTCGACTTTTGTTGCTTCTGGCCCTTGACCTCCTTGTTCTCCCACATTGTGAAAATTCTATCCTGTAGATCCCAGATCTCACCTGTTCTGAATGCCAGTTGAAACCATGGATCATATTTCCTCAAGCCATCAGACTTTCTATTCTCATCCAGTGCAATTCCAACCTCAATAAGGCATTGCTTTCGTAGATTGGGATGTATTCTTCCAGCTTCCTTAACAAGAAAATCTTCATATTCATGGTGGAAGAACCGAATTCTCTCTAAGGAGGACATTTTTTGCCTGTAGTCATTGTCATTGTTGTGATCCCAAGCAAGAAGCTTGGCTTCCTCAGTTGTAAGACCAGCATATATCTTACACTCTGCATACCTAAAGAAAAAAGTGGTAGGGTGCTCCTTCACTAGCTGTCTACGGGCCTCTGCAGAGTGTGAACCTCCAATCACATAATAAGTATACTCCTCAAATAAACCCTCATTGAACTCTTCCACAGAGCTGCACTCATTCGGATCCACCATAACAAGGAATGGCACAACAGTAGCATGAGGATTTATTCTCATTTTCTTCTTAAGATTCTGCACATGCAAATTGTGTGGCTCCCTGATCTCAAGGGGCCTCCTCCCTGTGACTGGATCTATTGGTGGCCTGTGGATGATATTGATTGGCAGGTGGAACAACTGCCCCTTCTTCACAATTTTTCTTTTAGCTATATCCTCCCTCATCTTGTTCTGCTCAGTACCAAGAACACCCGAGGCAAGCTCTCCACCAGGTGCAACAATTATATCCTCAGAGCTAGAGCTTGAGTCAGAAGACTCCTCTTCTGAAATTCTCTTCTTTTTCTTTTGAAGCTTTTTCTGCACGCTCTGCTTACCCCTTGCCTTTACATGGGTTGTCATCTTTTGTTGTGTTGGCATGATGTTTCCCTGGATCCATGGCATCAAGTCCTTGATAAGATTGACTGAGTCCCTGCATATCTCAGCTAGACGATCTGGAACACAACACTCTGGGCACAAGAAATCCATCTTGCATATAACATTTCTCAAACCTTTCGATGTCTCTACCAAGAAAAGGAGGTTGTTAGAATCCTCATCTTCATAATCCAGTTTGTACACAAGGCCATACTGAAAACCTTGTGTTGTCGTGATCTTTCCTCTCCCATATGCCCCTGCGAACACAAGAAGGACTGCATTCTTCTCTTCAACATACTGGAGGCACCACTCCAGATTTGTCATGTCCCGCAGTGGACGATCTGTCCTTAAAACCTCAGCGTCCCTCGACCTATCCTTCATAGTTGGATCATCCTCAGGAATTTTGATGCTACTCTGTCCACCTGAGGATATTCCAAGCGGGTTGCTGGCCTTCTCAGAGGATAAGGATACAACAAGTTTCTTTGGTTTCGCTTGGTGACCAATGCCTTTGTCACGTTGCTGATCACCAGAGCCCATGGTGACTTTCAGTTTCTTGAAGGGCCTCTCACTCTTGGACTCCGCATCCCTGAAGGCGCTTGGAATAATTAGCTCATACGTAAATGTGGTTTTCAAAGGCCCAAGTCGATGCCAGGCATCGACTTTTAGGTTCAAGTCGATGCCAGGCATCGACTTTTAAGTGCAAGTCGATGCCAGGCATCGACTTTGTGTGCAAGTCGATGCCTGGCATCGACTTGCACTTAAAAGTCGATGCCTGGCATCGACTTGAACCTAAAAGTCGATGCCTAGCATCGACTTCCACCCAAAAGTCGATGGCTGGCATCGACTTTGCACCCAAAAGTCGATGCCTGGCATCGACTTTAAGGCAAACTTCGATGCCAGGCAAGTTGATGCCTTGCATCGTCTTGAGGCTGCAAGTCGATGCCGGGCATCGACTTGTAGGTGCAAGTCGATGCCAGGCATCAACTTGAAGCCTCAAGTCGATGCCTGGCATCGACTTGCACACAAAGTCGATGCCTGGCATCGACTTTCAGGTGCAAGTCGATGCCAGGCATCGACCTGAGGCCTCAAGTCGATGCCTGGCATCGACTTGCACGTGCAACTCGATGCCTGGCATCGACTTGCAGCCTCAAGTCGATGCCTGGCATCGACTTACACCTAAAAGTCCATGCCAGGCATCGAGCTGTACCCTCATTGGATCTGTATTTTTAGAGCTAAGAAAAATAAAAACCTAGAAAGCAGACTCTTTACACAAACATAGAAAGGGAATCTTTTAGGAATCTTTTTTCATGGTATGATTTTGCCTACCTCTTGGTACTCTTGCCAACATTCTTCTTCTCCATCATAGTTGCCTTGCTTGTATGCTGAGCTCTGTGCTCCATAGCTGCTGTCTGTGCTCTGTTGCTCTCTGTTGCTTGTGGATTTTGAAAATGAGAATGATCTCCTCCTCTGCTATTTATAGGCAATTGGGTAACTTGAACCAGAGACTAACTGGATCTAACTGAATGAGTCCAGTTGCTAACTATATCTGTCAACCAATCTAACCAGGGAATACCACTCACACAAATAGGCTATTTCAGAGCCACTTTAATGAAATTCATAGAACATTGCAACTATTTATATACATTTGCATGGAAACTACACTTCAATGGCAAGAGTATGGTATGTACATGAGGATGTCTAATCTCATGTAGAAATTTTTTCTTAGAATCTCTTGCTTGGGAGAAAATCAAGTCTAAGTTGTGTTGAATATGGGAGATTAATGACATCTTTATAGTGTTATCCTCTTCACTTTAGTTCATATTCACATTTATCTTGTAACACATTGTTGAAATGGAAAATCAATGTATGAATAAACATTCAAGTAAAGAACCTTGCAACTATTTATGTACATTTGCATGGAAATTACACTTCAAGTCTAAGTTGTGTTGAATATGGGAGATTAATGACATCTTTATAGTGTTATCCTCCTCACTTTAATTCATATTCACATTTATCTTGTAACACATTGCTGAAATGGAAAATCAATGTATGAATAAACATTCCAAGTACCTCTTTTACACATAATTCTTTTTTAATATACTTTCATCTACCTCTTTGAGGTCTAGCCAAGATTACAATGAAACCTAATCCTTGAAATCTTATTTAGTACCAAAGGTAAAATTTCTTCTTGTATAGTCTTAAATGGCACTACTACAAACAATTTTAATATATAATCCAGTTGGAACTCAACTTGGATATATTTTGATTCACTCACAATGCTAAGACTCAATGACTCATATCTAGTTAGAAATCAATTGTGTTTCTCATTTCAAAAGTGAATCAAATCTTTGGTTCCCTTATTAGTGTATATTTGAGTAATTAAGTTATTTGATGTAATTTGATGTTTAATGTTATTTAATGTACTTTAATCAACTTTTGATTTCATATCTTCTTTATGTGACATTTGATGTGACATCTTCACTTGATCTCGGATTTCTACTTATTTAAAAAGGTCATTCATCTTCAGTCTTCTGTGAACTCAGTGAAGATGAGCTCAATCTTTTCAGTGGATGCTTGGGCATCAGCTTCTTCTGCTCATATTGATACAGTTTTGGATTCATTGTTCTCAGTTGATCCTTTCCACAGAAGTGATGATCCCTATGATTTAGGACATGCTGATGGTTCCATGTTTTCTGTTGAGTCATTTAAGTTATCCAATTCACAGTGCAATGCTGCTCAACCAAATGCACCTCTTGATCTCCCATCTGATCCAACCATTGATCTCCCTTCTGACTCAAGTGCATGTGGAGCAGCGAAAAAGCAAAGCAAGCTCAATCTACAATTTAAAAGAAGGCCTCGTGAAGTAAGTCAAAAAAGATTTAAATTTCTTACTTCAGATAGACAGATTGCATTGGATATTGTGAAGCATTGTTGTGGTTTGAAATGTTTGTACAATTTAGGAATGAAGAAACTAAAGCACCTAAGAGAAAAATTCCTCCATTTAGATAGTGAAAGGCAGGATATATACCTTGTTTCTCGCATGCAAATGATTGAGGATAACATGTCAGTAACACGTGTTGGTTTTGAATATTTCTTTAGTCAAGGGATGCGATGTTGTAGGGATGCATTTAAAATTGCAATGGGTGTGGGAAATTTTAGAATACATAGGGTTCAACAAGGGCTTTTGAATGGGGATCTCATTTTGGATACGTTCCATGTTGGGACCAAAGGATCTGTTGGACGTCATGCAATGAATTGGATGATGAACTATTTTAGCTTGCATTGTGAGGTTATGCCTACAACTGGAAGGTTGCACTTGTCAGATAACTTTACTCGTCGAGAGGTATTTCAAATATATAGAGAAGACATGGAAAATAGAAATGAGAAGTATGTGTTGTATCGTCACTTTACTCGATTATGGAAGGAAGAGTTTAACAATGTTTCTATTCCTCGTAAAGTTAGAATGGGTGAATGTTCAGTTTGTGCCACTTTGAAAAACATGGCAAAAGGGGCTACAACACCACAGGAAAAGAATAATTTTAAAAACCTTCTTAACAACCATCGTGAGAGTCAAGCTTTAGAGAGAAAGAAAGCAATTCATCATCGAAGTAAAGCACTCAGAAATCCGGAGCGTTATATGTGTTTGTTGATCGATGGTATGGATAAAAAAAAAACTTGTTTGCCACATTTTTATCGCATCCCTAAGGACATTGGAGATGAAGTCCTTGTGCAAATGCATTTGGTTGGTGCTTTGGTATACAATGGAACTGTAATGTCCAAGGTTTTCTTCACATATCCGAATGTGCATAATGATCCAAACCTTACAGTTACTGTCATTCATCGTGTTTTGCAATCATGGAAGGGTCTTTTGCCACCAACTCTATATTTGCAACTAGATAATACTGCAAGAGATAATAAAAATTCTACAGTCTTTGGATATTTAAGCATGCTTGTTGAAAAACAGGTATTTCAGAAGGTTAAGGTAAATTTCCTTCTGGTTGGCCACACTCATGATCACATTGATCAAATGTTCAGTACTTTCTCTAAGAAGTTGGCACGTAACAATGCTTTTACTCTTCCGATTTTATCTGAGTTGATTTCAGAAGCATATACTCCAAAACCAGAAGTTCAACACCTCACACAGATTTATGACTTTAAGCACTTTTGCTCAATGGGCCTTGATAACAGTGCTAAGGTTTTGGCTCCATTGCACAATATTAGTTTCAACCATGTATTCTTGATGAGGAGGGTTGATGAAATAACCCTTTTATTTGCAAAGCAGTATTCATCTTCTCTTGGGTGGGAGCCTAAAGAGGGATGCAGATTCTTATTGCAGGTGCCTAATTTGTCTACTGTGACAGTGTATGGTGCAGAACAATCACCATATGAAGATAAAAGCAATACAGAAAGATGTGGAAATGTGGTTGATCAAAGTAAAAGCTGGATGCATGCACTCATTGAAAAGAAGAGACATATTGAGCATGCAAAAAAATATGCTGGAGATCAAGATGTATCTTGGTGGGAGGACTTTTTCAATCATCAAGAAGAGATTATACAGTATACAATTGCAGGTCACTGGCCAGTTGATGTTCCATTCACATGGGATTTTTGTACACAAAGATCCGTGAATGTGGCCCAAGCATGTAATGCAGATGCACTTCAAAGTTTTATACATCCACCAGAAAGAAATATTTATGTAGGCCCAAGGATGACAAAACAGGCAGAAGCAAGATGGCAAGGAAATTTAATAGAGATAAATGTTGGAACACTTATTGCAGTTCTCGCTGATGGTGATGAGGCTACCAGACCATTTTGGATTGCAAAGGTTTTAGAGATAACTAAAGATATTGATCAGAGAAGAATAGAGGCTTTGATGGTGCATTGGTATTACACTAAAAGTAGTAATGCATTCACAGGTAAATATAACTTAGAAATGGTGTGTGATACTAAACGAACAGGTTCAAAAAAGAAAAAGAATATTCGAAGCACATCCACTCTTAAAATGGATGATGTAGATATTCTTGTTTATGATTTTTCCTTGACAAAAACAGGTCACTTGAGGAAAGCAACCATCAACATGATAAAACAAAAGCTTCCAGATGTATGTGGTACAAGAAATCATAGGCAAACAAGAAGAGTTGTGCATGATCCTGCAGAATTTGGTATGTACGTGGATGAAGACAGAGCTCTTGTGGATATAGAAGAAGAAGAAGAGAGCTCTCAACAGTATGAGACTGAATCAAGTGCATCAGATGATGAGGGTGTAGACATAGATCGACAAAGTTGTGAGATGCATTGAAGCTCTCAGACATTTTTAGTGCTTTTGTAAATGCCTCGAAGTAGTTTGGTTAATGAAACCATGTTTTGTAGCAATTTTGACTAACAATCAGATATCCACCCATTAAAAATATGTCTAAAATGTTATTTTTGTATAAGAACTATTTAGTTCTACATTCTTTATATAGATTTTAGACATGTCAATGTCCTATCATTTAGATTTTGGACATGTCAATGTCTTATCATATACATTTTGGGACATGTCAATGCCTTATATAGTGAAATTTTGACTACATTTTGAGCTCTTTTTTTATGAGAAAATGACAAAAAATGTCAAAAATCACATGTTTTCACCTCATTTTTGTAATATATGTATACTGGTATAAAGGAATCTCAAACATAAGCTGCCATTTGCATGATTTTTGACGAGAGTGTTCTCTTTTTACGACATAGTTCTCGTTTGTTACGACTCGCTGTTTCATATAGGTTATTTCTCCTTATGCAAGTCCCAACAACATTGTTGTTATTGTCCATAATCTTAGCTCATGTCTTACTGAAAGATACTTGATGACCTTGATCAATTATAGAAGCTATTGAAAGTAGATTTCATTTGATTTTAGGAACATACAACACATTTGAAAGATTTCTAACATCCCCATTAGAGTTAATGAAAGACACTATACCTTTGCCTTCTACATGACATCTTGCATTGTTGTCTACCTTTACTGTGATGGGTTCCTTCAGAGGCTCTAAGGAACTGTAAAGGTCTTTTCTACTCGTCATGTGATGAGATGCACCATTCTCCAACACCCATGAGTCGTTCATTCTTAAATCTTCTGTCAAGGAGCATACCTCCTCTATCATAACAAATAACTCAAGTGCTACTTTTACAGTGTTGGCAGACTCCTTGCCCTTGCCACCTTTTTAAGATCCATTCTTCTCTTCTGCCTTCTTGATGTGACAGTCTTGGATTTTGTGGCCTTTCTTCTTACAATGGAAAACTCTCCCTTCTGTTACCATTAGTGTCCATGTGAAAGGCAAAATGGCCATCAGACACTTCTTTGTATATGTTCTTTAATAAAACATATAATGGCTTGGTCAATCATAGACTGTAAGTTCAATCGCATTTGTAACACCTAAGAAGTATGTGTTTGTGTTCCCTCTATACTGTGTTTTCCTGTGTATTCTATAGCCTCTGTGTGGAGTATCGTGTAAGGCCCTAGGAGCTTAGTTTTTTACTTCGAGGATATCATCGTGGAGCTCTCGAGAAGGAGACCACACTGTGGTGCATTGCCATTGAAATAATTCACTAGTATCAGAGCATTTTGATGCAAAAGATTCGTTGCTTTTGTGCAAGAAAAGCGAGCACCCACCCACCCACCAAAGGCTTTCTCCAAGACTTATGACTAAGGCAGCGACGAAGGCATAGACCTTGGCATATCTTGTCATCCGAGCCATCGAAGTCACCATTGGCATCGTTGGCTGTGCACAAGGGAGGACCTTAATGATCAAGGAAGATAGAGGTTCCTGGTACTTCTCGAGAGGTCACCCATCCTAGTATTGTTCCCCCTAGAGCTCGCTTAACCGTGGAAATCTCTTGTCAACAAGCAATCTCTTGCTTATTGACATGGATGAAGATGATTGGGTTGAGTTAGATGAAATGGCTAGGTCTACCATTCACTTGCACCTAGTAGATAATGTTTACTTTGCAATATTAGACTATGAAAGTGCAGAGGTGCTTTGGAGAAGTTATGCAATACTTATGAGAAAGAGAGGACATTAAATAAAGTGTATATGATGAGAAAATTATATGACCTTCACATGAGGGCATAGATAATATTGCTGCTCATCTAAATGAGTTTCATGCTATATTCTCCCAGTAACAGGCTCACAAAATGGAAATGGATAATGAAATGAAAGCAGTATCGTTGTTATGCACCTTGCCATCATCATGGGATATGTTTTGCATTGCTATTAGCAATAGTGCACCTGATGGTATACTTGTCTATGATGACATATGTGGAGCACTCTTGAGTGAGGAGATTCGTAGAGAATCTATGGTTGGCACTCAGAGTGGAGATGCATATAATATTCGTGATTCTTACCAAGGAAAGAATCAACAATGTGGCAGCAGCAAGAACAAGGAAAAGAATGGTCAACATAATAAGAGTAGAAGTAAATCAAGGAAGAGGGATATTGAATTCCATTATTGTCATAAGAAAGGACACATGAAGAAAGATTGTTATGCATTGCTAAAGGTAAAGGACATAATTTTGATGGGCATCTATGGATGTGGGGGTCCCTTCCCTCATTATGAGTAATTTACCTCCAATTGTCACCGGTGAGGCTGTCGCTACCCCTAGCTCGTCAGAGACCTCGTTGGCCAGCTGTTCGGTCCCAAGCCCCCGCTGGATACTGTGCGCTAGTGGTTTCGCAAAGAGTGGTTCCCGCATGGCATAGTAGTGAGTAAGCGCCAATTCCTTCCAGCCAGACACCTCTTGCTTGTCTTTGAGAACGAAGAAATGGCACTCCAGGCCCTCAGTGTCGGCTTTTGGCAAGTCGGGTGTGCCACTCCATGCCTCTTCAAATGGGCCCCCGATTGCGTGCTTGACAACTCTAAACCCCTTCGATACCCTCTCTAGGTTGAGCTCCCAATCTCCCTTTCTTCCTTTATGGTTTTTTGTGGGATATTGTCTCTTTGATTGGCAAGCCACTGGCCTCGCGCAGAGATGTTGGGGGTTTCATTTATGAAGGCACAAAACATGCATTTAATGCCCGATAGCATCCTCACATGTGTGTGGAAGCAGACCTCAACAGGCCTCTCGCCTCAAAGATTATTGTCGATTTAGGGGAAGGGGAATCTTGGGTTCAGGAGATCTCTTTTAAAAATCTGCCCAATGCATGCTTTCAATGTGGTTAACAAGGCCATCGAATAAACGATTGCCCCTTGAAGCAGAATAATAAGCAAGAAATAGTCTGCAAAGACCAAACACTCAAGGGGAAGTAGGTGGGCCCAATAGTCGAAGAGAAAGACAAGGATGAACGAATCCCAAAATCCGACTCACAAGGGTTTAGAGAGATCAGAAGAAGAAGGAAAGCTAGCCCTAAGAGAAGCTCAAGCCCAAGGAAACATTCAGAGAAGCACCACACACCAGAAAAGTCACTCAATAACTTATACTGCAACCTCGAGAAGGAGGTTAATGAGCTTGACTATCCGGGAGGAACGCGAGACTTTGCGGGCACAAGTAACTTACCCTTGGAATGGCCCCCTCTAATGCAGCCAATCAAGAGGACTACACAACTAGGAAAGAAGATGGTTTCACCACAAGCAATGAGGACAATATGGACATCATGGAGAGTGAAAGTTCTATCATTGGAACAACAATACCAGAAACGGCCTCAACTTCTCCCCCATAGGAGGCTTCCCACAAGGGAAAACAGCTGGTAGGTATGCCTTGGAAAAGCCCCCTCAAATCAAAGATGCATGGTCAGGACCATCCCCCCTCAAGAAAGAAAGAAGACTCCAAGAGGAAAAAAGAGAAGTCCCACCCTCGGAATGAGGGAAGTGCAAGAAAATGATCATCACTTCACTAAACACTAGGGGGCTAATGGACCCCACAAGAGCCAGCAATATTGGTCAATGGCTCCGCGACATAAGCTTAAACCCAGACTTCATTTTTCTTTAGGAGATTAAAATCGAAGGAGAAGACCTTCAAAAAAGACTTAAGGGTGTCTCTGAGTCCCATGTGTGCTTATCCACAACCCATCAGCGTGGTTCTAATGGAATTGCCATTGGTATCGATCACCTCTAGGCTAATAAGCTTGACTACACGAGTAAAGATAGAAACCATAGGTGGTTGGCAGTTACATTAAGTACCCCCCTCCAATTCTCCCTGATTTCTATGTATGCTCCAAATGAGGATGTTGCGAGGATCCATACTTGGTCCTCCTTGGATTTGTTTTCTCATAATGTCATGATCTGCGGTGACTTCAATATGGTCGTGGACCCCTCTGATAGGTGGAACAAAAAGGGCCGTATCATTGATGGCCAAGAGAAAGACACTTGGGACCAAACCAAATTGTTTCTGGATCTGGTCAAAGTCAAGGACCCGAATGGCTTTTCTTGGTCCAATCTTCAATTGGGTGAAGACTTGAGAAAAGCGAGACTCGACAGAAGCTACATTTCATTGAATCTCATCCATCAATGGGGTCCTCGCACCCTAATGCAACGTATCGACTTCACCATCTCAGACCATTACCCCATGGTGCTCACCTTCCCCCCTCCATCTAAAAGTCGCAAGGCACCTTGGTTTCACGCCAGCCAGCTCATTTGTCTTTTCTCTCCCCTCTATCCGCCATGAAATCACTAATGCGTGGCTTGAGGCATTTGCCGTCTGCACCTCTCCAGACAAGTGTTGGAGAAACGTAGTGGAAAAGTCTCGTCAGATCTTGATTAAGACCACGAAGGATCTCAAAACCATCTGCCGAAGACGTAGAGAAAACCTATACCGCCGGCTCCGAAGACTCGAAGAAGAACTTAATAAAGGGAAGATTCAACCTCAGAAGGGACTCCAAAATATCAGAGGAAGATTAAGATACGAGGAGATCAAAAGGAGAAATCTTCAAATTTATTTTAAGGAATGGTGGGCTGGTAAGGCAGATGGACCTTCCAAAGAGATGTGCAATATTCTGAGAAGAAAACAAATTAGAGAGGAGATCCCACTGTTTCTTGACAAGGATGGGGCGGAATGTAAAACAGCGGAAGAAAACTTTGGCATTATAGAAGCACACTTCACGAATCTCTTGGGTAGTGCTTGTCCCCTCTTCCCCCATAGGCGGGATTGCATGGCCACCATCTCTCGGACTTCCCTGCATAGAATCCCATGCAACTTGAGCGCTCTGCTTGAAGCCTCCATTTCAGAACAAGAGATCCTGGAAGTTATTGACTCGCTTCCAAACAGCAAGAGCCCAGGTCCTAATGGGCTCACTAATGAGTTCTTTAAATCATTCAAACACGTGGTATCCACCCCCTTGTGTCTTGTTTGGCTTGAGGCACTCAAGTTCGATGCCCTTCCCACTTGTCTCAACAACGGCATCATCAAAATTATACATAAAAAAGGGGAGAGGAACAGAATTGAGAATTGGAGACCTATCACAATGCTTCAAACTGGATATAAGATTCTTGCTAAAGTCATTGCCAACAAGATATCCTCTCTTTTAGACCAGTGGCTTAGCAAAGACCAAAAATGCTTCATTAAGGGAAGGTCAATATTGGAAGCCATCATTGATATCTGGGAAGGTCTGGACTATGCTGAAGATTCTAATCAGGACATTGTCTTCCTCAAGATTGACTTTGACAAAGCCTACGACAGATTGGAATGGGACTATATTTTACAATCGCCAAAAGACCTCGGGTGTAGTCAGAGATTCCTCAGGATGATCTCCACTCTCCTTGGCAATGTTTCAACCAAAGTCAATGTTAACGGACAACTTTCAAAGGCAATCAAACTGAAACGATCCATCAGGCAAGGTTGCCCATTGGCCCCTTTGCTCTTTGCCATCGCCACTGAAGGGCTGAGCCGACTTGTGGAGCAACAGATGGAGTTGGGTCACATAAGAGGCATCACTTTTCCACATAACTCTGGGCAAATGACCATGAGGCTATTTGCGGATGACACAATTGCCTTTGTTCACAATGATGATACCAGCTTGGAAACCTTTTGGTGGTGCCTCAACATGTTTTGTGAGGCCTCTGGATCCAGAATCAACCATACCAAGATTGCATTCAGGGCTATCAAAGGGAATCAGACCAATCTCCTCACTGTGCAAGGATGCCAAAGCATTCAATTAGGTGAGGTCCTACACATTCTTGGTATCCACTTGGGATTCGGTGTTACTCTTGAACAAAGGTGGGCTTGGGTCCTAATAAACTTAACTACTGGAGGGGTTTGCAACTCAATCTTGCTGGCCGGGCCATGGTAATCAACACATTCCTCATATCCTCAATCATATACTTTCTTTCTTGCTGGAGACCGAAGAATCAAGAACTAGCCAAATTAGAAAGTACTGTAGAAACTTTCTCTAGATCAAGGACCATAACAGGAGGGGAGTAGCTAAAACCAAATGGTCCATATGCACAAGCCAAAAGGAGAATGGAGGTCTTGGTATTATGGACATTGGCAGCATGGCCAATAAACTTGCGGTTAAGTGGATGATTAAGGTGTGGTCATTAGGGGAAAAAAATGAACCCTGAATGGGCCTTTTAGATTAAGAGGTGATTAGTGATGGACCAATGAGAGGAGGGTGGTGGCCACAGTCTAGAGCCTCAATCAGCTAGGCTAGGCCTAGGTTTCCCCTGGTTTGAGCCGATCAAAACCACCAAAATGTGGTGACAAACATGGTATTTTGTGCCTTAATAGTTTTATAGACTAGAAAAGTCAAATTTCTCCATCCAAATTTGATTTGGGCCATTCGATATAGAGGAGATCCAATGGTGGATATTGAAAGAATGAGAGAAAGGCACCTTTGATCGTCGATCGTTGGATGGGGCAATTGATCTAACGCTTGTCATTCTCCTTGTAGAGGATTGAGAATCTTTGAATCCTATCCTTTGGATCAACTAAAGATCCAACAGTCCATATTGCATCCTAGCCACGCGATAGCACGTTTATATTTTACCCCTTGGATTCAAATGCATCCGACGGATGATGTTCATTTCGGTCCCATTTTCAGTACTCTCTGTCTTTCCTTTTCCCATCAGTCATGACTAATGTGACTCCTCTTTTGTCTTATTACGCCAGACACCCGGAGCTAAATCGTCGCCGTCCGTGATCTGAATCCAAGGGTAATCCATGCCCACGAGTTAATACTCTCTCTCTTCCTCTCTCCCATCACTTACAAGTGCAATGATTGACTGTTCTATTTTGTCTTCTTTTGCCAGACATAAATCTTGAATCGTGTCCATTCGTGAAGAGCATCTAACGGCTCTAAATAGCCATGAACCCAAGAACGCTAAGATATCTATTTTGTTGTTTTTTGCCAGACACATCCTTTTTAATCCGAACCATTCATGGAAAACATCCAAGGGCTCTCAATAGAGACGAATCCATCCAAATAGATCACTCAAATCTATCTCTTTAGAAATAATATTTCTAAATAAAATACCAGTAGTGGTTTTTTTTTCTTCTTGAATACCAGACATGATTAATTTTAATCCCTAAAATTTAGGGATCCTGACAAGGCCCATGCAGGGTTCACTTTTTCCCCTAATGTGCAACAAAGATTCCTCTTGGGCCACATTAATTCTTAGAAACACAAACACGATTACTTTGGTAGGCTACCTTGGATGGAAAATCCTCGACACCCTCACCCTCCTATTCTCTCCGATTCCAGTCTCACACAAAGGATGGATCCTGGTAAGATCCTTGTGGATGAGCTAGAACACATTCAAACCTCACATGAGAATCAGTGAAGACTGGAAATGGGCTGCTGGTATAAGACAAAATGACTCTATTTGGTTCCCGATCCAAGGCATGAGAAACATGGAGCCTTGGAATGTCTTGAGTGCCAAGAAACTCTGGAATAAGGGATTCAAACAATGGAAGCACCCTTGGAAACAGAACACGAACAGATGGGTGGACTTTGAGGACCTCGACCCTAATATTGTGGTCACATACCAGGAATGGAATGTTTTACTGAGCAAACGCCATGCTTGGGAATGATCTAAAATCCGACTACTTATGGGACAGGATTGTCCAAACCCAATGGGCCTGAAATGGTATAATGGTAATCGCCTCTCCAAGCTTCCTTATATCGAAGCTTGCAATGACATACACATCAGTCTCAACAAGAAATGGTGTCTCAACTGGATGCGACTTTGATGGGATATGAAATTTATGTCTATCTGGAACCCTCTCATTGAAAACAAAAAGTCGGTTCTCCTATGGCAAATCCTACACCATGGAATATGGACCAATACAAAAGCTAACAAGATCTATGGGGTTTCTCCTTGGTGCAAGCGATGTTGCCGAAGCAAAGAGGATATTGATCACCTGTTCTTTGCTTGCCCTAAATCCCTTCGGTTATGGAGGGTCCTTGGTAGTTCTTTGGGACTCCAAGAACAAATCAATTGGAAGCAAGCCCTCATTGGTGAACCCATCAGCTGCTCTGCAGCGTTGTGGAATGCGATTAGGGGTGAGATCCTTTGGAAGATTTGGCGAGAAAGATGTGTTCAAAACTTTGGCAATACCCCCAAGGAGTGGTCGATCGATAAGTCCCTTTTCCTTCTCGACAGAAGAATTGCTAACTGTAAGAACCCCCCCCCCCCTCCCCCTTCAGACATCACAAAGAGCTACAATATGTCAACAATAAGCTTAAAACCAAGTGGGCTCCACATGATGGGGATGCGAGATTTATCAACCTCCTCTATAACTCCATGTAAGCCTTGCAAGGCCCCTCATGAGGGTGATGAGTGGGTGATTAACCTTTCTCTTGTAAAGCCATCTACACTGTAAAAGCTTCCCCTGCTCTGTGGGATTTGGGGGATCCCATGGGCACTAGTCCCCTTCTTTTGTATTTCTCCTTTATTTAATTCAATTCCAGGAGAGTAGGCTAAGGCCAAACTTCCTTTATTTAAAAAAAATAAAATTTGATGGGCATATTGTTAAATAGTTACCTGCACCATCTACTTTGACTGTGAAGATTGAAGAAATTAATGATATTTCTGATGATGTTAATGTGTTGACACTTGATAGTATTGTGCCAACTGAGGCTCTTATGGCTCATTTTCTCTCCCACATGTGACTACTAAATTTTGGTGCTTCTTTCCATGTGACATCACATAGAGAATGATTCTCTAATTATGCAACAAAGTCTCTTGGTAGCATGAGACTTGGTGACTCTTACCAATGTGACATTATGGGGATTGGAGATGTTGTGCAGTTCATTGATGGTTCAAAATTTACTATGCATAATGTACACCATGTACCTCAGTAATATCATGTAGTTTGATGTCAATTGGTCAACTTGATGATCTTGGTTACAAGGTGGTCTTCTATGCTCAGTCCTTTTGTATATCAAAGGGCAATATGGTTATTGCAAAAGAAGCAAAGTTGGCTCACTTTATTCTTTATTTGTATAACAGAAAGAACACTTGTTAGCTATCACTCAACAGCCTATGGCTTGTATTTGGCATGGTCATTTGGGCCATATATCTCATAGTGGATTGGAAAATCTTTCTTGTTCTCGCTACTTACCTATGTTTTCTTTCTCTTATTTTTCATTTTGTGAGCATTGTCAATATGGAAAGCAAACCAAAAATGTGCATAGAACACACATTGACTCTTTAATTCAGCCTTTAGATCTCGTTCATACAGATGTATGTGGTCGTATGCCCACTAGGTACTTAGGTGGTTCTCTTTACTTTATCCCTTTCATAGATGATGCTACTAGAAAAGTTTGGGTATATCCTATCAACTCGAAGGATGAGGTATTCCCTACTTTCAAAAAATGGATTGCTTTAGTTGACACTGAAAAAGGAACTAAGCTTAAGGCTTTATGTTCAGATAATGGGGGTGAGTATACCTCACATGAATTCAGCCTTTTCTATTGGTCTAGAGGGATTCATAGAGAGTCCACAGCTCCTTATACCCTACTACAGAATGGTGTAGTTGAAAAGATGAATAGAACTATTCAAGATAAAGTAATTTCTATGTTGCATCATGCAAACCTCTCACAAGGCTTTTGGGCAGAAGCAGTATTGACTACAAATCATGTGATTAACCTTTCACCTAGTACTGCCAAAGGTCTGAAAGTGGCAAATGCATTTTTCTTGGATATGGTCTAGAATGAAAATTTGGATATCGCTTATGGGATCCTAAAACACGGTTAGTGATCAGAAGTAGTGGTGTCATTTTCAATGAGTCTAAGATGCGTAAAAAGCCCACTAAGGAGGTTTAAGTGGGAAGATTGGTGTTTGAGGATACTAGTCCTCCAATTAGAATGCATAAAAAGGTTGCACATAGGGACATTCAAGAGATTGCCTGATTAGATCAATCCACACATGTTCCTATTCAACAATCATTAAGAAGCTCTGCACATGTCTCACATCCACTTGATAGATATGTTCCAGGTTTAGATTTTGTTATGTTAACAGATGTAGGTGAGCCTTCTTGCTACAAAGAAGCTATGCAGACAGAGGATCATGTTAAGTGGGAGCATGCCATGAAGAGTGAGTTGGATTATATTCACAACAATGATAATTGGGATTTAGTACCTTTGCCAAATGGAGGGAAAGCTTTACCATGTAAATGGGTATATAAGTTGAAATTCATATCAGATAGTGCTTCTCCAAAGTATAAAGCACGACTTGTTGCAAAGGGTTTTAAGCAACAACATGGTGTTGACTTCGAGGAAATCTTCTCTCCAATGTTCAAGATGACTACCCTACACATGTTGCTTGGATTCGTTGCAATGGAGGACTTAGAGCTAGTTTCAAATGGATGTAAAAACTTCTTTCTTGAATGGAGATCTTGCAGATACGATATATATGGAACAACCAGAGGGTTATGTAGTTCTTTGCAAGGAAATTCTAGTTTGTAAGCTCAAGAAGAGCCTGTATGGACTTAAACAGTCCCCTAGACAATGGTACCAAAATTTTGATGCTTTTATGAATTCTCAAGGCTATTCTCGAAGCAATGATGATCATTGTCTCTACACAAAGAGATGCTTAGATGGAAGCTTGATATGCTTGATACTTTATGTTGATGATATGTTGATTGTTGGGAAGTCCTCTTATGACTTTTCAATTCTCAAAAAGAAGTTGAGTCAAACATTTGATATGAAGGATTAGGGGGATGCCAAACATATTCTTGGCATGTGCATTACTCGTGATAGGAGTAAAAGATGCATGTACTTGTCTCAAAGTGAGTGCATATCCAAAGTACTTCACAGGTTCAATATGCAGAGTGGACAGGCATTGAAGACACCTTTACCCACATATGTGAAATTGAGGAAGGGTGATTGCCCCAAATCAGATGGGGAAAAGGAATTCATGACCAAAATTCCCTATCAGTCTGTTGTTGGTAGTCTCATATATGTTATGGTAGCTATGAGACCAGACATTGCATTTGCAGTGGGAGTTATGAGCAGATATATGTCTAGTCCTCGCAAGAAACATTGGGAAGCAGTCAAGATGATTTTGAGATATCTGAGTGGCACTAAGGACAAGTGTCTATGCTTAGGTAGAGGAAAAGCATCCATTATTGGTTACATAGATTCTGACTATGTTGGCTCTATAGACAACTTTAAGTCTACATCAGGGTACATTTTTCATTTTGCTGGAGGTGCTATCTCTTGGAGATCTCGTCTTCAAGAATGTACAGTTGTTTCTACCACAGAAGCAGAGTATGTTGTAGCAAGTGAGACATGTAACGAAGCATTGTCGCTTTCTCTTCTTGCTTGTGGTATGGGTTTACCTCTACATGTACCATTTGCTTAGTGATAGTTAGAGTGCCATAGATTTGGCTAAGAATCCGATCTATCAAGCAAAGACCAAGCACATTGAGGTGAGGTATAACTTCATTACAGATTGCTTAGCCACTGAGCACATTATTCTTGAGAATTTTCGCACTCAAGATAATGCTACAAATGCTTTGATTAAAGCTCTACCACACAATAGCTTTCAACATTGTTGTCACTTGATGGGGGTTACTTGATTCATGATCTTACACAGTCACTTGTATACTATGTAATATGCCCATCACGTGGGAGGTATAGTTTGTATACTTACACTCAGGTATTCTTTATCATTCTTTATTTTTCTCCCATAGTTACTTTGGCCATATTGGCCTTTCATGTGAGATTTTTACTGTTAGTGTCCATGTGAAAGGCCAAATGGCCACCGGACACTTCTTTGTATATGTTCTTTAATAGAACTTATAGTGGCTTGGTCAGTCACAGACTGTAGGTTCGACTGCATTTGTAACACCTAAGAATTATGTATTCATGTTCCCTATGTATTGTGTTTCTCTGCATATTCTATAGCCTCTGTGCAGCCCTAGGAGCTCAGTTTTCTACTCCGAGTATATATTCATGGAGCTCTTGAGAAGGAGAGCGGACTGTGGTGCATCGCCATCAAAATACTTCACCTTCAACTTCTTTTTGTCATTCTTCTTTTTTTATCCATCTTTAGAAGAGTGTGTGTTGCCTCCTTTGGCATTTTTTGTGAATGCAACATATCCTTTCACTACAAGGAATACGGGCGTATAGCGACGGTTAAGGCGACATAATTTCGTCGCTATAAAATTGCAACTTGCATCGTAATTAGCGTTGCATGCCAAGCGTCGATTAAACGACGCAGAAAACGACGGTATTTGCGACTTGTGACGCGACGGGATTGCGACGTTCCCATAAAACATCGCTAAAATGACGCAATTTAAAAGCGTCACATAAGCGACGCTTTGTTGCATCGCATAGGTGATGTTACTTGCCGTCGCATAAGCGATGCTAAAATCGTCGCGTATTCGACGACGAATAGCATCGCTTACACGACGATCTGTTGACGGACAAAAATTAAAACGTTGGAGGCTCTGCGATCGGCATTTTCACGCATCCGATCGAAGAGCTCTCCAACGTTCTCAAATGCATTGCACTTACGAGCTGAAGCAAGTATATGCAGAATTGTTGTTTTGCGTAAGCTCTCTCTTATTGTCTCCCTCTGTCTTTGTTTCTCTCTTTCTACATCTTTCTCTCTTTGAATTCTCTCTCTCTCTCTAGATCTCTCTCTCTAGATCTCTCTCTCTCTAGATCTCTCTCTCTCTAGATCTATCTCTCTCTCTAGATCTCTCTCTCTAGATCTCTCCCTCTCTCTCTAGATCTCTCTCTCTCTCTCTCTCTCTCTCTCTCTCTCTCTCTCTCTCTCTCTCTCTCTCTCTCTCTCTTTTCCTTCTCTCTTTATTGCAGGTTATTCAAGAAGCTAACCAAGCAAAAAGTATGGCTAACAATTGTAAGTACAATTTCTAGTCTTTGTAGATCATTTGAATTGTGTTATTTTCATTACATAGCATACTCACACTTATTGATATGCACTCATACACTTACACATGATGAAGATGCACTTTCACACATATACATATATACACATGCACATACACACACATATATACACATAGATACATGTGCACATACACTTAGACATACACACATATACACATGCATATGCACAAACATTCCTACAACCACATAAAAAGACGTCCATGCATGCATTAACATATATGCAAATACATGTATATGCACATCCACATACACATGCATGTTTCATACATATACACATGCATATATATACACATGCATATACGTATACACATATACGAATATACATATACACACATATACATATACATGCATATACATGTACACACACATACATATACATGCATATACATGTACACACACATACACAAGAACATGCACATACTCATACCCACATATACATTTATACATGTACATGCACATACATACATATACACACACATACACATGCACATACATACATATACATACACATACATATACTCTTAGGTACACACATATGAATAAATTATATAATTAAAGTATTAAAACACATATACACATGCACACACACATGCATATACCTACATATACACATATACATGCACATACACACACATACACATAGAGTTATACATATACATGCATATACATATACACACACATACACAAGAACATGCACATATTGATACATACATATACACTTATACATGCACATGCACATACATACATATACACACACATACACGTGCACATACATACATATACACACACATACATATACACTTAGGTACACACATATGAATGAATTATATAATTAAAGTATTAAAACACATATACACATGCACACACATGCACAAACCTACATATACACATATACATGCACATACACACATATACACATAGAGTTATACATATACATGCATATACATATACACATACGTACATACACATGCATATGCACATACTCATACACACATATACACTTATACATGCACATGCACATACATACATATACATACACATACACATGCACATACATACATATACACACACATACATAATTAAAGTATTAAAACACATGCCTAATATAAACAATAATAACAATCAATAGAACAAAACTCTTCATTACTTAATACCATACACACAATTCAAAACATAAATAGAATAAAAATAAATACATATAATCCAATGTCATAATCAACTAAAATCCTAATCATCATCATCATCATCAGCAATATCATGATCTTTTGGTCATCCTCATCCTCATCGTCATGATCACCCTGTGATGATGGAGATCGTCCCTCCTGTGTCTGTCTCTCCACCTCATCCATATTTGTCTCTCCATAATACTCCTGTATTACATATAACAAACATAAATAAATAAAATAATAAAAACATTCATAAAAACAAAATAATTATATAAAATTTAAAAATACTCACAAAGGCATCAGGATGATCTTGCATATACTCACTCGAACGCCGATATCCAAAATATGTAGCATACTCGATCTCTTGTTTCGTAAGATATCGGCCATAATCCTTCAGCTGCAATGAAACAAATAAAAAACATTAGTTGCTTGCATTTTAACTAAAATAAAAAATATACTCACAATAACACATATACTTACAAACGTAGCTACAAAACCATTATGGCCCATTTGGCCTAGGTGCGATGTGTGGCCCGACTCCACTCTCTTCTTTGCAACAGCCTGTTTATTCAAGAAAAAAAATACCTAAATTAAATGTAAAAAATTACTAAAATATATAAAAATTATAAATATAAACTATTAATTTGTGTACCTTCTGTTGAGGAAATGACTCCTGAAGACGTAGCTGTCTACAAAAAAACTGCCATGACTCAGGTGGTATGCTAGCTCGCCTCTTATTTTTTTCGACCATACAATATCTCCTGTTAATTTAATCTCAAACAGAAAAAAAAGTCAGAATACATACACATATATACACACACATACACATACACATACACATACCCACATACACATATACATGCAAACATATACGCATGCATATATGTATACATATACACATATAACATAAACATACATATACATATCCACATATATACGTACACACACATGCATGCATATACACTCATTCATACAAAATACATGCATTTATCCCACAATAATATGTAGTTTTGTATATGTGAATATGTGTGTATGTGTAAATGTGTATATGTGAATATGTGTGTATGTGTAAATATGTACATGTGAAATTTTTGTTTATGTACAGAATCAAACTATTAATATCAAATATCATTATTTGTAGATTCTGATCAATGAGATGGAACTCCACCACCGTCTCCTCTTCATGCAACGACTTTATACTATAAGTATATGAAATATTTAATTTTAAATATATTTGATGGATACATAGCTTATATTTTTTTTTTATGTTTCTTATTATGTGCAGATTCTGATCAATCAGAGGGTACTCCACCACCTCCTACCCATGCAACAACTTCACATGTGTCCTCCGATAGGAATTATGATGAATTTCACTATGAAGAGCATATTATATGTTGGTGTAACTCTTGTTATGGCACGTATCGAAGACCACGATTGGAATGTATTGAACATGAGGCAGAGTATGGTACTTTTGAGCGTGCACCATCACCTAGTCAACATGATAATGCTTGGGTATGTATTTTCTATATATATTAATGTCATTATTTTATTTAAAAAGCATATATAAAATCAAATTATTGTTGATATACAGGAATACTTGCTCGATGATGATGATGATGATTTTTCTCATAATGTTAATATACCTCGTACACGTCATGGACTTGCTGTTCATCAATTACAAGCGGAGGTTTCTAAAAATCCTCTACCTCCTGGTTTAGAGAATGAAACAGCCGGAGATTATCCATTGCCAGCTCGTGATCGTTCTTTAGTACAAACATATGATAGAAGAAGATATGGAGGATGGAATAGAGGACCACTTCCTTTAGATGGAGAGGTTTTCAACTTTTGGGGTAATCGCTATATGATTGCTCCATCCACTATTACTAATGCTGGTCGTGGTCTCTTTATTGTAGAGGATTTGTATGTGCCTCCGAACTCTGAAGTAACTCTTATGTCATTTTTTGGTCCTATATATGGATGGGGAGATTGGCATCGACTTTCACGTTATGTTCAAAGCATGAGTACTTATGGAATATGCTTGAACGCAGCATCCCTTACTAGTAGAAGGATTTTACATGCAGAAAATGAAAGATTATATATTGATGGAAGACCTTACACACATGGAAATATAGCAGGTTTAATAAATAGTAGTCGAGGGTTACATAATAGTTCAAGGACTAATTGCACATTTGAGGAGCGTGAAAATAGTCATGAATCACCATACATGAGTAGAGATGTATCAAGATACATAGTTGTCAATGCTATTACTACATTACATGCTGGTGATGAACTATTAGTGAATTATGGATGGTGTAGACCTCCAAGAGCACCTTTAGCTCGAGAGAATAAAAATTTTCTATCCATAATTAGTAAGTTATATACTTAATTTTATATTTGAAGTTTACTTTTTATTCATTTATGGAATACTAATGAGTTTTATTTATATGTGTAGATTCCAACGTATGATGTTGATGATATTCGTCCACAACATTCACAATTACCAGTAAGACCACGATTATCAGAAGCTTCCATGAGGAGGCTACGCAAAACTAATCCTGTGCAATATGCAAAGTTGAAAGATCTATATTCAAAAGATGATAAAGTACAAGATTTGTGTGACAGTGATGAAGATGATGGCATGACAGATTTTATTGAGGATTGGTATCAAAATGACAGTGAGAGCATTGATATTTCTAAAAATGAGAAATATCTTCGAGAGGAATGTCTAAAGCATGTATATGAAGGAAGTCGTTTGACACGACTAAGTGCGAGCTTACTTATTCTCAACCTTCAAAATTGTTTTGAATAAAGTAATGTATCTGTTTCGACACTATTAAGGTATAATTTTCAATTTTCTATATATTTATATATATATATATATATATATATATACATAAATATATATATATATATATATACATAAATATATATATATATATATATATATATATATATATATATGCAAGTTTTTATTCTTACTTTAGATAAGATAAAAAGAAGAACTTGAATTGAATGGATACGATTGTTTGGATGGCAGGATACGATTGTTTGGATGGCAGGATACGATTGTTTGGATGGAAGGATACGATTGTTTGGATGACAGGATACGATTGTTTCTTTTGGAGGATATGAATGATTTGTCGATTCACAAATATGTTCAGTTTGAAAGTGTGAATCGACAAATCATTCAATGAAGGTACATACTTCATGTGTCCAAAACAAACAATCGTATCCTGCCATCCAAAACAATCCAATTTTGTGTAAATATCTTGAAAGATGCATTAATATTTTTAAAAGATGCACGGACAAAAAGAGTCCATTCAATTCAAGTTCTTGTTCTTACCTTATCTAAAGTAAGAATAAAAACCTACATGTATATATGTATATTTATTTATTTACCTTTTTAATATATCTTCTTTTGATAAACTTACGGGTTATTATCTGAAAAGTTTTTACCAAGTCAGAATATTCTTCCTACCTCACATGATGAAATGAAGAAGATAATCAACAATCTTGGTATAGATTATCAATGTATACATGCATGTCCTAACAATTGTATTTTATATAGAGGTGAATATGCAGACTCTTTGACATGTCCCAAATGTCAATCTCCTCGATATAAGGGTGAAGAAGGTAAAATCCCAAAAAAGGTATTGAGACATTTTCCATTGGCTCCACGGATTAGACATATGTTTAAAAGCCCCGAATTAGCAAAGCTTTTGACTTGGGGACATGATCACAAAAGTACTGATGGAATAATCAGAATTCCTCATGATAGTGTTGCTTTTCAGCATATTGATTCTACATGGCCTGAATTTGCACAAAATCCACAGAATCTAAAGTTAGGAGTTGCATTAGATGGGGTTAATCCATTCTCCATGAAATCCAATAAATGGTCAACATGGATAGTGGTAGTCATAAACTACAATCTTCCGCCATATCTTAGCATTGAAAAGGAACATTTAATGCTTTCACTTTTAATCCCAGGCAAAAGGCAAGTTAAAGATATGAATGTATATCTTGCTCCTCTCATTGACGATCTTTAAGAGTTATGGAGAGGTATTAATGTCATTGATGTATCCAAAAGCATCAATGAAAGACATATTACAGTTTGTGGTATTGTGGCTTGGACTATTCACGATTTTCCTGACTATGGATGATAAGAGCTTCTCTCGGTTAAAGACCCATGACTGGCATAACTTTTTGAAACATATTTTACCTTTGGTTATCGATGGATGTACAACGAAAGGAGTACGAGATGTGATCTGTCATCTTGGATCACTTATAAGGTAATTATGATACTTTTATATTTAATATGTATGAATATTGGATATCTTTTATTTTTTAATTAACTTCTTTATAATTGTTTTTATGATATGTATAGGTGGATTACATCCAATCGATAAAAATTCGATCCCACAAAAAAAACGTGAATGCAAAGAGCTACTATGTTTGATGGAAAAAGAACTTCCTACTTCATTTTTTGATATTCAGGTTCATTTATTAGTCCATCTTGTAGATGAGATAGAGATTGCAGGTGTTGTCAACACTCGATGGATGTTTTGGGTCGAGTGATTTATGGGAATACTAAAAGGTTATGTGCGACAAAGAGCAAAACCAAAAGGATCCATGGCAAAGGGTTGGATGCTTCAAGAGTGCATGTATTACGTTAGTGAGTACCTTGAAAGAGTTCATGAAGAAGCTCCACGTGCATGGACCAACGAGTCTTCTTCAAAAATAACAGATGAGGTATTATCAGGTAAGGGGGTTCCATTCTTATTTACATTTCAAGAAAAAAATGATGTTTCTACTTTTGTAGCATATAATAGCAAATGCATGCAAGCATTCCTTAGCGAGTACGAGGAACTTCAAAGTCTCCGAAGTAAAAGGCGAAAAAACAAAAGATCTAGACGTAATCTCGATAATAATGAGATTAGAGATATACCTTCTTTCACGGATTGGCTATATAGTCGTTTGCAATGCGCCAACGCAAATAATGGAGAAATCTCAAATGAGCAAAGAGAGTTAATGATAGGTTGTGAACAAAAGGTAATTTTATTAAAATAATATTTTATTTTTTTCATATATGTATGTTAGTTTCTATTTACTAATTGAATTTATTTTGCAGGCTCGAATGTTTACTAATATGTGGGCTTTTGGACAACGTATTAGAATCAAAGCCATTGATTCTTTACGTAAAACAGAGGATTCTAGTATTGTTGCTTCTTTCAAGTAACTATCACGTACTAGCTCAAAAGACATGAAGCTTATAGATAGCGAACTTGGTTACGTAGGAACTATTGTCGGTATCTACGAAATTTCATTTCGTACATTCAAACAGGTAGAAAAAAGTTTATATATTTTTTTTAGAGTAAGTTATTTTTTTAAGCACCTAATAATGGATTTTTGTTGTTATATATTTTGATAGGTCATTTTGAAGGTTGACTGGTTTCGAGCGGAGTATAAAGGTAGTAATTCTACATTAAAAAAGGAATTATCTGGGTTTTGGGCAATTGATTCTTCCAAGGTAATGTGATCTACTAAAGAACCATATATTCTTCCTAGGTATATTGAACAAGCATTTTTTTATAAAAACCCAGATGCTCATCCTTGGTGGCAAGTCATTCATGTGCAACCTAGAGGTAGGTCATTGTTTGAACAGTTTATTGTTAGAGAGATCGAAGAAAGTCCTCTTGATGATTCAGCATCAGATACTGATACATCAACATCTGAAATGGAAATTAGAATCATTATACGTGATAATGATACTAATCTTTTTGATGAAGAGGATAATTCTCTACATGCTGATTCTACTTATGAGGAAGAGGAATTACTAGAAATAGATATTAATCCATCAATAGATGATGTGATTCATGAGAACATAGATTTAACAATAGAAGAAATAAATGAAATCAATAAGGATAATGAAGATGAGACTATATTGATGTCTTACCAAAATGATGGCAATAATGAAAACATATGAGCAGATTATATAGTAAATTCTACTCTAGTTATCGATCAATAACTTGAAGCTTCTGAATGGATATCAGATAATAGGTTTTTTTTATTAACTTGAATAACGATGAATCCTATTAGAGAGATGAAATCATGTTCTTCTAAGTTAGAACATGAAGCTCGGGGGTATGCCTAATTATTTTATATATAGCTTTATCTTCGAGGAGCAAATTTTTATCATGTATGTATGCATATGTGTGTGTATTCATTTGTATTATATGTATACATATGTTAGTATGCATATATATGTATTTCATGTATATGTATGTGTTTGCATCTATGTGGTATATGTATACACTTGTTAAATATGCATATATGTATATATGCATATGCATTTATGTAAAATATTCATGTATTCATGTAATATATGCAAGTGTTTATAATTGTGTACATGTACATATGTATATGTGTCTATGTGTAAATATGTATGCATGTATATATATGTTTATGTGTGCATGTAGGCATGTATATGTGATGTGTACATGTATATATGTATATATGTCTATGTGTAAATGTGTACATGTAAATATGTTAGTATGTATATATATATTTATGTGTGCATTTAGGCATGTATGTGTGATGCATAATATATCTACTCCATTTTATATTTATGTATCCTATCTACATGATGTGTATATATCTTTACGTATATCATGATCCTCGTTGATTCAAGTAGCTATATATAGAGGCATAAGGTTGGGAGGAGAGACATCTCTCTAGTAGGACGTCGGAGGTGTACATATACTTCAAACATATGGCTAAAAAGTTGAATTAGAGTTTTTAAATTAGGGATTTCAAAACCCTAATATCGAAATTAGTGTTTTCAATTTAGGATTTTTGAAATAGGATGTATTTATTTTTTTATTTATTTATGTGTATGCATGTGTTGTGTATGTATGTGTATGTATGTGTATCTATATGTGCATATGCATGTGTTTTGTGTGTATATATGCATGTGTGTATGCATGTATTTATACCTCTAGTCTCTCTCTCTCTCATATACATACATACATGCATAAACACACATACTCATATCCACATATATATACATAAAAGCAGTGCATACCGTGCATTGTCGCGACGATGAGCCATAAGTGTCCGCATCTCTTTTAAACACCACTTAAGCGACCATCCTGTCCCAAACTCTGTCTCAAGTGAACTAAGCACATATTTTTTATCCCTCTCATCATGCTCACTACAAAAATAAAAAACATAATGTAAATAAAACATAAGATATATATTTCAATTTATATGTAAAACTTTTACTTACTTCCACGGTAAGTGGATAAAGCGCAGGTAAGAGTCACATAGTGCCCGCATTCTTCTCTTGAACTCCAATCCATTCCCTATGTACACAATGTTCCCCTCTGGCTCTATGTCGCACTCTAGTCCTAAGGTGCCTATGCATGTCCTCATAGCCAACTCTGCTCTGCTAACACGTGCTGGAGGTGGTATAGGTGTCCTGAAAATAGATAGATAGAAATAAATAAAAATATGTGTTATAATATCATTAAAAAAGTTTATGAAAACAAAACATACCTATGAGCAGCTAGCTCTCTTCCTGCACGTGGAGCCGGAGAAGAGCCCTCGTCTGATCGCTGGGTAAGCATCTTGATCGTATAATTCAGCTCCTCATCAGACATCTCTGAGTAATCACGCATTATGGCCCTTAGAGTATCAGACGAAACTCTTGCTCTCATAAAACTTTTTATGAGAGTGAGTTTCACCTTTCTCTCTCTACTAGGATCCATAATACCTAACATATAAAACAAAATGGTTAGAAATCAATATATATACGTGTACATATGTAAGTGTGTATGCATTAAGTATGTGTATGTATGCATGTGTGTGTATGTATGTGCGTGTATATGTGTGTATGTGTGTATGCATGTGTATGTGTGTGTATGCATCATTATGTGTATATGTGTCTATGTGTGTATGTGTGTGTGTATGTGTGTGTGTATGTATGTGTATATGTGTGTGTGTGTATGCATGTATGTATGTATGTATTTATGCATATGCATATGCATTATGTATGTATATATATGCATGTATGTGTATGTGTGAGTATGCCTCTCTATGTGTGTGTATGCATATATGTGTGTATGTATGCATATATGTGTGTATGTGTGTATGTGTGTGTGTATATGTGTTTGTATGTGTGTATGCATGTGTATGTGTGTGTATGCATCATTATGTGTGTAAGTGTCTATGTGTGTTTGTGTGTGTATATGTGTGCATGTGTGTGTGTCTATGTGTATGTGTGTGTGTCTATGAGTGTGTATGTGTTTATGTGTATGTATGTATCTATGTGTGTGTATGTGTATGCATGTATGTATGCATATGTGTGTGTATGCATGTGTATATGTGTGTATGCATCATTATGTGTTTATGTGTCTATGTGTGTATGTGTGTGTATATGTGTGTGTGTATCTATGTGTATGTGTGTGTGTCTATGAGTGTTGATGTGTTTATGTGTATGTACGTATCTGTGTATGTATGTGTCTATGTGTGTATGTGTATGCATCTATGTATGCATATGTGTGTGTATGCATATGTATGTGTGTGTATGCATCATTATGTGTGTCTATGTATGCATGTGTATGTGTGTATGCATCATTACGTGTGTATGTGTCTATGTGTGTATGTGTGTGTATATGTGTGTGTGTGTCTATGTGTATGTGTGTGTGTCTATGAGTGTGTATGTGTTTATGTGTATGTATGTATCTATGTGTGTGTGTGTGTCTATGTGTTTATGTGTATGCATATATGTATGCATATGTGTGTGTATGCATATGTATGTGTGTGTATGCATCATTATGTGTGTCTATGTATGCATGTGTATGTGTGTATGCATCATTACGTGTGTATGTGTCTATGTGTGTATGTGTGTGTATATGTGTGTGTGTCTATGTGTATGTGTGTGTGTCTATGAGTGTGTATGTGTTTATGTGTATCTATCTATGTGTGTGTATGTGTACGCATGTATGTATGCATATGTGTGTTTATGCATCATTATGTGTGTATGTGTCTATGTGTGTATGTGTGTGTATGCATTATGTACGTGTATGTAAGCATGTGCATTATGTATGCATATAAGTATGTATGTATGCATATGCATATGCATTATGTATGCATATGCATATGCATTATGTATGCATATGCATATGCATTATGTATGCATATGCATATGCATTATGTATGCATATGCATATGCATTATGTATGCATATGCATATGCATTATGTATGCATATGCATATGCATTATGTATGCATATGCATATGCATTATGTATGCATATGCATATGCATTATGTATGCATATGCATATGCATTATGTATGCATATGCATATGCATTATGTATGCATATGTGTGTATGTGTGTGTATGCATTATGTATGTGTATGTAAGCATGTGCATTATGTATGCATGTAAGTATGTATGTATGCATATGCATATGCAATATGTATGCATGTATGTGTATGTGTGTGTATGTCTCTCTATGTGTGTGTATGCATATATGTGTGTGAATGTGTGTGTACATGTCTCTGTATGTGTATATGCATGTGTATGTGTGTGTATGCATCATTATGTGTGTATGTGTGTGTATATGTGTGTGTATGTGTGTGTGTATGTGTATGTGTATGTGTGTGTATCTATGAGTATGTATGTGTTTGTGTGTGTGTATGTGTGTATGTGTGTATGTGTGTATGTGTCTTTGTGTGTGTATGTATCTATGCATGTGCATTATTTATGCATGTAAGTATGTATGTACATTGTATGCATATGCATATGCATTATGTATGCATATGTATGCAAGTATGTTAATGTGTATATGTCTCTCTATGTGTGTGTGTATGCATATATGTGTGTGTATGTGTGTGTATGTGTGTGTATGTGTGTGTATGTGTGTGTATATGTGTGTGTATGTGTGTATGCATGTGTATGTGCTTGTATGCATGTGTATGTGTGTGTATGCATGTGTATGTGTGTATGTGTGCATGTGTGTGTATATGTGTGTCTATGTGTGTGTGTCTATGTGTATGTGTGTGTATCTATGAGTGTGTATGTGTGTATGTGTCTATGTGTGTGTATGTGTTTATGTGTGTATGTGTATGCATGTATGTATGCATATGCATGTGTATGCATGTGTATGTGTGTGTATGCATCATTATGTGTGTATGTGTCTATGTGTGTATGTGTTTATGTGTGTATGTGTTTGTGTATATGTGTGTGTATGTGTGTGTGTCTATGTGTATGTGTCGCTACGCGTCTATGAGTGTGTATGTGTTCATGTGTGTGTATGTGTCTATGTGTGTGTATGTGCATATGCATTATGTATGCATATGTATGCATGTATGTGTATGTGTATGTCTCTCTATGTGTGTGTGTATGCATATATGTGTGTGTATGTGTGTATGTGTGTGTGTATATGTGTGTTTATGTGTGTATGCATGTGTATGTGTGTGAATGCATCATTATGTGTGTATGTGTGTATGTGTCTATGTGTGTATGTGTGTGTGTATATGTGTGTGTATGTGTGTGCGCGTCTGTGTGTATGTGTGTGTGTCTATGAGTGTGTATGTTTGGATGTGTGTGTATGAATGTGTGTCTATGAGTGTGTATGTTTGGATGTGCAAGTGTATATGTGTGTCTATGTGTGTATGCATGTGTATGTGTGTGAATGCATCATTATGTGTGTCTATGAGTGTGTATGTATATGTGTATATGTGTGTGTATATGTGTGTCTATGTGTGTGTGTATATGTGTGTCTATGTGTGTATGCATGTGTATGTGTGTGAATGCATCATTATGTGTGTATGTGTCTATGTGTCTATGTGTGTATGTGTGTGTATATGTGTGTGTATGTGTGTGCACGTCTATGTGTATGTGTGTGTGTCTATGAGTGTGTATGTGTTTATGTGTGTGTATGTGTCTATGTGTGTGTGTGTATGTGTCTATGTGTGTATGTGTCTATGTGTGTATGTATGCATATGTGTGTATGTGTGTGTATGCATTATGTATGCATATGTGTGTGTATGCATTATGTATGTGTATGTATGCATATGCATTATGTTGTATGTATGCATGTGAATTATGCATGCATATGTGTGTGTATGCATGTAAGTATGTATGTATGTACGCATATGCATATGCATTATGTATACATATGTGTGTGTATGCATGTAAGTATGTATGGATGTACGCATATGCACATGCATTATGTATGCATGTATGTGTATGTGTGTGCATGTCTCTCTCTATGTGTGTGTATGCATATATGTGTGTGTATGTGTGTGTGTATGTGTGTGTGTATGTGTGTGTGTGTTTGTATGTGTGTGTGTATGTGTGTGTGTATGTGTATGTGTATGTGTCTGTTTATGTGTGTGTATATGTATGTGTATATGTGTGTGCATGTGTATGCATTATATGTGCATGTGTGTATGCAACCTTATTTGTGTATGTGTGTATATGTGTGTGTATTTGTGTGTATGTGTGTGTGTGTGTCTATGTGTATGTGTGTGTGTGTCTATGTGTGTATATGTGTGTGTGTACATATGTATGTGTATGTAAGTGTGTGTGTGTGTGTGCATACCTGCTTGTTGTTAGTTTGTGCGGCCCTCTCTCTCTTGCGTGCTCTCTCTCTCTCACTCTCTCTCTCTCTCGGTCTCTTCTTGCTCGCGTCCAAGTCCCAGCACAAATGTGCCGAGAGAAATCATTTTTTTTTTTTTTACATTCCAGAGCGTCCCATATGCGACACTCTGCAGTTTGCCAACGTTGCTCACACCGTCGCTAGGGAGGGACGAAATTAGCAATGCTCTTTAATTAGTGTCGTATAAGCCACGCTAGCATCGCTTATGCGACGAGGGTCGGGAAAAAAAAATCAAAATTCTGACCGTCGCTTATGCGACGACCTCGTCGCATAAGCGACGCTTCCCAATTTTTTTCCAATTCGGGGGCGTCACTACGCCCCCCCTTTTTCTTGTAGTGTTTGTTGCCACCACTCCTTGCCTTGAGCTGCAGCTTCTCCTCCATAAGTAAGGCACTGGATTCTTCAAACCTTAGTGGTTGAGGTCTGATTTGAGTATTAAGAAAATTTACCAAACCATCAAAATTTGGTGCACAATTCAAAGACAAAGCTGAGCTAGCTCCTCACTCGACTTTCATCACTTGCTCCTGACATTTGATCTCGTAGATTCTTTATGTGACTGATAAACACCTATGTAGTCTCCCCATCAGCAAACCTTTTTGTTGCTAACTGATTCTCCAAGTTCTGAATATTGTTTCATTAGGAGTTTCATATCGATTTCTCGATATGTTCCATACTTCACATGCATTGGTAGTATGTTGAATGAGAGTCAGCACACTGTCATTAGTACTTGTAACTAGAGCATAGAGTGCATTTGCATTTCTACATTCCCAAGCACGTAGAAGATTAGCAATAGGAGGAATCACTCCACTACGATTATTTGGATCAGGTGTTTCTTGGGGCTCATCAGTCCCAAGAACACTCTCTAGAAGCTCATATGAATCAAGGATAGAAATTATTTTAAACTTCCACTGGGTGCAGTTCATACCATCAAATTTAGCTTCTGTGAAGGTCAGTGGTCATATCTACAACGTTGGGATGACTGGTATCATTTTTGCTCCTATCTATGCTCCACCTACTCCTACTGATGAACCACCTTGATTCCCAATCGTAGATGATGATTCACTGCTTGAAATCTTCTCTCTTTTGTCATTTAAACCTATACAATCTCTTTGTTTTTGCTTCAGCACCACTCATAGCAGCCTAATACCATGTAAGAAATCATCGTCATCAGCAGCATCATGATCATCCTGATCATCCTCATCCTCATCATCATGATCACCCTCTGACGATCGAGATCGTCCCTCCTGTGTTTGCCTCTCCACCTCATCCATATCTGCCACTCCATAATATGCTTGTATTACATATAACAAACATAAATACGTAAAACAATTAAACCATTCTTAAAAATAAAATAATTATATAAAATTTCATAATACTCACAAAGGCATCCAGATGATCTCGCATATACTCGCTCAAACACCGATATCCAAAATGTGTAGCATACTCGATCTCATGTTTCGTAGGATATTGGCCATAATCGTTTCGCTGCATTGAAACAAATAAAAAAGATTAGTTGCTTGCATTTTAACTAAAATAAAAAATATACTCACAATAACACATATACTTACAAATGTAGCTACAAAACCATTATGGCCCATTTACCATAGGTGTGATGTGTGGTCCGACTCCACTCTCTTCTTTGTAGCAACCTGTTTATTTAAGAAAAAAGAAATACATAAATTAAATATAAAAAATTACTAAAATATATGAAAACTTGTGTACCTTCTGCTGAGGTAATGACTCCTGAAGACGTAGCTGTCTACGAAAAAACTGCCACGTCTCAGGTGGGATGTTAGGTCGCCTCTTATTTTTTTCCATCATACAATATCTCCTATTAATTTAATCTCAAACAGAAAAAAAAAATCAGAATACATACACATATATACACACACATACATATACACATATCCACATACACATACCCACATACACATATACATGCAAACATATACACATACATATATGTATACATATACACATATACATACATATAACATAAACACACATACACATATCCACATGTATACGTACACACACATGCATGCATATACACTCATTCATATGAAATACATGCATTTATCCCACAATAATGTGTATTTGTGTATATGTGAATATGTGTGTATGTGTAAATGTGTATATGTGAATATGTGTGTATGTGTAAATATGTATATGTGAATTTTTTGTGTATGTAAATAATCAGATTATTAATATCAAATACCATTATTTGTAGATTCTCATCAATTAGATGGAACTCCACCACCGTCTCCTCATCGTGCACCGACTATATACTGTAAGTATATCAAACATTTAATTTTAAATATATTTGATGGATACATAACTTATATATTTTTTTGTTTCTTATTATAACCAGATTGTGATCAATCAGAGGGTACTCCACCACCTCCTACCCATGCAATGACTTCACATGTGTCCTCCGATAGGAATTATGATGAATTTTACTATCAAGAGCATATTATATATTGGTGTAACTCTTGTTATGGCATGTATCGAAGACCACGATTGGAATGTATTGAACATGAGGTAGAGTATGGTACTTTTGAGCGTGCACCATCACCTTGTCAACGTGATAATGCTTGGGTATGTATTTTTTATATAAATTAATTTCATTATTTTATTAAAAAACCATATACAAAATCAAGTTACTGTTGATATACAGGAATACTTGCTCGATGATGATGATGATGATAATTTTTCTCATAATGTTAATATACCTCGTTCACGTCATGGACTTGCTGTTCATCAATTACAAGCAGAGGTTTCTAGAAATCCTCCACCTCCTGGTTAAGGGACTGAAACGGCTCGAGATTATCCATTGCCAGCTCCTGATCGTTCTTTAGTACAAACATATGATAGAAGAAGATATGGAGGATGGAATAGAGGACCACTTCCTTTAGATGGAGAGGTTTTCAACTTTTGGGGTAATCGCTATATGATTGCTCCATCCACTAGTACTAATGTTGGTCGTGGTCTCTTTATTGTAGAGGATTTGTATGTGCCTCCAAACTCAGAAGTCACTCTTATGACATTTTGTGGTCCTATATATGGATGGGGAGATTGGCATCAACTTTCACGTTATGTTCAAAGCATGAGTACTTATGGAATATGCTTGAACACAACATCCCTTACTAGTAGAAGGATTTTACATGCAGAAAATGAGAGATTATATATTGATGGAAGACCTTACACACATGGAAATATAGCAGGTTTAATAAATAGTAGTCGAGGCTTACATAATAGTTCAAGGATTAATTGCACATTTGAGGAGCGTGAAAATAGTCATGAATCACCATAGATGAGTAGAGATGTATCAAGATACATAGTTGTTAATGCTATTACTACATTACATGCCGGTGATGAACTATTAGTGAATTATGGATGGCATAGACCTCCAAGAGCACCTTTTAGCTAGAGAGAATAAAAATTTTATATCCATATTTAATAACTTATATACTTAATTTTATATTTAAAGTTTACTTTTTATTCATTTATGGAATACTAATGAATTTTATTTATATGTGTAGATTCCAACGTATGATGTTGATGATATTCCTCCACACCATTCACAATTGCCAGTAAGACCTCATTTATCAGAAGCTTCTACGAGGAGGCTATGCAAAAGTAATCATGTGGAATAAGGTTGAAAGATCTATATTCAAAAGACGATAAAGTACAAGATTTGTGTGAAAATGATGAAGATGATGACATGGCAGATTTTATTGAGGATTGATATCAAAATGACAGTGACAACATTGATAGTTCTAAAAATGAGAAATATCTTCGAGAGGAATGTCTAAAGCATGTATATGAAGGAAGTCGTTTGACACGACTAAGTGCGAGCTTACTTATTCTGAATCTTCAAAATCGTTTTGGATGGAGTAATGTATCTGTTTCGACTATTAAGGTATAATTTTCAATTTTCTATCCATTTATATATATGCAGAAATATATATATATAAATACATGCATATATAAACATACAGATAATATACATGAATGCATACACACATATAAACATACACACACATATAAACATACACACACATATAAACATACACACACATATACACACATACACATGTTATGAGAGTAAGGTCAACTTATACATATCTGTGTCGAATGAAGATGTTTTGTCCATCTAGCCTTTAGAATTTTCCACCCAAGCTTTAGAATCTTCTTGACACATATGTTTCTCCTATTTTAGTCGACCTAATACCTGTGTTGCTAATTATACAAATATTAAATAGCAGTTACCAAGGAAGGTATTAAGCCACATGTAAAATGGGAGGAGCAAATTTATCTTGAAGATTTTCAAGGATGGAAAAATAATTTTAAGGGATGGGCGAACAAAAAGTGTCCATTTAATGCACGTTTTTATTCTTACTTTAGATAAGGTAAGAACAAGAAATTGAATTGAATTGACACTTTTTGTTCGCCCATCTTTTCAAACTATTAATGCATCTTTCAAAATATTCGCAAAAAATTTGATCATCCCATTTTACATATGACTAAATACCTTCCTTGGTAACCGCTATTTAATATCTATAAACATCTTAGCAAGACAGGTAATAGATTAACTATAAAATGGGAAACTGCCAAACGATTCAATGGTCTAGATATGAAAATCTGCAAACCACAATATACAAAAAACAATTAAAAATGAAATCAAATATACATAGCTACACATGCATACATACATATATACACATACATACATAAATACATACATACATACACATGTATACACACATACATATACACCTAGAAAACACATATACATACATATATACATATACACATACACATATGTATACGCATGCGCATGCATATTCACATCCACATACACATACACATACACATATATAAAATTATATGCATATATATATATGTATATTTATTTATTTACTTTTTTTAATATATCTTTTTTTGTTGAACTTACAGGTTATTATCTGAAAAGTTTTTACCAAGTCAGAATATTCTTCCTACCTCACATGATGAAATGAAGAAGATAATCAACAATCTTGGTATAGATTATCAATGTATACATGCATGTCCTAACGATTGTATTTTATATAGAGGTGAATATGCAAACTCTTTGACATGTCCCAAATGTCAATCTCCTCAATATAAGGGTGAAGAAGATAAAATCCCAAAAAAGGTATTAAGCCATTTTCCATTGGTTCCACGAATTAGACATATGTTTCAAAGCCCCGAATTATCAAAGCTTTTGACTTGGGCACATGATCATAAAGGTACTGATGGAATAATCAGAATTCCTCATGATAATGTTGCTTTTTAGCCTATTGATTCTACATGGCTTGAATTTGCACAAAATCCACAGAATCTAAAGTTAGGAGTTGCATTAGATGGGGTTAATCCATTCTCCATGAAATCCAGTAA